>JABSTQ010009368.1:0-1200000 GCA_013358835.2 Ixodes persulcatus | reverse complement strand
GCCACGTTGGACGTCTTGCACCCGTCGCTCGTGCAAGCGGACCACTACACTGGTGAGTGTGCGTGGATACGTCAGGTGGTCGAACAGCAGAGCGTCTGTCTGCCGGTAGCCAGGGTGACGATTCAAGGTCCTTTTGGCACACTGGAGACGGAGGCTGCGGTTTCAGCTAACCTACCACCCCAGTATCCGTACCTCTTTTTTAATAAATCGGACCAAAAACTGCGTAAAATGGGAAAGCGTTCGATCGACGGGGTAGTGATGGCACTAACTCGGTCAAAAGCGCGGGAGCTTGCTAGCCAGCTTAGATACAATGAGCAGCCCGAAACTTCCGAGAACGTGGTGTTGTCTGGGGACGCTGGGCAGGCAAGCGAGACGCGGTCCGAACCCGACGACGAAGGAGAGGACTCTCCAGGCTCAGATGAGTCCTCAAATTGTGACGTTTTGGAAATGGCTGAGGGGCGCGTTGTTCCTCCAGTCACTTCTAGGTTGCAAAGTTTACTGAGAGTGGGGACGGCGAGCTTGCAATCTGAACAGAAGAGTGACCCCAGCCTCAAGATACTCTCCAATACAGAGAGGGAAGGGGTAGCTCGGAAAAACATTACGTTTTACGAGAAAGGGGTCTCCTTCATCGGAAATACGAGGACAGGCGAGGAAGGGTGTATGATCAACTCGTAGTGCCTTCCAAGTACCGCTCCGACCTTCTGCATGTGGCGCATGAAAACCCTTGGTCAGGGCATCTCGGTATAAAGAAAACCAAAGAGCGATTACTTCAAGAGTATTATTGGCCAGGGTGTTTTCGAGATGTTAAGAAACACGTTAAGTCATGTAGCGTATGCCAGGCCGTCGGGAAAGCGAACGACAAGTGGAAGGCCCCTCTAAAACTGGTCCCGTTGATCTCTGAGCCTTTCAAGCGTCTGGTAGTGGACACGGTAGGGCCCTTGCCCGTCAGTGAGTCAGGGTACAAGTACCTTCTACAATGATTTGTCCTGCCACTAAGTTTCCGGAGCCGGTGCCTCTGAAAAGCTTGAGCTCAACGGAAGTGGTCGACGCTTTCCTGACCGTATTTGCCAGAGTAGGTTTCCCTGCAGAGCTCCAGAGCGATCAGGGTAGCGTTTTTACGAGTGCTTTGACGACGACCTTCCTTGAGCGGTGCGGTATTAAGATCATTCATAGTTCCGTCCACCACCCGCAATCAAACAGTGTGGAACGGTGGCATGCAACACTGAAACGGGTCCTCCGAGCACTGACTCATGAGCACAAGCGGGATTGGGAGCGCTGTTTGCCCGCAGCGATGTTCGCCTTGCATTCGGCACAGCACGAATCAACGGGTTTCAGTCCCGCAGAGTTGGTGTACGGTAGAGCGCTGCGTTCTCCGATGCGTATGTTACGCGAGTGTTGGGAAGGAAGTGGAGAGGACACGACAGTTGTAGAGTACGTCCTCGAATTACTTGAACGCTTGCATGTTGCTAGAAAAATTGCCGAGGACAACATGTCGGCAGCGCAGCTCAGGGCAAAAACATGCTATGATAAAACGGCCCGTAAAAGAACGTTCAAGGTGAACGACAAGGTAATGCTCTTAAGGAGTTCAAGACAAAATAAGCTCGAAGTGCACTGGGAAGGTCCGGCAGAGGTTGTTCAGAAACTATCCGATACGAATTATGCTGTCAAAATGAAGGGGAAGCGAAAGGAAGTCAAAATTTATCACGCAAATCTAATGAAGCCATTTTTCGAACGGGAAGAAATTGTTTTCATGACCCTGAATGCGCCAGAAGAAGAAACGCTGCAAATCCCGTCTTTAAGTGGTGTTTCTGGTACCGAGACGGTGGACGACGTGATGCGGAAGGCGGTAAAGACGGAAGAGCTGGAACCTGCGCAGATTGAAGGTCTGAAACAGCTTTTGACCGAGTTCCAGGACGTCTTTTCAGATCGACCAGGTAAGACCACATGGGTCACTCATGATATCGAGCTTACCTCTGACCAGCCCGTCAGGGCAAAGCCCTACAGAGTGTCTCCTAGGCAGCGAAACTTAATTAAGACTGAGATCGATAAGATGCTTGAACTGGGAGTGATAAAACCCGGAGAAAGTGACTACACGTCCCCTCTGATCATGGTCGAGGTTCCGAGTAAAAATCCGCGTCCTTGCATCGACTATCGTCGACTAAATTCGATAACCAAGGACCAAATTTACCCGATACCGAACATCGAGGAGCGTATCGAGACAGTAAGCAGTGCCAAATTTATCTCCACACTTGATTTGGTTCGGGGATATTGGCAGGTGCCCCTTACAGAGCGTGCCAGTCGGTTCTCTGCTTTTGTTTCTCCGTTTGGCCCCTTTCGACCCCTGATGCTGAGTTTCGGGTTAAAGAATGCTCCCTTTTGTTTCTCCAGTTTGATGGATCGGGTGCTGCGTGGACTTGGCGATTTTGCCTTGCCATATTTAGATGACATTGCTATTTTTTCTAACAGCTGGGAAGGTCACCTCGATCATCTGCGGGCAGTGTTCACCCGACTCCGGGAGGCCGGTCTGACAGTGAAGGCGGAGAAGTGCCAGTTGGGTAGAGCCGAGGTCACGTATCTGGGCCACGTTGTAGGACAAGGATCTCGTCGTCCGTCCGAAATTAAGATCGAAGCCGTAGCAAACTATCCCCGACCTAAAACTAAAACCGATATCAGAGCGTTTCTCGGGCTTACCGGGTATTATCAGCGATACATCCGCGGTTACTCGGATTTGGCTAGCCCGCTCACTGACGCGCTTCGAAAAACACAACCACCGCTCGTCCTCTGGGACGACCCAAAACAAAAAGCGTTTGACGCACTGAAAGCCGCACTTACTAGACAGCCCGTTCTCATGGCTCCTGATTACGAAAGGCCGTTTGTCGTTCAGTGTGATGCCAGCGACCGAGAAATGGGGGTTGTGTTATGTCAGAGGGATAATGAGGGCATTGAGCACCCTGTCTTGTACGCAAGCCGAAAGCTCAGTGTTCGAGAACAGGCGTACAGTGCGAGCGAGAAAGAATGCGCATGTTTAGTCTGGGCGGCTCAAAAGCTCTCGTGCTACCTCTCGGGGAACAAATTCACCTTTGAAACGGACCACTGCCCTTTGACATGGTTACGTAACATGTCTCCGAAAAACGGACGCCTCTTGCGCTGGAGCATTGCCCTACAACAGTTTAATTTTGACGTTGTATACAAAAAGCGCAGGAGTAACGGCAACGCCGACGGCCTGAGTAGGCCCTCAACATGAGGACTGATGTTCGTCAGGGTATGACCTAGCTTAGTTTAGCCAACTTGAACCTGAGGGCATTTAGCCATTTACTCTAGGAGGCTTACAGTATTTTTTGTGTAGAAAGCAGTTGTATTGCTTTGCTGAACCTAATATCGGCAAGTTCAGTTTTAGCTGTCGTGAGATTTATGATGAGTGTGACATTGTATTTTGGGGTAAGATTTTAATAGGGTAGAAGTTATGTGTCTGATTTATCTTACTCCATTGTCTGGCGTTCCTTTGAGTTGGGTTGGGTGCCTGCCTGCTTTCTGTGGTTGCCGGTGTTGCGCGGGTTAATCCCTATCGTTGCTGAATACGTCCTGGGAACAGAGAAGGTTTTATATGGCCGGCAGCAAGACACATCGTTCCTTCAGGCGACCAGGAGGATGCTCACCTTTGGAACGACTTCCCCGGCGGCGGAGGGGCTGTTGCAATCGGCAACAGCAGCGCAGATGGCTGTTGCACTCGCCATCGGCGGCGGCGATGGACGCCGGCAGCCTTGGTTCGTCGTCTCATGTTTCGCTCACGGGCGGTGTCCATCGTCATATAATTCACCGCCGAAAGAACGTGTCTGCGAAATGTCTGCCCTTCTTGGAACCCAAGTGAGATACCCGGGCAAGGTAAACCCAGCGGACCTCGGACCCGAACATTACGTCAAGCTCTCGCCCTGCCTGCCCCAAGACGCCTGCAAGGACGACGCCTTCAAAAGAATGGCGCGTCGATGGGAGGCCTGGCGCCATCGAGTAAGGCGATCTCTTCGGTGTGGTGTGCGCGGACGAGTGACGTAACTTGGACAAAGGGTCTTCCCGAGAAGGCGTGGGCGACGAAACTAGTGCACCGCCGCGATTGGTTGCCGCTCGACTGCATAGTAACCGAAATACTTTAAAAGGTCTGAGCTAACCTAACTCGGAGAGCTCACCAAGATCAAGGCTCATAGCTGCGGCTAGTTGCTGTATAGCCAGAGCTCAATGCTCCCCCCACATGTAAATAAAGGAGAGTTTTAACCATCGTCGCCTGCTGAGATTCCTGCCAGGAGCTCCGTCCGGATCTGGACCCCAGCCGAGCCTGGTCCATCCTGGGGACTCACGTCGGCCGCGACATAGGTAGGATGTTATCTTGTATGTAAAAAGAAAAAAAAGTGAAAGCCGTTTACAACTCCCTGTAACGCCGAATGGGAGCGCAGCTCTTGAGGAGGAGGAGGAAAGGGTACTCAGGGGAGGGTATACCCCTCCTCCTCCTCCTTCCCTCATTCTTCAATCTCCTCCGGGGGGGGGGTCACGTGACCCCCCTCCCCCCTCCCCCCCCCCGAGGTCACGTGACCCCGGGGGGGGGGGGGGGGCTCGCGCGGTGCATTATGGGATATTTCCCATAATGCACCTCGGGGGGAGGGGGGTCACGTGATCTCGGGGGGGGGGGGGTCACCAGACCTGAGGGGTCACGTGAACCCCCCTCCCCCCCCCCGAGGTCACGTGACCCCGGGGGGGGGGGGCTCGCGCGGTGCATTATGGAACATTTCCCATAATGCACCGCGCGGTTACGCCGACGGCGACGCCGCTCAAGCCGGAAACGGGCGCCTAAGAGCTGCGCTCTAAAAAAAGTTGTCTTATATTTTAATAATGTAAAATGGCTTGAGGGATATTTGCTGCCGATTCCAGGTAAGAATAAAAATGACCCAAAAGCAACTCCATAAGCTAAGGCCATCACCAGATATCGACGCCCGCTACAAACGTATAGCCCAATTTGGCTACTAATAGCTCAATTTACTAGCCCTGTCACGGCACAGGCAAGTGGATGGCAAAAATATATTCTGCCCAAGGTGATCCCGTAAACTAGTGTCCCCGACACAGTTGCGCATTTAGATGAATCTCAGATGCGATGGATCGGATTCGGCAATCTTTAAAATGCGTCGTACCATTTCGTCGGGCATGTGGCTGCTGGCACCAGTAAAACAGATCATTTTACTGTTTGGAAACATGATCAGCTGGTTGCGTCTTAAGCGACTTCCGTACACGCCGTCTTTGCAAGCCTGTCGAGCTTGCTTATGTGACATAAGCAAGCTCTATAGCACTGGTGACCAGTGCTAGAAGGCATAAATGTATACACATACAACAAAGTTGGAGATTAAGAGGGGGCCTCAGGCTTTACGATGTCAACGTCTTGGAAGACACAAGTTGGTTTACAAGGATATTAGAAAAAATTGAACAGATCTCGCGCTTCTTTCTTCTTTTGAAGTTCGACTGGAAAATCGGTGGTAACTTGTTTCATCGACGTTTGAAACGGCGTTTTGAAAGGTGCCATGAAATGATTTTTCTACTTTCGCTATATTCTACTTAGAATCACTCCCTAACGTTAGGAACCGAAAACACTTGCTCTAGTTTTCGTCTTCTAGTGAATGGCAGTCGCCAAACAAAGCTGCGGAGGCTCGTAGCCTCGACAACGGACCATCGTATGGTGAAACAATGGGGATCGTACAAAGCAGCGCCTCGATTATTTACGATGGGCTCGCTAGTTACGAGGGTCGGTGCTTGCGAACGAGGTGGGAGAGAATGGCACTCAGCTGCAGGAATATTTGAAGGCCCAAAATTGTTCATTCGCTAATCAACTGAATCAGTGCAGGAGCGAAGGAAATCAATAATGAATTGCCGACTCATTTTGTTTGGTTAGCAAAAAGATCTACGCGAAATTTTATTAATATCTAGGAGTACTTACACCTGCCTCGCGCAAATGTTTATTGCTTAAAAACATTAATGGCGAGGGTCGGTGTTAGGAACTATACATTTCAGAAATCATTAAAAAAATGTCTAAACATTAAGCAAGGGGAGGAGAAACGAGGTTTCGAAATAATAGATCCAATATAATTCAAACATAAGGGAGGGAAGTATCATTTACATGAATTTGGAGCGCGTTTTCGCTTTCATCTTAACGTTGCTAAATTAGTACGTGAAAAAAAAGTTAATATTTACCTTTGTTCCTTCACTTTTCTCAGCCTCTGAAAGTACTCGAGTGAAACTTAAGTTGACGGAAACAAAATATCATTGAAGAGCATATAAGCGTGCAGATCCCATCCATAGCAAACCACATACTGCTGAGTGACCCCCCTATCTACTGCATGGAGTTCTGGTTCTGGATGTGTCACGTTCGCTCGCTTCTCTCAGCGGTCGAGAACGATTCAAAGTTACATGCCTCGTGTCTCCCTATCACCATGCATAGTACCAATTGTAAGCTGGCAGCAGCGCCACAACAACGAAAACCAGTTTTTTTTTTTTAACTACAGGGTTATAAATAAAACGAAGAAGGAAAAAAAAAGAAAGACTATATATCTGAAAAATAAAGGGTCCGTGACCTCATTCACCGCTGAACAATACCACTACAGAGTAATACATTTCTCAGTGTGCCTATTTTTACGTCTTCTTTGCTTAAGGTCTTGGAGTGCAAGGTGGCGCTGCTTCCCGCTTACACATTATGCTGTTCTCTGCGTGCTTCAACTTGCGTGATCGCCCTCGTGCGCGCGATTGACACCTCTCCCTTTCTGGAACACCATATCCTAGCCCACACGTAACTACTTTTGCACGCGCATATTCCGGCTGAAAAGTTTAAATAAAATCAAAGGCGCTGTCCAACATCATAGTGGAGTGCATATATATATATAAAGTTTTTAATCACACTAATCGATTTCGCAAGTTCCATGTGGTGAACATATAGACCGTTGTCCTATAGACCGTTGAGATATTGAGCTGTTAGGCAATTTATGTTTACCCCTTTAGCACTGACCTCTAAAAGAAAACAACAAATGGAAATCTTATAACAGGTAGCACAGACAGTATGGGAATGTAGTCAAACCGAATTATATATCTCCACTGATTGCTGTTCACAATAATAAAAAATCACGGCATATGCAGGCATGTTGAAAAGAACGCACATATACAGACCTCATGAGGATGATGCCCATGACATCCCCAATGTTGTACCGTATAGACAATTAGTAAACTATACTGCGATGAATATATTCATCAATAAATTTCACAGCCCAGGTCGCACGTGCATATTAACATACCTTCACAGTTAGTTAACGAGCTGTGATGGCCTTATACCCCTGTCAGACGGCGTTTTAAAGATCCTTTTCACTAAGCTCCTTTATAAAATCGGCGAACCAGCACACGCCGTAGAGCACGTGCGCGCGCCACAGAGCACGTGCTCACTCCACATTGCGAGCTGATTGGCCGATGTTTTTAAAGGAGCTTAGTGAAAAGGACTTTTAGATCGCCGTCTGACAGGGGTATTAAGGCTGAACTCCATGGGACGAATATGCTGCGAATAACCGACGAATTTTGGCCGGCGGCTTTTGCTCTGCGCGTGGAATCAACTCAGTGGCTGCTACGTCGCGCGCAAAACGAGCGTGCCGTCGGGCGGCGTTCGCCAGTTATTCGTCACATAATTCGTTCCATGGAGTTCAGCCTTTACGTGGCCAAAGAAAGGAGCTGCCATCTTTTTGTTCGCGACCGCATCGGAGTGTCTTAGCTTCTGGTTGCCGAAACAAAAACAAACAAAACAAAACTGCAAGAGGTTTGGTGCGTGGGGATCGTGATACACGTGAGACACAAGTTCCTGCTGGGATGCAAAAAGGAGGATGGATGACGTTTCGCTGGACCGGCCAGTACTAACAAGACGGAAAGAAATAAAACGGAAACTTGTTGTGAGACAGACTTCAGTCTAATTCTAAAGAAAGTTAAAGAGACAAAGAACGGAAACACATTCCGCAACGCTACAAATCGCATCCGTGTGCCGGTGCTGTCGGGAGACTCGCTGTCCTCGGACGTGACCGCCAACCCGAGATTGAAGAGGTCGGGACCGGCGCAGCGAAGGCTCTATCTGTCCCAATTAGGCGGGACATCGGGCGCGGCGAGGCGGCCATCCGTCCGGCCATCCGTCCATCAGCTCCAATATCCCCGCTCTTCGATGTAGCCTGCCCAGGGAACGGACGCCTCCAATGCGAACCGCAAGAGGACGGAGTTGGCCCCTGGCTCGCCGTGACCGATTCAGAATGTTGCTCGAACGGTCCGACTGATGGATGGCTAGCCTTCGCCTGGAAGACGGCAATTAATGGTGGTCCGGGCGGAGGGGCTGTCCTCTGGACGTCTGCTATTGGGATCGGTCCCGCCGCCGCGAAATTGATGGTCGTTGTTCTGCTCGCGCGAATTCCCCGAACCTGCGGACAGTCCGCGCGAGCCTGGAGTTCGCTTTCTTCTGTCCCAGAGACGTATTCTTGGGCGGCCAGGAAAATCTCGCAGAGATTTCGAGTGGGCCCTGTCCATTATGATCGGATCATAAATGATCCTCCACCTCGTGTTTCGGTAAAGTTACTAGATAAACGGTGCAATTCGTGCTTCTTTCAAAAAGTTCACAGATAGGTTTGTGCTTCTTACAAGTAGGGACACATCTGTGGAGTGTCGACTGCGTGACGGTGTAAAGTTTAGGACGCGAGTGGCGGCATTCAGGAGCAAAATCAACTGAAAAACTTCATTATGTGACAGCAAATTGTATTTTGTAAACCGTGACGGTTATTGTTAGTTCTAAAAGAAAGTATCAAGGCAGCCTATTCTTACAAGTACCAACGTTTTCTGAAGCGCCAACGGCGTGACGGTGTGGGATTCGGGAGTCAAATGGTGGCGCCCAGCAGCAGGATAGACTTAAGGGCGCCATTTTGTTGCCGAAACAAATGTCCTTAGTCACGTGTTATATTTGTTGTCACTTTTGGAACAAGTAGCAAGCTATTTTATTCTTTCTACTATTAATATATTTTGAAGCGCCGACTCGATTAGGGTGCAGGTTTAAGAAGGCAATGGCGGCGCACAACATCAGTATAAATATCGTTATATCGTTCCACCAAAGAGCGCTTCGCCATGCGAGTTGCTTATGTTATGTCTATTTGTAAAAGAAAGGAGGAAAGGACTTTACTTGGTAAAGATCCGTGGTTTGAGTTTGATCTCTGATCGAATCATACTGCGCACATTTTTTTGAAGTACGGCAATGGACACTCCTTCCACGGTGCCCTGACTCGTAAAGAACACTGCTTGCCTTGAAAGACTCGAAAGAAATAAACGAGTAATCCAGCGAACAAGACAACAACAAAACGTTCTGGATCCATGAAAACCACTGGTTGTTTATTGACTCCAAGTATTAATTTTTAGAGAACTGCAAATTAGCAATTTACATTGCTATTTGACAGTAGCTTACCTTTTTTGCACTTATGTTACTTTTCTGATAAAAAATGCTACGTGCCTTGACGCAACAAAACTACCCGAAAAGTTCACCTTTAGACATCCTGCCCACAAAGTGACCTAGCAATACCGCCCACACCAGGGGCGGGTAGATGCAGTGAATATTTTGCTGGGTGTAAATTAAATAATATTTTTGTCCGTACTAATGAAGTCCCCCAGGGACCTAATCTTGGTCGTTTTTGTACAACATATTTGCTAATAATCTCTTCAATTTGTGGGTCAGACGCCGATGAAAAATTGGGTTGTGGGTATGTTTATACAGCCTGAACTTAGTCTGCCTCAACGGGCGACTTGTCTCTCAGCTGTAGATGAGCAATTTAGCCAGTGCAGTACAACCGCTAGCCTGGGGTCTTTAACGTCCATCACGCAGTAATGGAGCGGTACACGACCGCACGTCGGTACGATGCTCATCCAGATCAAAACGGGCAGGGGTGGAGATTGAACTCAAGATCATTGGGTTCTGCAGCGCGAGCTTTCGCTCCACTTGCTCCGAACCGGTGTGCGCTAGCCAGTGTTGGCGGTAATGCGTTACAAGTAACGGCTTATCGGTAAGCGTTACTTCTTTGGTAACGTAGTAACGTACTCGCGTCTCTGTAAACACACTAACGGGTAACCTACTCACGTTACTTACGTCAAGTAACGGGTAACGTAGTTAAGTTACTCGTAACTTCCCAAGATTAAAAAAAACTTTACACTTCAATCTTTTCCTGTTTTTAGGCGCCAAGTCATGTAAATTTCTGAGTTTTTTTTTTTTTCGTTTTTCTTAGCGTTTTTCTTGTGAGTACTTAGGTGAGACCGTAAAAGAGACAAAGTTATTAGGTTCAGTTTGTGTATGAAGAGATAATGTTTCTGGAAATATGGAGCTTATGCATACCTGTACAGTCAAAAGAGTAAAACGTGTTAATTTATATTTAGAAAGTAACGCAAAAGTAACCTGCGTTACTTTTTATTGATAATGATAACGGTAACGCGTTCTTTTTATTCTAAGCCAACGTAGGTCAGTAACGCGTTCCTTTTATTTGCAAGTAACGAGTAACCTATTTCGTTACCTTTTTTTCGGTAACTCCTACAACTCTGACGCTAGCCCACTCGGCCACCGATCCCCTCGCCCGTCAATATCGCCCAATTAGGCCGAGTTCCGCTCACCCCCGAGGAGACCAAACGGGACAAAGGCTATCATCAAAGAAGATTTAATGCTACTTGTGCTTTTTGATGCTCGAGTCGTAGGTGATGAGCAGAGGCCGTATGCGGTCCCTTCGTGTCAGCTGGTTCTTGGCCTGTGTCTGGTTGTCGCGTTCCTTCGCCTTTGGCTTACGTCTCGGTCTGCGGCAGGCCCGCCTTCGCTCGCACTTGCCCCCTAATCAAGCCTTTTTTTTTTGTCTGCCCTGGTTGTTGGTATTAGCGGCGAGATGTTTCGGTGACGCCCTCGTTTGGTTACCTTTCGTGACGTCATTACCTTGTGAAGAACAAGTTCAATGGTTTTTGTAATGAGCATGGTGAAAGCCTGAAATCATAACGCTCTCAAAGTAACACTGCCCACACCGTCAAAATTGAAGTTCTTACATTCCTCTTATTTGCGTCGATTTGATATCCTTTGCTGACGTCATAGTCAGCATTCGGCCAATTGTAGTGGGCCGACCACAGCGACGCTTTCGATCGCTCACGTCGCCAATAATATCATTCCAGCTCGTCCATTTCATCATCGCTGATGGCGGTGGAGGCTGATGGAGCCGGCAGTCGTTAAACGGGAAGCCGACACAGGTAAGATCACTGTGTGCCCAGTGGAGAGGCCAGGGGCCGGGTATTTGGCGACGAATCTGTCGTCCCGAAATTGTTCAGGGGGACTCGGATGTAGGAACAAATGGTCCCGGAACAAATGGTCCCAGAACGAATGGTCCCGGAACAAATGGTCCCGGAACGAATGGTCCCAGAACAAATGGTCCCGGAACTAATGGTCCCAAGTTCAAGGTAGGAAAAAATGGTCCCATAAGAGGATTGTTTTGAAACTAAGATGTTCGCAACTTTCACGACCTATAGGGGGCGCAGTGGTGCCTATCAAAATGGCTGTCATCTGGATGATCGTCGTAGAACAGCGGTACGAGGCTGGGTCTGCGACGCGTAAGTAATTCTAGTTTTACTATATACGAGCAGTATTAGAGCCTTACGTTATTTTTTCATGCCAGAAAGGTGTAGGCAAGCCCATTTATTATGAGGCCAATCATCCAGGAGCTAGGGTGCGCGATTCTCACAACGCGGTACCACCATCGCTGAAAGTTGCGAATACCATGCAATATAATTCATTCGTTATGCAATCAGTGATTTTCTGGTGAAATGAAGGATCTCGTCTATATTTTGAGGCCGGTTACTTCGAAGGAAGTGGTCGGGTATTGAAATTAATTTTATTCGAAATTTTCATAATGTTTTCGAAGTTATTACTGTCCAACAGTTATCTCCTAACTGTGAATTTTGTGACCTTATACTACGTTATAGGAGTTATGACTATTTTCATTTAAGGGGCTTTAGAATATTTATGATATCAGTAGGCTCTTTTGAAACAAAATATGAGTATCCCTAGTCGGGACCATATCACATGAGCGAATGACGTTTTAGCGAACAGCGACATTTGAGCGAATAGCGGGGGCGCGTATTACCCCCCCCCCCCCCCCCCCCGCGCTAGGCTTACGCCGCTTCGCGGCAACAGTCTGCGGCGGCTCGGTACAAAAATGTACAAAAATGTAATAAATTAAACCCACCCGTAAACGCCGCTTCGCGGGGGTCAACTATTCGCTAAAATGTCATTCGGTGAAACATGGGCGTTTGCTAAAACGTCATTCGATCAAGTGAGTGCCTCCCCCCCCCCCCCCAAGTCATATTGTTGAAGCATTAAAACTGGAATTACTCCCATCTCGTCATGACGCGTGGTGGTAACACACATAACGAGCGGAGCTCTATGCCTTTATAGGCGCATTAGGTTTCCATAGCACAAAACATTTCTGAGCTTCCCACAAAAATATAAAAACCTGTCGAGTTCGTGCAACCGGCAACCTCGAAATTCCAGTATTGTTGAATTTTATCGGATTTATTCAAAACCGCAGAAGCCACATTGGCGATATTTATCTGGGACCATTTTTTCATAGTTTGTACTTTGGACCATTAGTTCTGGGACCATTTGTTCCGTGATTATTTATTCCGGGACCATTTGTTCCGGGACCATTTGTTCCGTCTCCCGGGGGACTCACCGCGACGGCCCGGCTTGTGGCTTGATCGACGCCGAGGGCCGATGAAGCCAGGAGCCTGGAAGTATGGCCCATCCCGGCGAAGCAGCTGCACTGCGGCCGCAATGCAGACGGAGCGGTCCAGCTTCTTGAGAAAGTCACCATGTCGGCGGCTGGCCCCGTGAGTGTCCTGATGTATTACTGGGACCTGGCACAGCCAGCAGGCGTCTGGGTGATCCTCGGGGAGGGGGAAGAGAGGATGCGCATGCCCCCGGATGGGCTGTGGGACCTGGGTACTCGACTGTGCTGTAGTTGGCCTGAGCTGGTTTCTCAAGCGCACCTTTGAAACGAAGTGGAGGGCTTCCTGCCCCTCCCGCGCTGTCCATATAGCGACGGTGTGGCTGGTTCTCCAGGTGCCGATGGGCCTACTCTGTTTCGTGCGAAGGCGGGCACGGGGGTAGGGTTCTGTGTGTCCACCTGGTTCGCGGAGCCTGCCCGGTACTCTGCGTCTCCGCCATCGATGTAATTGAGGCCAGGATTGTCCACCCCGTCTTTATCGACCTGGTTAGCCACCCTGCCGGTTGGTCCTTGGCCAAACTGGTTGACCACCCTGGCGGTTGGTCTGGAAAGTCTCCTGTCGAAGGGTTTGGTCACCCCGTGGATTGGGCCGCTTGGCCCTTTGCCGGAAGGGTTGGCCACCCTGCCGGTGTACGAGGAGGTGGATGGGCTTATCTCTCCTCCCGAGTGCCCTCCTGCGTGGCGCCTCCACTCCGGTTTCTTCCGGGGGGAAGGGGTAGGGGCCGATGGGCATTTCTGGGCAGAACAAGCTATATTAACATCTTCCGCAGAAAATAACGCCGCACAGAGCCCCTGTCGTATTTCTCACCGACCGGTTCGCGCACTGTTCGGCTAGCGCGCTTAGAGTCCGCGTTGCTGGTCGCGCGCGAGAGTCACGTGGAACGGAGTATTCCTCGTTTTGTCTGGTAAGTTCTCGTTCATCGTCCTCCCAATCACAAGATGGTACTTTTTAAGGCCTGTGATGTGGAACGAGCCAGACTCCTCGTTCGTATTTTGACGAGCGAATTTATTTATCAGCTAGATTAAATCATTCTAAAGCATTGCAGTCATATATGGCCAGAATTGATGTTTTCAAGTATTCATTTTTTGCAAATACAATTAACGATTGGAATAAGCTTCCCGAGAATATTGTGAATCACAACGATATTTCAATGTTTGAGGATGCTGTTAGACTTCTTTACTGTGCTTAAAACGTAAGCATATCGCCTCGGTGTTATTTTGTTTCTTGTTTCACTGTCTTTGAAGTTAAATATGTATATATCGCGTGATTCTTTGAATGCTGTATTAAAGTTGTCTCTATATTGTCTTCTTTTTTTTTATCAGTTCGAATGTACACGGCACGTGCCTTCGATTACTGTGGATTATTGTGGTCAGCATATTGTTATTGTTACAGTGACTATCGCTTTTTTGTACGTGCATTTAGTTTCTTTTTCTTTTTTTCCATTGTGCTATGGGCGCCTCTTGTATCAAATTTCATAAATACGGTATTTTTCAAACTTTTTATTGGAGATATGAACTGTATCG
This sequence comes from Ixodes persulcatus, assembly GCA_013358835.2. NCBI lineage: Eukaryota > Metazoa > Arthropoda > Arachnida > Ixodida > Ixodidae > Ixodes > Ixodes persulcatus. The sequence goes on along the minus strand of JABSTQ010009368.1, from coordinate 1,185,643 downwards.
CTTTGTTGTGTGTTGTTCCTCCCTGCCACGGCCCCCGGGCCAGCAGTATGTATAAATAAATAAATAAATAGGTAAGACGTGACACCCGTGCCTTTACCATTGAAGACTCTTCCCACTTCGGAGCAAGTGTGGCAGTGAAACCGCTCGCTGCATTGCTCAAAGGATGGGTTCTCCTCAAAACCAGATCCCCCATTTTGTATTTCAGGTGAGGATGACTCTCATCATTCTGGGCCGCCTGTTCGATCCTCGGTTTCGGGATTCCTTCTAGCGTCGTGCAACGCATTCAAAAGGCGAACTTTCAGCTCCGTCGCGTACTTAGAGAGTGGGTGCTTTGTTGGACCTTGGTTATTTCGTAGCCCATTCCCCAACGGAGACGGCAGCTCCTTACCCAAGTTCAGAAGCGCAGGCGTTCTTTCAGTCGAACTGTTCCCGATCGCCCGGATCGCAAAACCCATCTCGACAATCTGTTTTTCCCAGTCTCTATCTTTCTTTTAGTGCAACCAGCATGCACTTTCGGTTTACACTCTCATAGATATTAGCCTGAAGACGGTATGGTGTCTTTCTCCTGTGCTTTATGTTCAGCGCCAAAGAGGAGTCAGTGAACACTCTGCTAGTAAAATGACTAGCATTATCGCTAATGGGACATATGGGTGTACCGAAGCTCATAAAAATTTCTAACAACTTCTCCCAGATGTGCTCCGAGATCAGCTTCATCAGCGGCTGTAACTCCACCCATTTTGAGAAATAATTGGTTATCACCAATAGATACTGGTTCCCACTGGGACTCCCTGGTAGTGGACCGATGATGTCACGAGCGACCATCTCTCATATGTGGTGACTCACCACAGGCTGCAAAAGACCCGGGGGCTTTCCCCCTCTCGGCTTCGCTTTCTGGCAGGCTGGGCAGCTACGGGCGTATCGGAGTGTGTCCTGCCCAGACTTGTACCGTACGCATTACAAGTAATCAAATTACTTGTAATCTATTACTTTTTGGAGTAATTTTGTAATCAGTTGATTACTTTTATAAGGCAGTAATCACAAGAGTTACCTGATTACTTTTTGAAGTAACAAAAATTACTTCTAACCGTTACTATCTTTCCACGGGAAACTCCCCCCCCCCCTCCCCGTACACAGCTTTTTTTTCTGAAATGACAAAAATAAAATTTGCTTATTTTTTTGAACAAAAAAAAAAAAAGATTTTTGCGGAGCTGTAGGAAGCGAGGTTAACCCCTTTGTATGTATGTGTAGTTACTGCGGAAAGTCCGTTTTTTTTTTTTCGAGCTGGGACTGGGATTGGGAAGCCCCAGGAAAGCCCCAGTGTGTGACAAAAGCCATTCAGGGCGAAGTTTGAGGGAGCAGAATGTAGCTTTGTAGTCCTTCGTTCAAACTAGCCCCCTCACGCACACACACACACAGAAATAAAAAAAGAAATAACCCTGCTTACCGTACCAACTCGCAGCCCATAGGAGAACCAGAGCCGAAGAATGTCTAAATCGCATGCAAAATATAACAAAGCCAGTCCAAATACACGTCAAGATCCCGTATTTCCCCTACGTGGTCTTTGTGACAAGCAAGGTTTCGAGGTTGGAAGTAGTTCATTGTTATGAGCGCTAAGGGTGTAAGTCTTCACACAATAAAGTAATCGGAAAAGTAATGGTTACTTCTTAAAGTAATGTCCAATTACTTTTGCTGTCGAGTAATCAAGTAATCTAATCGAATACTTTTTAGCCAAGAGTGATAGTAATGGTAATCGATTACCTTTTTTTAGTAACGTGTACAAGACTATTAGCCCCGTGCGCGACCGAAAGCGTCGCTGTGGTCGGCCTTCCACGATTGGCCGAACGCTGACTATGACGTCGGGAAGGGGATTTATCATCGACGGAAATAAGAGGAATGAAAGAACTTTAATTTTGACGGTGTTGGCAGTGTTCCTTTGAGAGCGCAATGATTTCAAGCTTCCACCATGCTAATAACAAACACCATCGAACTTGTTGTTTGCAAGGTAATGACGTCACAAGGGGGAACCACAGGAGGGCGCCACCCAAACTTCTCGCCGCTAATACTTCGTTTCACCTTATCTGCGAGCGAAGCCAAAGCTAGAAGCTCGAGACCAGCGCTTTTTGCGTTTCTCCCCAGCTCGCGCGCTCGAGCAAAGCCTGAACGCACGGAGCTTTCGTGCTCGCGCTTCCAGCTATGCCTTCGCTCGCACATAAGGTGAAACGAAGTATAGTCCTGCCTCATTCCTGGCCAGGTCGCGACGCGATATAACTTTTGAAAAGTCTTGCTGCCGCTGCCATGACCAGCCAGAGCCGAGTCATGGAAGTATCCAATGAACCGCCTCCCTTGCCTCCTAGGAATCACAACCCTGAATGGAGAGTCGTTCCCCTCCTCCTCATCGATCGTTGGGATGTAACGGAGCAATAAGCCGTCTTGGCCCAGCAGATGTGAATCAATATGTTCGTTTACACGACCGTCAGCGTTCTCGGTTTTACTTGCTATTTCTGAAATTTTCCCCAACACCCGCTGACACAACCCATCCGCTTTTTTGGGCCTCAACAAGCACTTCTTTGCTTACTACCTCACCCCAAGCTACCATCTGCTGTTTCCTGTTGTTCCCTCGTGCGGCCTCCTATCACCGCCACGAGCTCCGGTTGCTTCATTCCCTCCCCGCTGTCTCGGCTCTGTGCGGCTCTGCGGGGAAAGACGTCTCTCGCAGTCTCCTGCTTGCGTCTCCTCCTCCCAACCACTATCATGGGGTGCCAGAAAAAGTGTGCCTGCAGCCTTGTTGATCGAGCCCTTTCGGTACTCAACAGTATAGGATTATCGCTGCAGGGCGAGTGCCCACGGAGCTAACCTCTCGGCCGGCTCTTTCAACCTTTGAACCGACGTTAGAGCGGCGTGGTCTGCCTGAATGTCAAAAGTGGTCTCGTCTAAATACAGGTCAAACTTTTTCAGCTGCAAGCCCGTCTTTTTCTGTCACGCTGTAATTGCTTTCTGGTGGTCTAAAGGTTCGGCTGGCGACTGCCACCGGGCGTAGCTGTCCGTCATGTTCCGGCAATAACACCACACTGACACCGTGGTCGCTCGCGTCTGTCTGTACGACGAACGGAAGGTTAAGGTGTGGCGGGCACAGGCTAGCTGTGGATGCTATCGCCTTCGTGAGCGAAGAGAAAGCTTCCTCTCGTTCTCGGCCCCTGGCCCATCTTGAGCCTTTGTGAAGCAGCCGGTTCAGTGGCCGTGCTACTCCAGCGCACCCTGAAATGAACTTTCTGATAAAAACCAACCATCCCAAGGAACCTTTGAAGGCTCTTCGCGTCGTGCAATGGTAGATAATCAAGGATGGCCCTCAACTTATCCTCGCTCGGCCTCAAGGCACCATCTACAATAGAACCCAAGAGATATACCTTTGAGGCCGCGAGCTGCACCTTCTTTGGATTAATCATTAGGCCTGCCTTGCTCATCCTAGTTCAGATGATCTCAAGGTGTGTTTTGTGCTCCTTGAATGCCATGGCGATGTTAAGCTTCCCGTCCCACAGCACGATGTCCATCAACCGTTGGAAACTCGATGGCGAGTTTGACAATCCGAACGGATGGCGGGTAAACTCCTATAGACTCCTGTGCAGTGGCGTACCAACTTGTTTTTGAGTAGGGGGCAAACCAGACCCCCCCCCCCCCGTTGGTACGCCCACGCTCCTGTGACAGGTGAACGCTGTCTTCTGGACATCGTCTGGTGCTACCTGGATCTACAAAAAGCCTCTGTTACAATCCCAGGTAGTATAAACCTTTGCGCTGCCGAGGGAGTACTCGATGGACTAAATAGATGGGAAGGGAGATGAATCCCTTCGTGTAATAGCATTAAGCCGGCGGTAGTCAAAGCAGAGGCGAGCGGTACCGTCTTTTTTGTCGCTAAGACTACTGGGAAAGCCTAGGGCCTTTGTGACGGCTGCACGGCCCCTGTGTCTATCATCTCAGCGAGAGCCTTATTTAGGAGAGCTCGCCTGTGCGCACTCAGCGGTTTGGGGTTGCAACCCATGGACTAGCATCTCCAGCTTGAATTGTACGTTCTAAAATCTTTGTAAATCAAGGCCTCTCGGTAAACATAGCTGCGTGTCCATACAATGCGTGTGCTAGTCTCCGCCGTTGTTCTACCTGTTCGTTGTATGAAGCGACAATAGGGAGTTTTAGCGAGTCTTTTTTCGAGCCCACGGTTCCGAAATCACGAAGGTGCAGCTGGTCCGTTCCGTGAAACCGTACGTGAAATTTGACAAATTTTTGCGAATCGTGAAACTGGCGCTACCATGTAAACGATGATGATGATTGATGATGATGATGATAATGATGATGATGATGATGGTTTGCGGCTCTTCCCTTTTGAATAGACCGATGTCACCAAGCGAACTGCGCAGGCGCGCGCATTCCGGAAGTGGTGCAGCCGCCATGCTACTTGTAGTCATCGCTTTCCGGCTTCCCGGCTACACTGCGCGTACATCGTAGATTATCGTTTGGAACGCCCCGGTATCAGCTTGAATTCTCCTGCATGTCTGTACTACATAAACTGTGTTGGTTGTGATGTCTTAATTTGTCAGCAAGCGCAGAAAAGCAGTTGCAGTCGTCTTACCGCTTTAGAATCGCTTTGTCGTCTGCTTCGGCGTCGTCTGCTTCTTCGTCTTCGTGAACGCGTGAGCACACTGCCGTTCACGCAGTGGTCCCACTGCGGCCGCAGGAAAAAACAACGACGCCACTACTTGAGCTTTCCGGCTACTCGGATGTCTCAATTAACTTGGAAACTGAACATCTAGTTGAATGGCAAAGAACAAGAAAATTCGAGGGACCATCGGCTTTGTGTAGCACCGTGGAACAGCGTCAAATGTGTTAGTGAAAAACTGAGCTTGGTAGTGTTCAGTCTTGTGCATACCGTTTAATCAACAATGAAGTAAGAGGAGCTAAATAGACTTTCTCGGTGAGCGATAGTTTTCTAAAAGTTGTTTCATTCTGGTTGACAGCCTGTGCGACAGGGTACAGATTAACTGCGGGGAGAAGCCTGCACACAGAGAAGAAATGATCTACTGAAAGGCCATGCCTGATGCGCCGTAACAATTGTCATCTCTCAAAAAGAAGCAACCATGCAAGATACCCGAAAACATGGGGTGGAGATGATTTTTCGTGTACAGTTTCTATTCAGTTTCGTTTTGTTTGCGCAAGCTCCGAACGCTAAGAGTCGCCCGACGTTGGAAGCTTTTTTCTGGATCAGTAGCGCCAGCCTAATAGACCACCACAAATCGGTTAGGCTCGTTTGTTACATTTTTGCCGGTAAGTGTTGCACTTCTAAATTGCATTATGTGGTGTTTTTTTTTTACGTTTTGTGTGAAAGAAAAATGAAAACCGCTTCCGAAAAAAGTTGTTTTATTTCAAGTGATGCATATCAAGAATCGCTGCTTTTTTGAGTGATTGTCCTGATCTTTTGAAGCACAATTGTGCTTAAAACATGTCATCACATTAACAGTTATAACCACCGAAATTCATTGAGCAAAGTGTGTATTCAAAACGGCCTCACCAAACTTAGTGGAGATAGACCAACGGATAGACCGCTACGGAGCGAATGCTCAGAGAGATTCCAACGTACGGAACACTTCGACACGCTGTGTGTCTCGTGCCCTGTAATCTTACACTTTTTAGCTGACGTGCAATAGGTGGATATAAATTATGAGTCAAATTGCGAAACAAATGGAAAAACGCTATTTTTCCTGCCGCTCTGTCCGGCTCTGTTTACCTTTCTTTGCCGTGCTGCTTTCTTTCGGGAAGACATAATATCCGAGGCCTTTCTGCCTGGTGCTGTTATTTTAGCACCGTGGCATACAACGGGTGAAGCCACCCATTGAAAACCATGAGTAAACACCCGGCTAAACGTCTCGTGCTAAGCCGAAAATTTCCAAACGCCGGGCGGGCGTACAACGCGCATTGACGCGGCTGGAAAACTGGGGAGAACTACAGGTACCAGCATGCACCGCGGCAGCGGTGGCGTCGCGAAACTCCTGATGAGATCGGTCTATTGGGCGGTCCCGTAGAGTTTGGGACCTAGCCAGTGGGGATTTGGTTATCCCCGTTGGTGAGCTAGCATCCACCAGTTCTCTAATCTTCGCTTCGTGGCTTCCACCAGCCCACGCCACCCTCCGTTGGTTATAGGTATAGCGTCGACGTTGTTGTTGCCGTTAGTCCCACCCGCAGAGTCTGCCACTGAGCTGGAAGCAGACCCAAAGCCGAGTGCCTCTGCCAGTGCGAGTTCCCGGGTTGCCTGTCCACACTCCGCCGGTTGAACTGGTTGCAGACCAGTGCACGACAGCAAAGGTGTTCAATTGTTTCATACGTCAGACCACACACACGGCAGGCTGCAGATTCCACCGTCTGGTCGAAACGACGGCGATACACCTGCGTTCGCAGCCCTCCTGCGCGTGACTCGAAGAGGAGCCGGCTGCCCAGGCTGTTGTCGTATGGTCTAGTCTCTGCCGAAATTTCGTGCTTATATCGATGGTACATATATAGCGTCGACTTGGACTTCGCCGTTTCTGCCCACCGAGCTGCCTCCTCCTCCCTCACCCTGTTTCGTATCTCCATTTCCCACTTCCTGTCTGTTGTAATAGTTACAGGGGTTGAAAAGAAGCCGTATTTCTTCTCTAACTGATACAGCCGCTTCCTCCAGCCAGTCTGCACTCCCGTGAGATACGTGTAGACGAAGAGTCTCTTGGCCCACCGGCCGCGGTCCATGAGACGGAGACGGCTGTCCTAGGTTATCTTACTGGTCGCCTCCCTGGCCTCAAACGACGAAGACCCAAGATCTCTTTGGACTGCTTCGGTGGCCACCATTCCGTGACAACCCAGAGCCTGCCTCCCGACCTCTCGTTGACGACGTTCCATGACTTCCCGCCTGTGCCAGGGACACAAAGAACCGCGTTGGCGAAGGTTAATCCAGGCACCACAACCGCCTTCCAGAGTTCGCGAGTCACCAGAAGACGATTGTAACTCCAAAGATTACGTTTTCGGAGTACATTCGTACCTCGCACGGCTGCCTGTCGGAGGTGAGCATAATGATCGGACAAGTACTCCGGCTTGTTGGTCAGTACAACTCCCAGGTATTTGTACGACTCCTGTGCCTGTGCTTGCTCGCCGTTCAGCACCAGACTGTTTAATTTAGCCTCATCGGACCCGGATAATTGAAGGACTGCCGACTTTTTGGCGTTGAACGGAAGGCCCAACGTAGGCGCCTCCGTCTCACATATACATATTAGACGCTGCAGGTCTTCCACCGTCTCCGCCGTCAATACAATATTGTCCGCATAGGTGAGGCCCGGCAGCATCCACTTCACCTCTGCGCCTCCTTCCATGTGCGTCAGTGAAAAATCCCACCTCCGACTGGATCAGGCGTTCCTCCAACCCTGACACATACAGAATATGCTTGACCGGTAGCGCGATCTTCTAGTAATAATAATAATAATTATAATAATATCTTTATTTCCATCAATCTTGAAGGGGGAGCCCGAGGAAAAAAGCTGCGATATGCAGCTTGACTGGTCCTCGGTCCCCTTACAGTGGTCAACGGCAAGCATCGAAGAAACAAAGATGAAAATAACATCAAGTAGCAGCTGAAGGTATTGTTAACAGAAAAACAAAACAAAAAAAATAACGTTTTATGAAAAGAATGCATCATGTACAAAAATATCCACGCAAGTTTTTGAAAGTCAAGTTTTCAAGGGAAACATTACTACTGCAAAAAATACAAAAAGTATTTAACAAATTTGGAAGAGTAAATTGAAGCATCTGAGAGCCATAGTTTGTTCGCTGAGTAACCATCTTCTACTTCTCCGCGTGACGAGTAGAATACACTGGGGAATTTTCCTCCAACAATGCAAGATTTTCTAAGAAACGTGTGCCCTTTATTCTTTCACTCTTAAAACTGGTACAAAGTCGATATGAATACAATTCGTAAACATCAATTATCCTATAGGTTTTAAATAATTCAGCAGTGTGAAAATCAAAAGGTACATTACCTAGAATTTTCTTTTGTAGTATGAACAGTTTTTCAATATTAGTTAACGTTGATGTACCCCAAACGAGGTAGCAGAAGGCTAAGTGGGAGTAAAACAAGGAGTTATAGATCAAGAGTTTCAAATTTGTTGCCCATATGTAGCGGTAGCGATTCACAGTCCCTACCACGCGAGCTAGTTTTGGAATAATATAGTTTATATGGCTATCCCAGAACATATTTTCACTAAAAAATACTCCGAGAGTTTTAAAAGAACTGACTATTTCAATTCGTGACGAATTAAAACGGAGAAGCTTAGACACCACCACAGGTTTCTTTTTCGGACGAAAAATAACAGCTTTTGTTTTACTACTATTTACTGTCATCGAGTTACTATCACCCCAAGATTTAATTCTAGACAAAGTTAAGTGAGTCATATCGATTAGCTCATCAGCGGTTTCGGAGGAAAAAAATATGCTTGCATCATCAGCATACATTACAAATTTCACAATAGTAAACATGTGAAACATTTTGCAAGGTGTAAATTCGTGGTGGCTCCTTTTTTCGGCGTGCGACTGATGTAAACAAGACGGCCGACGTAACTTTTTCCGGTCGGAATTTCAAGAACTGCGAAGCTAGATAGACTTAAAAGTGTCTGAACGACCGTAAACGCACCGTAATGTGTTTCCGTCATCTTGAACTTGAACGATCGTTCACGTTGTGTGCCGTCGAACCAAATAACTTGGTTTGCTCGCGGTCGCACCGCAGTTAGTCTGCCCGCAGATCGCAAACATTTACTAGCATGCGCAGTTTACAGCATTCACGATCGCTTTACCATTGTGAGCTGTCTTCGAAATGATTTGGCTCAACCTCTCAAATGAAGTAGAGGAACAAGATGGCGAATCGCCTCCCGCTTTCCTAAACCTAACGCTCGGCTGGGTCGGCGGAGTCAATCGCCATACCGACCGCCATCGTTTTCTTTTACCCGAGTCGTGAACGGTGCTGGCTGCGTTGCGGTGACGACTCCATTGGCCGGAATGGGAGAAACGAACGAGAAGAGCCTCCCGACGCCCCGAACGACTCGTGCGCGCATGCGCAGTGGCGTTGCCGATGCGTTCGAGAACGAACCGTTCGTGTGGACACGACTTGCTAAAACTCCCTAATGTATTCAACGTTTCCCGATACGACTCGCGCAGCTAATGCTTGCTCCTCTCGTGATTCGGCGAGTGAGCGTTTCATGTCCTGCCCGAAACTCGGTGGGATGGCAAAGGGATAAGGGAGTCAACGGATTATAGTGGTACCCCTTGTTTTTTTTTTTTTTTTTTAATCTAAGATAATCCCCTCACGGCAGACGAACTTCTGTCCCAAGACCACAGGTATTTGCATTTCTAGCAGATAGACAGAACACTGTTCTTTCGTCTGCCATCGAGGCTTAAAGCCCGTTCACACACTTGCAACCTACCGGGTGAAACAAGGAGACGGCAGGCTCTTTAAATCAACCGGAAAATTCGGTTTCTTAACCTATCGCGCTACGACTTTGTGCAGCGTTGCCCACATATGGTGCATTTTTTTTTTGTAAAATTTGCAAAGAGCGAACTTACCTGAGAAAAAAGTAATGAAAGAAAAAGGCTTAGCTCCTATGGAAACGCAGCGACGCCACCGGTCTTCAAAGAGCACGGCGCCGTTTCGCAGATGGCGCAACGAACGCCGCCAACGAACGAGTATTCGGCGCCGAGAGCCAGCGTCTTTAGCAGACAATCTTTTCGACTCAAAAGCGGCGCGCGTTCCGCAGGCGGCGACAGTCGCAGAAACAAAAACAGGCGCGGTAACAAAGCAGCTGCAGTTCCTTGTCTGCTAAATACGCCGGCTCTCGGCGTCTGCTCGTTCGGTGGCGGCAGTTGGCGTCGCGACCGCTTGCGCCATCTCTTGTCTTCCGTGCGAAACGGCGCCGTGTTGTTTGAAGACCGGTGGCGTCGCTGCGTTTCCATAGGAGCTAAGCCTTTTTCTTTCTTTACTTTTTCCTCAGGTAAGTTCGTTCTTTGCAAATTTTACAAAAAAAAAAAAAATGCACCATCTGTGGGCCACGCTGCACAAAGTCGTAGCGCGATAGGTTAAGAAACCGAATTTTCCGGTCGATTTAAAGAGCCTGCCGTCTCCTTGTTTCACCCGGTAGTATAGACCGACTGAGACAAGACCGGATTTTAAGCCTTTTTCGACGGCTTAGGACCAGCTCCGCAGCAGAGCATCCTGTTCTAAGCAGTCCCCAAATGCTTAAAAACCGGTCTTGTCTCAGTCAGTCCTACTCGGTTGCAAGTGTGTTAACGGGTCTTAAAGGGATACTACAACGAAATTTCGGCGCTCATTTTTTGGTCTATATGTGTTCAAAAGAGCAGTATCACATAGAACATACCAATATCTTGTTAAAAAAGTCTCGAAAAGGAATTTTAAAACGAATTAAACGATTAGCAAAGAGCACCTGGTGGATGTCGCTAACGCCTCGTTTGTAATGCTCGTCTAGGAACCTTGACAGCTAGTGACGGAGGTTGTCTCGCCTCCGGCCACGACGAGAGAAGGGGGGAAGGAGGAACTCCCCTCTTCCCGAGAATCCCTTTTGTGTGTCGCAGAAGTCGCTATTGTCCCCCTACAAGATTATAGAAGATTAACCCGTCACTCAAAATTTGTACAAAAGCAGCCGCTTCGGTGACTGGAACGACTAGGCCATCCTCTCGACGTCAGCCTCGCCGTAGCTTTGCTCGTCTTGAGACGACCTACGTCACGATTGCGTTGGATGTCACGTGCTCTAAGCTGGGCCTTCTCCGAGCGCTTGCCAGAGTGAGCCGTTTATAACGAAAAATACAGCCACCAGGATCAAAATACAAACGTGCGAGTGTCATTTACGGATATTGTGGATAATATTCAACCTATTTTTGAACACGACGGGAATATTTCAAATTTCGTTGAAGTATCCCTTTAAAATGAAGGCGCGCCTTGAGCCTTTGCCGAACCAGCTGCTAATCGCAGCGCGGTTGTAGCTTCCCGCACGTGAAGTGCTCTTCGGCGACAGTCTTCGTAGACTCTGTCGCTGATTAGGAAAAGGGTCGAACCGGCCTCAGTTAGTGCGTAGTAAAGGTTACCACCGATTTGGACGCACACGTACGGCCCCTTCTCAGATGTTGAACCCTGAGTCCGACATAGCGACGGGGCAAACACCAACCGGTCACTGACCGCAACTGCAGCCCCGTTAGTAGACAGTGACACTGTTGAGGGGCCTGGGCAGCGGCCGGCAACCATGAGTCGGGAAGTCCAATTAGTGGCGCCGGCCTCTCCCGTTTCCACGCATGGTAAAAGGGGGGGGGGGGGGGGGAGTAGAGCTGCCGCCCATGTGCATTGTCGCTTGATATGTCCAAGCTGGTTACATTTGTAGCACCTGACCTGTCCTCGGTCGTTCTGCGCTAAGCGTCCACCGTTAAGGCCGGTTCACACATACAGCGGAGCGCTCATGTGGCGTTTCCTAGCGCGTGACGTAGCGCTCGGTTAGCGCTTCAGCAGCGCTCTGTTAGCGCTCTCACGCTCCTTGTGCCGTGCTTGCTGCTGCTGAACAGAGCGTGCATGGCGATTTCGTTTTTTTTTTCTTTGGTGGTGAAAGGAGAGGAAGTAAAAGAGCCGCCATCCAAGCAAATGGTCGGGCAGATGATCCAGAGTCATGGACTTTGAGCGACTAATTTCTATTCGACATGCGTGACCCTGGTTTTAAAGACACGCAGTTAAAAAAGTGAAAGCCGTTTACAACTCCCTGTAATGCCGAATTAGAGCGCAGCTCTTGAGGAGGAGGAGGGATGGGTACTGGGGGGGTTTGGTCAAGGGACCTCGGGGGGGGGGGGGGGGTCACGTGACCTCGGAGGGGGGGGGGGGCTCACGTGAAATCGGGGGGTCACGTGACCTGGGGGTCACGTGATGATGCCGATGACGTCATCAGGGACATCACTGATGACGTCATCAGTGATGATGACGATGACGATGGGGATGTCGATGACGTCATCAGTGACGTCACTGATGACGTCATCAGTGACGTCACGCGTCCCATAATGCACCGCGCGGTTACGCCGACGCCGCTCAAGCCGGAAACGGGCGCCTAAGAGCTGCGCTCTAAAAAAATAATCACCTTCGAAAGAACTCTTGTCCCTCAGCCTGGGAACAAGGTTCGCCAGGTACCCGTCGGTATCTCGGTGGCGAAATATTTGGGGCACCCAGAAGGCTCTTCTGGGCGTTAAGCTGTCTACACACATATGCACTAATTGCGTATGTCACGCATTTGTCACGTTTCTATTTTAGCGTCTCACATGTCCGCCATAGTGTTGCTGATGCACCCAACCACAGGAACCGGAACCGCAGTGCACGCGCTAATCCGCAGCAGTAACCGCGGTACAAGACGCGCTAACAGGGCGCTACTGAAGCGGTAACAAAGCGCTACTGAAGCGCGAACGAAGCGCTATAAAAGCGCTAATCGTGCGCTATATTAGAACTAAGTTACCCGCCAGAAAGCGCCACATGAGCACTCCTTGGAGCGCTCACGTAGCGCCAACTTAGCGCTCCGCTGTATGTGTGAAACGGCCTTTACCATCACGCGGTGCAGCGCCGCGCCGAGGGTCATTTTGGTTCCCGCGACCCTCGTAACGAGTCGCGACTCCGCGGTGGTCGGCTGCGAAGTCGCGACGAAGTCTAGTGACGTCACCGCTCACGCCGCAAGCTGCCGTCGCTGCGGCAGCTCGCGCGACAGTAATCTTTGCCAGGAAACGTATCCGTGAGCGCTACGTAATTCGCATTGTTGTCAGGAGCGCCTTATCATCAATTATGTGGTTCGAATGCTTGCTTTGTGCTTCTTCTTTATTAAAATGTATGCATCTCTCGCTTTAATCGCCGAAGGTTTTTCTTCCGCGAGGACGCTGAGACGAAAAACTGCGACCAACGAGTCATGTACAGCTTCGCTGTAAAACAAAAATGAGCAGTGATATTTTACCATGCTGAATGTCACAGCCAGCCTCGTCATACGTCGAGCTCTTTGCGTAGTTTGCAACGATTGACTCTGCCGAGTGCTTTGCTGCAAAGTAGACGCACCAGATGCTTGAGAGCGTCGGAGACTGGAGGGACGGACGTGTCTACAGTCGACTGCTTACCTTTCAGTAGGCCAGTTAAAGCGGACCTCTCGGGTATAGCGGTCGCAATGACCGATCTGTCTTTCTTTATGCAAAAAGTAAAAAAAAAAAAAAAAGTAGCCAGCTGCGGCGGCCCCGACCGACGTTGACTGCAACTAGGAAGCGGAGACCCGACGTCGTTGTTGTTTGTGTCGTTCTGCCCGGCGTGATGGAGCGGCGACTCTCACAATGTCCGGAGAGCGAGGAAGCTTCGAACGGGTGTCTCCCGGTAGGAACAGGGACGGTAAACTGGCTGTGCGCCCCGCTCCATCTTCGCCCGAGACAGCTATGAACGCCACTACGAGTTCAACGCTTCGCATACGCCGTCGGCGGGCATGGTCAATCGAACGTGAACTCAAAAGGGAAGCTGGGAGACCGAGGCGGCTTTTTCCTATGCACTTACCTGACCGCAAAAAAAAAAAAAAAAGTATGATCTGAAGAAAAAAAAAAGAAGAAAGTTTGTGATTTTTTTTTTTTTTTTTTTTAGAACGCGTGAACAAAAACGAAGCTCAGAATACAGCTATGCTCGTTGAGACATAAAAAAAAAGTTGTTCCGTGCATTGTTGCGCGAAGTATAGTTCTTTAAATATTTAATTGCTCGAAAGAAGAAACGATGCATTTGGAGTTTGAAACGTGTACATCTCGATAAAATACCGTAGCTAGTCTAAGATGCACTTACATATGTCTAAATTCAGCGCATAAAAGGAGAAATTAGTAACCTTCCGCGTGCGGCAGGACATTTTGTTTACTACGATTCTTGAGGTGAACACGAGTATAAATGCATGGAAATACGCAATGTGCGCGGGGACACCGAGAAAGTTTAGCGTGTTGCCCATTTGTCACACTGCTCACGTCGCATTTTTTATATCTATACTCTTTTTCACATAAAGAACGAAAAAAAAAAAAGTCCGGCTCCTTGCGGATCATTACTAATTTTCCCTTTTAGTTCGATAATTGAGCTATGTGTATGGGTGCATTTTAGACTATATACATCTTATCTTATCAAGACGCAGGCGAAAAGCATCGCTTCTTCATTCGGCAACAAAATCGTGTAAGAACTACTTCGCGCCGCGTATGAACACTGCGTAAAACGTCCTTTTTTTCTTCTTGGTGTGAAAACGAGTGTAGTCGCACTCTGAGCGTCCTCATTCGCTGGGATGTTTTCCATCGTTCGCCGTAAAATGTTTACCGACGAATGTTGTTAGATTTTATCGGATTTTTCCGAAAACGTAGTAGCCACATTGGCGATATTTATCTGAGGCCATTTTTTCCTGTTTTGTACTTGGGACCATTAGTTCCGGGACCATTTATTCCGGGACCATTTGTTCCGGGGAAATTTGTTCCGTTTCCCGATGATCGCGATCAAAGTGGCCAGACTGAATTTCAGAAAAAGTCTAGTAAAAAAAAAAAAAAGAGCAAGAAGATGATCTACAAAATTACAAAAGCTAACACGTGCACAGTTTGCTTTCATCTTTGTTACTTCACCCCCTCCGTCATCAACGACCTTTAGCAGAGGCGTCGGTTGCAGCGTTTCATCCTCATATCCTCATTAATTTCCAGTTTGCTGCTAGCGGGATTCAGTACTTTACGCCTTTTCTTGCTTACAAAATTTTTAGATTTCTAATTGTACGTTCATCGTTCACAGCAAAAAGTAAGCCGGCTTTCGAAAGGGCGGCAGGTGTTCCTCCCGACCTTTATATAATATTCCGTTGCAGCTTTCGTTCTCCGGTGGCGCAGAGAGGAAGTCGAGCGTTTATTGTCAATTAGAGCGGACGAATTCGCAGGTGGATTCTCGTCACGCTTGCGCAACTTTGTCACGCAGCTGGTCGCGAGAAATAGAATCCACAGGTGTGGCGGCGGAACCTTGTTTGTCCGGATGGCATTATCAAACTTTCGTCATGCCCAGAGAGCAATGCTCGTCTCTCTGCGTCGATGTTTCATTTGTTTACCACGTCGTGGATTTACGGCTTTGTTGCTCATTGGTCTTCTTTTTACGTCATTTTCTTCAGTGAATGCTGGCAGATGGAAACGGAAAAGACGGTGAAGCGCCTAGCGCAGGTTTTTAGAGAACGCCTTTATTTCAGGGCGGGGTCTCACTCCGCAGACAGGCAACCAACGTCGGTGGCTGAGAAAAAAAAACAAAAAAACATCATCAACTTTTTGGCAATTTATTTAATCGTGACAGTACCGTTTACCTACAAACACGTTCTTCCCTTGCTTGTTGAGGTAGTTCAAGTGGAAACAGTGTCGCTAACAGGATGTACTTCAAATGTCATATGAACGTTTCTTCTTTGTTAGCTTTGTGAGACGTCTCTTAACAAGGCTTCGGAACAATGCGTTAACTGACAAAATACGTGGTGAAGGAAGCAGATATGATACGATAGCACCGAAGTGATGCAACTAGGTGGAGTAGTCGTGACCCCGTAAACTATACCGGTTAGCAACATATTCTAACGACACTTGTTCACCGCATGCGATCAGAGACAGAGGGTCGTCTGTGCGAAATAGAGTCATATATTTCAAATGACTTCCGTTTGACTAATAACGGATGATGGAGGTCATGCACGAAATCAATATTAAGATGTCCGCTACCTTATGCGATTGGGTCGTTCGAAACATCGTAGCAGTTAGGCAGCCGTTAGTCGCCCTAGATTCCACGCGGTACACTTATAAACATAAAATTCCTGTAAAATATTTCGTCTTAGTCTAGATGTCACTGTTATAATAGCCGAACTGATTCGGACGTCTCGTATTTTTTAGCTCCTCTCGGGGGAGAAGGTTTAAGGTGTAGATGTGCTTAAATAAAAGCGAAAAAAAAAAACACTTTCATTAAACAGTAACTCTTGTCTTTTCCTGCTTGTTCAGGAAAACGCAATAACTTTTAGCACTTGTTGCTTGCTGTACCGGACAGCAAAGGCAGAACTGACTTGTAAGATTGTACGGCGAAAACAATTGCTGAAAATACCGTGTTAAAGGACGACGACCACTACAGAACGTTCTGTGATGTTTGCCGCCGTTTAACTTGTACGTCGTTTTTTAGCTAATTTATTTTATATCTTCACGTAGCTTCAGATGACGTTGCAGGCTTATTAGTTGTACATCTGTATACCACTCCGTAGTCAATTGCAGCTTAAAAGAGTACGGAAACGAAAATTGAAATATTCAAATTTCGTTCGGAAATGAGTCAAGCACGACGGATAATACCCGTAAATGATAATCGCACGTTTGTATTTTGAACGACTGGTTATATTTTTCGTTCCAAACGGTGCACTCGAGCAAGCGCTCGAAGAAAAGCGAACGGAGAGCGCGATGCGTCATGGGATATCCGGCGCAAACAAAAACAGAAAAAAAAAAAACGATTCCCCGCATTCGTCACGAAGCAAGGCTGGCGTGGTTATGAGCTTTGCCGTTGGTGGCGGTGTCAGCGTTGTGGTGGTGTCAATAGCGTCAACGTGTTACAACCGAGCCGTTTGAATTACCCGTGGGGTGACGAGCGTGTGGCTGGCCCAAGGAGCACGTAGCTCCCACAGCACTGTCAGCTTAGGGGTGAACGAAGTGGGAAAAGCAGCTTTTGTCAAAAGTTTGAGCGACGGGCTAATCTTCTGGGGGAGTATGACTGTGTCCGAATACACAAACGAGGGTTTGGTACAATGCGCTATTTGTGAGTTGAAAAAAGCTATGAGGTAAAACGATGAATTCCAAAGAGCGGCGCTGCTCCGATGGAACTTGCTACGTCATGACTACGTAGCAAGTTCCCCAACGTTGCTAGATTGCCTCCCAAATAGGCTGTTTATGCATCCACCAGATGCACCTTGAAGGATCGTTTAATTAGCTTTAAAGCTAGTTTTCTTGTGCCTTTCAACGAAATACTGGTATCTTTGAGGTTATGCTGCATCACGCAACACATTAAAGCTAAAAAATGGGCGGTGGAATTTCGTTTCCCTACCCCTTTAAACAACGAGGGGCGCGCCAACCCCCAAGCATATTTGTCGCTCTACGGTTAATGAGATGTAGGAATGAAGCTTTCGGAAACGCCAGCGCAACCAGTGAGCGCTCCGGGGCACTATGGGAACTGTGAGGATGTCGCGCCCTCTAGCCAAGCCAAGTCCAGCCTAGTCGAGCTTCTGCATGCTATACTCTGTTTCAGCTTGCGTTGTACCGCAGGAAAGGCTACAAGCGCGAGCTCCTTGCTCTAAAGCACATCTCGGCGGCACACGCTCTCGTGCACCAAGGGCAGCTGCCAACGCTATGAGCTCGCGCTTCTAGCCTTCGCTGCGGTACAAGATAAGGTGAAACGAAGTATAGTTGGCGCACGCTACCTCTCAAACTGCAGCACCATTTTAATCCCTTCATGTATCCAAGTGAGCTAACGGTCTTGGAACGTTGTTTTTTAACGCGGTAGGCGTTAAGGAGCTCGTGTCGCAGAAAATCTGGCGTCGGCGTCGGGGTCGGTGGGACCGGAAAATCCTGATTGGTCGATAGGGTAATGACGTCACAGTCACGTGTGACGTCACGCCACATGATCTCGCGCGGTAATTTCAAACAACCCACAACACTCAAAAAGGTCACAGTGTGACGTCAAAGGCGTCACGCGTGACGTCACGCGTGACGCCACGTAACGTGTGACGCTACCGACTAGGCCACGCACACGCGCTTGCACTGCCTGGGAATGAGCGCGAGTTTTTATCAGAAGGCTTTGCGGACGGGGCCCGATAACACATAGCGTTCCACTCTTAAGGGCAAAGATTAAGCGTTCTCCAAGTTTTTTTAACTGACGAAGGAAAATAAAATGTACAAACTATAGACCTTTTTAAAGAAGAGCATGTGGCAGGTGCCATCTTGAGTGTTCGTGCGTATGGCGCGTCATTTCCACGCACGTGCTGGGCTATGAAGATTGCACGCTGGACTGTGATTTCGTAAACATTATACTTCGTTTCCCCTTATGTGCGAGCGAAGGGAAAACTGGAAGCGCGAGCACGGAAGCTCCATGCGTTCAGGCTTTGCTCGAGCGCGCGAGCTGGGGAGAAATGCAAAAAGCGCTGGTCTCGCGCTTCTAGCTTTGGCTTCGCTCGCAGATAAAGTGAAACGAAGTATGGAAAGGTCCAAGAAGGGCATTTCGCCGCTGCCTTGTCTCTGCACGTGCGGGCAAGCACATGCAATTACAAACCTGCAAAGGCCACGTTCATGGGCACGCTTCCCGTGCCGATGCTCATGGGTCACCAGCCAGGGCGCTGAGCTTGCAACTGTCTATTGGCGACGTGACCGATCGAAAGCGTCGCGGTGGTCGGCCCTCCACGATTGGTCGAATGCTGACTTTGAAGTCAGCAAAGGATTCCTCATCGACGGAAATAAGAGTAATGTAAGAACTTCGATTTTGACGGTGTTGGCAGTATTGGTTTAAAAGCGCAATGATTTCCAGCTTCCCCCATGCTAATTACAAGCACCATCGAACTTGTTGTTCACAGGGTAATGACGTCACGAAAGGTAACCATAGGAGGGCGCCACCCAAACATCTCGCCGCTAATAGACCTTTCCAATGTTTACAAAATCACAGTGCAGCGTGCGATCTTCACAGCCCAGCACGTGCGTGTTCGTCGCTTCGGAAAGTGAGCAAAGCACGCGCCATACGCACGAACGCTCAAAATGGCACCGGCCACAAGCTCGTTTTCGGAAAGGTCTATAGACGATTGCAAGCAGGGTATCTGGCTGCCGCCATGTCTCTGCTCGAGCGGGTAAGTGCGTGTAATTACAAGCTTGCCAAGGCTACGTTCACACGCACGGTGCACATGCTTGCAATCATGGGGCACCAGTGACACGCGATACTTGCAATTGTCTATATACTCGGGAATAACGTTTTCGGGCATTTCCTAAGAAGTGAAGTCCGCGCGAGCACAGCTGTGATCGGCGCTCAGTGTGCGTGAGCGCACGGGCTTCGTTGCCAAGAAAATGTGTCCTCATGTATAGACCTTTCCAATGTTTACAAAATCACAGTCCAGCGTGCGATCTTCACAGCCCAGCACGTGCGTGTTCGTCGCTTCGGAAAGCGAGCAAAGCACGCGCCATACGCACGAACGCTCAAAATGGCACCGGCCAAAAGCTCGTTTTTGGAAAGGTCTATTCACCTTTCTATAGACCTTTTCTTTAACGGCGGCGCCATCTTGAGAATTGCGGCGCCGACGACGCCGTTTAGCGGTTTAGAAAAAGAAATAACGGCTAGTTCTGGCAGCACAGCTATCTGGGTAGGCAACGGTGTGGGTATGGGGGGAACTTGGCTAGACTTGGCTATGGTGAGCTGCAATAACTTGGTTGGAGCTTGTCCGGTTGTATCCAGCTGGCTACTCACAGGCCATCACCTTGCCTCCTCGAGAGAATCGGACGACGAAGACGGTGGGGTGTTTTGATTGAGTTTCCACAGCGAAGTATATATGAGCAGTTTAATGTAGTCTATGCAGGTATACATAAGCTCTCGGCATTTGATAGCTCCATCTTGAGTGGTGGCATGTAGACTTTTTCATACCTTTCATATACCATGGGGCTTGCAGTGATAACCTAATTAAACCACCTGCACTGGGAATTAAAATCGGTCCTCTTGTCGTAGACGAAGTGGTCGTGAGCTTAAACGTGACGTTGAGTCTGATACGAATCTCTCGCGATTCAAGCTCGCAATCGACTGACTTCATAAATAAGGATTCTTGGGGAAAATCCGAAGCTCGATAACATTGCAGCCACACTCGCGCTGCAGCTTCTTGTGCTCATGGCACACTTTCTGCTATTGTTCTTATGCTTTTTAAAATTATTTATCCATCCGACGACCACACAGTGGTAGCCAGACAACCGTATATTTTCGGAAATTACAGCACGGTAAAAAGGAGCACTCGGAACTACCTCATGCACGACGTCCGTTTTTAAGCCTTTTCGCCCATACCCTTGGCGGTTGCATACCCTGTGTCAGCGGGCAATCCAAAAGTGCACCAGGTTGAGGGTACGTCAGTTACTGGCTGGTTTGAGGTTATGCGAAAAAGGTCTATAGACGCTTTCAGGCAGTTGTGCATGGGCGCCGCCATAACCGACCTTCAGTTTTTCTTTCCTCTTATTCCGTTCGCTTCACTTCATCATTTCAGCAGCAGCACAGGTTATCGCCGCTTTAGGTGCTACTGCGTCCCTCTTCCCAGCATAGGCCTCTGTGGAGGCTCGTAAGCGCCCGCTTCAGTGGCTCAGCATTTCGGTAAAACAAGAGAAGGTCGGCTATGGCGGCTCCTAGGCGGCTCAATCTGGCGCGTGATTAAAGCGTCTATAAAAGCGTATACGAGGGCGCGTTCGTTGCTGTGTTTTTGTTATACACGCGCACTTTCTGGCTGGCTGGACTGTGATTTAGCACGTGTGAACTGTGATTTTTGTAAACAGTGGAAACGTGCATAGCTAAACTTATTCCTGCAGCAAAATAAAACAAAACAAAACAAAAACCTGTCGGATGCGTGAGTAATACCTCGCTCTTTTGGTGCGCTGCCCACGCGCGATGGCCCATAAAAAAGAACGGTGACCCATTCATAACGATGGCCGATCCAAAAAAGGGCAGTGGACAGACGTGCTGCGTGCCAGGGTGCGACCACAACACCCTGTAAGATCGTCACCAGGCATGGCATCTGCTTCCGAAGGATGAGAAGCTTATGAGAGAATGGTTGCGACGCATCAATCGATGTCGCACACAGGGATGCAATGCAAACGTAGGCAACGTGGTTCTCGCTTGCGGTACTGCGATATTAGCAGACGACGGAGCAGCGACCCCCACTGTTGCCCCAATGCCTCACGTGCGCCGCTTGAGGGCGCGAGCTACTTTCCAGAAGTGTCCATATGGCCAATAAGACCGCTTAAGAAGGAATTGTGGTGCAAGAAGCCTAAACTTAATAAGCCTCGCCCTGTGTTCCTTAAGCTGTCAGTGACTAGAATCACTTTTTCAACTGATCTGCAGTTTTTAGTCGAGTGTGCTGCAAGTAAATCTATAGTTTAAGGTATACGGGGACCTGTGTAGCGAGGTTCCTAACACGGTGCCTTAAACTTGCCTTCCACTGTCGCCGATATGAGGAGTTTTCGTAAGCGCTTCCCCTCTTTCGCTACGCCCTCCCTAACGAAGATTTTGTGTACCAGTACACCACAAAGAAGACGCTACTACTTGGCATGCGCGCCGCTAGCCTTATACGTAGAGTTCTGAGACATTGCAGCGGGTTGCGGCAGGTTGTGCAGAGTGTTGCGGGCCGTGGAAACAATCTACGGAAACCCCTTAACACCCACCGGGCAATCAAGTTTGATCTAACGGGTGGGGCCACCTTATGGGGAATTTTCGCAACTCTGAGACTGCCCGCGGCCGCAATCATTGGAGTCAATCTCGAGTTCGAATGTCCGACCTTTTCGATTTGTGACAAAGCGCCCGTGTCCAATCACTCGGTGCCTTGGCCTTCCCAAAGTTGCTCCTTTTGGCTACCAATCGCGCGGACTAGCAGTCGACCGAGGCGCCCACTATTCACTGCCCTGGGGCAATACTCTGCTTCACGCTAAAAGATACTGCTGAGTACGCTACCAGAAATTCCAGCCAATCCAGCACCGAAAGCATGCCACGTGATATTCTGATTGGTCTCAGCGATGGAGAGAGCGTGAAGTCGCATAAAATATCCATGATTGTAACAATTTTGAGTCGTAGTATTAAAGGTTTAATCGTGATTGTGTCCTGTAACTAAAGAATTAATTGAAGCGTATAAAATTATGACATGGGCACCTCGTCACCATTAGTGTTATGAATTATATGGTTTATGAAATACGTTTTTTCGATGCATTGAAAAAAAAAGGAGAAAAAAAGATGGCAGCGACCTATATTTCTAAATTTCTGTAATGCATGGACTGCATTGTTTAAGCGGCGATTGTTTAAAGGGGCGATGCAACAATTTTTGTACTTTGCGCAAATACCGCTAAAACGGATCCCTGACGTTAATGACCTATGAAACACGCGTTCGTGTTTCACCCCACGCAATAGAAGTTCCAGAAAAAAAATTAAAGTAAAACGAGCACCGTTCAACCCCTGAACTCGCAGCCAGAACAAGCGGCCACGTGATCTGAAGACGATTATAAGGAGTATTCACTGGGCGCCATATTTGTGGGTGATGTCTAGAGCGCATGCTCTGAACGAGCCCACATTAATAGGCTGCTAAGACCGGCAATCTTGAGGGTACGGAATGCACGTTACAAAAGAACTGTGGAAGCTCGCCATCAGCACGCGCTCAGCAGTCGTGCACACAGCTATGGCCGCCAGTGCCGCCAATGTTGATCATAGCCACGCGCTGGGGTTGGCAAAGCACAGGACACGCGCTGAGTTCCAGACATTGTTATATGGCTCGGCTATGGTCGAAGAGGACGACGACGACGACGCACCTAAATGGATGCTTGATTCCTCGCCTCTGCAAGTACAGGGTGTCACAAAAGAAAATTTACAGGGTATTTTTTTCCCGCAAAAATAAACTAGGCATCGCCGAACGCTCATTCTCCGCCCAAAGGTAGCGCTAGAGGTCACAACCAGATGCCAAAGTTTCAGCCCGATTCAATAATTTAATCAAAAGTTATAACTGATTTTCTGAAAATTTCAATGGGAAAATGTCGACCAATGGAGTTTTCGAACACATGGGGCTCTATGGCACCAGAAACCAAAAACGGGCAAAAATGGGCCCCATTTTCCCATTGAAATTTTTAAAAAATCACTTATAACTTTTGATTAAGTTATCGGATCGGGCTGAAACTTTGGCGTCTGGTTGTGACCTCTAGCTCTACCTTTGGGCGGAGAATCAGCGTTCGGCGATGCCTAGTTTATTTTTGCGGTAAAAAAGACCGTGTAAATTTGCCTTTGTGACACCCTGTAAATCGATTTTTTACTATTATTTTGGTAATTTAAACTACAACCCCCCTGGGAGCGTTCGCAAAACCTCTTGGGCAGTCACTCTGAACGAAGCCCGTACTCCGAGCGACGCAACCATGAGCGAATTCATGCCCGGCTCTGAGAGCTTTGATGACAACGATATACCGGGTGAAACAAGGAGACGGCAGGCTCTTTAAATCGAGCGGAAAATTCGGTTTCTTAACCTATCGCGCTACGACTTTGTGCAGCGTTGCCCACAGATGGTGCATTTTTTTTTTGTAAAATTTGCAAAGAACGAACTTACCTGAGGAAAAAGTAAAGAAAGAAAAAGGCTTAGCTCCTATGGAAACGCAGCGACGCCACCGGTCTTCAAACAACACGGCGCCGTTTCGCACGGAAGACAAGAGATGGCGCAAGCGTTCGCGATGCCAACTGCCGCCAACGAACGAGCAGACGCCGAGAGCCGGCGAATTTAGCAGACAAGGAACTGCAGCTGCTTTGTTACCGCGCCTGTTTTTGTTTCTGCGACTGTCGCCGCCTGCGGAACGCGCGCCGCTTTTGAGTCGAAAAGATTGTTTGCTAAAGACGCTGGCTCTCGGCGCCGAATACTCGTTCGTTGGCGGCGTTCGTTGCGCCATCTCTTGTGTCCCGTGCGAAACGACGCCGTGCTCTTTGAAGACCGGTGGCGTCGCTGCGTTTCCATAGGAGCTAAGCCTTTTTCCTTCTTTACTTTTTTCTCAGGTAAGTTCGCTCTTTGCAAATTTTACAAAAAAAAAAAAATGCACCATCTGTGGGCAACGCTGCACAAAGTCGTAGCGCGATAGGTTAAGAAACCGAATTTTCCGGTCGATTTAAAGAGCCTGCCGTCTCCTTGTTTCACCCGGTAGATGACGCAGAAAAAGAGGGTTCCGGTTGGACCCTCAACTGTAGGAAGCGACGCCACCTCTCCGGGGGCTCTGCTTCAAGTCAAGCCACCATCATCGATGACCATCGCGAGAACCGGACGGTCATCGTCAAACCCCAAGACCCGACAAAGCTCATCGCGAAGCTTAACCCTCTAACCCTATCTCAAGAGCTGGATTCCATCACACCCAATGGAGTGATTCAAATTCGACCGAACTACAGACTGAACCTCCTTGCAATTGACATCCGGGACAACAGCTCCATGACAACGATCCTTACATTAACAATCCTATTAGGGATCAAAGTCCAGACCTACGAAGCTCACCCACGATCTTCGGCCGTAAGAATCATTCGTGACGTAGACAAGGACATCACAGAAACCGACCTCAAAAAGGCTATAAGCGAAACTACGCCAGTCATCCGAGTCAAAAGGCTAGGCGCTTCAGAAACAGTGAAACTTGTCTTTGCAACCGAGACCATGCCAGAACACGTCGTTGTGGGGCATATACGCTTCAGAGTTCTTCAGTACACCGACAAACCACGACAGTGCCACAAATGTCGGCGGTTTGGGCACATTCAGACCGCATGCTCCCATGTGCAACGCTGCAGCCGCTGTGGCGGCACTCACGACCGCATCGACTGCCAAGCCGACCAACCTAGGTGCGTCAACTGCAAAAGAAAGCATGAGGCGACCTCTCGAAGCTGTCCCTTTTATAAAACGGAAGCAGCTGTATCGAGCTATCGTCAAACCCACAAGGTCAGCTATCCACTAGCGAAATCAGCTGTCCTCTCCGACAACAAGAACAAAACTGCTGGAGCTCTGAATCCATTTTCCAGGAAAAGCCAAAACGAGAAAGTGGAGGAGGCTATGATGCCGCCATTAGACGACGATCCCTTTCCTGCTCTTCCAAGTCAGGCAGCTGCGTCCACATCCGCATCAACTAGCGTTGGACCCGAAACGTCACCGCGGAAACGCCAGGACAACTTCGCAAGGGTGATAAACACTTCTGCTCAAAGGGCTAGTGAAACAACGTACCGATCTCGTACCCAAGGTTCCGACAATAATACTGAATCTCAAGGACTAGGATCCGCGGTGTACACCCTTGCGACGCTACTACGTACCTTTCTTGCCACACTGGAGCACTCGCTCGCACGAGCAGGCATTACCCTCATTGACATCACATTACCTCTAGTCCACTCTTGGATCAAGTAGACTCAGGCAACTGCCAGAGCTTTAACATATATGAATACCAACACCACGCTTGATACCCGAACGATCCCCAAAAAACGATCACAAACCCCAAAACGCCTTAAAGGAGCTGTGCAACGATATTCAATTGGAATGTTTTTCGCTTTCCACGAGCTCACTGGCACTGGTGGGACTCAAGGATACTCGCACGCAACGCCACTGGCCAAGAAACTCCTTTGTTGCGGTGTAATTTCAAGGACAAAACCGACCATTTCCATTCAATCTTTCCTTTGCAAAATTTGATGACGTAACGTGGGGATCGCAGTACACTCCAATGACGATATTTGAATGCGATTCATAGATTGGACCCGAGCATTGCGTGGGCACTCGATTTGGGCTCGTGATAATTACTAGCTCGAGAAGCATTCGGGTAGGGGGCCCGTGTCCAATCGCTGCAACGACGACAATAGCCGAGCCATAACAACGTCTGGAACTCAGCGCGTGTCCTGTGCTTTGCCAACCCCAGCGCGTGGCTATGATCAACATTGGCGGCATATAATCGGCTCCAGTTCACGTGGCTGCTTGTTCTAGCTGCGAGTTGAGGGGGTGAACGCTGCTCGTTTTCTTTAATTTGTTTCTGGGACTTCTATTGCGGGGGGTGAAAAACGAACGCGTGTTTTATAGCTCATTAACGACAGGGATCCGTTCTAAGTGGTATTTGTGCAAAGTACAAAAATTGTTGCATCGCCCCTTTAAAGAACTTCCATCTATCATCCAATGGAATACCAATTCGTTACACCGTCGCCTGCCAGAGCTTCGTCGCAGACTCATTGAACTTAAAACAGACGTACTTGCTCTGCAGGAGACATACACCCAGAAGGATTCCCAGCGAATCTCCCCTTATGTGGAGTATCACAGCGTCACTGCTCCCCCCGCTGGAAAATCAAGGGCTTCCCTTTTAGTCAAGCGACACATCCTGCATGGAGAAATAGATCTGTCTGACCTGAACACCACTGTTGCCGAACATGTTGCAGTCAAATTACAGATTGCTGATCAAACAATCGTAATTATATCATCCTACATCCGACCAGCCCAATCGTGGGACCCAGACCTGCTGAGAGTAATACGAGACCGATGCCCAGGGCCTATAGTCTGGTGCGGAGATTTTAATGCCAATCATTATGCCTGAAGAAGTGACACAACGACGGAACGAGGAACCGCACTGCTTGAAGTCACCAGAGACCTTGGACTGCGTGGTCTCAACTCCGGAGCTCCAACATTCGTTAGCGCGAATCTACAAAAGGCGAGCGTTCTTGACCTCACTTTTGTATCAAAAGAAATAAGCTTCCTATGGGACGTCGAACCAGACACCGGGGGGAGCGACCACCTACCAATCCGACTCACCCCACGTTCTGGCACCCAACCAAAAACCAGGGTTCACAACGTTACCAACTGGGACAGGTACAGAGAAGTATTCTCAAATTTAATGAAAAGCGCAAAGGCCCCTTGCTTAGAAGAAGCTATAGTAACGTCCTTAACTACAACGTCTTAGCGTAACGTCTTAGCTACAAAAAGAATCACCCTCCCGATAAGCAAGCCCGTACCCGATCTCACGTATCTTCAAATACGCGCCAATGCCAGACAAACACAGCGAATCGCCCAACGCACACACCAAGATGAAGACTGGATAAAATCTCGACGCATCGACGCAGCACTTCGTTGATATACGATAAAGCTGGGGAGAATACAATGGGACCAACGCAGTGAAAGTCTATCGACAGATACTGGGTCAAGGCGGCCTTGGACTACTGTGCAATGCCTCTTAGAACCAGTGACTCCCCAATGCCCCTATGCAGCAATTGCAATGGGAAATCAAACATCGCTCCAAGAACTGGCTGAACACTTTACGGACGAGTTCTCACGCCCCATAAGCCCTCCCCAAGGAAATCCGCCTTCCAAAAGGCCCCCCCTTCCATCCTATTCAGCAGTCAACATAGACGATGACTTTACCTTGTCCGAGCTCCGATATGCCCTCTCCCGATGCCCCCGACGTGGAGCTCCGGGTCCCGACCGCATCACAAACCAGGCTCTAAAAAACCTAGACGAGTCATTCCTACCCGGACTGTTACAACTTATAAACAATATTTGGCAATCTGGGGATGTCCCTGACACCTGGCGACACTCAGTAGTAGTACCAATCAAAAAAACTAACAAGCCTGCAGCTGACATATCATCGTACCGTCCGATTTCTTTGACTTTGTGCTTATGCAAACTGACTGAGTGCCTGATCCACCGCCGTTTAAATTGGCAATTGGAACAAGCGCAAGCCTTTCCTTCTCAGCTGTCAGGATTCCGAAGAAGCCGGTCAACAACAGATGCCATCGGCGACATCGTATCCTCGTTAGAGCAAGCAAAGGCACAAGGAAAGGTCATACAGACCGTTTTTCTCGACATCCATCGAGCATTTGATGCACTGCCACACTCTGTAATCCTAGAACGACTACAGAACATAGGAATAGAAGGGCGCGCCCTTCGCTTCATTACTTCTTTTCTTAACAACAGAACATTCGCTGTCCGACTGGCTGGCCGCCTGAGCACGATACGAAGCAGCACCCAGGGGGTAGCACAAGGCAGTGTTTTGAGTCCTCTGCTTTTTAACATCATAATGGCTGGACTACCGGCTGCTCTTCCTGTGGGAGGACCTTATCCCATACACTGTGCCATATACGCGGATGACGTAGCGCTATGGTGCGCTGGGCCTACCCGACTGTCCACTACCGTCCGCGCAGTGCTATAAAGAGCTCTAGATGGCACGGCCTCCTTCCTCCACCATGCCGGTTTGACACTCTTTACATCTAAGACACAAGCTCTCACCTATCGCCCTAAAGGCAGAATGAAAGGAAAATACTCTGCACTTAAAATTGGAGGCAAGGTCATTCGACGTGAACCGTAAGTTCGATACTTGGGCGTAATCATTGACGACCGCGTCACTTAGCGCCCCGCGGTAAAAGGTATCCTCAATGAGTCCCATAAGCTCCTCGGCGCTCTCCATCGAATATCTGGAAAACACTGGGGTGCCAGACAGAAAACAATGACGGCACTCTACCGAGGGCTAATAATAAGTCGTATACTTTACGCCTTGCCATTCTTAAATATAAATTATACGCAATGAAAATATTTAGAAACTTTCCACAGGAAGGCCCTCCGTTTTTGCCTTGGGCTACCTAAATCTGCACAGAACACTCCAACTTTGACCGAGGCGGGAGATTCTCCACTGCAACTCCAAGCACAGGAAAAAGCATTAAGATATGTCAGCCGTCTCTCAGATGCTCCATCTGATAGACGGCTGACATATCTTAACGGCTTTACACCAGCCAGGAAGCTGGTGTAAAGCCGAGGCGGGAGATTCTCCACTGCAACTCCAAGCACAGGAAAAAGCATTAAGATATGTCAGCCGTCTATCAGATGCTCCATCCTCGGACTCACTTCTTCAACGCCTCATGACACGACACCACTCTCAGGTTGGAAAGGCTGTAAAAACATTCCGCGAGACTATCGGCTACCCAACGGATGTATGCTCGATACCTCCCCCTTATCGGGACGACTGTCAACTCCACGTCTCAGCAGATATAGCCGACCTCCCCAGACGCAAGCATGTTTCTGAGGTGGTAGCGCGGAGCATCGCCGTTGAGACAATAGAAAATACCTACTCCGGCATGACGCATATCTATACCGATGGAAGCATAAAAGACAGCTCGTGCACTGCAGCCTATGTCTCGCCTGAAGATGGACACCACGGTAAAAGACGAATTTATATCTGCGTTGATTCCACCACTGCAGAGCTTGCCGCCATTTGGTTTGCAATTACCCAAACTCTACGACACACCAACCTATCCAACATCGTCATCTTTTCGGACTCTCGAGGCGCCTTACAACAACTAACTTACCTGGAAAAAGCATGCCCACTAGCCAGATCCATCGCAAATTTGACCAGGCGCGCCGCAAACCAGGGAAGAACCATCTGGTTTCAATGGATCCCATCGCATGTAGGTATACCCGGAAATGAAAGAGCAGACTCGCTGGCAGCAGAGGCCCACTCAGACCAAAGTCCTACTATCTTTGTACCCGTACAACGCAGCAAAATCTCTTATAAGAATGGCAATAGAAAGCATGCACCCGTATTTTGAAACCAATTCAACACCCATCCCACTTTTGATTCCGCGGAAAAAGTTTTCCAGGTCTCAACAATCACTCCTACACAGGTTGCGAGCCGACTGCGCTTCAACCAACAAGAGACTTCATCTTATCAGGCGCATTAAGTCTCCCAACTCCACCACATGCAACATAATCGAAGACAGAAGACACATTATTTGGGAGTGTCAGTCGCTAGAGAAAGAGCGAACTACATTAACGAAAACACTGAAGGCTCTCCATGTTTCGCCGAGGGGTTCCAACGCCCTCCTCTTCCCATCAGGATCCCGGACGAAAAGAACAAATATACTGAAAGCCCTCATGGACTTTTTAGAAACGACAACCTGTCATCCAGACTTTGAAATAGCATACGACATGCCTTCAAACTATGGTCTCCGATGGGTCGAAGCAGCGGGTGCTTCGTTCCGTCGCCCTGATCGCGGCGGGGGCGCTCGTGCCTCTGTGGGGCTTCGGCTTCTTGAAGTCGGCGCCCAGCCAGGGAGCGTGTGCTCCGGCTGCGTTTGGGGCGGCGGTCGGATGCGACCTGTCCTTCCATTGTATCAGCGGCTATACCCTTCATTTCTGTAAATACGCCCATCCCCATTATCACCTCCTACTTCCTATCCCCTTTTTCTCCCGATCCCCGCAAGACGACGAACCAGACCCCTCTATGGGTGACTAACAATGCGTCTTGCATCCCTCTGTCTATTTATTTATTTCTTTTAATTTATAATAAAAGCAATCTTTACGCACTATGGTCATCGTTGCACCGAGCGGACACAGGCCACAACCCGAATGCATGTCAAGGCATTGATTGTCACGAGCCCAGATCGAATGCGTACGCAGTCTTGACGTCCACTGTGTGAGCAGCATTTGAATATCGTCACAGCTGGGACCGAAAAGTTCGATGACGCATTCCGGGGGATCGTACTATTGCCATTGTCCCCACAGCTCCGTCATCAAATTTTGCGAAGGAGAGACTGAAAGAAAAGCTCCGCTTTCATCCTATGAATTCCGCCGCGACGAAGACGCTTCTTGGTCAGTGGTGTTGCGTTGGAGTATTCTTGGGTCCCACAAGTGCCAGGAAGCTGGTGTAAAGTAAGAAATATTCCTACCCGATGTCATTGCACAGCCCCTTTAAATGCGTTTAGAATATAAGGAAGAGTCGTTTCTGGGAGTGAAGCACTGTTGTTTATTCATTGCCATCAGCCTCCTCCACAGCATTGGCTTGCACAATGGAGCATATTGCATCGGCATGTGCTAACTGTAGTACGAAACGTAGGACGTACACAAAGTGGTGCTCCTAGAAAGTCGTCTAGCTGGCGCAGAGGCATGGGGTGCGGACCAAGCGGTTCTGGGTTGGATTCCTGTTGGGGGAGGAGTACATATTGGTTTAATGCATGGTAAGTGTTTGAGTGCATTGTTTTGCTCCGGTGGCCTTAATAAGAAAACCAGTCAAGCAGACATGTCAGCCATGAGTGTGCACGTTCGGGCGGATTGACAAATTTCCAGGACTCATCCCGAACTTTCTTGGACATCAACGCCACGGCGCATGCACTAACATAAGAATTTCAACTGAACAGCAGCAAACTTGGCAATATCCCCCAGAATATTTTACACGTCAGTCAAAAAATATCAATAAGCAGCAAAGAACATTTTTGGACGCGTATATTGTTTATTCCACGACTCTACAATTTTTTTTTATTGAATAATGTATGCTACGTTCACAAAGTTATCATTTTCGGATTTGATTGACAAAAAATTGTAATGTTCCCGAGGACTGTAATCGCCTGGATATAATAAAACGCAAATTAATTAGAATTTCTGTATTTTAAACTATTTATTCCACGGAATGCCACAGGCCACGAGGGCGTTCCGTTGTAAAACATTCCACCCGGTGACGGTGCCAGCAAAATCCACAAAGCCCTATCCAGCAAGAACAAAAAGACAACAGTACTGCCCTCTGACAATTCAAATATACCTCGTAAGCAATTTTTCTTTAATATAAGCGTCACCATCTCACCATATAAAAAATATTCGTGAAGAAGCGACATTGTTTGCGCGGGTTGCCAAAACTCTGTCATAGTTTTGATGGCGTATAAACAATGGCTGCATTACTCGCGCGGGCGCCAGTGTGACGCAGACCTAAAGTCACTGAAATGGGAACATATGTCCTGACGGCTGACAACAAGCTTTGAGGTTCATATCTTTAATAGGAAACAACGATTCTCCTTTTTGACCAAGTGGTTTGTTTACGATTACAGAGGCAATGGTTGTACACCATACTAAAACATCCAGCATAATTTTAATCTGCTAATATGCTGGGAATCGAGAATCGATGTATAGTAAACTGGAATGTTACCTGTAAATTCGAGTTCCAGTGTAGCTACAGTGGGCTTGTTACTGAAAAAGGTAAATCCATAATAACAAACTGTGTTTTATACTGCGAAAATGTTCTAATAAGAAGAGCTGAAATGGACACTGACCTGGATTTTTAAAAATCCGTTTGCGCAAACTGCAGTTGAAAAAGGTAAGGTCACTTATAATTTCACGAATCGAACACCATCACGGATCTACTAGAACAGAGCGCTGCTATACTAACTTGGGGAAATAAAATGCCTTTTCGAAAAGCATACTATGCATTTATCACAAAACTCAGTGAACTCGAAAATATTATTCTGAAAACGAAAAGACGTATCGGCAAGATCCCCCTCAGATATTAATTAAACACATAAGGGATCTCGCAAGTGACGATTTGCAAACTGCGACGCGCCAACGATTGAAAAGGGACAAAAGCTTCAAAATATAAGGCTTCGAGGCTGGAAAACGCTTAAACAACTCGTCGGAAGCTTTAAAAATTGACGTACCCGAGAACAAAATGCGGGCTGCAGGTGCGGTGACGCTCATTTGGCTGTCATGGAGAGCCGTTTGATTTCCTTCTGCGCGGCAGCTATCCATGCTCTTGCCTTTACGAAAAACAGCTTGGCCGACTGATATATTAAAAGCAACAACAACAACAGGCGTTCCCCTTTCCGTAAAATTAATTATAGCCTCGTGGTGCATGACACAGTGCGCTGACAATTTATGGTACCAGGCGACCCACGACGCTGTTTTTGCTTTCGCAGCATCCTAGTGTCAGGTAAGCCATAAAACTGCGGCACGGCAATTTGCTACCAGCTAGAAAAGAGGCGCTAGCATGTTTTCGCACAAGCACTACAATTACTTTGAATTTGTTTTAAAGGATTTTTTTTTTGCATCTCGGGAAGAACTGCTTCTGTCTCTCTTGTACACTGCGCGACACTGTGAGCGTGAACACAACATTGGTGCTCTTTCGCATTTTACATCGAAAGGATATTGGGCAGTAGGTTCGTGACCAAAAGAAGCACTTTCCATCAAACTAAAAGTGTTTACTAAAACCTTCTTAGGCTGACACGCGGTGTACGATTGCTCCCCCTTTTCTCGATTGCAAATGCTTCCTGGTTTTCAAAGTTATCCAAGCCACCTGCTACTACCAATCACAAACGTATCCCTCCAGTAAGTCAAACTACGACATGTCGTCGGTTATAAAAGAGATACAGGGCATCCAGGCAAAAGCTTGGGAAGGCCCTGGAATTTCATGCCTCGTTTAATAACACATCGTAATCTTATAGCCGAACTCGATATGCTTAGTTCTCATATTCAATTCCGACTTTCTCGGGTAAGGCGCCAGCGCACGAAATAAATACGGCCTCGCAAGAGCGTAAATAGAAGTACAAACTTTAAAGTACGCCGAACTTTGCAAGGCTCTTGAGAGCAAGGCTCTTGAGAGCTTGTACGTGCATTATAAAACCGCCTTTTAAATTACAAAAAAAAGCGTCGACACGGAAAGTTTTTTTTTGTTGTGTACTCAGGTACTGCTCGGAACATCGCTGCGCTCATATGGGCTAAAACGGGGCGCTTATTGTCGTATTTGAGCGGTATCCTTGGCTCCTGTGTGGTAATGCTGAATAGACCGTTTGCTAAATTACCCAATTACAAGGACTGCACATATTCGTGTCTGCTAATTGTTGTAACAAAATTATTAAAAGAACAAATAAAACAATGGTCTTCGCAAGTGCATTCGTCAACACCTTATCTTAGTAATTTACTTCAAACCTTTTGTAAAAAAAAGACGAGCGCGCACTGCACCTACGTTCCCAGCATTGTATTTGCGGTTTGCCTAATTTCATGAAGTATATTCAACAAATACCTGAGTTTTAAATGAATACGGGCGTTCGGGGTCTCGTTGACATTTGGAAATTTATTTATTTTGCGCGATTTCAAGTACGACACGTATTTAGCAAGCGTACTTAGAAGATCCTTTCCTATTAAGATATCTAGTAACAGCTGGTGTAGGTGTAACAGCGCTTAAGTATGAAGACAAAGGCAACGAGCACACACCACAGGACGAGCGCTTAACTTCCACTAGCCCAGCTCTCTATGTTGTTAGATTTAGTAGTCCTAACAAATCATCATGTCACAAAGGCGACTTATTCACGGAAAGAATATTTCTAGATTGGATTGCGCAAGTCTTACTAGAAGTCAAGAAAGACTCGTGCCCGAAATATTCATAAGCAAACCTTTACTACTGAAGTTGACGAACGTTACGATCGTAGAGTAAGCAAATATCCCGACGGGCTGGTGTCTGTAATGATTCACAAGTAAGCCGTTTGAAAAGAAGAATTGTACTCCCTGGAGTCCGGACAATCAGAGCTGCAGCACTCCCGCCCTTTTTCGGCGCCTGGGGCCCCCAGAAGCATTATTATTTTTAAATTTTGTGAAAAACTTCAAATAAATGGACTTAAACTTTGCGCTTCATTCCAAGTATGAACAAATGTTTTTTTTTTGTTTTTTTTTAATAAACACTGGCAGGCACGATTGTACGTGGAGAGGTAAGGCCTTTTAAAAAAAGGAAGGTTTTACGTATAGCTTCAATAAAATAATTCGGAAAGAGATGCCGAGAACAGACTGACGAGTTTCAATGACAGCTGTACAAATTTAATTAATGAGCATAAACACACAGAAAAATGTATAAAACATTGAAGCATACATTGGAGCGAATCGAAGCATGCCTGTGACACTCGTTGACATCAGTTACATATTTGCACACTATTTCAGAAAAACAAAGAAAACATGTATTTTGTATATCGTTGTCAGAGCATATCTTCGTCAAGGCGTCAACCAGATAAGAGTCAATGATTTAGAGCAGCAAGGAGAGCTTTAGGTGGCGTTAAAAATAGTTTTACGAGGAATTAAATATAGATGTTTCTGGTTAGGGGTTCATTTTTCTGTATATTTGATGGCCCATGGTACCAAAAACAGCTCAATTAAAATACGTTTTTACGCCATTTCCGCCAAAGCCATTAACCGTAAGACAAAACAAAGTAGAGCAGGAATTTAGATGGTGACCACGGAAGAGCGTTTTTGATCTATTTTTTTGGCATTTGAATAATAACAAAAAATTTATGTAAGCGGTTTCTTCGTAATCCTTCGTTCCTAATGACCTGTAAAACTGTTCGCCACAATGAACCTGTCCTGCTCAATTCGCGTAGTGGGCTCATTGGGGATATCAGCGTTTCTTTAAATCTGTAAGTATCCATTTTTCGCAATATAGACTTCCACTTCTTCCAGTTTCCATATAACAGGCAATGCTTTGAAATTTATTTTGTTTATTTTATATATATATATATATATATATATATATATATATATATATATATATTGTTTGTCTTTTTGTTTGTGTTGACCTCAGGTGCATTCTTGCTTGTTTTGTTTTGGCCATACCTAGTGTATAAAAACAGTAGTTTTTATTAATTGTGTCAGAAACAAATAAACACACGTTTTCTTGCTTTCTGTAATGATGCAGCTCTCTTGTTTTGAATCCCATTGGTGTGTGCAGTAATATTAAATAAATAAATAAATAAATAAATAAATAAATAAAGAGGCCCTTTCAGGCTACCGACATTTTTGTTTTGGAGGTATAACCATTTGAACGCGGTTGGTTTTCAGCCAGGCGTCGAATGTGCAGTATCCCAGGCACTGATGTTGGCCAAAGGATGCAATAAAAAAATAGAGCGTAAATGAAGAAATGCACAATTTTACGTCAGGTGACTTTTGAAAATAATTTTTGTTTATATTTTTTTTTGCAGTTACGCGATGGCACTTTTCCTTGTCAACAATTAATTTCGTAGCGGGAGCTATCGTTTTCTGTGCGGACCTGTTTTTTTTTTAAACATAATATTTCACAATAACAAAAGCAACATCAACAATTTTAACAACACCCATAACAACACTCGCATTTCAGCAGAAATTTGTGAGGCTGCTTTTATACAAGGTGCCCAAAATTAAGCTTTACCTTTTTTCCAAATCAAGAATACATGAAAGCCTTCTTTTCCGGTGAATTA
This sequence comes from Ixodes persulcatus, assembly GCA_013358835.2. Taxonomy (NCBI): domain Eukaryota; kingdom Metazoa; phylum Arthropoda; class Arachnida; order Ixodida; family Ixodidae; genus Ixodes; species Ixodes persulcatus. Next base: position 1,149,831 of record JABSTQ010009368.1, on the reverse strand, counting down.
TACTATATATATATATATATATATATATATATATATATATATATATATATATATATATATATATATATATATATATATATATATATATATATATATATATATCGTTTTTGAAGGGCGTTTTCACGGCCCAGGACTCTTTCAACTCCTAAATAACTTTTCCGGATAAAAAAAAAAAAAAAAAAAAACGAGCTTAAAACAATCCTTTATAGGTTTGTCACGTAGAACCCTTTTAATGGGTGCTTAAATTAACTTTTTAGGGTGTGAAATATAGAAAAACCGAAGAATCCCCAAAGGCCGGTTCAGACACTTGCGTTTTAGTGCGTTTGAGTGCGTTTGACTGCGTTGCGTTGAGAACTGAAAGCGAGTCACCGGCACATCTGTGCTTCGTATGAAGCGTGGAATCCATTTCAAGGAATCATCTTGGCACGCGATATAAGCAGCAGGGATGTCCTGGTTTCTCGCAGCCGCAGCCCAGTCAAACGCAGCTGTCTGAACCAGGCTTTAGAGTTCTTTTATGACCAGATATTTTTTTTAGTGTACATGACAAGACGGAATAGGGCTAATCAACTCGATAAGTCGGAATATGAAGTAAAACAGAGCTATTTACGCTTTTAATTAGCGAGAACAAACATATGATCGTAATTGGGAACTTGCTGAGCGTAATCCAAAAACCATTCATGCAGTCGATTCTAGAAAGATTTGAAGCACGCGGGAGGCTCCCCGCGGGGACGCTCTAAAATTCCCACTCACGCAACGGGGTGGCGGTGCGAACACGCGAATAAAATTTGCATCCGTATTTTTGCACCGGTAGCCTTGAGCTTGTGACACAAGTTGTAACTTTAACGCATCCCCGTGCTTCCAACAAAGTGTGTTTCTTGTAAATTAACCGATTTAGTGGTTTTCCATGACGCTCAGCAAGTTTCTCATTACAACCGCATGTTTGTTTTCACAAATGAAAACGTTATTTAGCAAATGCTAGTTATTATCTGACGTACTGTGTCGATGGGCCCTCTATATTGTATCCCTTGGCCCAGTAACTCAGCTGCCCAGAACGAGAGTAGCTTTCACAAATTCTTCTAGAAACATGTCTAAAATGGAATTTGGACAGCCTGCTTATGAGCGCATGCACGGATCTAACGCCTTATGCAGCGTTGGGTTGGAGCGCGCTCGGGCATCAGGCCGGAGCTGTACGGAGCAGCGCCTGCAGTGACATGTCCACGCACCTGGAGAAACCTGATACGCAGCACGCCATGACGCAACACATGAAAGCGGGCGAGCGCAAATTGGGTTGTAAAATGAAACAGTTGCTGCGAGAGGGGAGTTCGTTCATTAGTCTCTCGAGACAGATGTTGCAAACTCGCGTACAGCGTCATCTGGGCCGGTTTGCACAAGACCGAAACAAGTGGGACCTCTATCGGGCAGGAGGTTCGACGATCACGCCACCTAGCGGTTCGCCTCAGCTGTGCAGGCAAGAGAAATAAATTATTCGTTTCTGACGCCGAGTTCTGCTGATGTGGCCTCAATAAGAATGCTGGGAATATATGTGCACGCGTCACGCGCGCAAGCCTTGCCAGTATACACCTTTTTCGTTTAGCCTCGCACCCTGCCACGTTGTCCCCCTATCCGGTATGCGTTCCGAACAAAAAGCAAGAGATTATAACCCCCAACAAGTAAAAAAGTATAGAAGGGTCATAACAAGAACGACTGACGGTTGCAATTAAAATGTTAACACGTTCTACTGTCGAGGCGAGATGAAAGCGATGTTTTGACGCATACCGGAAGTTCCAGAATTGAAGATGGCGGCGCCCTCGTAGAAAAGGTGTATAAAGAATTGGAAGTAAAACACCAAAATAAAGCATTGACGAACTCGCGTGCGAGATGCCATTTGTTTTAAGCATTTGCTTTAGAAAAGTTAGTGCTGCTGACGCCAGCACGTGCAGCGCGCGTAACTATACTTCGTTTCACCTTATCTGCGAGCGAAGCCAAAGCTAGAAGCGCGAGACCAGAGCTTTTTGCGTTTTTTCCCAGCCCGCGCGCTCGAGCAAAGCCTGAACGCACGGAGCTTTCGTGCTCGCGCTTCCAGCTTTGCCTTCGCTCGCACATAAGGTGAAACAAAGTATAGACTCGCAGCATACTCCTTGGTGCTTGGATAATTTAGCAAAATGTCTATTACAATCAATGCCCTTTTCGCTAATTCATTCAAGCATCAAGGAGATTGCTGGGAACCACGATTTCTTCCACCGTGCTGGGAACGTAGGCACACGCGCTGCACGTGCGCTAGCCTTCCCCGTCTAAAAGATTCTAGGTAAACAACCAAAATAAGGCGTAGTCGATAGCGCACAGAAAGTGTTATTTTTGTGTTTTTGCGTTAGAAGAGTTACTGGTGCCGACACATGCACGTGCACGGCGTCTAATTACACACGCACACGCTGCTTGGTGCTCGAGTGATTTAGCAAAAGGTCTATCGAGCACGAATCTCAGCCGAACGATGACGCAACACTCGTGACGCCCTGTCTGTGCTCCACGTTCGATCGAGGTAGCTGACACAATAATCAAATGTGCAGGTCACATGTTCAATGAAGACGTATAGACCTTTCCAATGTTTACAAACTCACAGTCCAGTGTGTGATCTTCGCAGCCCAGCAGGTGCGTGTTCGTCGCTTCGAAAAGCGAGCAAGTAACGCGCCATGCGGACGAACACTCAAAATGGCACCGGCCACACGTTCTTTTTGGAAAGGTCTATATAAACAAATGCAAGCATGGCGGCCCGACTGGGGCCTCATGCGTACAAGTACGTGAAACGTGCGCGTGGACGTAGCTTCAGCAAGCTTGCAATTGCGCGGCCATGCTCGCACCAGCAGAGACGCGGCGGCAGGCCAGTCGCTCCGCTTGCAATCGTTTCCAAACAAGGGCTCCTGGGGCCCTAATCTGGACACTTGGCGGAAAAGTCGGCGAGAAATCTGGCGGCTATGATTGGCCGGTGCCAAGGTCAAGTGCGGCGTCGGCCAATCACGGGCGCCAGATTTCTCGCCGGCTTTCCAGCCAAATGTCCAGATTAGGGCCCCTGGCCAGTTCCATTTTCAGCGTTCGTGCATATGGCGCGTGATTTGCTCGCTTTCCGAAGCGACGAACATGCGCGTGCTGGGATGAGGAGATCGGACGCTGGGCTGAGGACTTGGTATATATTGGAATGGTGTATAGTCCAGGACAGCTTAGGAAACGTAGAGCCGTGGTGCGTCCCGCACTTTCGTATCTTCACTCAGCAACCAATCAGGTTGCGGCATTAGCTGATGAGAACGCCAGAGAGCGGTCCACAAAGCAAGAAGCGCGTGAACATAATCAGTTAAAGGGATACTGAACCAAAGAATTTAGTGTCCATAATAAGTGGCGCACGTTCTTTCCACGAGCCAGCAGCCGCCGGTGTGCGCGAGCACACTCAACGAAAATGACGTCAAAGACCTCCATTCGCGTTTAAGAGGACAGTGAAATGCATGGGCTTCGGGCCAAAGGAGAATAAAGACAGGCTTTTCATCTCTACGAGTGAAAGCTACGTGCTTGTTAGACCAATTAATTGCTTACCTTCTACACCAGACACCACTGTGTAGATGAAAACCTGTCTTTATTCTCCGTTGGCCCGAAGCCCATACATTTCACTGTCATCTTAACCGCGAATGGATGTCTTTGACGTCATTTTTGTTGCGTGTGCTCGCGCACACCGGCGGCCGCTGGCTCGTGGAAAGAACGTACGCCACTTATTATGGACACTAAATTCCTTGGTTCAGTATCCCTTTAAACCCTGCGTTTCCTAAGCGCTGCTCACAGTGACCAATATCAACACCACCTAGATTAGTAAGAGCGCCAAAAACGACAGGGACAAAAAAGAGTGGAAACAACACAAGGCGCACTCGCGACTGAAGTTTATTTAAGATAAAACGCATAACAGGCCCTTATAAAACGCTTATTTGTCGCAAAAACCATTGAAACCCCTTGACAAAATCGAACTCTTTCCCTGAGAGTGCAAGGGAGGGCTCGCTGACGCACTCATTTCCTTTTGCCCTAATCTCGAATGCCTCGTGAACTTCTCGGCACTCCTTTTCTTTATATTTCGCTAGAATCTTTAACATTATTTAGAACTGGTGAGCATGGGCAGCGACTACAATGGATGGCGAGATTACCAGAAGGGCATGCTCACATGGCCGCCACATGTTCGCGTGCACGGACATTGACACATGTGCCCGTCTGACCAATGTACACGGCAGCCGTGAAAGCAAGTCGTATATTCCCCCGCACTGGCGTCACTGCGGGGGAATATAGCTGGCAAGCCTGCAATAGGAACGAGGGGCCCAACCAGGGGGCGCTTCCAAATTGCGATGGTAGCGCCCCCGCAATACAAAACATGGTCATGTCGCGTCGGTCGCGTCGCATTGGCGTCGCTGGTGTTTCGAGCGTACGGTGAAGATTTAGAAAAATATAAAGGGCATGCGAGAATTATTTCACATGGTGAGTCAAGAAACGATAGAGAAGCTTCAAAAACACGCATCTTCCGTTGAGAAAGAAGCTGATTGCCGAACCAACGAGCCGTGTCCGCCTCGCAGGTACGGCCGTACGGCGTCTACGAGATCACTTTGCAGGTGAGCGATGCTTGTTCAAATTTTGCGCTGAAATAACGTTGTGTTTTCTCCTCTTAAAAGAAAGATTACTAATAACAATGAACCACTGTTCTCGTGCGTCCTGTTAGATGACGTTGGGATACTCTTCTTCGATCGCTGAACCACCGGCAGCTATGTCAAGGCTCGCTCTTAGAGGCTACGAGTGAAATTTCTTTTCGGGCTCGTCCACGTCCAAGAAATATTAACGTGTTGTGGATCGTGCGGGCATAGGTTGATAATTCCGGTAAGAGATAAGAGATAAGGTCGTACATTTGCGACTACAGGTCCTCGCTGGGCTGGAGTCGCGGACCGGTGCGAGCATTGTGCCGACGATTTTGTAGAATTGCTTAACACGCTTCATGCACCAGCTTGCCTCAACGGTAGGGAACTAAAACGACAGGGCACGACCTGAACAAAGACCTCTTAGATTATTTTTGTTCCACTTCACCGAGGCAGTAGGTTGCAGTTACTGGGACCTGTTCCTGCTGATTAATGGAACTCCTTTTTTCTGCGAGTTCGGACAATAATCTGCCGTGAGATTTTCTCAGAAAGAGGGAAAAACAGCTGAGAATTAAGAGGTTAGCCTAGGCTAAATATCCTGCATGAATGTCTCGTATGCAGTTGACTGCACATCATTTTAGTCGAATTTTCCTGACAATGTTCACTGGGATGGACATTTAAAAAAATTCCATTTCTCCTTCAAAAAAATAAAACAAACAGTGACACAAGGTATGTTGCCATTATTAGAACCATTTTTATTTTCTGGAAAAATAATCAATGATAGTCAGTGTTTAATTGCTGCTTCACCGAATAAAGTTTGTTTCGCTATATTTCTTGAGCGCACATAAATAAAAAAAAAAGGTTGCTTGCACGTTTTTAAGCGTTTCCAGGAATGTACAACAGTATGACGCAACGCTTTGGGGAACGTTTTGTTGACAGTGAAACACATTTTATTGCCAGTTTTATCACAACCATGAGTAGGTAAACATACACAACCTTATGACAATATAAAAATTCTTCCATGCTCTTAATACGGTGACAATGGAGCAGACTCGAAGCATGCCCGCCAGGACACTTGAATATGATGTACACATCTCGAGGAGCAAGGCCTGTCAAAGAGTCTGTAAGGTTAAGAACCCTAACTACTTCAGGGATCTTGCACGGCAGATCAGCTGTTCATGATATTCCAAATCTCACGTAAGATATCTCCCAGTTCGTGAGAAAGTAGTTATTACCTGGACTTATCTGTATCTTTGGCCAAGTTATACTGAAAAGTGTGGTACAGACTAAACCAAAACATGTAACTCGAAGACAGAAGAGACTACAGAGGTTACAAAATAACTAACGACACATCTAATTGGCTAATAACCGGGCACATATAGAGAGTGCAAAATAGACAATAAAAGGTCACCTGTATTTTCGAGCGGGGGAGTGACAACTAATTTAAAGCAGCTAATAATCTTTCACATGCAAATACACTGTTGGCAGGTTCCCTGCAATTGGCCTCCATTAAATTAAGGTCACCTCGGCTGGCATCTCGCCTAGTAACTTGTTGCATGATGAGCTTCAGCATCGTTCCTGTAGTTCACGAAGTGCACGCTACAGATCCTCGCTGACGTTGGCGGAATCCAAACTGAACCTCCCCCACTGAAAAATTAATCAACAGTATAAGATCTCTGGCGCGACCAGCGGAAAATCGACACCAAATAATAAAAACTATTATTGTCTCTGACGAGCAATGCCGTAGCCAGGCATTTTATTTTCGGAGTGGGATGTTGGCGGAGGTGGCTGGGATGTGCACTCATTGTGTGTGTGCGTGTGGGGGGCGGGGGGGGCGGGATGCATGTGTATATTATAGGGTCGTACATGATGGCGATAAACAGTTAAAAAAGAAAAAAAGGGGACGGCGATTAAGAAACACACACGGCAGGACAAAGCTGTACTCGCAACCCCCAAAAGCCCCTCTCCTAGCTACGAGACTGCTGACAAAGGAAGAACGGCAGGGCGTCTCTTGTGAACGGCCGACCTCCAGTACGTCTTCGTTGCCCCTCGCTGCGATTTGGCTGCACGTGCACGCTCGAGGCTGGCGAGATCGAAGCCCCATCGAAGGCTGGAAGCTAGTGCTGGAGCACATCCTGGCGTTCTTATCCTGCCAGTGATTCTAGTCGAAATATTCGTGCCAGAGGGATCCAACATCGTGATCGAGGCCCCGTCAAACCAGGGGCGGATCCAGGGGGGGGGGGGGGGGGGGCGACGGGGGCGGCCGCCCCCCCCCCCCCCCCCAAACAAAGTCGACCCCCTACCCCTTCCACCCTTCTCGGAGGGCAATTCAACACGAGTGGACCCCCCGGTGCACAAGAAAGAATGGGAGAATAGTACCTTTACAAATTTTCCGCCCCCCCCCCCAAAAAAAACAAACAAACAAACAAACAAACAAACAAAAATACGGACTCCTGGATCCGCCCCTGCGTCAAACACCTGAAGGGAAGGGACAGAAGCGCGCGCGTTAATCAAATATTCTGTTACGGAGGCACTGCCAACTGACTTTCCCGCGTTCGGTATTCATGCTGTTTCTGTCCTAACACCAATTCCATTTCGTTTTTTTTTTTTTTGCGGCATATTTAGCGAAACTAATGCTCTAACGAACGAAAATGTTACTTTTGTCGGAGCACTGCCATGGTCCAGGCTTGACGACGTTTGATTCTTGTACGGCTTTTCAATAAAGCGGTAGGATTTTAAGGACAGACTACATCAATATCGGAGGTTGTTACTGCAATCAGCAACGAAAGATTTGTGCTAGCCGGGCTTTTATATCTTCTCTATCGCAATTAATATTATTGACTAGTGTATCAGACCGCCTATGTCGGCGAAGCGGGGCGAAAAACAACGCGAGCTACTCGGCCTGGATCGTCCCGCCAGGGGCTGGAATGGCGCTGTAGTCAGCGGCCAAACTCGAGCGCTTCGGTCCTCTTGCACGCGCTGCCCGAAAGAGCGACACGCGCTTGGAGGCAGAAATCGCCTTTTGTGACGTAACGACAGGTCGAAGGTTTTTCGTGTTTTCTCGCGAATTACACGTTCGGGGAAAACGAACGTGATATTCAGATTCATGGGATAAAAATACTCCGAAATTCACCTCCAACTCGTTTTTATTCGATAACCTCTTATGCTTCCTTTTAATTTAACGGGACGCCGTGTGCACAAGCCTAATATTCTGGTGTTCTGTTAGTCTCAACATACTCTTAATTAGTAGATAAAAATTACGTCTTAACAAAAGACAACGAGCTCTTTTTCTTTTCTTCTGGAAACGTTACCTTTTTTTTAATATTTAGGAGTTTGATGTTTTTCTGTATTAATTCTTCACCGTGTGTAAATACACTTTGTCCCTCAAATAAAATCAAAGCTGGAACCCGGCGAGAAAGGCGTTTCCTTGTGCCAGCGGCGTCCTTTAACCGAAATACAAAACTTCCGAAAATACCTAAATTCGAGTTTACAAAGTTATTGGTGCGTTGCTCACTAACGTGAAAGCAAGCGCTTTGTCCGATTCCACGAAATTTACGCCACGCAACCAGATTTGTCCCATATGATGAATTGCCGAAATATTTTACGTGACCAGTGAGCCGAGGAGCAGATAGACACAAAAAGAAGCCTAATGTGTTTTTCATCGCTAACCAAGGTCGATAAGATTCAAGACTGAAATTCAAAGCTTGCCGATCGACTTTTGTATAAGTAACAAAAATCCCCCCCCCCCCCCCCCCCCCCCCCCCCCCCCGGCAAGCCGTTCCTTGCCGCCGAGAAGTCAGCCCGGCACATTGCTGGCGCGGATTTTAAAATCGAGACCAAGAAAACACTTAGATTCACGAGTGCAAATATTCCCAGTCACCCCATCCGCCCCCCCCCCCCCCCCCCCCCCGAACTCACTCTTGCGTTCTCACGCCAACTTCTTAATTGAAAAAAAAAAAAGAAAAGAAAACACTTTCGGTGTAGAGAAGGACCCCACGTGCTCCGGTTACGTTCCCTGTGCTGCTGCTTTTGTTTTCTTTTTATACCAGAAAGAAGGGGGGAGAGGATGGCGAGGAGGAGGCGGCAAAGCCAAAAGGTGGCACGTCTGTACCATTTCTCCTAGCCGAAGGCGTACGTGGAAGAAGCAGCGAGCCCTTCAGCGCGGGGCCCAGCGTCAACAGGAAGGCTAAGACGCAATCCAATCCGACAGAAGCCAGCACAAGCTACAGGAGAAGTCAAGCCAAACGGAGATAAAAGAAGAAGAAAAAAAAAAAACCCCACAGAACTAAACATCTTAATGGAGAATGTGAAAGTGAAAGCTCAAAACAAAACGAACGAACGAACGAGAAAAAAACAACAGCCATAACAAAATGATAACAAAAACACGGAGCAGGAACCAGAAACCACTAGAGCGTAGAAAAGAAAAGTTATATGTCGACGATAGTGCAGGCTCAGAAAGGAAACATAACAAATGGATGGAACGTAAGAAGTGACAAGAGGCAAACCAGTCATAAGCAGAACACAAAAGAAATGCCCCGAGAGCAGCCATTTTTTGCTTCCTTCCTCGCTTCGTTAGTCGTGAGTGCGGCTGACGACAATTGACGGTAGCAGACGGCACACTTGGAGAAGCAGACGACAGCTGGGAGCAGCCAGAAGGCGACATACTCGTCGTCGCGTGCTGCAGCTTGGCTTCAGGGTTGACGCAGCGTATAGCATTTTGCGGGATGACTCAATGAAATGACCAAACGTAGGGAGTGCACCTATGTAAGCGCTGGATTGACCGAACGGGCCCGATAAAGGGCGAACGCCAAAACAAATACAAATCTAGCAAAGAGAATGATTAAACAAAATCCGAGTGTACAGAGGAAGGAAAGATCTGATTACATATTCGATGCATCTGCGTTGGCGTCCGTGAAATGTATACGGGAAAAAAAAAAAAAAATGTCTGTTTGCCAAAAAGAAAAAGCAGAAAAAACAGGTCTTTAACGCGAAAAACAAGCAAAGATAAGAACACGAGATTACGTCGAGGGTTGGTTTTATAGAACCAGATCACGTCTTGCGCATTCTCATCGAATAGGAAGGTGGGGTGCGTAAATAAATGCGACAACGCCGACTGAAAATTCGAGTGAACACCTTAGAATGAAGACACTTTTGCTTTTCTTCTTTTTTTTTTCATCTGAAATATCTCCCCACATCACGTTTAAAACTAAAATAAAGAAAAGAAAAATACGTTATGAATTTTTAAAGGCTCTGCCGCCTTTTGCTCGCATTGCGCAACGTACACACGTATTCGTTTCGTTTCATCTCAACAGTCTCAGAAGATTAGATTTAGAAGCAAACTCCTTTACATAATCCGCTAACATGAATCATAAATATAGGCACGTTTCGCTTCCCAGCCCATTTTTCTCCCTTCCTAAGCCGCTTTTTTCCTCATCAAAAATCGGAACCTCTCGTTTGTTTGCCCAAACCGGCTTATGCAGAGCTTACATAGTTTCCAGTTTCGAAATAACGTGACACATTAGCGGAAGCCACACTGAACACTATCCGGCACGAATGCTCCCCGCACGTCCCCCGCCCTGGAAAGTGCGTGTTCGGCGATAAGTGGAGCGTAATGCATGCAGATCCCGAAGTAGTTAGCACGAACACGTAAAAGCCCCGTTCCTTCCTTTTTTTTTTTTTTCCCAATCTGAGAATCGAAAGACTGTAGAGAAGGGAAATAGCATTGTGGAAAGTGCTCTGTAACCTAGTGGTAAAATTTGATGTTCGTCAATACCCTGCACTGAAAGACAAGAAAAAGCGCCGATGTTCTCTTCGCGCTAACGCGGAGAGAAACTTCGTCTGCTTCTTGCATAGGTGTTGCGAAGATGTCAGAACGGGAGCTCTTATTGGCTGGTTAAAAAAAAAAAAATAGTGGGTAGACCTTGAAGCATCTAGTATTGAGGTATACCTAGCCAATCAGAACTCGGAGTCGTTCTGACGTCAGCGCAACCCCTGCGCAAGAAGCAGACGACTTGCTCTCCGCATAGACCTATGCGCTTAGAAACTGAGGGAGAGGAGGAGACAAGTGGGGACGTTAGAACGCCGAGCTCTGGTTAAAACGATTAGTGGGCAGACCTGACGCTAGCGGCCTTTGTCTCCACTGCACTCGTCGAGCGCATTTGAATGCGAGAGACAAAGTCCCGACGTCGGCGTTTCGCTATCTAACGCTTTCGACGAGTGCACTGGAGTCAAAGGCTTCAGTGCATTTAGGTCTACTCACTAGTCATAACAATCAGAGCTCGGCGTTTTGACGACCCTGTGCGCTCACGCCTCCTCCAGTACCACGTTCCTCGACGCATTGCTAAATTCCCCAAGCATCAAGGAGAACGCTGGAAATAAAAGATTCGAAAAAAATTACCAAAATAAACTGTTGACGAGCGCGCGTACAAGATGCCACCCGTTCTGGGCTTTAGATTTAGGACAGTTACTGCCGCAGACGCCAGCACGTGCAGTGCGTGTAACTACAGTTGCGCATGCTCCTTGGTGCTTGGGTAATTTATCAAAAGGCACGTTCGTCGTTCAGTGTGCAACGCGGGCGAACGTCACGCTGCAAACGTAAACGTCGTGAGTAAAATTTTTATCCCCGCCGGTATCTACATAGATGGGGGCTGTAGTACCTACCAGCTTGCATTTGTCTACAAGCTAAAAAAGACGGGGCCGTGTTTCAGCGGCTTTTCTCAGCAGACTACGTTGAAGTGCGATAGCATTTCAACACTTCTTCAACGAGGGGAACATTCCAATGAGTAAACTTAGACGGGCCGCGTACTCTCACTCAGCCCTTAAAGGGCCTCTGACACGCCAAAAAAAATATTTTTTTTTCACGCTAAACGTTGCAATGGCATATCAGGACATTACAAAAAAAATTGTTTCACTATAGAGTTGCGTAGTTTTTTTTATAAAAAATAGAAATACGAGGCCCAATTCAAAGTTCCCGCCGTGCACTGTGTGGGAATAAAGGAGGGAAGGATTACGCACCTTCACGTCTGGGGACCGGTGCTCAAAGGGGAAATCCGATGCCCGTCCCACCGCGCGGCCGACGGCTACCAGCGAGGGCGGTCGCCGCGCCGGGTTCGGCCAAACGCCATGCCAACAACGATGATCCCGGTATCCAACAGCGTTTATTGAGTACCAGGGGTCCCCAACAAGACACTGCGGTCAAGCGCGCCGTGGACAGAGTGTGCCCGCAGCGCCCGCCGACCTGAGAGCCGAAGGGGTAATTGCGAGCGGAGTCATCGCCGGTCGGACGAGCTCGCGCCGCGACTCGACCCGTTGCCCGGAGTCCAATCCAGGACTCCCCGACCACACGGCCGTCCACTCGGAGGGCAGGCCCGACTCCCTCTGGCGCGATCTCCCTGGTCCGCCCGAAACGGGAGACGCGCGGAGGAGTGCGAGAGAGTAGGTCAGCATGGTGACGTAGTCTCTCCAACACGATACGGGACGAGCCAGCTCGAAGCCAGACAACTCCGGCCGGCACGTCCGCGGCTTACGCCTTCTCGGGGGAGGGAAACCAGTGGCTCCCACAATCCCCCCCTCCTTAAAACATTTGGCACCCCTTTCAGAGCAAGGGGCGCCGGCTCTCAAACCCCCAAAACACAAAACCTGCACGCTGACAGCACGGGTGCCAGTCGCGCTTACAAATACAAGATCTTGATTCGGGGGCCCCGGCAGCCCCCGGAACCGCCACCGTAAATGTTCAACGCACCTGAGTTCACGACGCAGTGGGGCGATGCACTCCGATGCCGTCGAACGAAGCCAAGCAAAGTTCCTCGATGTCGGACGAACGAACGGTTCGACGCGAAGTTCTTCCGCAACACAGATCGCCACTCACTGGGAACGCCGCTCGGCTCACGCTGCACGTCGTCGACTCGTTCGTTGTGGGCCGACCTCCGTCGAAGCGGTCACGGTGACGCGCGTAGAAGTCCGCCCATGGGTGCAGGAGACCAGCGGCAAGGGAAACGCCGGCCACCGGAGTCGAAGGCGCACCTCGGGGTCGGCATCAGGTGACGTTCGTGACCAGGCCCGCATCAGGAAGCCTGGTTCAGCTGGTCGCCTCGGTGAGGTCCGACGACAGAAGGACGACAGCGGCCATCTTGCCTCAGCCGGAAGTCAGCCTTCCCCGTCCGCAGCTCCTGGCCGCCGTCGGCTGCGCAAACTCCTGTCAGCGTCAGCGATGACGCACATCCGGCAGGTCCCGCCCAGCCGCTCGGGGTGTCCCCCGCCGTCGCACGTAGAGGGGATGGCAGGGAAAGGGGGGGCACGAGCATCTTCCTGAATGACGGAAAGAAGAGCCCACGCAGCACCCCGCAAACATCTCTGCGCCCTCTCCAGACCCGCAGTATGGCAAGGTCGAAGGGAGAGATCATTGTTCTCGGTCGACACACTGCCACGGAGGAGAAGCAATGGTCCCCGAAAACAGGTTTTGGCCGGGTCCTCCTCATGGTATCTGGACTCGGCTGCCTGCGTACATTAACCGGCCCACCGCAGGGTGGGAGGCTCAAGTTGGAAGGCAGGCCACGCGGCGCTACTAACAGAATTAGAGGGCACCCTGCGTACGCAAACTGAAGTCGCCGGGAACTGAGCCGGCGACTCTCCGCTGCCAGCGGTGGCTGCACCAGGAGCCGGGCCGGGGACTGCGAAAACAACTAACTCCGTAGAGTCTTCGAGCTGCACGCATCCCTAGCGAAGCGCACGGAACGGGGTAGCTAAAAAGCCGCCCTGTCTCTAGTGCGTTGTGCCACTCTTACAACGCAAAGGCGTTACTCTCGGAAATCAGCAGAAGCTCAAAGGTGTCAGCAAAACAAATCTATCCCGAAGAAAACCCTCGCGCCAACCACAATACAAGTGGCGTACAGCGCGCGCGCCCACAGTATGAAAACTGCTTCTGGACGCCGGCGGGTGCGTGGCCTACGGCTCCCGGAGCCCGTCGGTAGCATTACGAGCTACTTGGCGACGTTAATGGCAGACGCACCGCCCGACTCTCCCGGAGAGTCCGACAACTCAGTGTCAAAGAAACGCGCATATTTACAAACCCAGATTGTCCCGCTGATCCGTAAGAAGCTCTTTGCTGCTAACAACATTCGTCGCGAGGCCCACAGGGGTCAACGCAACGCGATTTCCGTGGCACAAAGGCTCTGAGGAGGCCGCCAGAGGCGACAACTCTCTAACTAGGTGGGGGGTTGGCAGCGGTGTCGGCAACTGTCAGGCAGTGGGGGACTGTTGCTAGCGACGCCCATCACCAGAGGCGTCAGCCTACAGGTACGATAAAACGTTTTCTGCGGCAAGACACGAAAAAAGAATGAACAAATCGTGACTCACTCAGGTTTCCGGGCTGGCTCTTGGACGTGGTTCCCAAATCCGGGCACCGATGGGATTCGCATCATGGCGGCTCACAAAGGGAGCCGGCCTCCCCAAGGGAGGCTCCGCCATCTTGGCATGGCGCGGCGGAGCAGTGCCACGACAACAATAGGTGCCATGGCCCCACGTTGGGCGCCATTTTGTGGGAATAAAGGGAGGGAGGATTACGCACCTTTACGTCTGGGGACCGGTGCTCAAAGGGGAATCCGATGCCCGTCCCACCGCGCGGCCGACGGCTACCAGCGAGGGCGGTCGCCGCGCCGGGTTCGGCCAACGCCATGCCAACAACGATGATCCCGGTATCCAACAGCGTTTATTGAGTACCAGGGGTCCCCAACAAGACACTGCGGTCAAGCAAACCGTGGACAGAGTGTGCCCGCAGCGCCCGCCGACCTGAGAGCCGAAGGGGTAATTGCGAGCGGAGTCATCGCCGGTCGGACGAGCTCGCGCCGCGACTCGACCCGTTGCCCGGAGTCCAATCCAGGACTCCCCGACCACACGGCCGTCCACTCGGAGGGCAGGCCCGACTCCCTCTGGCGCGATCTCCCTGGTCCGCCCGAAACGGGAGACGCGCGGAGGAGTGCGAAAGAGTAGGTCAGCATGGTGACGTAGTCTCTCCAACACGATACGGGACGAGCCAGCTCGAAGCCAGACAACTCCGGCCGGCACGTCCGCGGCTTACGCCTTCTCGGGGGAGGGAAACCAGTGGCTCCCACAACTGTGACGTAACAGTGTACCGCAAGGTGTCGGGGCGGTCTGAAAGGAGGCATCGAGCTACGTCACTAAAAGTGGGTTAACCGGAAGTCGCGTGAGTTTCACTCCTCGTGCTCTCCGCGACCGTGCCTAAGACTTTTTTTCTTTTTATTATTCTGCTCTTCGTACGAGCGATCGTTGAAAACGAAGTTTCAGTTTCACTAGCTCTTTATCTCTGCACCGTTGGTTAGTTTGCGTGCTGTAAAATTTGAGGACGAAGAGTCAGTGGATCGACGTGATGGAGGTCAATGACGAAAGCGTTGCGAGTACAAGCCAGTGTACGAGTGCATGCCGTCAGTCCGATAATACAGGGCTATACTGGGCGCAAAACAAGCTATCAAGTTTTGAAGAAAAAAAAAATTTAGAACGCTCGCAGAAATTAGGATTGCTAGCATACGACACGCCCGAACGCATTGCTGAAGGTTGAGACACCGAGGTCGTTGAATCATCGGATACTCTCCAGGCTGTAGATGCCTGCCGTCTAAAGAATACGAACTCGTGACTGTACCAAGTACAAGTGAACGTCGAGCACAAAGTACGTATTTTGTCTAGAGCATGAGTAGAACTTGTTTACTGGGTGCTCATGCGGCCGATGTATGTCTCTCAGAAATGCATGCAGTGTGATCTCTTCTTCAGTTGCTGAAATACCGGGACAGTCCCTCACACAGCACCTTCTAGGCATTGTAGTTGATCACGTCAATTCACTGACTCCACTTCTTCTACCTTTACAGCAACATTAAGCGATGAAAAGCAAATAAAAGGAACCTTGTCTGCTTGGATCGCTCGTGGAGGTGCGGAGAATAACAAAAATATTTAAAAAATATTACACGCGCTCGCGGTAAGCACGAGGAGGGATACAACTCACGTGACTTCCGGCGATGCCTCCCTTCTGACCACCCCGACACCTTGCGGTACACTGTTACGTCACAGTGCACGGCGGGAACTTTGAATTGGGTCTCGTATTTCTATTTTTTATAAAAAAAACTACGCAACTCTATAGTGAAACAATTTTTTTTGTAATGTCCTGATATGCCATTGCAACGTTTAGCATGAAAAAAAAAATTTTTTTTTTTGGCGTGTCAGAGGCCCTTTAATTGTAGCAGAACGAACCCACCTTTGCTTTTTGTCCCTTGCCATACGCTTTTTTTTTTTAATCTTTCACCGTTTGATTGGCATGACGAACAAGCTCACTCCAATGGGCCGTCGCTGCTGTTCAGCAGTGTCCTCTTCAGAACACTCCTTTTGTTGCGCCGTATCGTAAACACGACCACTTCCAGCTAATACCCCCTTTTTAACACCCGCGCGTCGACGGTAGCGCCGCCTGGTTTAGCCCAAGATAGCAGGCGGCATTCTTCAAAGGATGTCGCTACTTTTCCGTATAAAGGGTCTTTGCTTCCAGCAAGCGTATGTCGTCAAGTATACGATGAATGAATGGTACTGGCGTTACTAATTTTATGTGGGGTAGCTTGCAGCACCTAGCCTATAAACATTTACACCCTTCCGCTTCAAATTTTACCAGGAATTTCGTTTTTTGGTGAATCATCTGCCTTACCGATTTCAAGTAATATGACTCTCCTCTAGACATCCTCCACCAACTTTCAAACCTCCTCTTTGTGATTGTAATCCTTAGTTCCTCAGTTAAACTATCCTCGCCGGCCAAACCCAGTGTACGATCCCGCCAAGTCCGTTACCCCTTCAAACAGGGCAGGACGAAGCACCGTACGGCTTCCTTCAAAACAACATGTGTATCGCAATAACTCATTCTCCGCCCGATTGTGGCGCTAGAGGTCCGAACCAGACGCTAAAGTGTCAGCACTAGCCGTGATCTTATTCAAATGTTAGAGGTGATGTTCTGAAATTTTCAATGGGAAACTGGGGACCATTTTTGCTCGTTTTCGGTAAGTGTCGACACAGAGCTCCATGAATTCGAAAGCTCCGTCTGCCACCATCTTCGCATTGAAATTTTCAAAAAATTCTTTATAAATTTTGAATAAGATATCGGTTCGGGCTGAAACTTTGACATCTGGCTCGGACCCCTAGCGCTACCTTTGGGCGGAGAATGAGCGTTCGGCTAGATCTGGTTTATTTTTGCGGTGAAAAAAAAGCCTTGTAATTTTTTGGGGAGATACCCTGTATATCTCTTGAAATTTAGCCCCATGCGTGTTTGAACTTAACGATCCCGTCCCCACTTCAAGCAAAGAGCTTCCCGTGGATTACGAGACACCTGTTCTTTTCTATATCCATGTTTTGGTGACCTGTACACTGCTGCAGCTAATTTCTCTTTCATTCTTCTTTCCCCTATTTTTCTCTCTGCTTTTCGTACTCTTTTCCACTCAACTAGTCTGTGCAAGCTACACAACTATAGTGTGTAAGTACATAAATGTTAACTTTGATAATTCTTGCTCGCTCATTTGTGCTTGCATTTTTTCACGCATAATTGCTGGTATACTTTTAGTGCCTACACAGTATATTTCATTTAAGTTGATCTTTGTTCAAATTTCAGTTAAGTCATTGCCCGCCTGCTTTCAAAGGACGACCGGTCCATGCTTACCTGTACCCTCTCATGTGCTGTGTTCTCATTCGCCCCCAGTGTTAATCTCCCCACGCTCCTTTGTTGAATTTCCAATCCTGATTGAACCACTTACATCGTGTACTGTACCCCCTTGCCAAAAGGTAGTCAATAGACCCTTTACGAAAGTCAGTCAAGCAACTATGAGATACCGAAATCGCCGCCATTACTGCGTCGTCGTTTCGGGAGCGAGCGATGGCAGGTGCTTGTGGCAGTAGTCCCGGTACCTTTGGCTACGGTCCTCAGGGACGAGTGTCTTTGCCTTCCCTGTGGAGCACTGACCTCACTGCAGTTCTGCGTAGCTTTAACAAATGTAAGATAGAGGCGTACCGCGCCTCGACACTCGCTTCGAGCCAGAAGGTTGCCCGAAGCAACAAGTTCATCACCGAGGCCTACGTTGATCCGGCGTCGGTTCAAGTGTTGAGGTAAGCACTGTTCTTCCTTGTCGCCCGTTCAGACCTAAGCGTGAGCCAACCCAAAGCTACAAGCGCGCGGATCACAACGTGAACGTGTCTTTTACGTGCAGGCGGACTTGTGCCGTCTGCCGCAGTGCCGTGCACAAGGAAACGCCAACAGAGGCCTAAGATACTCGCGCATCTTCGGCCTCTTTTGCATGATGAAATGAAATGTAATATTTTCCGGCTCGTTGCCTTCTCACAGCTTGAGATAATGTTGCGAAGCTCAATGGCGTACGGACTAAAGAGTACGAGGCGGGGGGTGAGAGGTAAACAGAATCGTTCTTGCGTCGTGCCGGTGAACTTCGCCTCTGTACGCCGTGCTTCATTGTTTTTTCTTTTTTTTGTTTTTTTTTGTTTTTTAGCAAAGGCGCTTGTTTTGATTGTATTGCTTTCTGTGCTGGCAAGTTTCACGTTGACGGTTTGACGTGTGTCCACTATCAGCACGAGCATGCTAGATCAAAAGTTAGGACAAACCAGTCCTAACTTTCGGCGTAGTAAAAGCTTCCGGCGTTTAGTAAACGAATAATCGCATATATGACGCGTCTTTTCTCACACATAGTGAGCACTGCTAAGATTATGCCTCTTACTTATTTGAAAAACAATGTGGGTGAACACATAGTATTTTTGTTCACTGTACAATCTATGCAGTAAACATAAGTAAACAAGAACGCAAATTTATTTCAGGTCCACCACCGGAGTGCTCATCAAAGCAAGCTGCTTCAGGAGCCAGAGGAAAGCCAAAACAGGAAACCTGGGTGTAGAAATATTGCGGTTAGAAAAAATGTGGTTGTATAACTTAAACGATGCAGGCGAAACTTTGCAATTGAAACTTGGTTCCGTTGGGCTGTTCTACTGGTTGTTTTTAAACAGCCTTCTGTCAAGACTCAGGTGTGTCTCGCTGCCCCTATTTGTTTTGTTACAAGCTCTTCAAACGACCTTAATAAAGTCAACTCTCTTATGCATCCCATGTGCACGTCTGTTTTACTCTCCAGTGTTATTCTCAACAATACATCGTTCATTAGTTTACGTTGTGGCAGACAAATATGCTGTGTGATGTATTCTATGGCATGCTGTTCCTTTTGCGGTTGTGATCGGGTGAGTTCTATGCTCACGGACAAAGTTACGAGGTAATGTGGTCAAAGCACTTGAAGAGTAGCTCTAGCAGAACATTGCGGGGACGAGCAAAGCAAATCGTTCTCGGAGGCCCGATACCGCCCCGGGCGCGCGCTTGAAAACATATTTAGAAGTTGCAGCACGAGCTCCCGATACAGGCATTAAAGAGACGAAGTACACCTCTCCGTGCTAGCTAAAGTCACTGGATCCTGGGAAAGTAGCGCCATTGCCTTCCCTACCTGCTAGCCGGACACAAACGGATACTAACATACAGACTACCCAAACCTCGCAAAGCGATTGGATAATCGGTCTACGATTGCCATGGAAATCGCCATCTTGGTCCATTTAAATCTTCGAACCTTCCAGGGGGTCGTTCTAAACCAGTCGCGCCAAGATCACCATGGAGCATCATCGTACTGGAAGCGTTCCTCGCCAATATAAGAGTCTTTGGCACTTTGTATGCGATCAACTTATTAATCATGCCCATCTCCATGGATCTCTTACAATTATATTGTTCTTCTTGCGTATTTCAAGACAGTAAACTTATTTTTCAGTGCCTCCAAGCACCGACACAGCATCTGGTGGTGGTACAAAGGTGTACGCTTGTTTCGCCGGTGTGTGGTTAGCCAAATCTCGGTATAAAAAAAAACTACTCCAGAAAGCTACCCGTCACCATCGAATCTAGATCGGCTCACCAAGAACGGAGGGGTCAAGGAGATATTGCTTATTTCACGGACCAAGATGGCAACCACACGGGGAGCTTGGCGTTACTTTCCCAGGATCCAGTGACTTTAGTGCTAGCAAGAGCAACCATGCAATGCCGATGTGGTGAACGTAAAACAATGTTCTATCGAATTATATGTAATGTCGTGATGTGCGAGCACATCTTGCGCTCGCACGCAAGGAGTGTTGCTTTTTTTTTTTTTTTGCGCGAGTGCTTGTGCGGACGAGGTATTATCCGAAGCTACGTGCCAATACCTACTAGGAAACTTCACACAACTGGTGATCGGACACCACAACGCAACGTTGTCAGAAATCAATTCTGGACTGGTCAGGAGTCGCTCGCAGCTTCGGGATCCATCGCACGATTACCCGTGCAGTTCAAACGCATTTCGAAACGATCTTACGTGGACAGGGGTTATCCTCTAAAAATTATTTTTATTTGTGCTAACTTTACACTCTGAAGCGGTGAACACGCGCTCGAAGCTTCGAAAAGCGTCGAGGCAGCAGCGGACAGGCCGAATGTGATCGTCGCTCACTCCGTGCGGATCTGCATGACCCGATTTCTTCGAATACTGGTGTTTTTAACGTGAAAAAAAAAAGAAAAAAAGAAAAAGAAGACTCACCTTATGTTGTTTTTCATCTTTTGGCCCTTTTTGGGTGCATCGAGGGACGCAGCAATGGGTTGGCATGCCAAACGCTATCACCACTGCCGAACGCAGCAGAATGGTTCAGGTTGAACCCCCTCGATGCTTGACGACGCAGTAATGGCGGATTTTGTCAAGTTCGCGCAACCGACACTAGAGGCGCTGACTTTCGTAAAGGGTCTATTACCATCATTCCATTCTATATATCCCTGAGCAGTTCGTATATATTATACTTCTAAAGTGCATTGAGTTTCCTAGTAGCTGAATTTATATTTCCATCATCTTAATTTCTTTTACTCATACGCCATACCACCATGCACATATTCGTATTTTTCTACACGGCCGATAACACTGTCTTATATGTTCACGGGTTACCCCCCTTTTCCTCGTTAAAGACCAGTACTCTACACTAGTCAATAATAATACTCAGTTCCACTCTCCTCTCCACATATCCCAGTTAGTTGCTGCAATGTATTCTGGATCTCTGCCATAGGTACCAGTGTTGCGGAGTTGCCACTCCGGAATTGGAAGGGTTCCGGAATCATTCCGCACTTTCTCGACCCCGGAATGGAATGGGAATGGAATGGCGGCAGCGCTGGGGGAATGAAATGGGAACGGAATTAGATGCCTTTTGCTCGGAATGGAGTGGGAATGGAATGGGCTCGATTTTTACGCAAGCTGTGTCTATTTTCATTTGGGCCTACGGGGTGACGGCGCAGCTTCTTAGGGCGGGGGAAGTAGCTCTTCAAACAGCATCATTGCACTGGCGGTGTATGACGGCTTGAGTGTCTTACTGGTGTGTGCTCCTTCGAGGATGAAAATCGCGCGCCCCCAATGAAGCAACCAAAACTGAATAGTTTTAGACGAACAAGGTGTCTTTCCTGGCACCGCGAGACGCTACAAAGCGTCTGTTGTAATCATTTTGCGATTAGCATGTAGCTGCTACCCAGGGTGTCGAACCGAACCGAAAACCGGAGCAGAGCCGTTATTTTTAACTGAACCTGAACAAGGCTGTATCCGAAATCAAACGTTTGATATTGAACCCGAACCGGAACAGAACCGTAAGCTCATGTGGCGGTTACCGATTCATTGGAAACGATTCAGCGTAATGAAATGTGAGTCGCGCCTTCTTGCGAGTGGCGGAGCGAAGTCAGTTAAATATTAGCGACGGTGGCGTCAGCGGCTCAGTTTTGACTAAACACACGGCAGCGACGGCATGGAAACAGACCCATAATAATGCAACAAATAAGTACATTTCACGTCTGTGGATTGCACGAATTGGCGTCGGCAAGTCGGTGCGGATGGGTACACTTGAATATTTAGTTTCACCTTACGAAGAGCCGCAATGGACGCACGAGCCACCGGGACCAATTCATAGCTCGGAAGGTGTCACGTGCCCTTCCGGTTGGGCGGAGCGACGCGGAGAGCGCGAAGACACGAGACAAGCTGCGAACTACAGATTGGCTCACGTAGCTCGTAGCTCAAGGTGAGAAACGGAGTAAATCTGACTATGCCGAGAGCACGGGGGCCTAGAGGCTAAGGAAATAGGGAGTTTTAGAATAGCGCACGCTAAAGATTTGCGTACACAAAGAATAGCGTCGTCGCCACTGCGCATGTGCCGAACGCTAACCACGTTTCGCGCTTTGCGTGCGCTATTTTAGCGTGCGCTATTTCTCGGAAATTGCGTGCGTATGCAAAGAGTCTTTGCACTCCTCGAAGGTGGATTCGTAATGAGAAGTTGGCTAAAGCCAAGACGAGTAGAGTTAAAAAATGGCGGCTCCCAGACCCATGGCTGCGGCCGCTTTAACGGCGTCGTGGGCGCGACGTCGACGGCATCCTCGCGACTGCGATTTTCAATACGGGACGACATTGCACTTGGTTTGAAGAACCCAATAGGGCAACGATCGCCGGCAACTTGATGCTTGCGACGCGCGAACATTTCTCGGCGAAGGTAGGGTGTGCGAAGGTCAGTACACTAGACCTCTCTTGCCGAGGCGACGCAGGCGGACACGACCGGTCGACCGCTCACGTCGCATTCTCATGTTTAAACAAATTTAGTCCTTTGGACCTAAAAAAAAACTTTTTTTTTCTCAAGTTACAGCAGTTTGTGTGTGAAATAAAAAAAAAAAATTATGACTATCTTGGTGGCGTTGCAAGCGCAAGATGCTTGAGCTTTTGCGTTGCGGCGGAGAAGCGTTATTCTAAAACTCTCTTGCATAGCGTGCGCTAACGCAAGCGCTAAATCTAGCGTTAGCGTGCGCTAAAATTGCGTACGTTATTCTAAAACTTCATAATATTTGTGTGTCTTGGCGCGCGCGCGCGTGTGTTTGTGTGTTATTTTCTTGCTGCTAAGCAATATTCCTGAATTAAGGAAAAAGCACACATAAACGTGAAAATAAAAACAAAACGTTTACGGCTGTCAGCGCGTTTGTTCCACGGTGGCGAAATCTGTCTGCGCGAAGATGCGAAGCTGCGACGAGCGCGACACCGCGGCTCCAGTCGCCGGGACGCCACTCTCCCAGGGCCCTTAACGCTGCTGAAAATTATTTTGTGCGTTTTTTAGAAACAGCAAGTTGCCCGTTGTATTTTTTGTCCTTTTTTATTTAGATATCTTTCGATGGGCCTTCGCTGTCTTTCTTCTCTTCAACTCAGTCGTTTGAGCAAGTCGTTCGGGTGTGCGGTGTGGGTAGTTTGCCGGTTCGATCTGGATGGTGATCATACCGGCGTGCGGTCGTGTATCAGTAATGCGTGATATCCGCTAAAAACCCCACTCTAGCAGTCATACTGCACTGGATAAATTTATCGTCTACAGTGGGTAACAATGCCACCATAATCTTGCCATATAGCCTCCTCTATAGTCACAGAGCCTGGCAGTTCGACGACGGAGCCATAGAGTGCTCGGTCGCAGGCTGAATGGTTACCGTGTTTGGCTGTCGCGTGGAGGCTCCAGGTTCGATTCCATGGAGCAGACTCCTCTTTTATTTATTTTTTTCATCTTGACGTTCTCGTAAGTTCGAGAACCTTGTCGTCTGATATAATTACGAATGTTCTACGCGCCGAACGTTCTACACTGAATGTTCCAGACACCCACGCGCGTGCAAGTGATGCTCCTCGTGGCGGTCCGGAGTCAGTTTCACTCTCGCGCTCAATCGTGGTACTCCGTCGACCTGCGACGCTACCTTTTTGTATTTTTGTTTTTGGCACAAGTTCACCAAATTAAACGTTTAGTGTCTGTTCATTCGTCGCCTTATCATCTGTCATTCGTGGTATTTTGGTGGAGGTGTGGGGTAAGGATTGCCCATGTTCAACACCTCTCTAGTGACTCGTTAGCCAAGTCCTATTCCAATCCCGGCCAGAAGACTTCTCTTCGAAGAATTCGAGAATTGAGGAAGCCGTCGCATCCAGGGAATGCCCCCGGAGTTTGGTCAACTGCCAGAAACATCGAAGAAAGCCCAGTCAACCATGAACAGCCAGTCCTCGCAAACTCCGGTGACCATTTCTGTCCTTTTCCTGCCTGTCGCTCCACGTACGCCGACACCCATCATCAACAATGTCCATGAAGACATGGAAGATTGGCTTCAGCATTACGAAAGCATGGCACACCACAGCGGGTGGACAGCTGAAAAGTGCCTGCAAAACCTCTACTTTTCTTTAGAGGGAACCGCAAGGCACTGGCTTGAGAACCATGAGGCTTCTTTTGCGTCATGGGATACCTGCAAGGCCGTTCTCAAGAGGACTTTCACGAACCAGCAATGACGACAGCGAGCGGAAGACCTCCTGCAAATAAGGGCTCAAGGTCCTAAGGAAACGGTCACCAGCTTCGTTGAAGACGCAATCCGCCTGAGCAGCCGCGCCGTCCCTCAGTCCACCGAGGAGAAGCTGCTGCGCACCTTGATGAGAGGCGTGAGGAGCGACATCTTCGGCGGCCTTGTTCGCAACCCACCAATTACTGTCAATGAATTCGTCGCCGAAGCGACGAACACCAAGCGTGCTCTGTCGGTCTGAGCCAGCCACTACAACAGACTCGCCGACACGCTCCTTGCTTCGCCTCTGTCATCTCCCCGATCCGACCGGGGGTGACATCGATGCTGACAAACTTCGAGAAATTGTCTGCGACATTGTCAGGGAAGAGCTCCGGAATATTCTGCCTGCCGCTGATCGCCACGCCTCGACCTCCATGGCCGAGGTCGTGCGGGAAGAATTCCAGAGAGCCATCCAACCAGAGGCCCTTATTAGAGTGGCAGCCACCAAGGAACCCACGCTAATTCAGGCCGCAATGGCCCGCACGGCCACCGCCTCCTCCTCGCGCCTATGTAGCGCCGCCCCGACGTCAGTGTCCTGCGCCGCGTTATGACCGACGCCCCGACGTCAGTGTCCTGCGCCGCGTTATGACCGACGCCACGACGACTAGGTCCAGTGCACCTGCCAGGAGCCCCGTGCACCCCGGGAGACCAACGTGTGGCGAACGGCCGACCAACGCCCTAAAAGGTTGCTGCGGGGAGGCCGGCCACGTGTACCGACAGTGCAACTTCCGTCAGATGAGGCTGAGAAGGTTTGCGCCAAGCGACCATCGGCCCCGCCTGTGAGAACGATCAAGGGACATCGAGGAGTAGCTGCGCCGTCCGCCGCCCGCCGTCTTCAGTGCAGGATCCCCCTCACCATCCCCACGACGTCCGGCATCGCCCCTTTGTCGGTCCCGCCGAGAAAGCTTGTACCCCCTGCGTTCTCCGGAAAAACTAAGTGCGGCACCGCCTGGAGGTTGCCGAAGACGACCGAAGTAAAAAAGTGAAAGCCGTTTACAACTCCCTGTAACGCCGAATTAGAGCGCAGCTCTTGAGGAGGAGGAGGGAAGGGCACTGGGATCGTCAAGTGACCTCGGGGGGGGGGGGGGCACGTGATCTGGGGAGGTCACGTGACCTCGGGGGGGGGGGGGGGGTCACGTGGCCTGGTCGGGGAGGGGGGGGTCACGTGACGATGCGGATGCCGATGACGTCATCAGCGACGTCACTGATGGCGTCATCAGTGACGATGACGATGCCGATGCCGATTACGTCATCAGTGACGTCACGCGTCCCATAATGCACCGCGCGGTTACGGCGATGGCGACGCCGACGCCGACGCCGACACCGCTGAAGCCGGAAACGGGCGCCTAAGAGCTGCGCTCTAAAAGCCTCTGAGAACGCCGGAGCGCTCCCATTCTCCCGATGCCACGCATAGCAACGACGCTCCTGCAACGGTGCCCAAAAACCTAAACGTGGTTCCCGACGGTCACGACGCATCGGCCCTCGTGAACACCGGAGCAGACTACTCAGTCTTGAGTGGGAGGCTCTCTCGCCGCTTACGAAAAGTTACGACGCACTGGGGTGGACCAGAAATTCGAAACTCCGGAAGACAACTGATAACGCCCACCGGAAGGTGCATTGCTCGCGTTGAAATTCATGGCGAGACGTGTCCTGTGAAATTGATCCTTTTACATAACTGTGCTAAGACGTCATTCTCGGCATGGACTTTCTGTGCGAATACGGCGCTGTCATCGACCTTGGAGAAAAAACATTGACGCCGCGGACACCTGCTCCGCCTTCAGAGAAACAGCAAACAACGTCAGTCGCAGTCTGAGTAGCTGCAAACCACGTGAACCCGCTGGCGCGATCAAGTGTTGTACCCGTCGTGACCAATGCTGCTACCTGCGGCGAAGTTGTTCTGGAAGGCTACGTTCAATTGCCCTTGGGAAGAAGAATAAGCGTCGCAAAAAGAGTGACTGAACTTCAGGATGAACGCACTGTGGTCCTCGTGACGAACTTCCGACAAGAAACGCAACACCTCGCGAAAGGTGTCAATGCTGGCCATGTCGAGGAACTCTTAACTCCGCCGAGATCGCCGCGATTACTGAAGAGTCCTCGTCACCTCAGCGAGGCATTACATCGCCAGCGTAGCTTGACATGCTTTGCGACGTCGTCGAAGGTGTGCCAAACCGCCGTTGCGAAGCACCGCATCGTTACTGAGTACGACGCGCTCCCTGTGCATCGATCGCCGTACAAAGTCCCGAGAAAAAAAGGTAATCCAGGAACAAGTTCAAGAGATGCTGAACGACGACATCGTCCAGCCTTCAAGCAGTCCGTGGGCCTCTCCAGTCGCACTTGTAAAGAAGTATGAAACGCCTAGTTTCTGTGTCGACTACCGGCAGCTGAACGCGGTGACGAAAAAAGGCGTCTATCCACTTCCCCGCGCATACGACATCCTAGAATCTAGACCGGCTGCGCCACTCTCAATAGTTTTCATCGAGGGACTTGAAGAGCGGCTACAGGCAGATCGAAGTCGACGAACGGGTACCGAGATATGACAGCCTTCGTCACGCCAGGATGGACTGAACAAGTTCAAGCTGATGCCCTTCAAGTATGCACAGCACCAGCAACTTTCCAGCGTGGCATAGACGCTTTACTGACAGGACTGAACTAGCAGAGCTGGCTGTCCTAACTTGGTGACATCGTAGTGTTTTCAATCGAATTCGACACCGTATGCCAGATATTGAATAAGTATTTTCCTCGTAAAGGTTGCCTCACACAGTATCTAAAGCTGCCTTTGTCTCCACTGGACTCGTCGAAGGCGTTCGAATGCGAGGAACAAACGCCGGACGCCAACGTTTCGCGTTCTACGCGTTCGGCGAGTGCAGTGGAGCCAAAGGCAGCTAGCTTTAGGTCTAGCTACTAATACTTCCAACCAGAGCTCGGAGTTCTGACGTCCCCGCCAGCTCTCGTCTCCTTCTCTGCTTTAGCTTCTTGGCGCGTACAAGTTCACGCGCGTTTGATGATACAAACGAGCGAATACGCACCGCGATTGCGATTCGAAAGCTGGTGTGAATGCACCTTTAACCCTTATCTTTAGCGCCACTGCGCTCCCCTCGCTGCCACTCGGAGCCTCGCGACATCAAAGTTACACGACCCGGGCTCACGCTCCGGCCAGACACAGTCTCGTTCAGAGCGCTCGCTCTGGAGTCGGGCAGCCACGAGAGAGACGCCATGTCGTGCCAGAGCTGCCTCCGCTCGAGTGACTGTGTTTGTTTACGTGCCCTTAGCCATTAGTTCTCCGCACCCTCCGACACGCGGGGCCGGGTTTCGCCGGTCAGGCTCGGAGTAACCCAAGACGACTCTAATTACAAGCTGCCATCTCTTGGACGCGGTTAGGTTATCACGCCCACGGGTTCTCCCACGGCAGCGCTCCCCAAAATTCCGGCGTGAGGCCCCGCATTATCGAGGAGAGAGTCTTCTCGTAAAAAGGTGCTTCGCCCCACAACGTCTCCTCCCTTCATTTCTCCTTTACTTCGTTTGGCTTTCGTAGGCGTCGTGTGCGTTTCTCTCCGCCTTTCCGGTGGGTGTAAAACGTGGCCGATTTCACGGTCGGGCGCTGTGCAAGGGCAACCTTTGACTCGTTCCAAGCCTCAAACTCGCGTCGCCTACAAACCGTCCTTCAATGCGCAAGCGCGAAAAAAAAAAGAAAAAAAAGAAAAAAAAGAAATGAAATGTTTAGGTGTTTGTTGAGACGAACTGACGTCACTTCAACGTTTTCTTCTCACACTCATGTCCGCCTCCACAATTATTTTTTATTCGACTCTTTTTTAATATTTGTTCCGATTGTTTCGAAGGATGGCGGTATCTAACAAGAGCAATGATCGTGGACCTTCGTAACCAGCATTTTTGAGCAATCAGCGTTTGGCTGGTGTGAATGTACAGTGCAAAACACCGTTAGCGCGAACACGACATTCGCACTTTTTTGTGTTTTACTTTAGAAGACTAGCGGCGAAAACCAAACTTTAACCCCTTACGTTAGTGCTTCAGCGAGCACTTTCCATAACAAAAATAAATTTTGATGGCAACTTTTTCATAAAAAAACAACAACCAACAAGTAAAACCGGCGATCGCTTGTTCGCACTAAGAGTGTCCCGCAGTCTACTTATGTATAGGGAGTATTCACTGACGGCCATAGCTGTGTGCGCGAATGCTGAGCTCGTGCTGATGGCTAGCTTCCACAGTTCTTTTGCATCGTGCATTCCGCACCATCAAGAGTGCCGGTCTTAGCAGCCTATTGATGTGAGCTCGTTCTGAGCATGCGCTCTAAATAGCACCCACAAATATGGCGTCTAGTGAATACTCCCTATATATGTGGCGAAAATAATTCTGTCTCTAGCCTTTATTAAGTCATGTGTTGTCGGTAGCAATCATAAACTACCGATTAATTTTTAAGTCAGATGGGAAGTTACACCATGTTCAAAGTTGTAAAAAACGCAAACGTGAGCTGTATATATAAAAGAAAATCACAAGCCATTCCACTCTGTGAAGGTGGATGACCAGCGAAGCTGTTTAGCACACGACACCGACCCGCCCCGAGGAGCCGGAGGAAAGTAGACACGCGCGACGGGACCGCCACACCGGGAGAGCGGAAGGTAAGGAAGAAACGAGGCATGCAAGCGCCTAAAACGACGACAAAGAGACGGCGGTGCGAGCGTTGACATGGCCGACGCGGGGTCGCACAGCGGCAAATCTTTGAGAAACGTTTATGATCAACCTGAGAGTCTACTGATCTTGAAGATGGTGCCTATAGATCAATCGCTATATTACTCAAGCCTCAAGGTGAATGCAGGGATCGGTGTTCCACGCGCCACACGCGCACGCCTTCCCCGTATAAAAGATTCAAAGTAAATAACCAAAAAACAGCGTTAACGAACGCGCGTGCAAGATGCCCTATGTTTTAGGTATTTGCTTTAGAAAGGTTACTACCGCTGACGCCAGCACGTGCGTCGCGTGGAACACAAATCCCTGCATTCTCCTTGATGCTTGGGTAATACAGCGATTGGTCTATTGATAACTAATCTACTGAATAGACCTACTGCTAAATTACCCAAGCATCGAGGAGCATGCAGGGAATGGTCTTCCACGCACCGCAGATGCCGGCGTCTGATGCAGTATACTGTTCTAAAGCAAAAGCATAAAACAAAATGGCATCTCTCACGCGGGTTCGTCAACGCTTTATTTTGGTTATTCACTCCGAATCTTTTATACCGGGAAGGCGTGCGCGTGCGGCGCGTGCGGTGGTGCGAGCGTAGAGTTTTCAGTCACTGCACACGAAAAATCCACGGAACCCTAGCCATAAACAACTTCGTTGTAAAAAAAAGAAAAGTTCCTTGCTTGCGTTGTTTTGCAAAGACATCCGGCGGAGCGGCTGTTGCACGCACCTGACCGCATGACAGTCGCGCTGGACATACCTTGTGCGGAAATGAATAATCGCATTTAAAAAAAAAAGGATTTTGCTGCAGTCTGGTACGAGACACCGGTGCAAGTATTGTCATGTCATGGGCTCATCTCGCGGGATTGGACATAATGGCACAAAAGGCTCTAAAGCCTTTTTTTTAACCTTCAACTGCCACCTGACAGACGGCAAAACGGCAAAGCGTTACTCTTCGAAATGCTTTGTTAGCGCGGAAAATCGTAAAAAAAAAAAAAAAAGTCTAAACCCATATGCTTGCACTCGTGTTTTTCACAATACAGCAGAGACTCGAGATGACGGCCTTGTGTAGACAACGGCGGGAACGCAAGCTACGGGCTTTGGAAGGTATGGACAGGACAGCAATATTTAAAAACATAATAATCCTTGTTTGAATTTTAAGAATCATTATTGCCGCGTCAAGAAGGCCCAGTTAAAAATTAATTCTAGCGTGTTCTTCACAACAGGCTGAAAAGCTTGTTTCGAAATTATATTTGGGAAGCAAGCGACTTACTAACACCTGGCAACGTTGGCGCGAATTTCACTCTTGTCGTCCGACTTCATTTCAGCTCCTTTAACTTTATTCCCACTCCAGTTAATGTTTAAAAGAGTTCACGGGTATTGTTTCTTATGTAACTGGAATTGAACACTAGGGTTTGTTCAGTTGAGCCAGTGTTTCTGAAACCTAGTTTTGATAAACGAGCGCCACGCACTATGCTTACAAGAGAAGAAAGAGATTCTCCTCTATTATCTGCTCCCTGTTGGTTATATCCTATCAACCGAGAAAATCGGTAGATAAAAAAATGAAGGACGTTTACAAATCTCTGTAATGCGAAACTAGAGAGCAGCTCTTGAGGAGGAGGAGGAGGGGAGGGTGCGGATGGGAGCGTGTGCCCCTCCTTTGTATCCTCCTCCTCCTAACACCCTACTCACCTCCTTTCCTCCTGCCCTCCTCCTTCTCTCTTCTCCTCCTCTCGTCCTCCCGTTGAATTTCCGCGCTAAATTTTCCTATAAATTTAGCGAAAATTTCCCCGCTAAACTTGGCGTTTTATGTTTCCCCGCTAAATTTAGCGGGGAAAGTGACGTCACATGACTTCATGTCAGGTCACCGATGAACAAATCAAGTTTCTCCGCCAGATTTAGCGGAAAAATTGACGTTACGTGACCTCAACACCAATTCAATTTCCCGCTACATTTAGCGGGGCGGCTACGCCAACGGCGACGGTGAGGCCGCTCAACAAAGAAACGCGCGCCTAAGAGCGGCGCTCTAAAAAGCTAGGAAATGAAAGAAGATCTAAAACGAACGCACCCACCGTCACCTTGATCAGGTCTCGGTGCTGCCAACCGTGAAGTGTGTTCGTCAAAAAGTACGGCGTCAGTGAAAGTGGCAGGGTCTGAAATAATCCTAACCTTTGCGAACACTAATTAAAGAGGCGGTGCAACGATATTCAATTGGAATGTTTTTCACTTTACACAAGCTTACTGGCACTAGTGGGACTCAAGGATACTCGCACGCAACGCCACTGACCAAGAAACTCCTTTGTTGCGCTGTAATTTCGAGGACAAAACCGAGTGTTTTCATTCAATCTCTCCTTCGCAAAACCTATTGACGTAGCTGGGCGGTAGCAGTACCGCCCAGTGACGATATTTGAATGCAGCTCATAGATTGGACCCGAGCATGGCGTGGACACTCGATTTGGGCTCGTGATCATTACTAGCTCGAGAAGCATTCGGGTAGTGGCCCGTGTCCAATCGCTGCAACGACGACAACAGCCGAACCGTAACAATGTCTGGAACTCAGCGCGTGTCCTGTGCCTTGCAAACCCCAGCGCATGGCTATGATCAACATTGGCGGCATATAATCGGCTCCAGATCACGTTGCCG
The DNA here is from genome assembly GCA_013358835.2 of Ixodes persulcatus. Classification (NCBI taxonomy): domain Eukaryota; kingdom Metazoa; phylum Arthropoda; class Arachnida; order Ixodida; family Ixodidae; genus Ixodes; species Ixodes persulcatus. Next base: position 1,118,390 of record JABSTQ010009368.1, on the reverse strand, counting down.
CTTGTTCTGGCTGCGAGTTGAGGGGGTGAACTCTGCTCGTTTTTCTTTATTTTTTTCTGCGACTTCGATTGCGTGTGGCGAAAAACGAACGGGCATTTCACAGGTCATTAACGTCAGGGATCCGTTCTAAGCGGTATTTGCGCAAAATACAAAAATCGTTGCATCGCCCCTTTAGTGTCGGTCGCCTGTTCAGCACTATAGACCCTTTTTCTGTTTACAAACATGAGCTGCCTCCTGCGTCCCAAGCGACTTCCGGTCGTTCCGTGCTTGCGACCCTGTCGAGCCTGCTTATTTTACCAGTGCTAGAAAGCATAAATGCTACAGGTACATCAAAGTTGGAGATTTAACAAGGACCCTCGGCTGGACAATTTAACGTTTTAAAGGAGAAAATTTGGTTTGCAAGAATATTCGAAAATGTTTAACAGATCTCGGGCTTCTTCGTTCTCTTGGCGTTCACGTGGAGAATTGGTGGTTAAACGTTTCATCGACATTTCAAGCAGCGGTATTAAGGTGGGCTTTGTTCATTCTTTTTATGAACCGGAAGTTCTCTGGGACGTCAAAGACTATAGCACCGCCTGGTGGCGTTTGCCATGAAAAGGGTCTATACTCCATTCACCCTTAAAGGGGTCATGAAACGATTTTCCTACTTCTTCCTCCTTACCTTTAATCCTCAACTCAAATGCGAATTGCGAAATCACGCCGCCGTGACATTCCTGGGCACCGGTGCGATGACTCCTAGCTTCCACTGTGCTTTTTATGCACACCATAGAACTTGTCATTCCCCAGTGACGATAAGTTCCGTGAGGGCACTCATTGGCCACGAACGCGAATCCGAATATTCGTCGACGGATTTATTGTTGACGAGCGCATACGTCCGAGTGACGCAGTTCTCGTGTCCAATGCGTGAGCTTTGCTCGTCTGACGTCAGGTTGGCACCGCTGACGCGCTTTTGGAACCGCGGATGGATCATAGTGAAAAGGCGGAGAGCTTTCGAAAGAAAGAAGGTACAAAATAGTCCGTTATATTTTCAAATGTTCGTACCGAAAAGCTGGCTGTTGACTTTCTACCCTCTTTCTTTTGACCAACTAAACGATATGCGATTAGTAAAGTCCCAATTTAAAATCATTTATCCCAGCCCAAAATTCGTTTCATGGCCCCTTTAAAGGGGCGATGCAACAATTTTTGTACTTTGCGCAGATACCGCTTAGAACGGATCACTGACGTTAATGACGTATGAAACACGCGTTCGTTTTCCATCCCACGCAATAGAAGTTTCAGAACAAAAATTAAAGAAAAACGAGCAGCGTTCACCCCCTCAACTCGAAGCCAGAACAAGCGGCCACGTGATTTGGAGCCGATTATATGCCACCAATGTTGATCAGCCACGCGCTGGGGTTGGCAAAGCACAGGACACGCGCTGAGTTCCAGACATTGTTATGGCTCGGCTATTGTCGTCGTTGCAGCGATTGGACACGGACCACTACCCGAATGCTTCTCAAGCTAAAGTCGGCTACAAGTCAAGAAGGTAGCGGCAAATTCCCCTCAAAAGGAATCTTGTATTTTTCCGCCACCAATCGCGTCCCGTTGTTTCCGTGACGTCGCGACCTGCCCGAACCAATCTTGTTCTGACAAATGAATATTTTCAACATGGCTGCCGGGCAAATTTTCTACGACTCCAGTATCTTGCAGCAATTATTCTGTTTTTTAATGCGGTTTTTCACTTACCCAAGCATACGTCGCTAAGTCTTAACCGCGTCCGCTTTTATTCGCAATAGGTTCTGCGCGACAGCGTGAGAATCCAGCAATAAAATTTCCATCGGAAATTTCGAAGCGGGAGTAAGGTCTAGCATCGTACATACGTCGAACGCCGTCTGCTTCTCTGCCTCAGGTTGCGCCTCAACATCGTGACGGCATGGGCTTTTCATCGCAGTGGTTTCCGTGGAGCGACGTTAAAATGCAGCGGTCACCAAACTCTTCTTCATAAGTGTAGTGGGCTGTGCGGGAGGGGCATAAGTGAACCGCGAACACAGACCGTATCTTTGCTGGCGTTCATAAATAGTCTGTCTACTGAAATGACGCCTTCGAAGCAGTATGTATTCATCTGTGAAACGTGGCGTCCTAGTCAAGTTTCCGCGTCGCAATCAGCTGCACGGTAATCTATGACTGCGATAGTACCCGCGGGTGCACCCTCGTTCGCAATAATGAGCTGTTACATACATGTGGCATACAAATGATAAAGCCAGTGATGCGTATGTTACAAACATTTAATTTATATTGTTTTGGACGTCAAGAAGCGGATGTCTTCTTTTGGAAAAAATACCAGAGAATTTGAGGGAAGCAGATTTGGTTCGCTCAAATGCTTCCGAACATTCTGCTTGCTCTCAGAGGCCCTGTCAGTCGTATGTTTATGCTTCGAAACCCGGGTACGTGACGCGTGTACCTCCACTCGCGTCGCGTCGCGGCCTGAGGTATTACTGGTAAACACGCACCAACTTTTCCAATTTACTTTAGAAGGAAAATGTGTCCACAATATTGGATCGCAGCATTTGTTTACTAATTTGTAAAAGATGAAAAGTATGTCAATAAAAATTGATTGCAAGGGCAGCTTCCCGCTTTTTTGAACTGTGGCTTTCTTATATGCGAAGTATTTGTTTAAATAAAAAATTGAAAACATACCGAATACTCAGATGTCCTGATCTTGGTCCGTCTTGCACGATCACGACTTTAACACACGACTTTGCTAACTGTATAAATTTCGCCACAAGCCTTTTCTACGATTACAAAAGACGATGTAATCTTAGCAGCAATATAGCAACGTAGAAATACAATTTCGTGATCACATAGACGTTGGGAGCGTTCAGGATTGCTAACACTAATCACCTTTCTCGGGCGATGAAAACGCGTGAAAATTCGCATCCTTTATACGATGCGCACCAGGTAATACCTTGAACTTCAGCGCAAGCATGGAATGCGCCAAAAAAGAAATCCGGGAGATATTCGAGGACACAAATGCGAAGAAAGCACCACTGTAGTCGATGTAAACAAACACGACGGCACGGGCGTTTCTGCTGTCTTGAGAGTGCCGCCACGAGATCGCCGCACGAGTAGGTGGATCTTCCCTTCTAGTACGTGCTGGGTTATCATAACGACACACGACGAAAATTCACAGTCAAGGATAGCACTTTCACGGGGAACGATGAGCTTCCACCACGCCGTCCACGTTGACAATCACCACCGACGCCATGTTTGCAAATAGAAGGAGCCCGGCACGACCGGCATGCAACGCGCGCGACCAAGCTCTCCTTGATCTGTGATTGGTCTGTCGTTGCGGTCGTTCCCGAACGTAAGGAAAAGCTCAGCCCGGTTCAACTCCTTGCGTTGCGAACGAACACGAACGAAACGACCATTTGGCGCTTCGTTGCTATGGTAACTCGTCGTTCTAACCGATCGCATTTGTTCATAAGCGTAGTGGTCGCTCCGAACGCGACTGTGTGAACGGGCCTTGATAGTTTCATCGATACTGCCACACCGTGCTGTGAAATTGTATCGACACACAAATTGCACGCTGTAGGAACATTTTGTTGTGCGTTTATCACTGGGGCACATGTTCAACTATCCGACCCACTCAGTTCACGACGCTTTGCGGCGACATTCTCCAGCAGTTCATTACAAAAATGTGGACCCACCCAGCCCACCGGTACATGCCACTTCGCAGCAGCGTGTAAGGGTGGTCCTGCCCCCGTGCATGTACCCGTACCCTTGCTCACCAACAAACCAGCGCACCCCTAACCAAACAAAAATGTTGTCGACGAAACATAGACAGATATGTCGATGAGCGAGTGTCGATGAAACAATCTGTTGATAAAACGTCGCAGCGTTGATGAAACGAACTGTCGGCGAAATGTCATTTGATGAAATGAGTGGTACCGCACAAAAAGCCTGTTTCCGAGCCACGTTACTTAAACACTATCGCAGGCATCATTTTAGATACCCATTGCCAGACAAAATGCACTGTAAACAAGAAAATGAATTTCACGCCCCTCTGCTGTTAAAGCTCACGACCTGGAATTGGATAAGGAGCCATCAGGCAAACTTGAAATGGTTCTGGACTGGACAAGATAAACTCGTTATAGGCGTTATTGGTGCAAAATGACGAGTACAGCGGGCTCGGGCCTGAGAGCTAAGGCTTAACGTGGGGCTCCCCAAGCCGAGGGGAATGGCGAGTGCACACCGACAGGGGGAAGCGACCACCTACCTATCTGATCTCGTTGCAAGCCTTAGACCTCAGCCTTCAAAGGGCTCTGCATGATTCGTCGTATGGGATAACTACTTAGCAGCCCATTAGTCTGATCCTACAATTCCGCTCCAACAGTACATCCCCAGGCCTTCCAGGAGGCGACCCACTTGATTCGCGTGCGAGAAGGGACCCCAAATCGTGACCTGCACTATATATTTGACCTCTGGGCCAGCTGATGTGGGCACTACAGCAGCACCAACGGAAAGGGGGATTACGCCTGTTACAGACTATAGCATCACAAAACCCAGAAATACCTCCATTCATTCTAAACCAGCTTTAGAAGCGACCCAAGCACTCAAAGACGACATTTCAGTACTTCACAACTCTGTCCTCGGCAACAAGTCTGGCTGAAATCTGTGCATAGTGGTTCTTATCGGCTTTAAAAATGTTTGATTTAATCCTCTACATTGCACTAGTCCGGGAGGCTCATAACTGAGGTCTCTATGGAAGACCGCTTCACCTAATCACAACGTTTCTGCAAGATGGACGATATCAAGCTTGAGTCGAACTGAACTAGGCCCAGTTACTGGCATTGGCATTCCCCAGATCTCCGTCCTCTCACCAATCCTTCATCAATGTTCTAGCCGACTTTTCCTCACGTCAAGCAATCGGTGCTGTTTTTACGATATATTTCAAGCGAGTACAATGGCGCCTCTTAAATTTAGAAAATCTATGCCAGACCCCTTCAGACCGCACTTCGGCGCACAGGGCAGCCTGCTCCTCATCCACCACGAGGTGTTAGCCAACTCGCCGAAGTGCGACCCAAGAGTCATAATGGCTGTCGACTTCAAGGGAACTTTCGACGTCTCTATTATGCTTCGAAACGGAGCACTAGCACTGGGAGTTTGCTCTCCACTGTGCTAACACAAGGTATTGTTATTCCCAGGGTGGCCTCAGTCGTGTGAATGGCCACAGACGTCTCATTTATGCTTCGAAACAGATCATTAGCAGTTAGAGTTAGCTGCCCACAGTGCTGACACACGTTATTGTTATTATCTGAGTGGCCTCGGTCGTGTGAATGGCCACCGACGTCCAGTTTATGCATCGAAACAGATCATTGGCAGTTAGAGTTAGCTGCCCACAGTGCTGACGCACGTTATTGTTATTCTCAGAGTGGCCTCGGTCGTGTGAATGGCCACCGACGTCCAGTTTATGCATCGAAACAGATCATCGGCAGTTAGAGTTAGCTGCCCGCAGTGCTGACGCACGTTATGGTTATTTTCAGAGTGGCCTCGGTCATGTGAATGGCCACCGACGTCCAGTTTATGCTTCGAAACAGATCATTGGCAGTTAGAGTTAGCTGCCCGCAGTGCTGACGCACGTTATTGTTATTCTCAGAGTGGACTCGGTCGTGTGAATGGCCACCGACGTCCAGTTTATGCATCGAAACAGATCATTGGCAGTTAGAGTTAGCTGCCCGCAGTGCTGACGCACGTTATTGTTATTCTCAGAATGGCCTCGGTCGTGTGAATGGCGACCGACGTCCAGTTTATGCTTCGAAACAGATCATTGGCAGTTAGAGTTAGCTGCCCACAGTGCTGACACACGTTATTGTTGTTTTCAGAGGGGCCTCGGTGATGTGAATGACCATAGGCGTTCCCTTCAGACTTCGAAACGGAGCACTGGTACTGCGATTTCGCTCACCGCTGTGCTAACACACGACTTTGTTATTCCCAGAGGCCTCGGTCATGTGAATGGCCACACACGTCCCATTTATGCTTTAAAGCAGAGCACTGGCAGTGATCTGTTGTGTCGAAAATTTTCTTAGACAAAAAAGAGCTTAGTGTAAATCAAAATTCTATTTGTTGCGTAGCAAAGATGTTTAGACAGCGGAAGGGCCAATATGGCATCTGATGTATTTGCCGTAGATGGGCTGCAAACTTTTGTTTTCGCGAAGTTGAAAGCTATACCGGTGATTCATGGCACAGTGCAATGTATAGACCAGCTTAGACATTATTGCAACAAAAATAAAAAGTTTCTGTGGTGGCTGCATATCGAAATGCTATACGGCAACGAGCAGAGAAGCATGACAACATAAGACACGGGAGGTCAGTGGTGGACAAGAACAACAATCCAATTTTAAAGCATATAAGTGGTCCTTAAAAGGACCGTTTTGTGTTCCGAGATGTCCCACGCTTTCTCCATAATGGTGGCGTTACGCTTCGTCAAGGGGCTCGACACCAGACAGGTCACTCTCGGATGGGATGTCCTCTCCATCCAGCTGGATGACGATGGGCTGGATGTGGGCACTTGTGGCACCGCCTCGTCGGAACGTTGCTTCAATGTCAATAAAGTGCCTGACAGCATTAATCAAGTTTTCAGTGGTGACCTTGTCAACTTCTTCGTTGAGGAGTGTCCCCACGTCGACAATCTTGAACGTCGTGTTTCGGGCAGCAACGCCGTTCTTGATCTGGTCCCGTATCAGTTCAATGGGGTTCAACTCGCAGTGATATGGTGGGAGCCTGACCACAGTGCAGCCAGCCGTCTCGGCAGCAGTGTCCACACGATACTCTATGTGCTGTGGCTTCACCAAGGCCACAATGTCGAGCAACTGCTTCTTCAGCATCTTGGGGTCCCATGAAATGTTTTTAGACGTCAGCCACTGTCGGATGTCGTCCTTGCGGGAACTCGTCCTCGGCACTGCTTCCAACCGCCGTGAATGGTAAGGAGCGTTGTCCATGACGATAACGCTTCCTGTCGGCAGTTTGTCGAGGACACCGTCGAACCACTTCTCGAAGCGGGCGCCATCCATTTCCTCGTGGTAATCGCCGGTATTTTGTCCACGTAACACGTCCAGGCAGCCGTCGACGAAGCCTTCATCGCTGCCGATGTGGGTGACAATAAGACGCTGGCCCTTCCCCGATGGCTGCTTGAGGCCAGTCGAGAGACCACGCATGAAGGCGTCGTGAGACGAGGCCACGGTCGTGTCTACCTACACCCTTGAGACAGTGTGCCCTGCCGTCACCCACGTCTCGTCCAAGTAGAAGATCTTCGGACCATCTTGTCGGTGACGTGCGATCTCATGCAGGTACTTCTGCTGACAGGCGACGATCTCCTCTCGTTCAATCAGCCGCGAGTTTCGTTCCCTCTTGTCATGCTCGAATCCGATGTCGCGGAGAAGGCGACGCACAGTCCAAGCCTTCAACAAGGGAAGTTCAGTGCTCGCGCAGAATTCGGCCGTTATCTTCTTGACCGTGGGGACCTCGTTCTGTCAAAAGAAACGGTGGACGCGCGATCTCAGCGCGCGCAACGTGAAGTCGCCGTACCTGACTTTGCGCCGCCTCTTGCCTTCACTTGCTGGGCGCTTCCGAGAAGGTATCACAGCTTGTCCCTCGGTTTCTTTCGCCTCCTTCCTAATCTCGAGGATGGTGCGTACACCAACGCCAAGCAGTTTGCTGACTTTGATGCAGGACTCCTCCACAGTGAGGCCGGGCTGGCCGGGCTTGGCGGGCAGTTCGTGTCACACCTGAACGTACGCGTTCATTATCAGCTGCCGTGCAACTCGGCTGAGGACATCGTCGCTCTTATGCTTCTTGTAGCGGCGCCTTGGCGTAGACGGCGAGGCTGCACCAGACTCTCTTGACGAAGAAGAATCGGAGGAATTGCATTCAGCTGTCTCCACGTTGGGATTGATAACGGAAAAAGAACGACGACTTGGGATTTGTCAAAACGCGAATCGCAGGAACTTTCAACACCCGAAACGCAGGTTTTTTTAACAAACGCAGCAAATGCACGGAAAGTACCTAATTCGTGTAGGAAGGTTATCAAGCTAAAACCAACAACCATATATGCATTACTTATAAAAGTTACAATTTTCGTTGCACTGAAGCCTTCTTTTTACTTCAACCTTCCGGAGCGAGTTATTTGCCTCGGCTAGGTGGCGCAAGCTGCCGCCCGCTAGAAGGTCTGTCTGTAGTCAATATCTGTCTATTGAAGCAGAAGGGGCGTTTTCAGCGAACTATTTTCTCGACTGCGGAGGCGTCTGAAGGAGGGGCGCATCACGCTTATGGGGAGGAGTTTCCACTACCTCCTTAACTTGTAACCGACTATAGGCAACCTGCAATGCTGTTTGGTTTGGCGCCATCTAGCGACTGAAGCTAGAAATATTGGGTACCCCTGGGAGTGGCGGCTGCATTGTTCAAACGTGAACTTTTACTCTGGTGGCGCCGCTTAGCCTAGTGTCTGAAGAAATAAATACTGGGTATCCGAGGAAGCCGTGATCGCGTAACATGCCAGTACAGCGGAAGCTACGGCCCACGCGGGCTAATGGGAACGTGACTACGTATCACCGGAGCGCGCCTCTACTCCGAACAAGTACCAGGCTTTTCGCTGCGTCATGCTCCAATATGTGTGAGTTGCGCTCGTACACGTCGCGCATTTCGAAGCCTTCGGCACGCAATGTGAGGATTATTGTTCAGCCTTTGCCAAGCTACAACGAGACAGGGTTATCTGTGGGCTCTCACTCTGCTAGCGCCGCCTGGCTGTTGCCGGCTGGCTATAGTAATTATCACGAGCCCAAATCGAGTGCCCACGCAATGCTCGGGTCCAATCTATGAACCGCATTCAAATATCGTCATTGGGGTGTACTGCGATCCCCACGTTACCTCATCAGATTTTGCAAAGGAGAGATTGAATGAAAATGATCACTTTTGTCCTTGAAATTACGCCACAACAAAGGAGTTGCTTGGCCAGTGGCGTTGCGTGCGAGTATCCTTGAGTTCCACTAATGCCAGTAAGTTTGTGTAAAGTGAAAAACATTCCAATTGAATATCGTTGCACCGCTCCTTTAAGCTGGGTCTACAAGTTACGTCTTCAGTGCGAGCTCGCTTGCTTCCGCAGTGCTTTGATTGCGCGTGCGTGCGTGTTCACACATGTGTTAGCAAGGGCAGAAAGCTCGTTTTCTTCCTCAAGTTTAATTAACGGAGTTTCTAGTTTTAGCTTAAAGGGGCGATGCAACAATTTTTGTACTTTGCGCAAATACCGCTTAGAACGGACCCCTGACATTAGAGAGTTTTAGAATAGGGGACCCCAAAGCTTGGGGGCCCCAAAGAAATAGGGGCTCACCACTGCGCATGCGCAGAACCCAAACTCTGTTTGGGGGTTTGGGTTGGCGCTTGGGCCCCCAATTGCTTGGGGCCGGGTTGCGTCGGCAAACATGGCGGTACCCTTTCCGCTCGCTTCGGAGCGAATTCGTCATGGTCGCTGCAGTATTAGGCAATTTCATTGCTAATGAATAGTGCAACCGGCTTTCGCTTTGCTTTATCTCGCTCAAATCACAAAGAATGAGCGGTGGGCTCGCCCCATTTTAAAGATTGTCCCCGAGTCTGGCCGTTCGTAAGCCTAAAGAGACGCGGTCATCGTTGACATGGCAACGTATGGCTACTCCGTGGCTCCGAGTGGATTTCGTTCGTGGCACGATACCTGCAGCTTGAAAACAAGTATTTCAAGGCTTCAAAGTCGCTCCAGCTCAGATCTCAATAGTGCAGCTGCTCGCAGAGTATGCGCGCTCGCGTTCGTCTCAGTCTCGGCATTGTTGAAGGCCTAAATCTTCGGCTGCAGATGGTCAAAGCGCACACAAACGCCCAAAAAATTCGAGAACTAAAACAGCGCGCAAGCACAGGAGGAAGAAAATAGAACACAGGAAAGAGCGCTGACTTCCAACTTATGTATTGTGAAAGAAAGAGAAAGAGGAAGCTTCAGACATGAAGCCCACGCGCACCCAAAAGGTAAAAAGAAGAAAGAATAAAAACAGATACATTACAAAGTTGCAGGAGAAAAGGAGAAAACTGACATTATAAGGTCACGACGAAGAAAAGATGAGAAAAAAGAAGAAAGAAAAACAACAACGTGGGCTTCATGTCTGAAGCTTCCTCTTTTTCTTTCTTTCACCCCTTCCTGTGTTCTGTTGTCTTCCTCCTGTGCTTGTGCGCAGGGGTGCTATGTTGCGCTTTTTGGACTCCCAGGAGACTTGGAAGAGGGAAGTGACGTCAACGACTAGAGAAACGCAGATTGGATGTTGACAGAAGAAAACAAAATCAACATCCAATCTGCATTTGCTGCGTTGTTGACATCACTTCCCTCTCCCTAGTCTCCTGGGAGTCCAAAAAGCGCAGTTTTAGGTATGTCTTCTAAGTACCAGCTATACTCTGTTTCACCTTATGATGTACCGCAGGAAAGGCTACAAGCACGAGCTCCTTGCTCTAGGGCACATCTCGGCGGCACAAGCTCTCGTGCACCAAGGGCAGCTGCCAACGCTATGGGCTAGCGCTTCTATAGCCTTCGCTGCATAAGGTGAAACATAAGGTGAAACGGAGTAAGCTCAACTCTCTATGTTACTACGAGAACAAGCGCCAAATTAGAGCGCTACGGATTGGATTGTTTTGGCTACACCCGTAGCCAAGAGAAGGCCCCCGCTCGCGTTCGCTTCTCGATCGACGATGACATTTATGTGCTAAGCGAAGTGTGCGCCACTAACCCATTCCAGGATTCCAGGAGATGGACTTCAATTGCTGAAAGGGTCTCCGAAGCAATCGGAAGAAATTTCTCCACGCGGGCCATCCGCGACCGGGTCGACCTGCTGCTGGCACAGTTTAATACGAAACACAGATTTCCCGGTGACTTTTGGTAACGTAACAAAAAAAAAAAAAAAAAACAGGTCTGTGTGAACAAGTCTTTAGCCACGGAGTAGCAATACGTTACCATGTCAACAGTTACGACGTATGTTTAGGCTTAGGAACGGCCAGAATCAGATACGATCTTTAAAATGGGGCGAGCCCACCGCTTATTCTTTGCGACTTGGGCGAGATAAAGCAGAACGAAAGCCGGTTGCACCATTCATTGGCAATGAAATTGGCTAATGCTGGAGCGACCATGACGAATTTGCTCCGAAGCGAGCGGAAAGGGCGCCGCCATGTTTGCCGGCGCAATTCGGCCCCAAGCAATTTGGGGGCCCCACGCTATTTTTCGAATTTCACGTTGGGGGCGCGCGCCAACCCAAGACCCTGGGTTCTGCGCGTGCGCAGTGCTAAGCCCCAATTTCTTTGGGGCCCCAAAGCTTTGGGACCCACTATTATATAACTCTTTATAACTGTCGTGCTGCTTCAGCTACAGGATGGGCTAAAAGCAAGCTACGCTTACCAGCGTCGTGCCTGTGACCGGGGAATGGCCCGTCGAATTCGCAGATAATTCCATTGGCGCACATGATAGCCTGCTATTTGAGGGCGGGCACTCTCTTGTGACCAGAGAAGGAAATCTTCTGATTCAGAGACGTTCGGCAGATGGGTCTTGCTGTGCCGTTCCAACTGGTATTACCCTCCCTATTATTTGTGCCGCAAGCCACAATAAAGTATCGTTTCAGCGCAAATGCTTTCCGTTTTAATAATTTTTCACTGTTAAGAAGTTCGTTCCTTGTCCACAATGGCGCCGCATGCGAAAAAGGCGAGCGTGCCGCGTTGCGTCGTCACAAACCCTATTCTATAAGCATGCTGCGTGAGGTGTCGTTGCGTTGGGTACCCCAAAGCGTTGGGTTCCCCAAAGCGTTGGGGCCCCCTATTCTAAAACTCTCTATTAATGACCTATGAAACACGCGTTCGTTTTTGACCCCACGCAATAGAAGTCTCAGTAAAAAATTAAAGAAAAACGAGCCGCGTTCACCCCCTCAACTCGCAGCCAGAACAAGCGGCCACGTGATCTGGAGCCGATTGTATGCCGCCAATGTTGATCGTAGCCACGCGCTGGTATTGGCAAAGCACAGGACACGCGCTGAGTTCCAGACATTGTTATGGCTCGGCTATTGTCGTCGTTGCAGCGATTGGACGCGGGCCACTAACCGAATGCTTCTCGAGCTAGTAATTATCACGAGCCCAAATCGAGTGCCCACGCAATGCTCGGGTCCAATCTATGAACAGCATTCAAATATCTTCATATGGGTGCACTGCGATCCCCACGTTACGTCATCAAATTTTGCAAAGGAGAGATTGAAAGAAAATTATGGCTTTTGTCCTTGAAATTACACCGCAACAAAGGAGTTTCTTGGTCAGTGGTGTTGCGTGCGAGTATCCTTGAGTCCCACTAGTGCCAGTAAGCTCGTGTAAAGTGAAAAACAATCCAATTGAATACCGTTGTACCGCTCCTTTAAGGGCGTATGGAGTAACCCAATGAACGGACAATAGTCGCCATTTGCTTGTTTTACAGCAACATGAGGCTAAAGTACCGACGTGCCGAAAACGCCGGTTCCCCAATACAGGGGAACCGGCACACACACGTGCGAAAAACCACCCGAAAATGGAACGAAAATCGGAACACGCAATAACTGCCTCACGCTAATTCTAAAAAAAAAAAAAAAAAAGATAAATAAATAAATAAAAAAAAAAAACGACTTTATTTATTGTTTGCAGACTGCAAATATGGTTTCGTTAAAGACGTATTTGCAATTTCGATACTGCAATCATCCCCAAGTGTCTTTTTTGATTGTTTAATGGCGTGAAACAGCTTTTTTACTTTCAAGTTTTTATGCGTTTTTCGGTTCGTGTTTTCCACATGTGTTATAGCCTTAAACGGTAGAAATATATTTTTTACCACTTTGAACGCTATTTTTTTTTTTTGGTCAGTGAACACGAACACGAAACAATAAAGCCGGGGTCACACTGTTTATAGACGCTTTCCAGCAGTTGTGCATGGGCGCCACCCTAACTGACCTTCAGTTTTTGTTTCCCGTTATTACGTTTACTTCACTTCATTATTACCATAGCAGGCCAGGTTAATGCCATCTTAGATTTTACTCTGTCTTTCTCCCCAGCATTGGCTTCTGTGGAGGCTCGTCCACACCAATGGACCTTTTGTAGAAATACGCGGTGCGCATGCGCGGAGTATTTGATGCGCCTGGGTTCGAGAGTATCTAGTTCCAAACAATCCGCCATCTTGCATTTCTCGCCTTTGAGCGCCTTGGAGACCCTCGACACTCAAGTTTTGATGTTGCGAACAAGGTGAACACGAGTCAACGTACTGACGACGCCCATTCTAGATTACGACGTGCACCGCAATCATGCCGGTGAACTGTGTAGCCTTCGGCTGTGGGAACTATTATCACCCGGGTTGTGGAATGGACCTTTTGTAGAAACATCGGTTCGAGAGTAAATAGTTTCAGTACCCTCTCTCTCTTCCTTCTGGCCGAGAAGAGAGGGAAGATGGTTTCGTTGTGTCGACTTCGGGGCGGAAGATTACTCACGATGGGGACAAAGGCGAGTTTGGGGAAGCCGTATCTAGGTCACAGCGCCTCAATGGGTGAACAGGATGTAGCTGACGTTTTGGGTGTGTAACGGGTGGGAGAGGCTGTGCGCGCGCGTTGTTTTCTCGCCACTTAGCCTCGAACCCAGTCGCGTGTCTAGGAGGCAGCACATATTCGCCAAGAGGTCCATTTCAGTGGCTCGGTATCTCGGTAAAACAAGAGGTCAGCAATGGCGGCTGTATTCTGGCGCGTGTGTAAAGCGTCTATACACTATACAAAAGTCAGTCTGCAATGGCGGCTGTATTCTGGCGCGTGTGTAGAGCGTCTATACACTATAGACCTTTTCTGTGTACTCTCGTCCCCAGCCACCTAATAGGCGTATCCGGTATGGGCGACGAAAAAATAATAAAACATTTCAACCTGTAACTAGTAATAAAATAAGGGGGAGGCAAAACGATATTGTGTGACGGTTACGCTTATATCCTAAGTGTCTTCTACTGGCGTGGCGACGGCAAAACAATGTTTTCGCCCATACTGGAAGTGACGACAATTCAAGATGGCGGCTCCCTTGGAGAAAGGGTCTATACAAAAGACAGTCTGCAAACAGATACGAAAGCGAGTCACCGCGAGATCCGTGCTTCGACCGTCGCGTGACAATGAGTTCAAGGAGGAAACTTGGCACGCGGCATTCGAACCACGGAGTTTTCGGTGACTCATGTTTGCAGACTGTCTTCTGTATGATATGTGAGCAGTGTGACCCCGGCTTCAACAGCAACGAAGCGACGTAGTTGAGAAGGAATAATAAGAAACTCGTAAAATCTAATAAAATAAAAAAAGAGAAGATTCTGAAATTGACGCAGGCGTCAAAGAAACCGTCATAGCCTTTGGCAACAAAAATCAAGCGCAGTCGTGGTATAGAGAAGGTAGAACTTAAAATGAACAAGCACACAGTAAACAAACTTCCCCTTTGAAATCGAGTCAAACATTGAGCGCCTGTTGCCTTTGACATGCCGAAAGTTTCTCCCCTCAGAGGAACCCGCTGTGCGAGTTTAGCCGGAGCAGACTCGCACATTCCTCGTGAAAATGCGGCCTTGCGTGGGTGGGAAAGAAACAAGGAATTTGGAGCAGACGTATGGAGCGCTACACTTGTTGAAACGATATGACTTTTTCTTGTCTCGATGTAGAAAGGGAACTCAGCAACTATGCAATGCACGCGTTTGTTTTCTTCAGCGCAGGACGATAGGGAAGTTTACAGAAATCCTTTTTGGCTGCACCGATATCACTCCGGGCACGCACTCCAATGCGAAACAGGGGCAGATGTCTGTTCCTGTCGCTTTCTCTTCCACTGTAAAATTATTTTTGCTCGTTCTGCCCCAGTCTTGAGTTAAAATAATCATGGTAAACTTTCACCAGCTCGCCCGTGCACTGACTGTAATACGTCTTCCTTTCTTTCTACTAAAGTGCAAGCTACGAAAACTCTCCTTTAAATCTCGACAAAATGGCAGTCTGGATTCAGTATCGCAAGTGAATCCAAGCTGCCACCTAATCGCCGAAAAATGATTACCAAACTGGCCAAGTCTCTCGAGTGAACTGTGGCACTTGGTACGTTTTCTAGCAATGCTTTCGGAAATGCCCTGCAAATGTCTAATTGAAATATTATTTTTAAATTTTATAATTAAAGATCTTATTACTCGAAAGTAATGAATAAACTAAAGGTAAAATATTCAACGAGGAAGGAACCTTGTAATCCCTGCTGTTTGCGAACTCCCAGTTTTTTCAGTAACATCTTTAGCTTTGACTTGTTTGTTGGACTACTTTGGGCCTTTACCTGTTGTTATAATAAGTGTTAGAAAGGTGCGGCCCTCTCCAACGTGCTGGCATTTTTTAATAAAACAAGGGAGCAACCATGTAGTTCCCGTTGCTTAGTTCCCTCAGAAATTAATCGAACTTAGGATGTCTCGATAATAAAATAATATTCGCATAAAAGTTTCTGCTTTCCTGGGGATTTTAATGTCAGCAATCACAGAAACGACTTGCATTTTAATGGTTATATTTTCTGAAGGTGAGAATAGTAGAAAACTTGCCGTATAGGTAATTAACATGGAAAAAAGCAGGAAAGAAAAGTTGAACTCAAGGTAATTTGAAAAGTATACATTTCGGCAAAATCTGCCTGGTTAGGTGAGTATTAAGAAAAGAAACTGGAAGTACTCTAACCAACTGGTTTAAATTGCCCGACGTTTCGTGGCCTGCTCGGTCGCTTGTTCACGGGTGACTTATTTGGCTGGGTGTTCGCCTTTCTCTTCTTCTCCTTGTCGTTTCTGTTAAAATCGTCTTCTTCTCTTTGTGACTCCTCGAAGTCCGTGAATATAGCTGCTTGGGAGGGTACCGGACGGGACATCGTCGGCGTTTTTCCCGCATGACAAACTCCGTCCTCTCTACTACTTTACGGAATTCCTCCTCCTCCTCCTGGGAGGGTACCGATCGACCGGTTCAGGTTGTTCTTGGTATGCTGGATATGCCAGGACTCTAAATAGAGTCGTTCTTTTTCCAGTTTCTTTCGGTGTCTAGGACGGAACTGATATCGAAGTCGATGACGTGGTTGTTCTTTTCTGCATGTTCCGCTAGAGCGTTTCCTTGCATGACCTTCTTTTTTACATCATATTTGTGTCTGCGAAGACGTTCGGTGAAGTTCTTGGTTTCTCCCACATATGAGGCGTTGCAGTCGGCGCAAGGAATGCGATAAACAAGGCCTTGGGCTTTTCTTTTTGGATGACGATCTTTTGGAAGAGGAAGATGATGGCCAATGGTCGAGATAGACTTGTGTGTCACTGCTATGCCGTACGGTCTGAGAGCACGGGTGAGAACTTCGCTCGTGCCTCTGAGGTACGGGACGCACATGCGGCTGGAGGGATGGGTTTTCTCCGTTTTCTCGGCTGCAGATGGGTGGCGAAGTTTCTTGTAGATATAGGCCATATGCAAAATCCTTGCCAGCTATCATCATCATTCCATTAGGAGCCGCCATATTGGGGGGTTTATCACATCTTCCAGTTGTGGACGAGGCGCATCTGCATTTAACTCGGTTTTCATGATATTAGGGCAATTTATTTGTACACTCAACGGGTTGCTGGTTTGTTTCGGTTCAGAGAAGAAAAGAAAGACTGCCGCAAAATTCTGGAAAAGGAACTGTCAGCAACGAGGTCGCAAGCCTCGTCACTCAAGCAGTGAACTGGGCCATCCAGGTCAATGAACGGTATTTCCCGAAGACGTCCTGTGAAGGGTTCGTACTGGACTTGCAGCAGGTGATCATATTTTACTTCTACGTCTTCCACTTTGCCGGGACTATTGTTTCTCGGGCGAAACCGTCGGTACGGGAACCCCCCAATATGGAGGAAATCTGATAATTGATCATGAATACACTAGATGGCGCTTCTTTTCGCATATGGTCCTGAGGAGCTGAGGAAGATGAAGGTCATGGTTCTTAAACGGGAGCTAAAAGCAAGGGGACTTTCAACCGTTGGATCTAAGAGCGAACTGCTAGATCGACTGCAAGCCGCTGCGGAAGTACCTGGCGATCTGCTGAGAACTGTACAGTGTGAAGAACCATCACTGGACAGCGACGGGGAGCTGAGCGCCGATGTGTTGCTGCCGGAGGGGCACCTACGAGCTCTTACCGAAGACAAGGAGGGTGCCGCAACGGTCAGTGACTTCGAGGGAAGCTTTCTGACAGCCCCGGAGTCAATGCCTACCCCTGGTGAGATCCAGGACGGATCGCTTTTGTCTTAAGAACGGCGGACGGCCGCAAGGACCCAGTGCCGGCCAGGTAAAGGGACCACTGTGCAGGCTTCACAGCATGATATAAAATTGATCAACAGTCCAAGTACTAAGCCGCAAGAACCTCTGACCAGTATTTCCTGCAAGGGCTGCGCAATGCTAGAACAGCTATGCCAGACGCAGCAGAAAACGCTGGAGGAGCTGGGGGTGCGTGTAAACGGCTTCGCCGAGCGCCTCCAGAAAACGGAAACGGATGGTAGCGCTCTAAAACAATTGCACCGAAGGATAACAACAATAGAGACACAGCTGAGGGAGGTTACGACACGAAATGGGACCTTCCGAGGCATGGAGGCAGAATCACAAGAAGCAATACCTTCCACTAGCAACGAGACACTGCCATCGATGTCGAAGGAGCAGTCGTTCGAATCACGTGTGCGTCTGGATGTCCAAGATGTCCATGGCCAGCTGGACAACAGGATTACATTTAATAGGGCATCCCAGGAATATCTTGATAGCCATGAAGGTGTCAACGAACCGCAAGCGTTGGATACTTCTTTAAAACCAGTCGCCGAAATACTAGATGGCAGCAGCGACATAGGGACTGACAATGGCGCGGATGAACCTCACGACGCAAAAGACCCAGATGCTTTCAGAAATAGGGACGCAAGTGTAGGCGTATCCAAGCGGTTTCGACCAGCAGGATGTTACGAGACTACTAAGGGAACGCCACGACCGAAGAGTCCTCCCCAGAGACCTCCCCAAGGTGTGACACGGGAGGTCCTGGTCGCTGGAGACAGTAATGTGGCGCGGATTGCTGACCTCTTCCAGTCTGAGGTAAACAACAGAAGCTGTGTGGAGATACTGCTCCACAGAAAGGCAACAGTTGAACGAGTCCATGCAATGATCGACGAATACGAGGAACAAGCCCGTATGATACCTCGCATGTACATCTTACATGTGGGGATTAACAATCTGCTC
Source organism: Ixodes persulcatus (assembly GCA_013358835.2). Lineage (NCBI taxonomy): Eukaryota > Metazoa > Arthropoda > Arachnida > Ixodida > Ixodidae > Ixodes > Ixodes persulcatus. Next base: position 1,100,118 of record JABSTQ010009368.1, on the reverse strand, counting down.
AGGGGAGACAAACCAGAGCATGTGGTGGAATGTCTCCAAACAAAATGGAGTTCACGTAAATCGGCACTCACTATTTGTTCGGTCCCAGAAGTTGTGACCAAAGGAAAGGAAGTGCATGCGGTGACGATGCTACTCAACGCCAAACTCAAAAGCCTATGTAAGAAGATACGCGCACGATACGTGGACTTAGGACGAAATATAGATGATCAAAACACCATGGACACAGATGGCGTACACTACGGGAGGACGGGAGCCCAACTAGTGGCCCAGCAACTAGCCTCAGTCGCAAGCCGTTTTTTAGAAAGAGGAGACGTAAAAAGCGCTGTCGGAAAAGGAAGACAGAAAAGAAAGCTTTCGGACATGCGCGACTATCATTGGAGGACCGGTCAGAAGTGGAAGAAACCTCCTCCAGGCTTCAGCGATCATCTCCCAGAGGGACACCGGAGCACTGCTTCCCGCCTGATCAAGCCGTCACGCCATTTATATCACAGAGGCTCCGACGAACAGCCGCCCACAAAGAACAATCCAGCGTTTTTCCCAGTCATGCTGCCCTCCAGGACAAAGGAAACGAATGCTTCGGTGTCATATCTGGAACCGCCGCAGCTGGGACAACCGCTGCGCTACTCTGTTCCAGTGAACCGACCCCCGGTGTGTGGGCTCCCACAGAAATCGCACACCGTAGACCCAGAGATGCAACTGCTTTCGGCAACAGAAGCTCCAGGGTTGCAGCAGTGGATAACCACACGTGCGCCACCATACGACCATGTATCACCGGAGTGGCCTCCCGAAATGAAGTCACCCCACCAGCACAAGATGCTGCCAAATGGAGGGCCCCGACCCATTGCTTGCAATCTCCGTCATTCCCAACACCTGCGAGTGTTGCTCAACTGTGCCAGCCTCTTCTGCCTCATCCACAAGACCTGCGCAGTATGGTGGCATATATTGTAAGGCAACAACTGAGCTACCTGGACCAATGGCACCGCCAGTGAGAAGGCTCACAGGCAAGGGGGGGAAGACAAGTGGCCAACGGGAAAAAAAAAGACGGAGGCGACTTAGATGCAGTAAGAAAACCACGGAAGCGGTGGGGTTTCTCAACCTCCACGGAGCGCGACGGGAGCAGAAATGGGAAGAGCTCTACGGCGAGTTGGAGGGAGAAGATATGACCCTCTTCGGGGTAGCTGAGACGCACCTTCGTGATCTCGAAGAACCACCGACTTCGGAAAGCTGGTACTGGGCTGGACGCAACCGATTGGAGGGGACGCGTCGAGGTGGAGGAGTGGGAGAGGTGTGGCGTAGCTCATCTGTATGGCACAAGGAGCCACGAGAGTGCTGGGATCACATCTGGGTAACAGGAGCGATACTCGGTATTCCGGTCGCCGTTTGCGTACTGTACCTGTCGGTGGGAGCTGCCCGCCGAGAGGAGAACCAAGCGTTAATAACATGCGTGATGAAGGATGCTAGGGCCCTGGCTGATACGAAAGAACTACTCATAATGGGAGACTTCAATGGACATCTTCATGAACTGGATGGCTGGGAAGATGAAAATGGACGGCTGCTGCTGCAGATGAGTGAAGATCTCGCCTTGGAAGTAGTTAATCTAAGAGGTTCATGTGAGGGTCAATTTACTTGGAATGCCCGCGCAAGCAAAACATGTATTGATTACGCAGTAGTGTCACACGAGCTGGCTCGTTATCTTGTTCAAGTTCACATAGACGAGGCTGGTGAACACAGCATCGGAAGCGACCATAACCGAATTAAGCTAATATTCTCGAAAGCAACGTTTATAACAACGAGACGAAAGCCCCATCCGACAAAATGTCTCACGCTATTTTCCAGTGCAGTTGAAAGAGTTGTGGAGGAATTTGAAAACAGCACCACGAGGAAAAGTGCTCCCGACTACAGGGGATACGTAGAAGAACTGAAGCTAATCATCCAGCAACATTCCACGAAGGCCCGAAATGGGCGAAGGCGGAGCAAGCGCTGGTGGGACGCGGAGGTTCAAGCCGCCATCCGAGTACGGAAAGAACTGAACAGAGAACACCGCATGGCCCTTCACATGGGGGCCAGAGACGAAGTCGAAGTAAAATGGCAGATGTACCAGGCGCAAAAGCAAGCCGCAAAGCAACTCGTCCAGAAGAAAATGTCTCAGGCTGACTTGCACACAATGAGAGACATTAGCTCAAGCGGGAGAGATGCGCCTAGAAAGTTCTGGAGATACCTTGGAACCCTGGATGGGAGAGATCAGAGGCCGGCTATATTTGACGAGAACACAAGGCTGAACGCAGATAAACTTGGGCATAGCCTTACAGAACACCTAGTGAAGGTATTCTCGCCCCCGGGAGCAGCACCACCTCAGGACATCTTTCCAAATCAAAATCTGGATGGTACTCCGGTTGATGTCAACGGTGGAGAAATCGGCAGGGTGTCAATTATACGCGCTTTGACTCACATAGAACGTAGGCAGAGGGAGATCGGGTGCCAAGCGCTAGGCTGTGCATGGTACAGTAGCAAATGAGGCTGTCCAGGGTGATTTGGGATGGTCCTCTTTTGAAGCCCGTGAAGCTACCAGCAAAATCGCCTACGACGGACGTCTCCGACATATGGACACTTGCCGGTGGGCCAAAAGGCTGTTCAGGTACACTCAACTGACTGGGCTGCAGACCCGCTGGCAGAAACGCCTATATCAGCTCCAAAGCAAGTACGGTTTTTTTGCCGACCCTGTCCAAGCGTCGTCGGCCAGAGAATGGGAGAGAGAGGTCCGGAAAAAGGTTCGCGACCAGGAAACACAGCAGTGGCTCAAAGATGCCCAATTGAAGACTACGCTCGAGGTGTATGTTGCAAACAAGAGGACCATCGGCTCGGAGGCTAGGCTATACGATAATAGCTTGGGTAGTCGTTTGCTATTTGAGGCACGAGCTGGGGCACTAAGGACTCTTCGATTCTACCGTGACCACGAGCGTGTGCCGGGTGTGCGGGGCCCACGACAAAACAGTAGCACATATTGTACTGGAATGTGCAGGACTCCGGCCATCCCGGTCACTAGGCAACGACCGAGACCTTCAAAACCCTCTGGAGCTTGCCGAAGTATTGGGTTTCACTGTTACTAGAGATGGACACCAAACCATTGAGGTTAGGCCAGCCGCACCAGCGGACAGGCCTGCCTCGAGCGAGACTACAGCCTCCAGCGGCCCGCATAGGCCGTCTGTCGAGGCAACAAAGAGACGATTAGAGGACTGGTATAAAAAGATCTACCTTAGGGGGCAATAGCACGCAAGTGCCCCCAGGCTTGGGCATGAATATTGTTCGAGCCCGCCCGATCTAAAGGGAACAGCCGCATCATCATCATCATCATCATCGGTCTATTGTTGACGAATCTTGTTGGGTATGCGTTTTTTCGAAGGTCCCGTTTTTATAATGTCAGCTTTCTCTTTAAAGGGATACTGAACCAAAGAATTTAGGGTCCATAATAAGTGGCGCACGTTCTTTCCACGAGCCAGCAGCCGCCGGTGTGCGCGAGCACACGCAACGAAAATGACGTCAAAGACCTCCATTCGCGCTTAAGAGGACAGTGAAATGCATAGGCTTCGGGCCAATGGAGAATAAAGACAAGCTTTTCATCTCTACAAATGAAAGCTACGTGCTTGTTAGACCAATTAATCGCTCACCTTTTACACCAGACACCACTATGTAGATGAAAAACTTGTCTTTATTCTCCTTTGGCCCGAAGCCCATACATTTCACTGTCATCTTAACCGCGAATGGGGGTCTTCGACGTCATTTTTGTTGCGTGTGCTCGTGCACACCGGCGGCTGCTGGCTCGTGGAAAGAACATGCGCCACTTATTATGGACACTAAATTCCTTGGTTCAGTAACCCTTTAAGTGCCTTATCTGTGGAGCACACCGTGATGGCACGTCGAAATAGTGCCGAAACTACTGAAGATTTGCGAGATGTGGGGTGGTCTGAAAAAAAATTTAGGTATCGTCCGGTGTGCGTTGGTTTTCGTTACACCTGAAATGTTAATAGGTTTCCTGATTTTTTCACAGAAACATCCAGAAATGAAATGCAACCGTTAGATTCACGTTCTACTGTCAATTGGATATTTGGTTCGATTGCATTAAGGTGTATGCAGGTGTATGTGTAGGCGGTCAACTTCGCTGGTTTTCACGACGCAGAAGCAATCGTCAACGTAGCGAAGAAACATATATGGGTGTCGGAAGGAACGTAATTAATGCCTTTTCTCGATGGCTTCCATTGTGAGGTTGGCTACTCTGACTGACACAGCAGCTCGCATGGCGGTGCCACTACTTTGCTTGTAGAAACTACCAGCGAAAGAGAAGTAGGTGTTCGTCAGGCACAGTTTCAGTAGGCGGCAGATTTCGTTCACGGATAGCTGGGTTCTTTCAGGGAGAGTTGTATCTGACGTAAGTTCCGTTCTGATAACGGACACTGTGAGCTGAATGGGGATACTTGTAAATAGGGACTCTACATCAAAAGAAACAAGACTCTCGTCGTCGTTCACTTGTAAGTTCGAAGCTAGTTCAATGATCAGTGGGCAGTGTTTTCAACATGCGTGCTTGTCCTTCCCATGAGTGGAAGGAGCAGACGATGGAGATGGTTAGACAAAGCCCGTAGTGGTGACGTCGTGAAGTCGACTATTGGACGAAGAGGGATTCCTGGTTTGTGAATTTTTGGTAAGCCGTAGAACGCAGGTGTTGAGCCGTTCCGGCAGATGAGGTTCAGGTAGAGGGCCCGAGATTCTGGATATTTTCCGAAGATAGAAAAAAGTGTCTTGTTTAGGACTGCTTGAACTTTTGATGTTGGGTCCTTCAGTAGTGTCTTGTATTCATCCGTGTTCAGAAGTTCGAGCACCTTTTTTTCGTAGTCTGCACGGTCTATTAAAAAAATACTCCGTTTCATACATAGCGTGCAACGCTGGGAAAGGTACGGAAGTAGTGCGCATGAAAACACACAAAAAATGTGTTACTCCGCGTGTTTCGTGGACGAGCAGGTACGAGGCGCTGCTCTGGCGATCGCGACGTCTCGGTGGCGGTGGTTCAAATCCACAAAACGCGCACGTTTTTTTTCTTTTTTTTTTTTTTAAGACGTATTTTTGCGCGCATTGCGGAAGTGCATATTTCAATCCCTCTTTTCTTGCTTTCTATTCATAAGTCGCCGAGAGGCCGCATTTCTACCATAGCTTTGCCGCTATGCAAGTGTTCTTTTCCTTCAACACCGAGTTATACTGCTTTTTCGTGTAGCGTGGAATGAGGAATTGCATTGATAGCAGCCTTGTCCTAAAGTTTATAACAAGACGTTAATCAACAATAGTTGTGGCCTGTACAGTTTATTATGAGATAGCTGTTTCAATTTTTGTCCACACCTTTCTTCCATCAGGTGCTTTATTACATACCGGAAACATATTTTCTCACACAAGTTACTGCTGCGAGATCTGGGCAAATCTGATTCTCGTGTCTTTATCAGTGATTTCCCTATACACCCTTTCGGGGCGGGGGGGGGGGGGGGGGGGAGTTGTACACCCCCCTTGTTTTTCTGAAGGCATCCATTAATTCGGAACGACTCCCCTATTCTCCCTGCCTCCCTTCCCCCTAACATTTAGACCCCCCCCCCCCCTAATTTCAATTCCTGAGAAACTCCTGGTGTTGATGTAAACATAATTGGAAAGCTAGCAGAGTTTGTTAGAGATATGCTCCCATTTGAGGCTTCATTTTATAGCTCCCCTCGCATCATTGTAGAAAAGAATGTAAACAACCTATAAAGAAACAATCACGGTAAAACATTTTACCCCTAGATCACTGTCATTCTCATGCTGGGATAATAAAATGTTTGGATTCGAGTTATATACTATTTTACATAAGTCAAATGCAGCACAAGTATACTGGTGCACAACACCACAGAGTAAGATCTTTCTCTGGGTGATATTTAAGAGATAGAAGATGGGTATTTCCTTCAGTGTCTCCTTTACGTTATTGGCAGGCGCAGGTTTAGTGCTACGACTGCAGTACTCGTCCGCAGCTGATTACAAGGTGTTTCACAGGGCGAAACAAATACTGTAGAAGGACGATACAAATGCTCGTCATTGGAGGCTTTCTCGGCTATCTGCTTCAAATGCAAGTCTTCCTGCCAGTGATAGCGAGCGAAAAATGGCAACCGACGTGGGGATTCCTTGCACACATGCAATGATGACACACAACTCCTTTTGTATTCGTGATTTTTTTTTCTTTTTTTTTTGTTGAAAGAGACACAGGAGTTTGAAGCCATCGAGAGACGCCCGATTTGCACAGATTGTTGTGGCCCTCACAAGGGCCGTTGGATAGACGAAAACACAGGCAGAGTGCCCGCCCGTTACTCAAGTTCCTTGATGCCGCTCAGGTCTTGGCTAGATTCATCGGAGGAGCTACTCGTGTTTCCAACAGTGAATACCACTGGCTCAATTTCACTGTCGACAATGATGTCCCGTTCCCACGCTTCATCTTCAACACGCTCAACGTGGGCACAACAGTTTCGCCAGTCCTCTTGGGTCACAGATGCCAGTGCATCTGGTAGGAGCCGCTCGACCTCTTGGAGCGTAAAAAGCTTGTTTTTGCTCGCCACGTACCCCTTCACCCTGCGCCATACCAGCTCAATGGGGTTGAATTCACAGTGGTACGGAGGCAGTCGCAGGACTTCGTGGCTGTGGGCAGCTGCCAACGTGTCGATCTGGTACACAGTGCCGGGTGTGTTGACCTTCTTGGAAAGCTCCAGGAGTTCAGCCCTCACCATGTCACCAGACCATGAAATTCCTTTTTTTGTGAGCCATGCCTGGATGTCGGCTTTCCGAGTCGACGACGTGGGTGCCTTTTCTAGAGCAACACTGTGGTATGGAGCATTGTCCATCACTATGATGCTTCTGGGAGGGATCTTGGGTAGGAGCTGGCTTGAAAACCACCCTTCGAAGTAGGTGCCATTCATCTCGGAGTGGTAGTCCGCAGTGTTGCCTTTCTTTGCCCTGAAGAAGTCGGCAGCACCTTCAACGAAGCCTGTTTCGCTGCTCCCAGCATGGACAAGAATCAGACGGCATCCTTTACCAGACGGCGCTGCCAGACCTGTCGTCAAACCCTTCAGGAACGCGTCCTGCGAGGACTTCAGAGTCTTGTCTTGCCAGACGAATTGCTTGGTGTGTCCGGCGTTCACCCAGGTTTCATCAAGGTAGACGATAGACCTGCACGAAAACACCTTATATTGTTATTTCAAATTCTTTGTTAATTCCAATATCACAATAATGTAACACGACATAGATCATTTACTGGGTCAGGCTTAATTTTGCACACTTAGTTAACTATGGAAAAGTAAAATGAAGTTATGCGCTAAGCTTTTCTTAAAATCTATGTATCTCAATTAGGGCAATCCGTGGGGTGAGCAAGCTGTTCCAAATAGCTCAAGGACGACATTTGACAATTCTGAAATTATGGACAAAGTGGAAAACTCTAAACGACTTAATTTTCGCGAGGACCTGAATTTCGCGAATCGCCTACAATTCGCAAAAAATAGGTCCCGCGAACAATTTCAGTAAAATGTAGACATATTGAAATCTACATTGAGATCCCACCGGGTCGCGAAAATTAGAACCCGCGAATTATTCCAAAATTTCAGCTTTTACCTAAATCGCGAAATATTGAGCCCGCGCGAAAAATAAGTCGTTTACAGTATGTGCGACGCGAAGACGGCATGCATGTTTCATATTAGCAAATTCATATAGCACGATCCGTACCTGCCCTGTCTTCGGAATTCTTTGATGGCTCGCAGATACCTTCGACGCCAGGCAATGAAGTCGCTGCGCTCGATAAGCGCCAGTCTCCGTTTCCTCTTCTCAAAAGTGAAGCCGATGTCTTTGAGCAACCTCCACAAAGTCGTCTCCGACATGTCGGGCAGCTCGTCGTCTTCGTTGACAGCCTCCAGTATGCTATCAAGAGTAGGAATCTCCCTCTCAGAGTACTTCCGATGCACCTTCAGGCGAATGGCGTTGAGTGTGAACTCGTCATGCTTGACCGGTCCGCCAGCTCGAAACCTTCACGTTGCGAGGTCTTCGCTTCGGGGACGCCACCTTGCCAGATAGACACTGCGCCTTGTACTTCGCGACAGTACGGGTGCACACTCCGGTGTCGTTACTGACCCTCTCCGGGATTTCACGAACCGACATCTCCGGGAATCGCGTTCTTGTACTCGCGTACACGTTGGCGATCACCTGCTTGCACTCTTTCGAGATCTTCGCACAACGAATCTTCGAAACTATCCGAGCAGGAGAGGTACTTGAGCTTGCTGCGTTAGACGCAATCTTCTCAAAACCGGCGAGGCAGGGGCAGACCAGGCAGACGCTGGCAGCCGCACAACCCAAAAACCCGAAGCGGCTGCCGCACGGACGAAAACGGAAAACAATTTAAAGTAGTTTGCATTATCTTTTCCTTTTTATTGAAAAAAGTCTGTGTTCCGTCGAAATCATAACGCCATTATCAGTTACTAGCTCCGAAGATGTACATTTTTTGACTTTTTGGTTTTTTTTGGAGGGGCCGCACTATTCTGTGGAGCGAACGTAGGCGCGGACGGCAGTGCAAACCGGCGCGCTAGCTTTGACTGCGTTGCACGCTATGTATGAAACGGAGTATAACAGCACGGTGGTATTTCCTTTGTCAGCTGGAAGGATCACGATGTTGTTATCTTCCCTTAGCTTTCTGATGGCGGATTTTTCTTCAGCGTTGTAGTTCAGATGTCTCCTTGGGTTTATCTTTGATAGTACACCAATGGCTTTTAAGCGCGCTTCCTCGCGGACTTCAGAGTCTAGCTTCTGTAAGCCCTCTTCAACGGAAGCTGCTATCAATGCCAGGGGAGGATGCACAGTTGTAAAATTGAATTTTCTTTCTTTCGCCAACACAAGGATCTCGGTGGGAGAGAGGACTTTCGAAGAAAGGTTTTCGACGAAACCTTTGCTAGATGTCTCAGGTAAGGTAGAGCGACCTTGAAGAGAAACAAATTTCTTCTTGTGTTCTGCTTCTCTTCTGCTGGTGGTCGAGAAAGCAGCAGACTTGGCGTATTCCTCGATGGCCGGAAATACCTCAGGCACACGATATTCAGGATGCTGTCGTAGAAAGAAAAAGTCAAGGTCTTTTCTCCGCAATGTCTCACGACATTCTTGTGTCCTAGCGTCTAGTAGACGACGTTCGGCTTGGTCAATGATACGGTGCCCTTCAGCAGATTGAACCAACATTTTCAGGCGTAGGCTCTTCGGGATCAGGTGGAGATTCTTACAGGTCTTGTTGAAAGCAAGGTGAGTCTTGAAGGTGGAGACGGAGGTGTACATACCATTTGACTCAGGTGTACATACCGTTTGACAAGTGTAACTACCTCCAGGCCGTAGTCAGCGCGTAGTGATTGAAAAGTAAACATTCCGGAAAAATCTGCCTGGTTAGATGAGTATTAAGAAAAGAAACTGGAATGTAGTCGTCTGTGTTTCGTCCTCTCTATGTTTTATACTTTCTGTGATCTAGTAGTCTAATCAACTGGTTTAAATTGCCCGACGTTTCGCGGCCTGCTCGGTCGCTTGTTCACGGGTGACTTATTTGTCTGGGTGTTCGTCTTTCTCTTCTTCTCCTTGTCGTTTCTGTTAGCGCGTAGTGATTGAAAAGAAAACCAACGCACGCCGGACGATACCTACATTTTTTATCAGACCACCCCACATCTCACAAATCTTCAGTAGTTTCGGCACTATTTCGACGTGCCATCACGGTGTGCTCCACAGATAAGGCACTTAAAGAGGAAGTTGACATTTTAAAACGGGACCTTCGAAAAAACGCATACCCAACAAGATTCGTCAACAATATCTAGAAGAAACTTCGCCACCAATCTGCAGCCCAGAAAACCCATCCCTCCATCCGCATGTGCATCCCGCACCTCAGAGGCACGAGCGAAGTTCTCACCCGTGCTCTCAGACCATACGGCATAGCAGTGACACACAAGCCCGTCTCGACCATTGGCCATCATCTTCCTCTTCCAAAAGATCGTCATCCAAAAGAAAAGCCCAAGGCCTTGTTTATCGCATTCCTTGCGCCGACTGCAACGCCTCATATGTGGGAGAAACCAAGAACTTCATCGAACGTCTTCACAGACACAAATATGATGTAAAAAAGAAGGACGTGCAAGGAAACGCTCTAGCGGAACATGCAGAAAAGAACAACCACGTCATCGACTTCGATAGCAGTTCCGTCCTAGACACCGAAAGAAACTGGAAAAAAACGACTCTATTTGGAGTCCTGGCATATCCAGCATACCAAGAACAACCTGAATCGGTCGATCGGTACCCTCCCAAGCAGCTATATTCACGGACTTCGAGGAGTCACAAAGAGAAGAAGACAATTTTAACAGAAACGACAAGGAGAAGAAGAGAAAGACGAACACCCAGCCGAATAAAGCTTGGTTCACATGCAGCGATCTTGGCCCTAGAGCGGCGCGATTTCTGCCGTCGCGGCGCTCGTGCCGCTCAACCGCTGGTGCTGGCCAGAGCGCCGCGACGGCAGAAATCGCGCCGCTCTAGGGCCAAAACCGCTGCATGTGAAACACGTTTAAGTCACCCGTGAACAAGCGACCGAGCAGGCCGCGAAACGTCGGGCAATTTAAACCAGTTGGTTAGAGTACTTCCAGTTTCTTTTCACAAGGTAAATTAAAACTCTCAGACTAGAGCTATGTTTCAAGCGGAAATGAATCAACGACATGAGATGATTATGGTGCATGTTATTTTTAGAATTAAAACTTTGGAATGGCTCGTTGGTTCATTGCAATCTAAAAGACTTTAAAGCGCAAAAAAAAAACAAAAAAAAAAACACGAGCGAAGAGACACATACAACACGGACTGACGCTAACTTTCAACTGATTTAATCAAGGGAAACCACCCAGCACGCATATGTGAACACTCTTTCCTATCTTGCCAACCTCCTGTGATAAAAGCAACTCATTAACATAAACAAAAGATGTCAATAATTCAAACATTCGTATCAGTTCAACGTGTCTACACAAAAGTAGCTAGGAAAGAAACTTCCTTGTCATTTAGTAAAATCGAAGGCGTGCTGACGCAGTTGTCACCTGAGGACTTTATAAAATACGCTTCAACTATTTATCTTTCAGTTTTGTTGTTTGCTCTTTTAATACATTTTGTTAATTCTAAAAGGGGATCACACCCGCTTTCTAGCTCTCTAGACATGTGCACGGGGGCTCGCAGCCGGTTTTCTGCGGGCCGCATGTTTGAGACCCCTGCACCAGAACGACGCACATACATGCCTAATATGGCAGAATAACAAGAACAACTTTCCGGCGACCCGAAAAACTTTCAGTAACGCAAGTTCGCACACATGTGACTTTGTCGCTCGTTGGTGACTCTCGCGGCGTACAGCCGGTGTCATATTGCTCATACATCATACAAAAAAAGTCTGCAGACATCAGTCACCGATATCTGTGGTTCAAATGCAGCGTGCCAAATTTCTCCTTGACCTCTTTGCCATGCGGCATTTGAAGCAGGGATCTCGTGTTGACGTACTTGCGTTCGAATCTGTTTGCAGACTGTCTTTTGTATGATGTATAAGCAGTGTGACTCTGGCTTTAGAAAGGCTCATAACGAGTTGTATATGACATTTCTGTGCACAGTTTTTGACGTTGTTTTTTCTGCCCAGACGCTTGTACTACAACTCCAGTCTGTTTCAAAATAGACAAGGTTGCGATTTGAACTCGAAATGTCTAAGTTGGCAGCACATGGCTAATACTTTGGCGCCTAAAGAACTTCATGGCCTGATAAACTCCCCCTCCCCCCCCCCCCCCCCCAGACAATAAGATTTTTTTTTTTTTTTTTTTTTAGGGGGGGGAGTCTTTTTGTTTTAAGTTTCCTTAGTAAAGCGAACGCTAAATTGCGATGTTTTACGACGAGAGGAGGCAACGATAAAGGGTGGACTGCTCATCAGAGAATATTATTAACATACATAAAAAAGTACACGAAACAGTCACGCGAAATAATGATTTTTATCAGTATTTTTTGTCTCTTATTATTTTTATTGAGCGCTGTATTTCACAAGAGGATAAATAAATATTAAATACAACCTCCGTCCGTCGCCCACAGAAAGTACAAATGGGATTAGTATGTGAAACACATAAATTTAACATTATTTACTGCCAGGGTGGAAAAAAATATCAAGATAATTAAATTGCGATTTACATCATACGTTAAATCTTGATTTACATCACACCGGTTTCACCAATATAATTTAAACAAAATCTTTCCCGCAATTTTTTTTTATATACTGCCTGTCTATCGGTTGATGCTCTCGATGTGCTTCTGTTTGGTATTCAAATAAAAGAATCATCAAGCAATAACGATTTATGGAAGGCTGAACACGAACAAAAAGCGGCACTGTTCTGAGAAAATCATGACGTTCTTTATTTCTACCATTCCACTTCGATGGTCAGTTGCGCAACATTCCATTACAAAGAAATCAGAAAAAAAAGGAAAAAAAAAAAGAAACCAGAAAAGTCAGGTTGTATAGCAAGTCAAAGAGAATGCGAAATAAATAAATAAATAAAGGTTCTAACGAAAATGTTGAGCTTATTTTTTTATGGCAGAGATTATATGATTTAAAAAAAGCTGTGAATTAAGCAGTGCTTTGAAAATCTAAACTGGAAATAATTCTTTCTCCCGCCATGTTTTCAGTGATCACAAAAAATAAAAATAAAAGTGTGGGACAAAATGGCCAGATGTCTCCAGGCACCCTAGTCTCTGAACGCGCCTGAGAGTATGGACTAAGTAGCGGACACTCGCGAGGCGCGTAGGCCGCCAACCGTTTGTTAAAAAAACAAAAAAAAAATGAAAAAAAAAACGAGAACGCGCGTAGAGGGTGGAAAGGAAGCAATGCTCAGAAGGGCCGTGCGTCTTGACGTTTGTGTTTCTGTGGAGAAAAGGTTTTGGTCCTTGCTGTTTCTGCTACCAGAGATCGAAGCTGTTTCGCTGTTTCCCGTTGCTGCAACTGTTGATTGAATCCTCCCTTCCCTTTACGATGCTAGACTTTAATTTCGGTCAGATTATTATATCCGCTGAGTTATTTTAAAAGCAGATTAGATGCGCCACAATATGGCAACTAGTGCACGTTCTAAAATATACATTGGCCTTTGTATCGCTTTCTTATCCGATCAGCCTTACAATGAAATCAAGGCGTTCAAAATAAATTGCACGCAACTCTACACAATTAAAGACAAGAAACACCAAACAGGCTTATTAATTGGTCCCTTTTGCTGACGTACGAATTGGGTATGTTCTAGTGATAAATTTTCTTTGATGAACCATTTCCGGCCCCCAAGAAAAAGTTGGGACGAATGTGGGCATTTGTTAAAGAATTAGATGTGACCAGAAATCCCGGAGAATTTATAGTTACTGTACTCATCTCGTTTGAGTTCTCGAGACAAACTTTATAAATTATGAAAGCGCACATTATGTGAAGACCTGAAAATGGAACGTTACAGAGCTTTCCGCTACGTATTTTTCTCGTTTTTTGACTTCCCACATGAACGAAACACCGCAAAAATAATTTATCAGTTTTGCCCAGGAACGAAAAAAGAATTATTTTGGTCAAATTCAACTCCGGTTTGCGCGAAAATAATTTGTTTTGTTGCATTTTTTGTTTATTTTTGAGGTTACTGTGTTTTTCGCCGCGCACTTTTCACGTGACCTGACTTCGCGTACGAACCAAAACCGCATGGAAAACATAGCGGTTCCGCTCCGGAACGAAAAAACTTATTTCGTTCCGGTTCAACTCCAGTTCGTGCGAAAATAACGGGTTTTTCCGGTTTTCGGTTCACGGTTCGGGTTCGGTTCAATACCCTGCACTCTAAAAAAAGGAGGGTGTAGGCGTTACACCCCTTGTCACATATACGACACACCAAAACTTCAGTTGGACGTACAGCGCGCTGACGTCGAACTGACTGCCCCAACTTTTGCGACAGGGTTGATGGCAGTGCGATATAACGTATTCAACAGCTAAGGTACGTATCAAAGTCTACAGGAAAAAAACACACATGTTTCGCAGTTGAGCCTAGAAAACCCCGATAACTTTTTTTGCAGTCAGTCACACTTACATTAACTATTTTAACGAGTTGTACAACTCGGTTATCAAGCGGCTCGTGAAATTTGTAGCGTCGGTACAACGTCAGTGCGCCGTACATCCAACTGAAGTTTTGGGGTGTCGTATATGTGACAAGGGGTGTAACGCCTACACCCCCTTTTTTTTAGAGTGTGGTTTTAAGGAACCCAGGTTTAAGAGGTCGCAAGAGTGTGAACGGGCCTATATTCGAGAGTGTTAGTAATGCGTATAGGAGCAAACGTAAGCCCCCTACGTTAGCGTTACCGCTTCGTCCTCCATACTGCGCATGAGCCATACGTTCGCACTGCAGCGAGCTATGCGTACCTACGCTGGCTATCGATTTTTGCGAGCGTACGTAGCGGTCCCCTGCGTGCCATTCTCGTCGCTCTCGTCGCTCACGGGAGAGTGCGAGACTACTCCAGTTTGGAAAATGGCGGCGGTGAGGCAAACCAGTAGAAGTGCTATGCGCGTTGTACGGGTTCACTTCACCATTGAAGATGACCTCAACCTTGTGGAAGAAAGAGAAAGAAGAAGGGAAAAAGGGCGAGTCTTGTGGCGGGCGAGGACACTTCGGAGCTGGAGACAGACGAAAGAGCCGGTGCCGAGCAAGGCCTCCAACTGAAGACCCGGATCACTAGACAGCCGTGGCCCTCCTCTTCATCGGACTCGGAACTTAAGTACAGATTAAACCTTTCCCCAATGGTAGCGCTTCCCCGTGTGACTTCCTGGGAGCGAGTGGAACTCGGCCTGATCGGGCGGTATTGACAGGCGACCCACAACCTCCTCAAAGAAAACAACGCGACGAACCCTTTTGAGCGCCCACAAAGATGGCTGTCCATAGCCAAGAACGTTGGCGATGCCATCGAACCCAAAATGCGTTTAGAGTGCAGTAGGTACGCGAGCGGTGCGACCTATTGCTTGCATACTTCGAAGCAAATGACAAGGCCAACATAAGATAGTAGGGATCCCACAACACACTGGAGCGAACCATAGATCGAGCTGCTGGTCGCACAGTTCTAAAAAAAAAAAGACAAAACACGTTCGCAACGGGCAACTGGAAAGATATTCACGCACTCCGTAGCAAAGTGAGGAGATTCGCAGTGTTAAATTACTTGACCGAATACCCACCTTGGATTGTTTGAAGCAGTTCACAGGAGCACATCTAGATAGCGTTGCAAGTCTTTACGTATGCGTTTGCCTTCCGCTATACTAAAAGTGTGCGTTCAACGCGATCCGTAACGTTACGTCGACAGCTTGCGTGCGTTGTACGCAGTGCTGACGCAAGGGTTTTTACGCTATTCTAAAACTCTCTATTAGAGGCGCATAGCTAACGTGAGGATTAGCGGCGAGATGTTGTGGTGGCGACCTTCTGTGTTTTCCTTTTGTGACGTCATTACCTTGCGGACAACAAATTCGATGGTGTTTGTAAAGACCACGGTGAAAGCTTGAAATGACTGCGCTCTGAAAGCAAGACTGGCAACAGCATCAAAATTGAAGTTCTTATATTACTCTTAGTTCCGTCGATGAGAAATTCTTTGCTGACGTCATAGTCAGCATTCGGTCAATCGTGGAAGGCAGCGACGCTTTCGATCGCTCACGTCGCCAATAGCGTCTGGCCGGCTTGCTAGAGCAGCGTCTCAGCTGAGGCTGGTTGAAAGAAAGCACTGGAAAGGCTGGGCCGCGCGATTGTCTTGAGACGCGGCTCGAGTCCGGCTCAGCTCGTGCACTGGCTTTGACAGTGCTTTCTTTTCCCCAGACTCAGCTCAGACGCTATTTCTAGCAAGTCGGCCCTGGTCTCTGCGCGTTTTCTAAATATTGTACAGGATTTGTGAAATTCACTTTCCGCTTGCACAACGACTCATTGTCTTTTATTGTTAGTGTAGTTAATACTTAGTGCGCCGTACAATCATGCTAAAATGACTAAATCTCGGATATCTAATAAAATGAGAGGTTAAAGTGACATAAAGTAGCAGGTTTGGCCAGCTAATTTCGAATTGCTGCTTTTTTTTTTTTTGTTTTCTTCTACCGTAATAAAAAGGATTGGGAAGGGACGAAACTGCCGAATGAAAGTTTTTCCTAGAAGAGAAACATTTAAAATCCAAAGTGCAATAAGAAGAATGTTAAAAATACTTAACATTGAGTCCATATTTTCAAAGGGTCTAAGTAGTGACTAGGAAATTAAACAAAATAAGAGCGCCCGTGCGTCGTACAGATGAGAACCCATTCCAAACAAAAAATACGAAGTATAGCTGTCGCGCGCTATACTGAAGTCATTACGTAAAAAAACAACCCAAAAAACGGTCAATCGACATTGAAGTTTTATAGATCAAGCTAGGTTGCAGCAAAAACAGCAAAAACAATGCCAAGTTGTTTGTGCATATCAGCATTCTGAGACAGCCTTGACAGGCGAGTTTATCTTCCTCAAACTAAATATGCGTCAAGAAATAAGTTTCCGTTTCCATCTGCGTGCTGAAGTTTCAATAACAAACATACAGGGCGTCTTCTTCGGTTAAAAATATACTTAAGGAAAAAAAGGTATACCTGAAATAAGGAGATGCTTTATTGGGATAACGTTAACGGCCGTCAGCGTTTTGTAACGTGAACATGAATCAACAAATAACAAAGAAGAGAACTTTCATAGAAAGCGCAGCTTGGTCACGTGAAAACATCTCCTAACTTTGGATGATGAATTACGTTAGATCGATAGAGTAAGCAAGAAAAGTTTTGGAAGACGATGTTTGAGAAGGGAGAATGTTTATACAAAGAAAGATTGGCGAAATTTCTTGTTAATTGGCCAAGCTGTTTGTTCGTGAAAAAAAATATAAAAGAATAATACAGAAGACTTAAATAAAACAATCCGCAGCAACCATTATCTCCAAAGTACTATAATCCATGGAACGCAGAATTTAAGAAGATATCGTTTACATTTGTTTAAAAGGCATTAAACAGTCGTTTCGGCCAGTGAAAAACTGTTATCGATTTCGCCACTTAATTTAGCGGGGAAATTGACGTGATGTGACCTGGCGCCACGTAAGGTAAGGTGACGTGACGTCATTGTGTGACACCATGACTTGAGCAGGTAAGGGGACAACACCTGACGTCAATTTTGCGCTAATTTACCGGGAAAATTAACGTCACGCAATGTGGTCATGAGACGCAACGTCACGGTGCCACGCGACTCGAAATCACGCGACGCGGTCACAACATGGGGCGTCGGGGTATGAAGTCACTGGGTCTCGGATACCATGACGTCACGTGACGTCTATTTCCCTCATTATTTCTATAGGAAAATGCAGGGACAGACGGTAGGACGGACGGACAAATTCCCAGATAAATCAAAGCGGACGGAATAGACTTGTATTCAAACAAATGAAAAAAAAAAAAGCTGTTGATACGCTTGGTCGGCCAGCCCATCTGCCACAAAAAGCTAAGCAGTCTACTGAAGTGCTCGTCAACGTCAGGAGAATCCCGCCTGGAAGATTCACTCTCGCAATCGAGCTTAACCAGAGCATAGGCTGTTTAATCTTTGGCATTGTTTAGTATTCCTCCGTGTTCTCTTTCACGACCTTGCACCCATGCTGAGGTATTTGTATTTTTTACGTCCCACTGTATGTCCACTAGGACATATGCATGCCTTTCCTTTTGCGTGTCTCAGTGCTGTCTAGTTTTGGTCTCTTTCTGCATCAAGATTCGCTCCCGAGCTCCGCTTAAGCTTCATTCTGGGTAAACCTAACCGAGCCTCAAACCGTTGTGAATGTTGTGGAAATAAAGGAGGGAGGATTACGCACCTTTACGTCTGGGGACCGGTGCTCAAAGGGGAATCCGATGCCCGTCCCACCGCGCGCCATGCCAACAACGATGATCCAGGTATCCAACAGCGTTTATTGAGTACCAGGGGTCCCCCAAGACACTGCGGTCAAGCGAGCCGTGGACACAGTGTGCCGGCAGCGCCCGCCGACCTGAGAGCCAAAGGGGTAATTGCGAGCGGAGTCATCGCCGTGGGCCGAGCTCACACCGCTACCCGTCGTCGCAGGAGTTCGGGGCCAGGGCTCTTGGCAGACGGACGTCCACTGGATAGAGGGGACGCCGACTGTCAGAGCCAGGGGGAACGCTAGCGTCGAATCATCGCCGGTCGGACGAGCTCGTACGCCGCGACTCGACCCGTTGCCCAGAGTCCAATCTAGGACTCCCCGACCACACGGCCGTTTACTCGGAGTGCAGGCCCGACTCTCTCCCGCGCGATCTTGCTGTTCCCCCGAAATTGGGGAGACGCGCGGAGGAGTGCGAGAGAGTAAGCCAGCATGGCGGCGTGCTCTCTCCGACACGATACGGAACGAGCCGGCTCGAAGCCAGACAACTCCGGCCGGCACGTCCGCGGCTTACGCCTTCTCGGGGGAGGGGAACCAGTGGCTCCCACAATGTCAAGTTTGATAAGTTTGGTGATCACTCTACGGCAATGCTTGGAGTACTTTACGCCATAAAATATAATGTATGCATGTCTCGTCATTGGGACTGAACTAGAGAATAGTTCACAGCGAATATTTTGGTTATGATTCCTGCAACATATACCGGGTGCTTCTGCGAAGGTTTCCAAAAATCGCTAAAAATAGAATAGTAATCCGTTCGAGAAAAAAAAAAAAGCCAGCCCTGGCAGACGTTAAGAATGATAAAAAAACATAATAGTTAGTTAACTAATGAACTAAATTTACTTATTAGCCTTTTAATTAGCGAAAATAAACATATGGTTCAAATAAAAACCTTGCTAATCATCTTCGAAAACCACCAAGTATACTAATTGTAAATTAAAGGATATGAGCCAGGCCATCAATTTAAAGGGTTCCTAGAAATGCTCAGCTGGAACGCGTTTCTCGGTTTCGGATTCCTATCGGAGCCTATTTTTGCGCCGGAGGCCTTGCTTCCCCTTGGCCGAGGCGCGAAGCCACCCCCTCGCTTCCCTTGTAGGATAGAGTATGGCTGTTATGGCGCACGTGCGTTGTGCGTCTCGGCCACTAGGGGAGACGAACCTCTGGCGCAAAGTTGCTGTCCGATTTAAAAATCGAAACCTAAAAACGAGTCCATATTCCTCTCTGGTAGAACGCTCGGGTCAGTGTCCCGGGAGCGCTTAGCAATCCACGTATTGTAACGCAGGGCGTTCCTCAGGGAAGTGTCCTTAGTCCTTTACTTCTCAGTGCGGCCATGGCAACTCTTCCAAGCTCACCTCGCCAGCAGGGACCGTTCCTTGTACAGATATCCATCTATGCAGATGATGTGGCTCTCTGGTGCGCTGGCTCAACTCGAAGGGCAAGGAAGATTCGTTGTCGACTCCAAGAGGCACTCAATACAATCTGCAATTCCATCGAAAAACACGGACTGACACTTTCCCCTGAGAAAACAGCAGCGCTGTTTCACTGTCCGAAGAAACGCCCCCCCCCTCTCCCGAACGAGCGCTGCAAATCAAGATGGCTGGGATGCCAGTCAAGAGAGTGAGGACACATAGATACATAGATATCTTAGATTGTTGGTGGATGATCGGGTAACTGGAAGTCCGCAAAGTGTTATCCAAGTGCCGCAGCCTTCTCGGAGTTCTGCGGCGCCTCCGCGGCCACACCTGCGGAACACCACGGCACGCCCTCCTTCAGTTATATAAAGGCTTAATCCTTTACCGCCTTCATTATCCTCTGCCATTTCTCAACGTCGGACCAGCACAACAACGTGAAGTTGAAACGTTTCAGCGTGTGGCAGTAACGATGTGCGTCGAACTGCTGCGATACGCGGGAAACGTTGCCACACTCGTTACTGCCGAAGAAACGCCTGTTTTTCTCCTGGCTGATGAGCGCGCCCGCCGTCACCTTGCAAGGATTCATGCTGTGTCCTCTGGGAGTTCACTACTTTCACACGTCCTTGATCACCCGAACTCCCGCTTTGGCTATTTGGCGAGACAGTTCGTAGATCTTATAGGACCACCCGGACGTATTCCTCCACTCCCGCAGCCCCAACTAGAAGCACCACTGACGATAACAGAAACCCTCCCTTACACGCAAAGCAAGGCGAGTGTTTCTGGGACAATTTCTCGCCTTTTTACACAGGAGCTACTCTACACAGAGTATATTGGATGGGTTCAAGTATACACCGACGGTTCCACTAGTCCAGCGACAGGAACTACCACGACAGCAGTCTTCATCCCAACTTACAACGTCTGCATTGCAGACAGATTGAACATCGCCACAACCTCTACTACTGTGGAGCTGCAGGTGGCCATTTGACGGGCTTTGGAGCTGCTAGTGCGAAGTGGAACTCCAGGGAGAGCAGTCATTCTCACAGATTCGAAATCTGCTCTTCACCGTCTCCGGAACCTCGAAACTGGCACTCCATTGACGGCAACATCTGTAGCATCTGCCAGGTCGGCTGAAAGAAAGGGCTGGCAGCTTGCTTTTCAGTGGTGTCCTGCACATACTGGAATTGCGGGAAATGAGAAAGCGAATGCCCTCGCTACTGAAGCCCATAGACCTGAGACCCCAACCATTTCCATTGCCGGTACAAAGAAGCATAGCGATTTATACGAAATTTCTACCAGAAGCGCCACCCACACCGAGAGACTGCTGAAGGACGGCCCCCTCCAGCAATCCCCCGCAAGCTGCCAAGAGAACAAGCGTCAATGTTACATCGGCTGAGGGCAAACTGCGCAAACACAAGATCAACTCTGCACAAACTTCAACGAGTCAATAGTCCTGATTGCCTACACTGTGGAGCCCTAGAGGACATTGAACACGTGCTACTAGTATGCACAGAATACGAAGAAGAGCGCAAAAACCTTGTTTCAACGCTACACTTTCAACGGACTTCCTTCCTCCACGACTCGGGAACTCGGCATCCCAGAAGCCCCACGTCGGCTAGCCCAGAGGGCTTACAAAGACCTCTTTGACTTTTTGAGGGAGACTGGTTTGGCAGACCGTCTTTGATTAAATACCGCACACTGCAAACAGCAAGGTTGTTAAATTGAAAGCCACGCTTGTGCCAAAGCCCCATCACATTAATAGACTGGTTTCAAAATTTCCACACTATCTCTTTTAGCCACCTACGGCTCCTCCCCCTTCTCCAAGCTGGGTAGCAACTCGCCCCGTCCAGGAGGCCAAAACCTCTCCCGGCTTTCCCTTTCCTTCTCTGGACCGCATAATAATAATAAGAAGAAATCCACTTTTGTACCTATGATATCCACTTTTGTACCTCTGATATGATATCAGGCAGACACTAAGTGCAACGTTAACCGTAGCCGTCAATGTCCTAATAAACTTAAATTAAGTAATACGTTCTACTTACTGTGGTTAGGGTATGTGTTTAGCGCATTTTCCGGTTCATAGTCTGCAAATTAGACATGCTTAGAAGGTAAAATGTTACGTGGTGCAGAGTACCTACAGGAGCAGACTATTCAAGGATTTATGTTTCAAGATTGTTCATTTCTACAAATAATCACAAATTTTGTGTATAACAGGTCTTTCATCTGTTGGCCATATGTTTTAGTCGGGCCGATGCTTGGTCAAGCTTTTTGAAAAGTGTTCGTGCCGTTCAAAATATGGTAATGATGGACATATACCGGCCGTCCTTCGGTCCACAACTCCGCCTAAGTACGGCCTCACATCGGTGTGCCTCAGTTTGGCTGTACTATCTTAGCCAGAGGCAGAGAGTTCTAATGTAGCCGGAATCGAAAAATCTTACATTTTCCGGGGTAAGGAGTACTGCTTTAGCCAGTCGGAGAGTAACGCTTTAGCCATTGAGAAAGTACTACTTTAGCCAGAGTCACAAGATTGTTCTACCTTAGCCGGAGTCAAAAAGTCATACTTTAGCCAGAGTCAAAAAGTTATACTGCAGCCGAAGACAGAAAGTTCTACTGCAGTCGGAGACAGAAAGTTCTATTTTAGCCAGGTAAGAAAGTATAACATTAGCCAGAGTCAGAAAGTACTACTTTATTCAGAGCAAGAAAGTACCACTTTAGCCGGAGTCAGAAAGTACTACCTTTTGTTGGAGACAGAAAGTATTTATTTAGCCAGAGTCAGAATGTACATACTACTTTAGCCGGAGTCAGAAAGTTCAACTTTAGCCAAACTCGGGCAGTTCTGTTTTCCAGAGGCAAGCCATTGACCTTTTTCCGGAGTACGACCTTTGGCTATACACCGTTTCACCTTATGATATACCGCAAGAAATGCCACAAAGGGGAGCTAAGCTCGCGCTTCTAGCCTTCGCTGCAAGACAATGTAAGGCAATATGGGGTGTAGATATTAGCCACTCGATCTTGGCTAAACAGCAGCTAATATGTTTTAGCCAATGTCCTTAAAATGTTGTCAGAGTGCTCTCAAAGATTGAAATAAGGAAGAGTCTGCATTGATGATCCATTCCTTTATTTTGTCTAGAAAACCTATGAAGCCTGTTTATTTTTCTTTGGCCTCCGCTTAGTGCGGCCACCTTCAAGGTCCCCAGACGAGAACACCCATTTCTTGGCAACTTTGCCAACCATGTCCCTATCAATGCCCTTATATTTTGCCTGTGGTGCGGCTGAAAAGAATGAGAATAATATAAGTGGTCTCATTTGCAGGACAGCGAAGAATTATAACAAGGAGGAAAATGTGCGTAATGCATTGTGGAGATGTATGTTTTACAATGCAGACGGTATATTGCACATACAAGTTGTTCAAGCTATAGAACAAAACAAAAAAAAAAAAAGCAGAAATTTATGACATATCGGAAGTAGGTGAGTGCTAATGTTCTAAACTTCTATTACTCCAGGAACAGTGTCTGCTATTTGATTCAAATCAGAGTACTTTTACCTTTGGAAATGTTTTAAAATTTAAGGATATTCGAAAATGAAGAAGTGATGCAGATATCCCTGATTACTCGCTGTAGTGGCGCTGTCGACAGCAATGCGCATGCGCAGACGCTTCACTTCCCGCGAATTCGGTCTCTGGGCACGCGCAGTGCCCACACCTGGTGTGGGCAAGCGCGAGCTTGTTTGTAAACATGTTCACAAACAAGCCCGTGTATAGACCGACACACTGCACTGTGTCAGTCAATACACGGTTTTATCGAGGGCAGTGCCATTTTGAATGCCGTAGCGCCATCTCTTGGGCGTTAGGCTCGACAGCCGCGCTGAACTGGGTAAAAGCACTCCCTTGGGCGCCGCTGAGCCACACGAACTCATCTCTGTTACGTCACGGCGCGGTGGTGGCGCTTCAGGCGCACTTCCGGTCTGGGGCTGTGGGCAGAAGTCCCCATGCCAGACGTGTATTCCTGCGTTGTTTTGAAAGGAACAAGACAAAAACCTGCCTTCTCGTCAAAACGCCGCGACTGGGGCCGTTAAAAAAGTGTCGAGAAAGGTTTGAAGGTTAGTTTTCACGTGCTCGGTTCGTCCGAGAATCTGGATACGTGCCGTAAAAAGGGAAAAGCAGACGCCGTCGGACAACGATTGCTTGGGCGGGAAGCACTTTGGGTTGAATTCACGGATACTTGTGGTCATCAGATTTATTTGTTTTGCTCCAATATGAACGCCAGTAGACCATCAAGTTGTGCGGACCACCCGCGGGCTACGTTCACTGCGTCTTCAAGTTCAAACGGCCGCCTGATCGTTCGAACTGTCGTCTGCTCTTTCGTACGTTTCTGCTTGTCGTCTGCTCTCTTAGACGACGCCGGCCCGTAGATCAAATGTTGGCCCGGTACTTGCGATAAGAAGTAAGTGCAGGCAGGGGTTTCCCCAGGAATTGAAATCAGGGGGGGGGTGTCTAAATCTTTTTGGGGGGGTTAAAGGGGGGGGGGGGGCATTGCGAATATAGGAGTCGTTGTGAATTAAGGGGGTGCCTTCGGAAAAACGAGGGGGGGTCTGGGGAAATCCCTGAGTGCAGGCATCAAAAGACTAAAGCTTGAAGGCTGGTACGCAGGCTCGATGTAAACAGTAGATACAAGGAGATGTTGATCATTGTTACCAGTGACCATCACCGACTTGTTATGCCTAATTCACTTGGTCCGATTCTGCTTGCGATTTTCAGTATCGACGTCGACCATCTCAGCTCCGGTTCACTCTTTTGGAGCCGGAGCGGCTTCGCGACTGAAAATTGCGAGCGAAATCTCATCATGCGAATCAGGCTTTAGCGTACATACTGCGGCGTCCACGCGGAATGAATCGCCACATGTCACATTATTCACGCGAAGTTTTGCGGTGTAACGAGCCTCGGTAATTTCGCGGACGCCGCTCAAGTAGTCAGACATCGCCAGGAAGACGTAGAATCAACAATTTGAACGCGAAAAAGGGCAAAGGGACTCACACTGACGTCGACAACATCGCATTTCAATGGTTTGTTTATGGGCGACGGCGGGCTTCTTGCCCACACCCCCATCGCGCATGCGCGGCGCCGGTGGCATCCGCTAGGGGCGCTCCGGTTTGTTTGTAAACATGAGTTGGTGTATACAGGAACTCTAGGGTGCGGTAATACGCTAGTAATATTTGCCGCAGGGTGGGGCTTGTGCGTTGCTGGATGGGTTCAAGTTTTTAAACCCTCTGTGCCTGTTTCGTGCTCACTAACATGGCTTCCGCCGGTGCGGCGATGCGTGAAACAGCGGCGTCGAACGCGGCGTCTGCGAACGCTCCTGGCGATCGAAATTGGAGGTGGGTAGTCAAGAATGCTGCATCAGTCAACAGCAAATAAATTTTCAGTTTCCCTTGTTTCTGAATCAAAGAGAGAGTGGGTGTCGTCGTTATAATAATGGCCGATAACTTTAGAAGAGAACAAAGACTGTATTTACACTGATAAATTAAACGTATAAATATTTACAGTTGAAGATTCTCGGTTAGTTCATGGCGTTTGCCTTGCTCCGATTGCTGGGCTTTCGCTGGCGTTCAGCTCGTTCCGTTCACTGTCTGGCGTTCAGTTGGCGTTCAGTTTGCGTTCAGTTGGCGTTCCGTTCGTTCCGTTCACTGTCTGGCGTTCAGCTGGCATTCCGTTTGCTGTCACTCTGGCGCACCGCCCGTTACGTTCACGATCAGTCGGGCGTTCCGCTTGTTTACCATCACTGTCAGTTCTCGACCTTTTTCTTTCTCTTCTTTCGTTGTCTTTTCGCGTTTCTCTTCCAAATATGCAACAACCTCCTGCGCGCGCAAAGGAATCACTTGGGAATTACTTACTCTGCCAGTTCAAAGTAAAGCTGCTGCACATGGCACCGAATCATATTCTCTTTCAAATACGCAACACCCCTGGGCCCGTTTGCTCACCTTGCGGCCGCGGCTGCGGCTGCGGCCCAGAGGGATTTTTCTGTCACGTGACCAGCTCCATAGGGACAAGGAAGTACCTAGCGTCCCTGCCTAATGGCGGAGAAATCCGTATCGCTTCGAGCACAAAAACCTAATTTCGCTCACAGAAACTGACTGCAGGGACTTTCAACTGGAGTCCAATTGACCGCTTTTTTATACAGTAGGAGCGGCAGGTAAAGTTACGGCCAAGGAGGCTAAATATGAGCCAAAATAAATTAAAAAAACACGCGAGATAAAAGTGGTGGCATTATATTCATATACTGGCGCAAGCGCCGGCGGCTCCCGCTTTCTGCTGTGGTCGAGAGGTTAGAGCGTCGGTACTTTACGTCGCGGCGTGAAAGGCCCGGGTTCATATCGCGCCAGAAGCGCTCTCTTTTTTTTTTTCTATTTGACTGCACTCTCACTAAGAATGTCGACAAGGCCCTATGAGCTCTATAAAATCTTTGGGCGGGTAGTTCTGACTCACCAGTTCGTTGTTCATGGCCTCGGCAGAGCGCATACATGTCTCTGGCTTTCTTTACCGATTTCCGCCACGGCTCCTGCATCTGCCGTACACGCCGCGGAAAGCTGACAATATGTTTCCATGCCCGTCTCTTCATTCGCCAGGTAACTGTGCTGCTGAATTTCTCTAGAATTTGTCGTTTCCGTTTTCGAACTGCTCTAATTAATTCCATTTGTTGATCCAAATTCTTTTTAGGTGTTTGCGTTAGAGAGATGGTTTGCGATGTCGACGCCTGATTTATTTTTGAATTCGGTTGTAATCGTCTGCTATTCTAACTAAAATTCAACAAGTAATGTGTTAATATTACAAAACGATTGCCTCAGCAAAAAGTAAAGGAGTAAAAATATACCTTTTATCACATTCCATGCAAGTAAAAGTATGATATCTTTTATTTCGGTTTTACTACTTTCTCAGACGTTTGACTTGCTGCCTTGCCTGTAGGATTTTGCTCAATCAATGCATCCAGAGCTGCTAGTCTTTTTTTCTTTTTGCTTATTTTGTGGAAGTTCTTTTTTTTTTTAATTGTCACAACTGCGGTTTTTATTAGTACTAAATAGGCTTTTCCTGTTATTGAAAGGAGTCGTAGCAAGAGCGTTGCATATTTAAAAACATAAAATTGCAGTTGCTGGGGAAAGTATGCTTGTTTCGGCTCCGTTTGTGTGAAAGCCATACCGATGTTGTTACCTTGGTTTTCTTTTAATGAACGTTATGAAACGATTGGATTAGCGCGTTAACGTGCCTTGATCTTTATTTTTTTCTTCCCGGTGTTTCAATTGAACAGGCGGGACAAACAGTAAAAATAGAGTAAGGCGCAGTAGTGCAAGTGGATGATTCGTAAAAACAGATCACAATTAAAAAGTGAGACACTCGCAAAATACACACAAAAAAAGTTGCTAGCGCGATTTGAACCCGCAACTTTCACGCCGCGACGCGAAGTACGGACGCTCTAACCTCTCGACCACAGACGACAGCGCGAGACGCCGGCGCTGGCGGAGGTATATAAATATACTGCCACCGCTTTTATCTCGCGTGTTTTTTTCTTAATTTTTGGCTCATGTTTACCCTCCCTGGCCGTAGCTTTACCTACCGCTCCTACAGTATAAAGGGGCGGTCAATTGGACTCCAGTTGAAAGTTCCTGCAGTCCGTTTCTGCGAGCGAAATTAGGTTTTTGTGCTCGAAGCGATACGGATTTCTCCGCCATTAGGCAGGGACGCTAGGTACTTCCTTGTCCCCATGGAGCTGGTCACGTGACAGAAAAATCCATCTTGGCCGCAGCCGCAGCCGCGGCCGCAAGATGAGCAAACCGGCCCTGAGGTTTTCCGTGGTTGTAGGTGCAGTACACCGAGAAAGTTTTTGTCGTTCTGTGTCCATCACCACAAGGAAAGGAAGACGCGCAAAATAGGAGCGTCGCGAAAATGATCATACGCAGCTTCGGTCTCCTATGCACCGATGTTTGTACGCGTAAAAGATTTAATTGAGGATGCCGTGTCGAAATGTGCGTTGTTTGTCAAAAACTAAATACAGCAACGTCGACGTCGGCCAATTGTTGGGATTCACGATGAAAAAAAAAACAAAAACGCGAACATACGAGGACAAAGAGGACAAAGGACAAACTAGCCCAACTGTGCATTCTAGTAAGTTGTTGGAAGTTCCATGGCTGGGCATGTCAGAAAATACAGCAAGAGGCCGATGTCGGCCAGTAGCCGGAACTTTCGCGTCGAGACAGGCAAGCCACGCCAGCGAAGGACCGATGCCGACCGGGGCCATTTGCTCACTGGCCGGGCTCCACCTTCCAGGTGATAACTGGCTCAGAGGAAATGCACATTGCTTCGAATACTGCTTGCTTTATCTTATATCCTAGTTAGTATGCAAGCCAGCTTAATGCAATGTTTCATAATATCTACAATTTTTACATCGCATGTTTTGGTTTGCATGATGTGCATAATGAGTTAATCTTTTCTTTTTATTTTCAGCTCGTGTTGTGTTCCTTTAAACAAAAAGCAGATTTCAGTATATATGATATCGCTGAAGTTTGAGGTGTAGTTCACTGAATAAAACAAAACTTCCGTGGAATGAATTTCAATTTACATCTGAAAGTTGTATCCGATCCCTTTGCACCATCAAGCTTGGCGATTTTATACTGAATACAAAAAAACAGCAACATTATATCGCCCGATAAATGAATATAACTGCGTGAAAATGGGGTGGGCAAATATACTTGCGTACATTTGAGCATATATAAATATTTAAATACGTGTCGTTTCATGAAAGATTAACATATTTGAAAAACAGGTTAATAAAATAAACTATCCGTTATTACTAGCGTTATCCACTGCAGCGAATAAGAGAGATAAGAGTCTAAAATAATATTTATGGTATAATTAACTAAAACTTAATTATTTCTAGCTATTCTTGAATTATATATCATATCTGAGAGGAAAAATGAGAACTCGGACCAAATGCTTTTCAGGCATCTTTCTATCTCCAGTGGCCAAGTAGAAATGGAGCATCAGAGGCCAAAATCTTAGCAGGCTTTTTTTTATCTCCGGTAGCCAGGTAAAAATGGAGCCTCTGATTCCAAATGCTTGCCAAGCATCGTTTTAACCTCCGATGAGCGATTAAAATGGAGAATTGGGCGCCAAATGCTTGCCAGGACACCTTTTGATCTCCAGTTGCCGGAGATATGCCGGTGGCCAACTGGCCATGCTGGTGACAACCACATACCAAACAATGGGCGACGTCTGGCCAGACGTTTGTGTTGCCTGGGGTGGAGCGAAAGCTCGCGCTGAAGAAGCCAGGTCTTCTATGTTCGATCCCCACCCCTGCCCGTTTCGATGTGGCCGAGCATCGTTCCGGCGCGCGGTTGTGCATCGCTACTTCGTGGTGCCCGTCAAGACCCCAAGCTCGCAGCGCCACTGCCTCGGCTAAATTTGTCGGCGGAGGCACGAGACTCGATCCCATCGGGGCTGACTAACTTTCCGCTGCCGAGATATACACACAAGTTTTATGCTGCAGGATATGCAGTACATAAAGCTTGAACTCAGAAACAGCGTGTGGTTTCTTTAAATGATCGATGTAATCGTCTACCTTGTGCCGTTGCATCGTGTGTCGTGGCTTATCGTGCAACTTGTATTATGTTCGGTCCTATCTTGCCCTGCTCCCCTGAGAAGGTTCTTATGCCAAATTCCTTTTTTTTTTAGGTCCTCGATATTGTAGCGGCCTTACGACTAGAGGTTAATTGCCTGCTCTTAATACACGCGAATCAGGCCCAAGATTAGCGGCGGCTAAGGCAGATCGCTGCGACGGGGGCTTTAATGAGAACGGCCCGTTTAACGAGCCACGTTGCTGCGCCGCGCGTGATGATTCGGCATGTAACGAGCAGAGCGGGCTACACCACGCATCGCGGCCCACGCTAATCTCAGAGGCAAGCGAGGGAGCGATGCCGGGGGAGAAGGACCTAATCAAAAGGATTAGCTCCACGGATGGATTACGAGCCTCGTGGGGCAATAACGTCGCTTGTCTCTTCTCTCTCGGCCAGAAGGACGCCGCTTGTACTCACTCTCCCAGTGTGCTAAAAGAAAAAAGAAAAAAAAAAAGGGAAAGGAAGCAACGACCCACATGAGGATGGCGGAAATAGTCTGACGTTGCGGTCCTGCTGCTGACGACGTGTCCAGAAATTGGGTCATTTTGACCACGTGTAAGCTCCGAGGTGTCAACGTCGTTCATTTCGTGCATCATTCCTCCTTTCTCCCTCCTTACGTCTGCGTTCCCCATGGGAATCTGGGATAGCGTTTCTGTGCGACCGCGGGTGCGTGAAGGAGCGAGATTTGAACGGCGCACTTTGTGTTCGGTCACGCCAAACAAGCGCAATAAACCCGCGATGTCTCGCGTTAAGGTGTTTCACGATGGCGTGACACCAAAAGTGATATTAAGCGGTTGAGACGTCACGTCGCAATGAGTGCGTCTCGGTCGCACGCCACCTCTGTCATTCCTTGTTTAGCGATCGATCAGCGGAGCCTCAGTTTATTCATCTAGGTTTCTGCGGGGCAAAAGTGCCCCTCTTTTGTTTACACTCCAAATGAAGCCCCAGAGGCGGCATATTACATGTTTCAAAGGAGCTGTGACGGTAAATATCTCGTCATAAACTGTGTATAACGTAGAAATAGCACGCGGAGAAAGAAGCGTCGAAGCGCTCATGCGGTCGACGGCAGTGCTTCATTTACTGTTTTCTGTTCCAGAGCAGATTTTGTCTCAGTTCGTTTCGAACAAGCCAGGTCTCGTAACGTACGGAGAAAACTGGGAGAGTTAACTTTTAGGTTTAAGCACATATTTTAAGGGATCTGCCCCTCGGGACCTGCGCTTTTGCAATGATTTGGCATCATGCTCATGGCCTTCGCAGTTTGTAAGACCAGTGTTCAAGCAGAGGCCAAACAGGAGGGTATTAAGCTCTTCAGCTCATTGTGGTCAAATTACTCGACCCACGCGAACAGCTTCTGCAATGCTGTAATGTCAGCTCGTTGACCAGTTCCATGATTCTAACGCAGAATGGTTTTATGAGCTGGTTGAGAAGTTTAAAGCGCAAGCGTATTGAAAGTATGTGGCACGGGTTCCCCAAACAAACCGCTATATTTAGCTCCGAGGTGTTTCCGCTAACAGGTGCGGTTATGTGGTTCAACCGACCACTATCGGTCATATGGTCACCTGACATCTTGGCGCAAGTCGTTGCGCCACGTGACGTCCCTGTGCCCTTCGCGGCAAAGGTATGAGATTAGCTCAGTTACAGAGCTCCTCATAGGCGCATGCCACACGATTTCGCGTTGTGGTATTGGCACTCAATGTTACATTTGGCTATGAGATTGCATATATACCTATTATACACTCGCTTGGGGTTTTAGATAACACCTTTTGCCTTCTGTATTTTATCTTTTTTTGAATTGGTGTTGGTTTTCGCCGAGGTCGGTTCCTCTATTGAAATGTTAAGACAAATGTTTAAATTTTGCAATAAAAAATCGCATAAAACATCGTCGATTTTTGCAGTTTCTTCACATGCGGCAGGAACGAAGGCAATGATTAGAACAAATGGCATATAAATACAATAGGTTCAATAAGGTTTCAAGTAGTGTCAACCATTACCTAGTATTAATATTTATTTGCAACTCAGAAAGGGGTTAGTAGTTGAAGGGAGACCGAAGGTCCATACAAGAGGCCTGCAGCACACAAAAAAACAAAATAAAAAGTACTAAGGGTTATTATGCGCTGATAATGCCTATAAATTCTAGGGCACCAACTTCTCAGTAAGTGAAGATTTTATCCCCTCGGTGCATCTTGCTCGGCGTAAACTGCTCAGTTTGCGAGGACAGGGGGACAACCTTTTAAACGGCGGTCAAACAAGTTGACTCTGTTATTGAATTGAACACCCGGGAGCCAGAGCACACTTCGTTTGAACATAATACCGGCGCTTCCAATTCTCGTTAAACTTCTCTAGCTCACTTTAATTTGCCTCCACATAACGCCTCTAATCCCAATCAAACTCCGCAATAACATGCAGCGAGGGGTGGAAGCTGAGATGTTACCACGTCTACTAATATTATTCCTGTTATTTTTTCTAACATTAGAGGCGTCGTGAACAAGAACGATGACTTATCTTCTATTATTGATACTTCTAATGCTGACGTTGTTGTTCTTACTGAGACCTGGTTATCCGGCAAGATACGTAACAGCGAGATTTTAAATTGTCAAAACTATTTTCATATATACCGTCATGACAGGGCTGAAAGAAGTGGTGGCGTCGTATTGATTGCGGTATCAGAAAATACACCGTCATTTCATATCAACGTGGTGTCTGAATTGGAGCTAGTGTGGGTGTTTTTTGGGAATCAAGAAATACATTTTAGGCGCGTGTTATCGCCAACCCCCTAGAAGTGCCACTTTTGTTTTCAAACTTCACGATGCAATAAACACAGTAATTGTTCGCTTTCCAAATGCTCCAATCATTCTTTTGGGCGATTTTAATTGCCCTTCCATAGTTTGGTCAGATGTTTCTACTCATCTTAGTTTCTTCTAGTCTGACTGCAAGGAATTCGTGAACTTGTGTATTGATTTTAATTTCTCACAAATGGTTACCAACCTACGCGTATTGCTGCTTCGACCTGTCTATCTATGCTGGAACGCAAACTAAATGATGTAGAAAACTGCATCGGGCACTGATTGGCTAGTCTCTCAGGTCACTTGACATGACGTTCAAATGTAGTTTTTTTCCTATGCAGTTCGAGCTATGCTCGTAAAATGATGCAGTTGGCGGTGACGTTAAAATGTCGTGACGATGCACTTTGACGATGCAGTTAGCTGAGTGGTCGAGACGATGCCAGAGATCAATCTGCATCGTAAAAGATGGCGACCCTAACATATGCACCCCTACTGTTGGGTTCGCCAGCGGATCGAGTTTTTAGAGATCACCGGGTTGCTTTCGAGACGAGCGATGCGAGGTTTCGGGGCGAATACCGGCTGACCAAAGGGGTGACTCGCTGGCTGTGCGACCAGCTTCGCGGAAAGCTCCAGCGTTGTCGTGAAGGGCCCCGTGTGCTGACGGTCGAACAACAAGTCCTCGCAGCTCTACGCTTTTACGCCGCTGGAGGCTTTCAGGGAACCGTCGGGACCGACGAAAACATTGGTGTTCACCAGTGCTCTGTGAGTCGCGTACTTGGTGATTTCACCAACGCTATCATCGATTGCCTCGAATCGAAGTGGCTGTGTTTCTAGCAAACTCAAGCAGAGAAGGAGCTCACAAAAAGGAAGTTCTTCCAACGATGCAAGTTCAGCGGCGTGATCGATAAATATTCTAAATACTCATTACACTATTCAATACGATTGTGTTTTCATTTGAGTGCACCCCATATAAGCGATTTGGCTGAGCGAAAAGCCAAGCAAGCAACGGTAACAGGCTTAAGTTGGGCTATAACCAGTGTTGTAGGCGTTACCGAAAAAAAGTAACTAAATACGTTACTCGTTACTTTGCAAATAAAAGTAACGCGTTACCGACCTACGTTACCTCAATATAAAAGTAACGCGTTACCGTTACCGTTACTGATAAAAAGTAACGCACGTTACTGTTGCGTTACTTTTTATTCACGAACTAAAACATTTGCTGTTTCGACGTTTGATATGTGCGTAAGCGCCATAGCTAAAATATGTCCATGCGGAAACTTAATTACTCTCTTTTTTAGGGTTTCACCTGAATAGTTACAAGAAAAAACGCGGAAGTATATATGAAGCTAATTTATAACGTGTTGGCACGGAACTTAACAGAAGAACGGGCCTCCCTCATTAGCACAGAAATTAAGACCAGCCGAGATTGAAACTTTGAGTATATTTTATTCACAACATGTCGAAGTACAGATAGTTGCTGTGAACAAGTTCCTCCGTTACCCGAAGCACACTCCGCTGTTGTACTTCAGCAACAGCTGAATTTCGGAATTTATTGTTTTTAAGTACTTCTAGGAAGTAAAGTAACGTAACGTAATTTCGTTACACGTTACTCAAAATAAGTAACATAAATACGTTACCCGTTACTTCTTTGGAAAAGTAACGAGTACGTTACTACGTTACCAAAAAAAGTAACGCGTTACCGGTAACGCCGTTACTTGTAACGCGTTACCGCCAACACTGGCTATAACGTTCATACATCAGGTAGAGGGAGAGAGAGAGATATACTTTATTTTAAAGAACTACTTCACGTAAGGTCAGCTGAACTAGAATAAACATACGCATAAAGAAAAGACCATACACACCGTGGGACTAACAACTGATTTTCTTTTTCCTCCTCTTCTACTACGAACCCAACTTGAGGGAAATATTCTCTTTTCTTCTTTTTTGCTTCCTACTTCACCGAAAATTTAACCCCAGAAGGAAATTTTTTCTTTCTCGTGCAGCACGAGAGAAGTTGCACTAACGCAGTCAAACAAACTCTAAAAGTAAAATTAGTCGTTAGTTGTTGATACAGCAGGAGGTTAGTCTGCCTGAACATGGCGACATTGTTACCCACTGTAGATAAGCAATTTAGCCAGTGCAGTACGACTGCTAGCATGGGGTCTGTAACGTGCACCACGCAGTAGTGATACACGACCGCATGCCGGTACGATGCTCATCCAGATCGAAACGGGCAGGGGTGGGGATTGAACCCAGGATCCCTGGGTTCTGCAGCGCCAGCTTTCGCTCCACGTGTTCCGAGCTTGTGTGCTCTAGCCCACTCGGCGATTCTCCGAAATTCCCTGTAGGGAGAAATAAACGATGTAGTTTCAACTCAATTGCCACTCTTCAGCGACGTCACCGGACACGTCACGGTGCAGTTATCTTCCGATGTAGTTTGTTGGCGATGGAGATTAGGCTCCTCCCACCGGCGACGTCACGATGCAGTTTCTCCACGGCTTTTTCCAGCGTAGACAGACTGTTCTATTTTAGACCTCATCTTAACAACATCGCCTGAGCTCATCTCTTCGTTACCTCATTTGCCAGGTCTTAGTTATCATTCCTTATTGCATTTTTTCTTAGATCATACATGGTGCAGGTAGAAAGAAATCAAACAAATTTCTGATTATGCACGAGCTGATTTTGATTCCATTAATAGGAACCTTTGCCTTTTTGTTGATTCTTACTTGGAATGTTTTGATGAGCGCTCAGTTGAGAATAACTGGTGTTTATTTAAAGAACAAGTTGCGTACCTCATGAAAGCGCACGTGCCACTTCGCACTATTTCGTCCTCTCCTGTATCACCTTGGTATAACGGGTTTTTAAAAAGGCTCGAAAACAAGAAAAAAAAAAATATTTCGTGCTTCAAAGTTATCGGACAACGAACAGCGATGGTTAGCGTACTGTACTGCAGCTTGCGCGTATAAGAAAGCACTTCTAGATGCAAAATCTCATTTTATAATACGTTACCCTCCTTGTTTTTCAATAGCTCGCGTCAATTTTGGAAGGCTATTAATCCCTCTTTCTCGTCTAATGTAACGCTTAGGGATGATGACGGAGACGAATTATTCAATGACCAATGCTCTTTCGTTTTAAATGAAGTGTTTACTAAATTTTTCTCTATTCCGGTTAGTTATTGTTTCCCTGCATTTACCGCCTGTGATTTTTCGCCTATGTATCCTGTTCTTGTAGATAGTGAAGGAATTGATAAGATTATTGATAACCTAAAAATTTCTTCTGCGGTAGGTACTCATAACATTAACACAACATTTTTGAAAAACACTAAAATGTATTCCACCATTATCCTGTCCAAAATGTTTTCTCAGTCACTTCAACATGGTGTCTTGCCATTGGATTGGAAGGTGGGGAAGGAGGTTCCTGTACACAAAGGTGGAGATAAACAAACTTTATCTAACTACCGTTCCATCTCCATAACGAGTATACCATGCAAAATACTTGAACACGTAATTTACTCTCAACTTGCAAACTTTCTGGGTTCTAACGCTTTTCTAAGCATATCACAACATGGTTTTTGGAAGTTTTACTCTTGCGAAACCCAACTTCTTACCTTTACTCATAATCTCCATGTCACACTTGACTAGGGTTCCAGAACTGACTGCATACTCCATGAGTTTTCCAAAGCTTTTGACAAAGTTCCTCACGCCCTTCTTCTCCATAATCTTAGTAGCCTTAACATGTGCCCATACGTTCTCGCTTGGATAGACGCCTTTCTGACTAACTGTCTACAGTTTGTTCACGCCAACGGAACTAATTCTCTATACTCGCCTGTCAACTCCGGTGTCCCACAATGTTCTTTACTCGGGCCACTACTATTTCTTATTTGTATTTATGATCTCCCTATCGTGTCTCCTCTTACTATTAGCCTTTTTGCTGACGACTGTGTTATTTACAAAGAAATCCTTAACAACTCTGACATCTCTGCTCTTCAGACCGATATTAAAAATGTAACTCAATGGTGCAACGATTGGCTTATAGAACTTAATATCTCTAAATGTAAATCCATGTGTGTCTTTCGTCAGGTTAGCATTTACCCTTCCTACTCCATCAATACCTCTACCCTCCTTCCTGTGTCCTCCTGTAAATACATCGGTGTTCACATTTTAAATGATCTGTGCTGGAATATTCATGTCGACTATGTCACGAAAAACGCTAATCAATTATTAGGATACATCAATAGAAACTTTTTTCTTGCCCCTCTTTCATTAAAGCTTCTCAGTTATAAAACCTTAATTCGCCCTAAACTTGAATATGCCGCCTCAATCTGGAACCCTGGTATCACCCTTGCATCTGCCGTAGAATCCATTCGAAACCGCTCCGCCCGTTTTATACTTTCTAACTATCACCGCACAGCTAGCACCACTTTCATGAAAGCATCTCTATCCTTGCCCACTCAATCTCTTCGTCGAAAGATATCCCGTCCGGCATCAAAGAAACCAGCGAATAAGACCGTCAGTGAACAGCAGGCAACACAGGAGGTAAGCACCAGCACATCGCGCGCCATATGTGAGATAAGACTGGTTGTTGGAGCACCCCGCGTCCCTTGGCACACCCTGAGACCACATACGCAGCCCGAGGACCCCGTACAGAAGCAAAAACCGTATTTGATCGGCCCAGGATCGGCTTCAGAGTACCAGAGGGAATACCCACCATTGGCGGGACTCGGAATGCGGAGTTCTTCTGCGTGCACGGTATGGCCTTGACACCCGCAAAGACAAGCCTCTACAATAACGCCAATCAGGGAAACTCATTATTGGGACTGACTACACCCTGTGTTGGAAAACTCGCCGAACAATTTGTTCTGCGGAGACTTCCAGCGCCTCCCAGTTGCCCCTGCTTTCCCAGCTCCGAGTGCAACTGCTCAGACCAACAGACCTTCATCAGTGCCGGGTTTCCGGCCAAGCTGTTGTACACTGCTCTCCTTACGAAGTCCGTTTCTATATTCGGTGTAGCGGAACCCCACTTGTAGGACATGGAAGAACCACCTATAGATTCAGCCTGGTGCTGGACTGGGTGCAATCGAGTTGAAGGAGAGAGGCGAGGTGGAGGCGTAGGATTGCTTTGGTCAAGTCATGGTCCAGCGTGGGTTCGGACATGCGAGAACTGCCGGGAGCACCTATGGGTACACGGAAAGATAGGTAACGTGCTGACAGCCGTCTGCATTATTTATCTTTTCGTGGGAAACAACCGCCGAGAAGAGAATAACAATATCCTTGAGTGTGTTTGTCAAGATATACATAACCTGCCGACAGGTCTCTCTGTGCTGATAATGGGAGACTTTAATGGCCACCTGGTCGAATTGGATGGACGGGAAGATAATAACGGGAGCATGATGAGACAGTTGGCGGAGGACCTCGAACTGGAGATCTTGAGCTTAAGAGAAGATTGTGAGGGACAGCAGGCTTGGATTGTGCGAGACCGCCGGACGTGCATAGACTATGAGCTCGCGTCAAAAAGACTTGGGAGCAATCTTCAAAAGGCTGTTGTGGACGAAGAAGATGAGTGGAGCGTCAGCAGCGATCACAACAGCATTTTTCTGCCCTTCGGCACTGTTACAGGAACTCCGAGTCGTTCACAGCGCAAAGTTGTAACCCAACTACGCGAAGACGATAAACTCACTGTCGTCCAAACGTTTGACGAAAGCACTCGACGTATGCACGCACTAAGCTATGACGACTTTGCAATAAAGCTCAAAACCATTATCGCTAATCACTCGACCGTCAAGAGCGCACGAGGAAAACGAAAACTTGTCCCATGGTGGGATGTTGAAATTATCCAAGTACGAAGAGAAGCTAATCGGCGAAATAGGCAAACACTGAAGACTCTCCTGTGACCTTGCAACTATGGGAAGAATACCGTAAGTGCAAGATACAAACGCAAGGCACTGTGGAAGCAAAAATACAAGTCCATGGCTGCAAGGTGATGGCGGACATCAAAGATTGAGGAAAAAGGGCCGTCGAAAAGTTCTGGAGATATTTGGGATCTTTGACTGGCAAAGACAGTACTTCAGAACTGCTAGATTACGATAGTGGGTATCCAGTTCAGAATATCGGAGAACTCCTTGAGAAACAGCTCTACATTCTGTTCGGAGTTGCGGATGTAGAAATTTCCTCAGAAAACTGTAAAACGCAGAGCCAAATTATAGAGGACGTTCCATCGTCAGCATATAATGATGAATTTGTAATACTGGTGGGGCGAGTGCATGTAGACCGTGCACTCGCGCGGATTGAACGGCAGCACTTCTCAGGACCTAGACCGAATCTCGGCTAAGGTGCTCCAGAATTTGATACCCAATTCCCGCGCTCAAATGGCACACCTGTTTAGCTGCATAGTTCGCAGCGATGAACCCATCCCAAGGGACTGGAAGCGTGGCCGAGTCACAACCATTCCTAAGAAGCAACAAACAACATCTGCGTGACTACCGCTCACTCACTGTCACAGCTGTAGCCTACAGGGTGTTTGCAACCATCCTTAATTGGCGCAGATCATATTGGGCCGAGCTAGAAAATGGTTTCCACAGAGATGGTTGACTGGATAGAAACTTGTTCACCCTGACCCAATGCATTGAGATCGCTCGGTTAGAAAAGCGGAATCTTATCTGTTGGTTTTTGGACGTTGCTTAAGCTTACGACAGTGTTCCCTATTCCTTGCTGATCAAGCGGCTCCAGCAGCTCAACATGCCGGAACCTTGGGTGAAGCTAATAAAGTGGCTATATGATGGAAATCACGTTACGGCAACGTTCAACGGAGCTTTTTCTGGTGACGTTCCGGTGCGCAGGGGACTACGTCAGGGCTGTCCGTTATCTCCCATTCTGTACATGCTATATACATCCGACATGGAGAAGGTGCTGGAACAAACAGGCATTGGTTTTACTCTGCGACACACGCAACACGGATACATGGTCGAATGGCGGCTCCCGGGCTCGCTTTCGCAGATGATTTAGTACTGGTGGCCGACAACGTCTCAGACATGAAAAAACTGCTGATCGCCTGCGAAGCGGAAGCGGCTCGGCTTGGACTGAAATTCAATGCCAACAAGTCGGCCACGGTGCTTTTCTCCGGACAGGGCGAGGGCCTTGAATCCTTCACCATCCAGAACACTGCGCTCCCTGTTAGTAGCCGATAGAGATACCTTGGAGTGACCCTGACCCGTGCAGAAGATTACCTGGCAGAGCACCATGAAAATCTCAAGGCGTCAGCGCTGAGGAAGCGAAATGTGTTACGTCGAAAGAGCCTTTGGTGCTGCAATCGGTACGTAATAACCCGCGAACTTTGGAAAGCTGTCACTGTACCAGGCTTGACTTTCACCAATGCCGTTACTTGCGCCCCCAGCGAGATCCGAGAATACCTTGAGCGGCGCCAAAGGGAAATCGGACGTCAGGCACTAGGATGCCATGGAAGAGTCGCAAACGAACTGGTCCAAGGAAAACTTGGCTGGTCCTCTCTTGAGGCACGGGAGGCCAGCAGCAAGTTGGAATACTACGCCCGGTTGCGACACATTAATAGAGATTGCTGGGCGCGGCGGGTTTTCGTCCACATTCACCTAAGAGGCGTGCACACAACATGGAGACGCCGTACCATCCGACTGGGGACGAAATATGGGGCTTTCTCAATGTCCGACGAGCCTCCGACAAAGAAAAAGTGGGTTGCCAAGGTAAGAAAGAAAATTAAGACCGTCGAGGCGGACCGGTGGAGAGCAGACACGCAAGAACATTCATGCATGCACCTTTACGCGTCTTTCAAGACCACTATTGCTCCAATCCTCTGGTGTAGTAATACACTGGGCAGCAGGCCCCTCGCTGAGGCCCGAGGGGGCGCCTTGCGTATCCGCCTGTATCGACGAAAGTACGACAGCAACGTGACCAACACCCTACGCAGTGCTTGTGGGAAAGTGGAAGAAACTATACACCACTTTGTTCTTGAGTGTCCGGCACTTGCACCGGCAGCAGACCTCAGCGCTCGCATCGAGCAAGCCCTCGGGTTTACCAAGGAGAACGCGTATGTGCAGTGCTCGAAGCGAAGATTCAAGGCCTGGTGGGCAGTACATTGTTGAAGCTCAACTAGTATAGACACTCCGCTGTTTGACTTTTTTTTTGTGTGTGTCTATTTAGTAGAAGCCCGATTCAAAGGGAATCGCCGCGTGAATACATAAATAATACATACATACATACAAACGCCTCGTCGGCGTCCACGATGTCGGCTCGGCGTAGCGTGCTTGCCTTTTTCGCGGTGTGGTGGTGTGGTGGGGGTGTGCGGCCAGTGGATGGCCTCGAGTTTTGCTTTGGTGTTGTGCCGATCACCAGTGGCGTAGCCAGGATTTTATTTCGGGAGGGGTTCACCGGCATTATTACCCCCCCCCCCCAAATGACGAAACAGGGTGAACTCGGCGGTATACGGACGCTCGCGCAAAGATTAGGGAGGCGCTGTTAAGATAAAATGGGTAAAGCTGCATTGTCATTTTCCAGAATGGAGCAGGCTTAATTTACCGGAATACGGGCGTGGTGGCTCACTGTTCTACCGTAATTGCGGCCCACCAGCATTAAAAGCTTCCTCACAGCACATAACTCCCTCCGCTTTTTGAGGTACCACTGCATTACCAACGCGTGCCGGCCAGACAAAACAAAAAAATAGCTATACTGTCATAAAACATTAAACAGAAACACACAAAAAATTGCAAAATTACAGCAAGTGTTTATGCACAATCACTTGGCAATATTCCAAGCAGCCATTAAAATGACTGAGACAGCTGAAGTCATGCCACGAGTAACAAGTCGGCAACGTCACCGCTCTAACATTCCCGCCGGAAGCACCGAAGAGCAATTTAAGCGTTCCGTGTTCCTTCCTTTCATGGATTACCTGATCACAAAGTTAGATGGGAGATTTAAAAAGCACCGGCGTACGTTGCAATTACTGTCGTCGCTTCTGCCTGCAAAGATCTTGGAAAGCGGGGCAGGTCTCGGCGCTGCGGAGTTTTTGGAGCTCCATTCAGGCCTGGTTTCATTTCCTGAACTCCGATGTGAGCTGCTCATATGGGCTGCCAAATGCAAGAGGGAGAAACGTGAAACGCCCGTCACGTGTGCGCTACAGGCGGTCACTCTCTGTCCGGAGGCAGGCCCTATTCCCAAACGTTCATCGTCTCCTCAAGATCCTAGCGACTCTGCCCGTAACAACGACGGAAGCCGGGAGCTCATTTTCTTCTTCACTACGACGGTTGAAAACATACCTGAGAGCATTCACTTCGAATGAGCGACTGCTCGGTCTGGCACTTTTGAATGTTCACCGTGACATGGAAGTTCAAGCGGAGGACGTCCTGGTTATTCTTTGCCGTGAACGCAGGCGGCTGCATCTTAATATGTATGCACTTGGTATAAATGAAATGATCAAGAGAGCCTGTAAATTGCTTTCTGAAATAACTAGTCACAGTTACTTTTTTATTCGTGGTAATTTACGGCGTGCTAAAGAAAGCTACTACTTCAAGGTGTTCAAGGCAGCATAGGGGTGTACGGACGTCACGTGGAAGGAGTTAAAATTCTTTTTTTAAATCGAAACCGTTCATCTATTTCAATTAATAAAATAGTGCGTAACGCTGTTGAACTAACCGAATGTTCTTTGGCAAACGCTTTTAACCTGCATTTTGTGAATACTGGAAACTGGATTGTTACTGTAAAGTATTGCGTTTTTGATGATAGAAACAGCAGCTCGATTTTTTTAGATCCGGTTGTAGAACTCGAGCTCATTAATGTGATTTTACAACTTAAGAAAAGTGGAGCCTGTGACGTGGATGGTTTACAAATAAGGCCTGTCAATTATGTTGTTCATTTATTAGCGTCAGTGCTAACGCATATATTTAATCTTTCTTTGATGACTGGTGTTTTTCCCAAACGAATGCAAATAGCAAAAGTGTCAGTACTACACAAAAAAGGGGAGTGTAAATTTTATAGGTAATTACAGACCGATTTCTATATTGCCAATATTTTCTAAAGCACTTGAGGGAGTGTAAATGATATAGGTAATTACAGACCGATTTCTATGTTGCCAGTATTTTCTAAAGCACTTGAAAAGGTACTTTATACACGTATAACTAATTTTTGAACTACGCATAAGTTAATATGAGTTTGCTTTTATAAAGCATAAATCTACCGAGGCTGCTCTACTCGTCCAGAAAAAAATTCATCTTGAAACTTTTGAAGAAAAAAAAATTGTTCTTGGAGCAGTCCTATACTTTATAAAGGCTTTTGATTGCCTCAATCATAAAAGTTTACTAGCGAAATTGGATACATATGGGATTCGAGGGCATGCTTTGCAGTGAGTGAAGTCTTACTTACCGCATCGAATGCAATTAGTTTATATTGATGGCTATTTGTCAAGTTCGAAGCGTATTCTTACTAGTGTATACCGGGATGTCTATTTAGGTCGTTTTGTTTTTCAATATTTACGTTAATGATATTGTAAATATTAACTCTGGTGCAACATTTATCAGCTATGCCGACGGCACTAGTTACCTTTTTTCAGCTGA
Organism: Ixodes persulcatus; assembly: GCA_013358835.2. Classification (NCBI taxonomy): domain Eukaryota; kingdom Metazoa; phylum Arthropoda; class Arachnida; order Ixodida; family Ixodidae; genus Ixodes; species Ixodes persulcatus. The sequence continues at coordinate 1,057,663 of JABSTQ010009368.1, read as the reverse complement.
AAATGTTGATGTGCTATTTGATATGGCATATCAGGCGTTATCTGCATTAGCAACTTGGAGTCGTATAAATTCACTACAAATAAACGTAGAAAAAACAAAAGCAGTGCTTTTTCGCCCAAAACATAAGCTAGTCACAATTACAAGAGATGTCGCTTTGAACTTGTCTAACATAGAGATTGTAAACTCTTTCAAGCTCTTAAGTGCCATTTTTACTGAGAATATGCCATGGGATAGTCATGTCAACTACCTTAGTTTCTAAGCTGTCATAAGTAGTAGGTGTGATAAACCGCAACCGGTACATGTTACTAGCAAAGGTGAAATTATTAATATGCAATTCGTTATTTTACTCCCACATAAACTATTCGCAACTTTCACGACCTATAGGGGTGCGCGCTGGCGCCTACCAAAATGGCAGTCATCTGGATGATCGTCGTAGAACAGCGGTACGAGGCGGGGTCTGCGACGCGTAAGTAATTCTAGTTTTGCTATTTGCGAGCAGTATTGGAGCCTTACTTTATTTTTTCCCGCCAGGAAGGAGTAGGCAAGCACCTTTGTTGTGAAGCAGATCATCCAGGAGCTAGGGAGCGCGATTCTCACACCGCGGTACCACCATCGCTGAAAGTTGCGAATAGTAATTTAGTCTGAAGTACAACAAACTCAACGAATATAAAAAAAAAATACACTTGTTGCAAAAAAAAAAAGAGAAAAGAACGCGTTAGGGGCTACAGAAGACGTTCTATTTGACTTCCACAGCTAGTTTAATTTAGAAATTTCGCGTTATCAATATGCATGCTCTGCTTAGCTATAGATGTGTGACTAATCTATAACTAGAACAAATTATGGGTTCAAACGTTTTGATAAAGCTTGGACAGCTCTCTCAAAATATTCACAAGTGTTCTACGCGTCGTGCGGAATGTTGGGAGGTGGTCACTGCAAGAACGAACTATAGCACACAAATGCTTAAAGATACTATCCCAAAAATACTTAACCTACTTGAAGATAAAAGCAAATACTTTACTAGGGGGAATACATTCCACTCCGCTCATTTGCATTAGACAGAACGTCTACAGCGCCGAATCCAGCCCTGACGGAGTGGAGGCCCGCGCCAGTCCACGCGCATGTGCACGTGGATGTTCGCGGCGGCCGCGGCGGTGCCGTCTCCGATTCGACCTATACTCTGTTTCATACTTAGCGTGCAACGCTGTCAAGGCTACTGGTGCGAGCGCGTGGCTTCATGTATGCTTTTGTTTGCGCGAGAACGCGTGCAAACGATCAACGAGATCAAGTCCCACGCTCGCGCCAGCAGCTTTGACAGCGTTGCACGCTAAGTATGAAACAGAGTATAAAGCCCCTTCATGTTTCAAAAGTAGCGCAAGGTGCGTCGATGCACGAGGCACGCGCAACGTGCAACCCTTGGGAAGATCATGGCGGCACAGCGTCGATGCACGTGCCGCGACCACTAGAAGTGGCGCGCGGCACGTGTCTCGAGCATTTCCACAACAATAAATTTGATATGTAGAAGAACCATCGTCATCATTATCATTTACCGCCAAGACCTCCCCGACGATAGATGGCTCTCGCCAAGCCCAGAGAACCTGTCCGCGCCGAGGCCATTGTATTTGAGAGGAGTGGAATGTATTCGCCCTAGTAAAGTATTTGATAAAAGAGTGGAATTCAGTACATTGTCTCTTAGAGAAATTCGACTAATTTTCTCCACAAATGAATCTGAGTATGAACTAAACTTTTGGGGTCTCAAAACTTCTGTCTGCAAATAGGTCACTTCCCTGTTATATCCGATGATAAAATATATTATGTTCGAAACACGCTTTGTTAAATTCTGGTAATCAAGATTTTTTTTTTTTTCGTTCATTTGTCAAGGACTTGTCAAGTTGTGCCATACAGCTTTTTCCCTTGATCTCCACCATCAGCATACAAAGGAAATAAACTTTTTATTAATAATTTTAGTCGAAAGCATGTAATTCTGATCAGTACTCAGGTGTGCGTGAGCGCAGCGCCACCCTTTTGCTTACAGCGCTGTTGTTTTTACAGTTCATTTAACATTACTTACATCACTGACATTGTTTTATATTATCACCATGTGTTCGCTTTATTATGTTCGCTTTGGTTTGATTGAACTGTGTATATTAGTGAGAATAGTTTGTTATACTTGGCCTTGAAATTGCCATCCTTCACCCCAGAAGTGTTTCGAAATATCCGTTCTCTATATATCTGAGATCAAGTTCCGCATCCCATCAAATATATATGAATGAAGGAATATTGCCTGTTTTATTTATTTGAGTATTTTCTACTCCACAAGCACTCTTCCCGAAAACATATAAGTTGGAGATAGTCCGCGCTTCCCCTTTGCTCCATGCCCCGCAAAACCAACTGCGTGTGCAGGGGAGCCAGCGAGCCCCCGGGGGGGGGGGGTGTTGCGACCCCCCAGACCCCCCCTCTGCCTACGCCACTGCCGATCACAGGTGCCACCGTCGTGCACGAAGGTGACCCTTAACCCGAAGAAGAAGAAGAAAAAGGAGAGAACACAGATTTACGAACTCTGGCGACTTGGTGGCAGCGTGGCGGAGGTGAAGTACAACAAGAAGCGGTGAAAGAACGCGGGACCACCACTGGGACAAACAACCGGAGCGGTCGGTTTGGGGGCGACGCCATACTTGGGCGCCATCTATCCCCGTGCGAGTGAAGCGCGCTCGGTCCGCCGAACATAATGTGGCCGCCGCGACGGACAAAGAGTCATCACCTAAATGTGTTTCTTCCACCGTGGGTACAACAAGAAGCGGTGAGCGAGGGCATGCGGGACCACCGCTGAGAGAAACAACCGGAGCGGTCGGTTTGGGAGGGACCCGATACTTGGGCGCCATCTATCCCCGTGCGAGTGAAGCGCTCGGTGCGCCGAACATAATGTGGTCGCCGCGTCGGACAGAGAGTCATCACCTGAATGTTTCTTCTACCGTAGTCGCGACGCCGTCCAGCACGCTCAAAGTTGGCTCACACATTTCAGTTTGAGTGTGACTGACTTCGTTGCAAGAGCTTGTGACTGCTTACGACGAGATAACACGGTGACGCTATCTATCGGCTAGTCCCGGAACATTGTTAACCAACGAGGTAGAGGCATAGAGCGATGAACTGTTATCCCGTTCACCAGGTAAAAGTGATTCCCACCTGGCTGCCGCCACGTTGCACAATTTTGACCCCTGGTCACGTGACCGTACCAAATCCTGAGACTTTTACGCAAAACTCAACCGAGATTTTTATTGCGATCGCTGTAAAAACAAAAGAAAAACACGATAAGCTATTTTTTTCAATACTGTTAGCCCCAAAGATCAGTGTCCAGCTCCGATAAAAATCCAAAATACAGCACTGCAGCTGACGGCATCGAGCGGAAGCATTGCGAAGCTGCCCGCATTTCTGTCGTAAAAGCACATTTCGGACTTAAAACAAAAGAAACATAACCTATCTCGTCGTCACTGTTATTAAAGATCAATAAGCAATCATTTGTGTTCTGTACTTCTTTAAAATCTAGACTTAGAACTATAAGATAACGTGTCTAGTAATGAAAAATGTACAACATGGCGGCGGCCAACTGGAGGTCACTTTCAGCTGCCATTTTATCACTCCAAGCCCCTCTACCTCGTTGTTGTTAAGGCATCGTTCTTTCGACACAGGCTTGAAATAACTCTGACAATGTTATAAGCGACAATCACTAGTAGATAGATTGTAAATTTGATATCGCAAACACTGCAAGACCTTCAGTCTAGTTGTACGCAGATCGACATTATTCCATAACCACCCTATAAATGGCGCGAGTGTCGTAAGCAGTTGATAGGTAGTCACACTCAGACACAAATGCATGCACCCTCCTTGAAGTTGAAAAGCCAGCTTTAAATATTGTTCAGTAGAAATTATATGTAATTACATCAAAATGCGTACTAGGACTTCTCCCAATCTGAGTGGTTAACTGGCCGTTCATTGGTAATACGTCTGACGTATACCAATTTGTTGGTTATCAGAGTATGTCAAGGAATGAAAGATAATTCTTATGGTAGATGATTTTTTTTTATTCGATGATTTTTTTATTGATAAAAAAGAAAGAGTTGTTTAAGCCAAATGACTACAGTAACACTGACCGTGAGAATCTTTTCTGCGATTATTAGATAAATGGAAGCCAAACGCCGTCTATCAAAATAAAAAAAAAAAAAACAGCGACAGCATTAGTGTGATTTTTCTTTAAGTATTGCTCATTCACATCGCGTTAGAAGATTACGCAGTCAGCTCTCCATCGCCGCCCTTTAGTTTCCCTCTTCGCAATCCACGAGGTTCAATTTTACCGAGACACGTCTCTCTGCAAACACCAATGAGTTCGTATTGGACTGTCGACTGCAAATCTTCCTGTTAGTTGCCTTGCGCTTCATCACTTAAAATTTAGCCGATTCCGTAAGCCGTCTGTGCCGCGCGTTTTAATTTCAGGAGCATTAAAGCTAACGACGCAATCTGTGCTCCTAGTTTCTGATCGCGCACTAACAGCAAAGCACTCGAGGCTGCTTGACCGATTTTATGGTGCTGCAATATTAAAAGGGGTGGCATCTTATAACCATTACAAAAAGAAAAAAGGTTTACTCCTTCACAAATTCCGTTTGCATTCCCTTAACCGTACTAGTGTTCCCTATGTTTGCTCCAAAATACAATGAACGGAACGACCAGAATTGTTTTTTTTTTCCTCCGCATATTGGAAGTCCTGCGGGGGTACGTCTAGCGAGTAAAACAGCAAGAAAGCCCTCGAGTACGAGAAGAAAAGCACTGTCAGAGAACGGAGCTCACTCTGACGTATAGAGCGACAGAGAGGCTAAAAGAAAGACCTGCGGATCGAAGAGCGCAAAAATAAAAATCCCACAGCAGATAGAATTGAATATCGGCCCTGGAACAAGAAATACAGAGCCTTGGAGGCAAAGAAGAACACCATAGGAACAGAAGGACAGCCGGGGAATCGGGAAACGAAAAGAGACGGGCGATATAGAACGGAGAACAAGGGCGAACGGGTTGGTGAAAGAAAAGCGAGCCGCCTTCCGGAGAGGAAGAAGAATTAGGGAAGGAAAAAAGAAGGGAAGAAAGTGGAGGCGAGAAAGGCTTCCTGCACTCGTCCCTGATGCGCGGCCTCGATACGCGGCTGAAAGGGGCTCGATCCGAGCAACGACGGCCGGCTCTTGATACGAAACATTCGGAGGCCATAAATAATCGGGTCGCGGTTCTGCCCTGAGGAGGAACTCTTCCCACGCGTAATATTTCAACCGCGTTATTGGCTCCCCTTTATTGAGAGCAAACGAATCTATGGGGGCAGCGAAGGGCCGCTGGGCTGCTCTCCGGGGAGAAGGGAAACATCCGTGACAGGCCGCCCGGGCAGCCGCGGCTCCGGGGACTGGTGGCCCGAAAGACCGTCCGAGCAGCGGGACTGGTCGACAAAACAGCGTCGCGCCCACTCTCCATTGCACTTTAGACGGGAGCTCTGTGGGTTTTCTTTTAGCTGCCCAACCTTAAGGCATTTTCGGAATACCCAGGCTTTATTAATTTTGGCATGATATTTATAAGCTTTAAATTCAAGATAGCTACTGGGGAAAAACGGCCAGCGAAGGTGAGGTTAAAAATAACATTCAGATTATCCCGGGCTCACCAGTGGGGTGACGTCATATGCCATATAACTTGCAAGTCAAGCAGGTGGTGTAGAAAACCCGGTATTTCGCGCATGTTAACCTTTTGTTGGTGTTGGTTTTTGCTGGCGCGAGTTTCACCAGCATTCATTTCACACCATCGAGCGTTGTGTAACCCGACGGGAGCAATCTGCAATGCCCCCATATTGCCCCACAGTACATCTGACATCATGTTTTCAGTGTCGCCAGTAGAGCCTCTTAGCCTCTCAGACCAAATTTGAAACTTCAATAACTTCCCGAAAACAAGTTATTGTGACTTGCCATGCGGGTTACTGGTTCAGATGCGTCTGCTAATGTGTTTAACCAATTTCGAGGGAAATCAATCAGTGACAATCAAAATTTAGCCGGAGCAGCAGGGGCAAGGCAGGCGATGCGAAAATATGAATGATAACCTTATAATTATAATGAAATTAAATGCAAAGGTGCAAGCGAGCTGGACAAGAATGATGAAAATAATCCCTGGAGAAGGGGAACAAGAGGGACAAAGGACAAACACAAATCTCCAAACACAGCTAGGTGACTGGTGCGCGACCGAAAAAATCCGCCTGGTCCGGGTATCGAACCCGGGACCTCTCCATTACAGGTGGTCCCTCTGTCCCTCTTGTTCCCCTTCTCCAGGGATTATTTTCATCATAACCTTATAATTTGCGTTTTTTCATCGCTGGTCTTACACCTGATAGACGGGTGGTAACTTTAGCGCATCCCCGTGCTTAACTCATGCTTCAAGTCGTGCTAAAATTGACTAATATAAGGCTATTCGATGACGCTTAGCGAGTTTTTAATTGAAACTATATGTTTATTATCACTCATTAAAGAGTGAATTCGTCAGTTTAAGGTTATGTCATAGCTAATCAATATGTTTGTTTATGCTAGGGTCCCGTGGATTTTTCTTGTGCGGCAACAGAGATGACGCCACGGCTTCGTGACGTCATGCGGGGAAATTTTTCTACTAAATTTGGCGAGAAAATTTTCCCGCTAAATTTAGCGGAGAAATTGACGTCCCATGACCTCGCACCAGTTTAGTTTCCCCGCTAAAATTAGCAGGGAAAAGGACGTCACGACTTCGCGTAACGTCACCCATGAACAAATTCAGCGGCCGGAGGAGAGGAGGAGGAGGCGGGAAGCACTGCCCTCCTTTTGTCGTCGTTCGAAGCCCGCTTGCGTGCCTAGTTTCCTTTCCTTCCGCCGGGTGGCGGTCCAGTCACGCGTGTCTAGTTTCCTCCGGCTCCTCGATGCGGCGATAGTCCTCGACATCTGTGTGCGTACCGTTCGTCACGATGATCACCGATAAACACAATAAATGTGTTCGTACCTTTGTACAAACTTCTGTGTCACGTCTGTGTCGTGTGTTAAACAGCTTCGCTGGTCATCCACCTTCACAGAGTGGAATGGCTCATAATTTTTTGGCGATGCCGTAGCTGTCAGTTTTTCTAAAGCCCCCTAGGCTTTTAGGATTTGTTGAAAGCCTTCGCAGAAACACCCGGTATAATATATTCTGTATTTTGGAGATATTGGCTGCCGTAGCAAGATCTGAGAGGAGAGGGGGGGGGGGGGGCAGAGGCAGTCAACGCATCTGAAGAGTAAACAAAATCCCGAGGTGCGCAAAGAGCAGACGAACTTGCACGGCGTATGCGGAGAGCAAGTCGTCTGCTCCTGTCCACGTTCCTTTTTAGAGTAGCACAACAATATATTTCCGATGTCGTGTTTAAGCTCGTTGTGCTCGGCAGCTCCCATTCTCTTGGAGACCTCAAAGAAAGCTTCATTGAGATCTATTCACTATCCTTCGTTCAGCACAAATCAGAGCTCGGCGTTCTGACGTCACCACAACTCCTGCAAAAGAAGCAGACGAACTTGCGCTCCTCATACCTCGAGTAACGCTTCGGCATCTCACTGAGTGCGCCACGAAAGGAGGCAACGAACGCGTGCTGGAAGCTGCCACTGTGGTGGCTTTGTTGCTGAGCGTGCATCTTCTGCAGAATATGGTTTGCACTGACGAACTCAATACTTGTTCGTGAGCGCGTTGGTAATGATGCAACTTTAGAAATAGTTTTGTACATAAAGAAAGATGTGTTGCCCCGTCCCCTGTCTTTATGTATAAACATCTTCCTACAGTTATAAGATTATATAGTAGGTTCTGTTTTGTGTTGGTAAATATTTTTTAGGGTATATTAATTCAATGGCAAAACGGCCGAATGAAGCGCTAGTCTGCTGTTTTCCGTCGGTATACCACGACCAGAGCAGTATAGCCTAGCGACCTTTAGAACAACATACTCTGCGCTGCTCTAACGAGGTATCTGAGGACGCTAAATAAGTTTCTATCCTCTTCTTCTGGTGAGAGTATTGAAATGAGAAATATAATCCATCATACAAAATAAACGGCGTAAACAACAACAACAACAACACACTAACATTGCCTAGCTTCTCTTCAAAAGGTGCAATGAGGTCGAAAATGATCGCTAAGAGTTTTTCCCGAAAGAGACTGGCGAAGTTTGAGCTCGTTGCTGCTATCTCGGCTGCGCAGGAAGTATAAAACAACAGGCGAAGTCTTCCTACGCCAACAAGACGACAGCTCCGAAGGGAAGAAAAAATGTGGCCAGCGGCCCATCCTCTTCTCAAACTTTGCGGCAAGCTAAAAAAGAAAAGAAAAAAAGGCTGGCTTATGCGAGACAGCTCATGTTTTCGCTCGGAATTAGACAGCCGGCCAGCATTGGGTTCCTCCCCAAAGTGGGGCTTAGCACCGCTCAGCAAACAAAGATCAGCCGTCTCGGTCAAGAAGAAAGGTTCCAGAACATCGTGGTCACGTCGCGTGGACCTGAAGCAACACCACCAAAAGAAGGCATAAGAGGGGCCGCTCTAGTTTGTGTGACGCAATTCTGAAGATAGTTCGGCGGCTAGAAAAATAGAAGCCTAGTTTGGCGGAAGTCGGCCTGTTTGCCTTTGGCGACAGAAAGTACCGTAATGCCTCGTAGGACAACCATCACCCGAAAGAGAACTGCAGACGTTTTTCTGTACTATTTCTCATGGCTAAGAAAATAATCAAGATCCTGTTATACCGGCTATAAAAATGTGCTCGATATGATCGGAAACCTGAACTACGGCTGTGCTATCTACCGCTACATTAAGAACTCTGAAAACGAGTAGATAGAGTAAGTTCATCGGCTGCCTTTCAAAAGTATGAGTCTCGTATTATGGTCCAGAAGAATCGTTGCAAATGAACACGCAAGGATTGCTGTGGTCAACGGTTATGTGAATTAGGCAAATATTTATTTATTTTAAAATGACGAAGAAGAAGCTAAACTATTATTTGCCGCACGCTGCAAAATCAGTCACATCTAATTTTCCTTTTAACTTAGACTTATAAATAAAGAGGGGGGGGGGGGGGCAGTGCACATCTTTTGGTAAAATGGTAAAATAAGTCGTAATGTAAAAACAAGGTCTGTGTAGAACAAAAATGTTGACATCATGAGCACTGTATTCTCGTTATGCCAAGCAAAGAACCTTCATCGAACAATTCAACAATGTTGTGTTCTAGTTATAGTGCTGAACATCTATTTCTGCCGTCGAGTTCCCTGCTTATGATGGATATTTTAAATTGAGCCCTCACATTGAGCATGTCAATTCTCATCAAAAACGAGCAGCCGACCATCCTCACTATTGATCTAAGTACAATATTATGAATCTGTTGGTGAATAGATATACATAGATATGTGAAGTGAAGGAAGATTGGCTATGATGCTGTTTTTAACCCGACTGTTCACAGAGGCTTCAACCACATCCGTCGTAGAGTCCAGTCGGCCATCACGAAGAAGGCCTCTGCAGTCCGAGTTTCAATTCTTATTTCTTTCGATCACTACACATATGTATCTTGTATTATAGTTTGGTTCATATCATTTTCTAACTTGTGTTCATGCTATAAAAAATCAAAAAGGGTTAATTATAGAAAGTAAACTTTCATTGATCAGGTCACTACATTAAATGGTGGCATTAAATTAGCAATACGGAGTTAAGCTGACTTAGTAATTCAATAATAAAACAAAGAAAATAGGCCTCGCTTCTATACTTGACATTAAATTTCGTCGAGAGGTTTCCAGACGAAACCTTCTTGGCGTGGACGTTTTTGCCAACCAGTCTTTCAAGCATATAACACAAAGGGGAAACATTACTCGATGACTTTTCAGTCTCACAAGGACTGGTAAATATTTTGAAAACTTTGAAAATACAACGAATAGTTTGAAGATAGCATCTCTTTTGGTGCTGTATTCTTACAAAGGCCCAACAGAAAATGTTTTCAAAACTTATCCATAAAGATTAAAAAAAAAAAAAATCCGGCGTTTTTGGTGCACCGTTTACAGACGAGCGTAAAATCGAGTCAGCTAACATGCCATTATAGATTTATATATAAAAGAGAAAAGCTTTATCGACAACATTGCTCTGCCATGGCTGCCCATGTCACTCATGATTGGTTGGGGGGACAGGTCTCATTTCAACCTAAGGCTAGCCCCTGCCGCCGCAAAAAGACACGGAGAAAAAAAAAGTGAAGCTTAAAAGGGCGGTGCAACGATAGTCAATTGGAATGTTTCTTACTTTACACGAGCTTACTGGCACTAGTGGGACTCAAGGATACTCACACGCAACGCCACTGGCCAAGAAACTCCCTTGTTGCGGCGTAATTTCAAGGACAAAAGCGTGTCTTTTCATTCAGTCTCTCCTTCTCAAAACATGATGGCGTAGCGGGGCGGCCACAGTACCGCCCAATGACATATTTGAATGCGATTCACAGTTTGGAACTGAGCATTGCGTGGGCACTCGGTTTGGGCTCGTGATAATCGATGGCTCGGGAAGCATGGTAGTGGCTCGTGTCCAATCGCTGCAATGACGACAACAGCCGAGCCATAACAATGTCTGGAACTCAGCGCGTGTCCTGTGCCTTGCCGAACCCCAGCGCGTGGCTATGATCAACATTGGCGGCATATAATCGGCTCCAGATCACATGACCGCATGTTCTGGCTGCGAGTTCAGGGGGATGAACGCTGCTCGTTTTTCTTTAATGTTTTCTGCGACTTCTATAGCGTGTGGTGAAAAACGAACGGATGTTTCAGAGGTCATTAACGCTAGGGATCTGTTCTAAGCGGTATTTGCGCAAAGTACAAAAATTGTTGCATCGCCCCTTTAAAGACAGAGGAAACGTTCCTGAAAAAGGAACTATGGGCTACATTCAGTCACTGGGATTTTTGGTTTCACAGACATGGGTTAAGCCACGCTAAGTCAAGCATAGTTGGGTAATAAATCACCAATCCCTCTAATCCTTTTGTTTCACGGGCACCTAAATGGGCCTCGAGAGAAGAATATTTAAAGGAATCGGAAAGTCAGCTCAGGATCTCAACTCCGCGGGCCCATTGGTGTGCGCTGGTTCGCCGATTCTTTAAACAAATTTGTTCTAAAGGCCTTTTAATTAAGAGCCCGTAAAACAGGTGTATTATACCCCTCATGGAAATTACCAGTGACCTTTATGCAAAAAGCTTTGCCAAATCGGTGAACCAGCGCATGCCCATGTGGCACGTGCTTAACCGGGATAGCGAGCTGGGTTTGACTTTCGCCTAAAGGTTTTCATCATAAATTCAATTTGTAACACCTGGGAGGCAGGAGTTTCAATGATGCGCCTGTACATTGACCTGTTCGGCATGGGTAACTCTGGCTGGCACACCTGATACGCACTAAAAAAAACCAGACGTGCATGGAAACATTCGGCGAAATGTCTGAAATGTTGCTTAAGTTTGACAAAAGAGAGATATGTTGTTTCCATGTATATCATCAACCGTAACATTGAATTAACTAAAAAGTCTAACAATTAAGACGCAGGTTAATTAATAATTTTATCTTGCGCATATTTACACACTGGTAAGACATGTATGCTTCGGACTCTGCCACTTGCGATCTCAGTTGATATGAACAGTTTAGTAAGACTAACTCTAAGCTTGAATATTCATAGTGCACCGCACAGTGTTCAAGGGGTAGTGCAACGATTTTAGTTTTGAAAGAATTGTCAATTTGTATTTTTTATATTATTTATCCAATCACAAGTCACCAAAACGCGTCACCTTGCCCGGAAAAACTGCTATTCCGGTGCGCAATCGCAATGAAGAAAACGAAATATTAACCGATCTGCAGCCACTTGTGGTGGTTAACAGAACTGATGTGTGACGTACTCTGGGGCAGAGATGGCAGTACTGACATTACTGTAATGGAATTACAGTAATTAAATTACTTTTTGGTGTAATGAGTAATGTAATGAATTACTTCTCTAGGCGAGTAATTTAGTAATGTAATGAATTACTTTCGGGTAGTAATTTCGAGAAAATTACTCATCACTTTTGAAATTACTTTTGTCCTAAATTAAAAAAATTCGTTTGCAAGCTTTAAAAAATAGACAAATTATTTTGCATGGTAAATGTTGTGAAAGAGGATCAGAGCAAAATAATCGACGGCCACCTAAACGAAAAGCGTCGTACGAAGAGCTGAACAGGCGCACAAGGAGGGCTGGAAAGGCGAAGAAGAAAAGCTTGCGTGTAGACATAGCTGGAAGGCAAAGGCTTACGAACTCCAGGCACGACAGATTCACGATGTCGCATCATCACGACGATACTATATACTTCGTTTATCCCTAAGCTGACAGTGCGGTGGGAGCTGCAAGCTAACGAGAACTAATCAAACACCTCCCTTTAATCACCTGACCCGTCTTTTTTTACTGCGCGTGGGCATGAACGAGAAGCGTGGTTACTAGGGTGCCTTCATGCGCACATGAAGGCTCCCTAGTGGTTACGTGGCAAAAGATAGACGTGTGACTGTTCTAACTAGCACGTAGCTTCCACCGCACTGTCGGCTTAGGGGTGAACGGCTTATAGGCTACAAGGCGAACCCCTCATGGAAATTACAGCCTTCTTGCTTTTTCGTCAAGCAAGGTCAAACCTTAAGCACCGACGATTGTGAACAACCAACGACCGGAATAAATAGTTAATTCCAAATGCCTTCTCGAAGCCCCAGAACGTTTCGTGCGTCCTCGAGCGAAGCAGGTGCAGCTCGCGCTATGCCTCGCTGCCTTCCCTTGGGAAGTTTATTCGGGAATAAGCCTACAAGGAGATATCGCCCCCCGTTTGTTAAGAAAGAACACAGTTTAGGAAGCTCACGCCATTCCTCAATTGACGCTTCTGCTGAGCAATTATCCAGGCCCTTTGTAGGACAATGCGCAAAAACTTGGGCTCTTTGGGTGTTTGGGAAAAATGCTCCTTGAAAGGAATGACCGAGAATAGGTCAACTATACTCGGCGACAACTCTTCTTGTCAAAGCAATGGAGGGTACGGGCACGCGTTCCCTCTCCCATTTTGAGCGCTGAATAAAGCTGTACGCGGGCTCTCCTCCTCTCCCCGGAAATGCCACGCAAAGTTGTTGCCGAGCATATTAAGTGCTTTTGGGAGAATAGAATTAGATTGCATCTCAGACGGAAGGGAAACGTTTCACGTGACGATTCCTTGTAAGAACGAGCTGCCATTGCCCGACTTAACAAACTGACACGCTACTACAACTTCTAAATCAGGAAGGCGGAAACATATCGCCCTTTTAGTAGGAACCTTCTCCGTTGAATGAACAGCGAAACCGGTGAATCGACTGCCCTTCTGAGTCACATCTAAAAAATCTATCTATATTCATCATGTTTAACACTTATGTCATGTGTGCCAGCAAAATCACTTTAGTATGGTTCACTTTGAGGCGCATAAGGTTGTTGCGGTGCAAATAGGAAGATCTGAGTTTCGGTACGTATGAACCAACTCAGCTCTTTGAAGTCCCATCACTGCGTTGGTGCTGCTGGCGGCACTGCGCATGCGCAGCGCCTCGCTTCTACCGGATCTGGTTCCATGCACACGCGCTGTGTGGGCAAACGAGGGGTTGTTTTGTAAGCGCTGTAATGAGCACGGTAAATATAACGAGCACGAATTACTGCCTCGAGGTCTTCAAAAGTAATGTCAAAGTGATTTCAAAGTAATTTCATTACTTTTGGAAAGTAATTGTAATGTAATGTCATTACCATTAGCCTGCGGTAATTTGCAATGTAATTTAAGTACATTTTTGCAGTTTTCAGAAAAGTAATTTGTAATGTAATTTATTTATTTATTTATTTATTTATTTATTTATTTACCCTCAGGGCCAGGGGCGTTACAGAGGGAAGTGGGTATTAAAAAGGTACAACAGAACATACAGCGTACAACAGAAAATATAATACAGTAGTTATGGCTCTTTACAAAAAGATTGGAAAAGGCAGTTTTAAAACACTCGATATCAGGGATTTCGGCAATGACTCCGGGAAGGTGATTCCACATTATCGAGGCACTAGGAATAAAAGACTCATAAAAATGTTTAGTACTGACAAGACGGAATGGCAACTTTATGACGGTGATCGATGCGTGCTGAAACGTAATGAGGTGTTATTAGTAGTCTTTCTTTTAGAATTGGATTATTATGATATATCTTATGAAACAAGCACAGACGGAACATTTTTCTACGTTGTGAAAGAAGAGGTAATGATAGGCTAGACTTCATTGCGGTCACACTGGATGTACGATGGTAATTTGAAATGATGAAACGAGATGCGCGGTTCTGAATCGCTTCTAATTCGGAGATAAGTGATTCTTGACCAGGATCCCAAACCGAAGCTGCATATTCCAATTTAGTACGAACTAATCTTTTATATCAAAGTAATTTTAATGAGCTGGGAGCAAGACAAAAATTTCTTCGGAGATATCTAAGCATGCGGTTGGCGTTATTTACAATATATCCAACATGACACGACCAGGACAGATTAGCAGATATATGCGCACCCAGATATTTATACGATGATGCGGTTTCGAAAGAGAGATTATTTAGGCGATAAGAAGCACACGGAGTATCAAGACGGGAAACACGCATAGAGCTACACTTATTAATGTTTAGTTTCATGTTCCACAAATCACACCACTCAGAAACACTGTTAATATCTGACTGAAGAAGTGAGACGTCAGAATCACTGTTAATTTCGCGATAAATGACGCAGTAATCGACAAAGAGACTGACGGATGAACATATATTAGTGGGCAGGTCGTTAATATACATGAGAAAAAGTAAGGGCCCCAGAACCGAGCCTTGGGGTACACCTGAGCCAACTGGAGATAAATCAGAATTGATATTGTTAGCCGTCACAAATTGGGACCGGTTAGTGAGGAAGGAGCGCAACCATGCAAGAACGTTGGTGTCTAAGTTTAGTTTAGTCAGCTTGAGAAAGAGAAGTTCGCGAGATACTTTATCGAATGCCTATGCCTCTGAAAAATCGAGGAATATGCAGTCCGCCAGAGATCCACGATCAAGAATGGAATGTAGATCATGTGTGAAACACAAAAGCTAAGTTTCACATGAAAATGACTTGCGAAACCCATGCTGGGATGAATTGAAAAAAGAATTGGACTCTAAGTAGTTTGCAAGAAGGGAGTAAATGATATGTTCCATGATTTTACAGGGAATGCATTAAGTGACACGGGTCAAAAGTTATTTTGGAAAATGCTTTTCACCTGATTTGTGCAAAGGGATCACCTTCCCGATCTTCCAATCTTCTGGTATACAACCTGTATCACGAAACTGCTAAAACAGTTTACTCAGGATTATAGAGCTATACATCCAAAAGTGATCATTTTCATTCAATCTCTCCCTTGCAAAATTCGAAGACGTAACGCGGGGATCGCAGTACACCCGTATGACGATATTTGAATGCGGTTCATAGATTGGACCCGAGCATTGCGTGGGCACTCGATTTAGGCTCGTGATAATTGATAGCTCGAGAAGCATTCGAGTAGTGGCCCGTGTCCAATCGCTGCAACGACGACAATAGCCGAGCCATAACAATGTCTGGAACTCAGCGCGTGTCCTGTGCTTTGCCAACCCCAGCGCGTGGCTATGATCAACATTGGCGGCATATAATCGGCTCCAGATCACGTGGCCGCTTGTTCTGGCTGCGAGTTGAGGGCGTGAACGCTGCTCGTTGTTTTTTAATTTTTTTTCTGGGACTTCTAATGCGTCGGGTGAAAAACGAAGGCGTGTTTCATAGGTCATTAACGTCAGGGATCCGTTCTAAGCGGTATTTGCGCAAAGTAAAAAAATTGTTGCATAGCCCCTTTAAGGCTGAACTCCCTGGGACAAATTATGTGACGAATAACTGGCGAACGCCGCCCGACGGCACGCTCGCTTTGCGCGCGACGTAGCATCCACTGTGTTGATTCCACGCGCAGAGCAAAAGCCGCCGGGCAAAATTCGTCGGTTATTCGCAGCATATTCGTCCCATGGAGTTCAGCCTTTAGTATTGAGCAACAATTTAGAGTTGATATTATCGATACCAGAGGATGACGACATCGTCAGTTTTTCTATTACTCTCGCAATACCAACTGTGTGTCAATAAGAACTGGGTCCATTGGAAAAAACTCGTAATTGTGACAGGCAGGGTAAGTAGCATGTACTTACATTACTAGAAAATGCCGTAACAAACATCCGCGTTGAGAATGCTAGCACATTGACCGCTAGGAACTACTGTACCATCTGTACATCTAAGTGTTATAACATGCTTGTCAGTCTTGTTTACAACATTCCAGAATTGTTTAGGATTATGTATGAGCATAGAAGGTAAAGTTTGACTAAAAAATGAGTATTTCGCCTCTTTTAGTGCTACTTTGTAATTAGTAGCTGCACATCGGTAGGTGTCCCAACGAGACTGGGAATTGGATAGCTTCGCGGAACGAAACAAGCGTTTTTTTTTTTTTTGTTTGACAACCTTTTCAGTGACTGGTTAAAGCACGGTGATTTTCGGTTCGATCTGATGGTTCTCAATGGTATGAACGTATTTGTGAGTGAAGCCACTTTATTTTTAAATAAATTCCAGTTCACCAGTTCATATTTATAGATCTCTCATCAAACCCTTGTAGGAACTCATCCAGAAACAGAAATAGCTCACGATTAATAGCAACAAAGTCCGCCTTCTTATAATCTCTAATACATTTATAGTGGTTATCTTGATTAGGAACAGGAATGTTCAATGTGAAGTGAAGCAAAAAATGATCGCTTAAACCTGTTAAGTAAGTTATGGGACTGAAAAGGTCTGGGGAGGTGGACAATACAAGATCCAAGACACTTGATGATGTGGGCGTAACTCGGGTTGGCTGGGTTACAACTTGCGAGAGATTGAAATTAGTACACATGTTCAAGAAATTGCTACACTCGGTAGAAAAGGGACAAAGATAAGGAGATTCGTTCGACCATAAAATATTTGGATAATTAAAGTCGCCTAGTAACCTTATTGAAGCATTTGGGTAACGTACCATAATTTTATTAATTGAATCATGTAAATTGTCAACAAACGTCGCACTAAACGATGGTGGATGATAGCAAACACCCAATATAAGCGTTTTGAAACGCCTGCGAAGTTCAACCCAAACAAGTTTAAGGCTGCTTACGATATCTACAATAGACGCGATAATGTAATCGTCGACGGCAATCAAAACACCACCGCCGCTTGTTTCTCCTCTGTCATGCCGAAAAACGTTGAGTCGCCTGGTACACTCAAAACGTTCGTTGCTCCCAACCTTTATGGAAAGCCACGTTTCAGTAAGTACCACTACGTCAGCATCGCATGAGTCAATGACAGAGCTTAGTTCATCACGTTTAGATGAGACGCTTCGAATGTTGATGAAAAGAGGAGAAGGTTTATTTTTGTTATCAGACGCCAGTCCACTACCCCTCACGTGTTGTTATCGCGAGGTGCTTGCCGGTGATGCGTCACCTTCAGTGTTCGAACTTCGAATCAGGCTGCGCTGTTTAGGGGTGCTATGCTTCGTTTCACCTTCGGTCCGAGCGCGGACTAGCATGTTCAAACACACAGTCATCGACTGGGTTGTAACTGTAGGTCTTGTTATTCATGTAAAGTTTGTTGTATTTTAGTGTAAACACAGAGTTCTGCGTTTTCGCAAATTCAATCAGCTCTCTGCGTGCCTGGCGTGTCGGGACAGAATAATCCTCGCTGACGGTAATGCCACTACGCTTTAATTTCGCGCTTGAAAATAAAATCTCTTGTTTCAATCTGAAGGATAAAAATGTTACCATCACTGGTCTGCATTCGTTATCTGAAAAGACACCGATCATATGTGCACGTTCGATAGATTCACTTGAGATAGGAAAATTCAGAGAGGTCGACACGGCGTTCAGTTGCTTTTCCTCAGTCTGGGCCCAGGTTTCTGAATGAGCATCCGTCAAGCTGTAAAACAAAAGATTATCGCGTCGTGACCTGTCCTCGAGCTCAGCCTGCCTAGCCCGTAATCGTGAGTTCTCATCAATGAGGCTATCAGTCATCTGCCGTAACAATGACAAGTCTTGCTGTAGGAGGTCGCTGGACGAAGATTTAGATTCTACCGCAGTCAGCCTTTCATCGATATCTGTGATTTTGCTCTCGATTATTTCCTGGCTCTTCTTAATATCATTTATGGTGCTGATTAAACTTGACTGGTCTTTTTCTATTTTTACTGTGCGCGAGTTAACACCTTGTAACATAACAAACATATCGTTAAACTGTTTTTGCAGTGTGTCAGTCATTGGACTATTAGTTTCTGATGGAGCGGCCTCTCGGGTCCGCTTAGGTCCTGGGTTTAATTCACCGTCCCCTGACATTAACTGTACTTGGCTAAGAACGTCAAAGCACTGACAGCACAAAGAGAACATCACTCCCGGGCATGGGAACAGGAAGAGGCATACGTCATCACATTTTTTTCCGAATAAAGACGTATCATTACTAACCTGTGTAAGCAAGCGCACGACGTGAATGAGCCTCATCGTGACGCTGTTTCCCATGCCCACTGGGAGTGCCAGAATCCCGCCAGCCGTTCTTAAAGAAGAGCGAAGATGATGATGCTGTCGATGACGTTGCCTTGCTTGACCGAGGAATATTCCAGCTTGGTTGCCAGCAGGGCGCGCACCAAAAGCCGTCCTCACCGTTGGCTGCTTGAAGCTCTAGTGCTGCAGAATCCCAAGAAGTGGAGGCAGTCGATCCCAGGCAGCACTGAAGGCATGCCGTGACCTGTGTAAGCAAGCGCCCGACGTGAATGAGCCTCATTGTGACGCTGTTCCCATGCCCACTCAATTTAATTACTTTTTGAAAGTAATTTGGCCATCTCTGCTCTGGGGGTTACGCCGAAGTGAACAAAACCTGCCCCCCTTCGCTGCCACACTCGCCGTCACCCCTGTGGGGAACCGTCTTTTGTGTCGATCCCTCGCCCCGACCTTCGACGATGCTAATCCTTTAAAGGTCGATAATCGCGGGGGAAGCGGCTGGGGTCTCTGAAGTGAGAACTTGAGAGAAAACCACGTGATCCCCCAGAGTACGTCACTCGAAAGGCGACGTGGAGAGTTGAGAGCCACTTTGACCTTCAATTTGTTTTAATTTTTGTACATAGAATCGAGCGCACGCAAGAAAATACGGTTTTTTGTTCTTCGTTCTAGGGGCGACACAGATTAATTTCCGCACTTAATTGGCCAAAGTCTGAAAATCGTTGCACCGTTCCTTTAAATGCAGTGAGCTCACACCGGTACATCGCCAGTCTACCTAAAAGCTTGCAGGAGAGGAAATAGCTCTAATTTTTCATTTATGATCGAAGAAGGCTGTGGTTATTCCTCGATTTTATAGAAGCAGATGCGCTATTATTATTCAGTGTGACAAACGCACTCCACATACTCGAAGCTTGGTTTTAGCACCTACCTGCTGTTTGTTGGAATGACATAACAGCTCTGGGCTGGACTGTGGTTTAAGCACTCAGTTGGCAGTGAAAGCCAGTGAATGTTACTATCTCTTTAGTGGTGTTATGAAATAAAGCACATTTCTGTCGCGGAAAAATTATCAGATGATTCTACAAGCGTTCACGATTTATTGTTGAGTGATGCTACCTGCCGACCTTGCGATTTCATTGACTTCCCTCTTGACATTGAAGACTCCAGACATTATTTTTTCCCCTTTCTTGTTTGCCCAAAATAGCCAACCAAGTTTGATGTCCTAGGCTAGCTCTAATTGTCTTCTTTTCAGCTTCCTTTTTCTGCTAACCCCACACTGTTGCTCACAAGGGGTCGGAGAATTGAACTGCGTACCAGAGTCGGTGAGGCTGATGACCCGGGCATCTCGGTGCAATCCGAGTGGAACATGGCGGCGTCGCTTCCCCTCCTTTCAATAGAATAGACCGATGTCACTAAGCGTTCGGCGCATGCGTGACGCCGCCATAGATTTAGTTCACAGGAGGGCAACGTTACTAAAACACTCAGTTGGGAAACTCACCGTGGAAACCTGGGCCGCTGGCGTCCACCGAGACCGAGCTAAATACGACAACAGCGCCACTCTTTATCATTTGTCTGTACTGTGGTCACCTTGAGCTTTTAGAAAGCATGTTTTTGCGTGAAAACAAACGGAAAAGACTCTTTTTGAATGCAATTTATTAGAGTTTAGTACAAAATGAAGGGCGTGTGATGTTTCTAAAATTTTTAGTTAGGAAGGTTTTGTGGCACAATTAATATTGTTTTTATACAACCATGCCTCAGCGGTGATTTCAGGTAGCGCGTCCCGACCTAGGTGCATTTTAACTTCAGTAGTAAGACGCGGCGCGTCCGCTGGGGAGAGTGGGGTGGCGCCCCTGTAACCTCTACCACCGTATCTGTTTCGGCGCCAAAATGGCCGATTAAAGCCAAGATAGAAGTAACGTGAGGTTCCTCGAGTGGCCGCTGCGGGAAAAATGGTGGCGTTGTGTTCGCCATTAGCTCGGTTCTCGAGGGCAGATTGGGGCCACTTTTGCAGAGCAGTCTCTATGGTAGTTTCCCAACTGAGTGGTTTACAGGAGGGTAACGTCGACAGGAGGCAGATGGCCATGGATGCGAGAGCTCGTGCCGTCTCGTGCTCCACTCGCACACAGCTCCAGCGGGGTTGTCGCACGTGCAGGAAGACTATAAAGTTCCCTCGATGCATGGCTGCAGTGGTGGCGTAGTCAAACTGGCTGGTAAGATCGGTCTATTGTCGCGGTGTTTACTCGAGGGCCCGAAGTTCCCAAAGTCAAGCAAAAACACCGAGCCTGGCGCCTAAGTTAAAAACAAAAATGCTCATAAAAAAAGGCGAGCATCTTTCTTTTTTTTTTTCCATCGTCACCGCAAAACTAGGCGTTCTCCCAAAAATTAAACATGGGGGTGTGGGCTTCCAAACGAGCGACGTGGGAGGAGCCTGGCGTGGGCACTATGCGTCTCGCTCGCTCGACAAAGTGTCATGCATATTTCATTTGTTTTCGCGACACGTCGGACGCGTCACGGGTAGCAAGTGAGATCGTTCCTTTGGCCCTGAACTGCAGCACTCGCGTCGGTCGACGTTAAGGGAGCCATGCGTGAGGCTAACGAACACGACCCCAAATTGATCCCCGTCATGAACACGGGAGGAAGATTAATCATACTTTGTCCATCCATTTGCGCTCCGCGTTAAAGTTCGACTTTTGAATATCGGAGAGTTCTAACGTTGCACCTTATTTTGGTACTCAGCAGATTTTACCGTCGTATCGCGGCACGCACACACAAACCACGAATAGCAAAGTGTTTTGTCATCTATTTTGTACGTTATGCTGATTGAGTACTTTTGCAACAGCCCGTTAGTCACTGGCAAGCTCAACTTGTTGTGAAAGTCTTCTAAGGTCTTGAACACATTTTCGAACAGAAAGATGAATGACTAAAAATTTCGCTGACGCTAGCTCGGAAAGTATATTTTAAATTGTTTGATTACTGGATGTAGCAAACGAAGTAGCGACCTTGTTCGATTGCTTTTAGGAAACCGTGTGCATGGCAGATTCTGCTGGTGCCACTATTGGCACTGAAAAAGGAGAACTCAGAATTTAATTTTCTGGAGTGTCCGACTTTATCCACACTACAAAGCGTCCGACGTGTCGTAACATATGTCGAAAAGATGGTCGGACCTGTGACAAAATTCGGTGACTGTTCCGACGCGTGATACAACACGTTAGTCGACCGGTAGAAGCTTCGTTTATTGCATGAGTTTCCACCTTAAAGGGGCGATGCAATAATGTTTGTACTTCGCGCAAATACCGCTTAGAACGGATCCCTGACGTTAATGACCTATGAAACACGCGTTCGTTTTTCACCCCACGCAATAGAAGTCCCAGTAAAAAATTAAAGAAAAACGAGCAGCGTTCACCCCCTCAACTCGCAGCCAGAACAAGCGGCCACGTGATCTGGAGCCGATTATATGTCGCCAATGTTGATCACAGCCACGCGCTGGGGTTGGCAAAGCACAGGACACGCGCTGAGTTCCAGACATTGTTATGGCTCGGCTATTGTCATCGTTGCAGCGATTGGACACGGGCCACTACCCGAATGCTTCTCGAGCTCTCAATTATCACGAGCCCAAATCGAGTGCTCACGCAATGCTCGGGTTCAATCTATGAGCCGCATTCAAATATCGTCCCTGGAGGATGCTGCTGCTACCACCAGGGTACGTCATCAAAATTTGCGAAGGAGAGATTGGAAGAAAACGCTCGCTTTCTCCTTGAAATTACACCGCAACAAAGAGGTTTCTTGGTCAGTGGCGTTGCGTGCGAGTGTACTTGGGTCCCACTAGTGCCAGTAAGCTCATACAAAGTGAAAAACGCTCAAAACGAATATTGTTGCACCGCCCCTTTAAGCGTTTTTACTAATTATTATTATTGGTTCCGAAATCGGCCTAGAGGTAGCGCTGCTGCCGCGCTATCATCATCATCGTAGCGTGGATAAAGGAATGGCCGCCCCATTGCATTCTTTAGCTACTTCACCCGGTTTTCGCGATACGGATTCTGGCCTCGAATGCACCGTGCTTATACGTGGCGCGCGTATGCCCCGCGCATACGCAGGATGTCCGCATACGCACGACGTCCGCATACGCTGGCGCCGCACGTATGCGGACGTCGTGCTCAACGTCATCCGAGAGGTCGTTCTTGAGGTCGTTCTAGAGGTCATCCTTGAGATCCCCTTAGAAATCATCCTAGAGGTCGTCCTAGACGTCCTCTAGCACGTCGTCCTCGACGTCGTCCTAGACACCCTCCTTGAGGTCGTCCTAGAGGTCATACTTGAGATCGTCCTAAAGCTCGTCCTAAAGGTCCTTCTAGACGTCGTCCTCGGCATTGTCCTGGACGTCGTCATTGAGGCCGTTTTGGAGGTCGTCCTATAGATCGTCCTTGAGATCGTCCTAAAGATTGTCTTAGAGGTCGTCCGAAACGTCGTCTTTGACGTAGTCCTCTAGGGCGTCGTCCTCGACTTCGTCCATGCAAGCAGATAAACCCGCGCCGCACATACAGAGAGCAGCAGTACGCACACATTCACATTTGCGCTTAAGCTACGAAGCAATTATCGGTTTCAGTTGAGCTGGTTGGTGCATTGTCAATGATGGTGGTGAAACAGCTTGAACATTAAATGATTACACAGAGACAGGACAAGACACAGACGCGAAGTTGCAATGATAGTGGGGAAAGAGCTTGAAGTTTAAACGATTACACACAGTCAGGCGATTAAACGATAACACAGAGACGTAGAAATCACTGAATTTCGAAGTGGCGCGCTGCAGTCGCGTTGACGTCAATGATTGCATCGTAAACCATTAATTAAATAAAGTGTTTACTGAAAATTTGCCTCGTCGTACTCACAATGAGCTGCGTCGTGAACCTCATGACAAATGTTATCTCAATTCATAGACAACCAACAATAGTGGATTCAGCAGCCTATTTTTATGACTAGGCTTCAAACAAGCTAAAACATGCCTTCTAGTATTATTAACAGGGGGTGGCATGACGTAATGAGGCTAGCCTCCGCAATGCCGCCTCTTCTGAAGCCTCCTCTCCTCTAGCACCCTTGCCTGCACCTCCTCGTAAACGTTTTGGATCTCGGGATATGTCAGTTCTGTCTCCGGTCGCTGCTAGTAGGCTCTTGTTCCGGATAAGTTGTAGTGCTTTTTACGCTCAAACCACTCGAGCCGACGGAGCAGCGCAGCAGCGGGAACTCCGAGAGCACGGAGAGGTGTCTGCTTCTCGTTTCTGTTGACCGGCCCAAGCAAGGAGAATTACTCGCATTCGTCGACTGGCCTGGATCGCACCAGTGAGGAATAAAGTGTTTTCTCCGTACGTCTACGGAGCGTGTAAATGTCCAGTGAAACCTACAATGTAATTAAGTTGCTAGCTCGCGAACATCTCGACAGCGGTGTGTCGTTGTATACATCAAAACGTTTTGTAATTGCTCTAGTTTTTTGTTTTTTTTTTTTTTTAGGATTGAGATACTAGACATGAGTTGAAAATCGTTTCTTTGTTCCGACCTGTGCACCCGGCTGTGCTGAAACAATGCGCTCGCGCTGTCTCCATGTACGATGACATACCCAATGAAATTCGCAATACCACCTGGGAATGCCAGTTATTGAAAAAGAAAGCGCGTAAACATACAAGAAAATGCGGCTATCACTTTGAAGCACTAGATGCGACAATTGCCCACGAAGTTCGCATATCCGATGCAATTGAACTCACGGTTCCTGTGCGTTCACTCGATCGAAGCTCACTCACCTTATTGAATCAGCCCGAAAACGTGAAGGACGGTGGATTCCGACACTGTTTATTTCTAAGTATCAGATTGATGCCGTTTTATTTATAACCGGTTCAATAATTTCGTTGCATAGTTTGTTCGAGTCCTTGAACAGTAGAATTGATTATAGTTTTGTCAAGGCTGGGAAATGTTCTTTCGGT
Organism: Ixodes persulcatus; assembly: GCA_013358835.2. Lineage (NCBI taxonomy): Eukaryota > Metazoa > Arthropoda > Arachnida > Ixodida > Ixodidae > Ixodes > Ixodes persulcatus. Next base: position 1,033,095 of record JABSTQ010009368.1, on the reverse strand, counting down.
TGTCCTGGTTTTCACCTCCCCAAACAAGTATAGTGTCGCCAAAGATATGAAAGATTCCAGTTGAAGCCTGACTCTACATCTAGGTGATCAACCACAAATCCGGCGAACAAAAACACTAACGGCTAGTCTCGCGAATGAATCGAACAGAAAGGTACTTCGCAAAGAGGCACTGGGACGAACACCGGCCCTCAGACAAGCTTCGGGGTCGCATAGGTGTTCTGATATTTCGTGCGTAATCTGCTGGTTCGACTGGCCCCCCGCTTTTAATAATATTGATAATATTTATTTAGGCTCTTTACCGCCGTGACACCACAGAAAGGCCAGGGGCCAGGACCTAAGAGGTCTGCAGTGACGCGAAATACTGAGGTAATAATGGGATGAATGTATACAGATAGTAAAGCTGCATGAATATGATTACAATGGAGCTTGCACTTGAAAATAAATAAATAAAGAAGCATTCAATTATAAAGTTAATACTGAAAACAGGGATGCCAAGACGCTAAGGGATTACTCGATACCTGTCTACTAAGGGTTCGAACGTCCTCGGGGTTGGTGGGTACCGCGGGGGTCAGCTCGGGAGGCAGTCAGCTTCAAATCTTGGCTGCGCGCATTAAGCGAGTCTCTTGATGGCGTAGAGTTTTTGCCAAAAGCGGCTGTAGTATTACAGTACAAGAATTAAGGCGTTTTTCTTATGGCTTCATTGAAGCTCCCATAAGATTACAGAAAAGGTGGATGGAAGTTGTCTCTCGTCGGTGGTTCAGACCGCGCTATTTTGCACCTTTTGAGTAGGGTGTATGCAGATACTTCTCTGTATGTGGACTGAGTGCGCAGATTGGGAGATACTACTTTTGTGCAGTGTGTAAGCAGCCCTCCGTCGCACACCCTAGAGGGATTTTGAAGTGACTTCTGATAAGGACTCCACACAGGTGAGCAAAACACGAGCTGTGGCAGTACCAGTCCGGTGTAAAGAGGGTTAAATGTGCTTGGAGGCATTCAGCGCGTGATTGTTCTTATGAAGCCCATTGTTCAGCGTGCCATTTTTACTATGGTACACACGTGATCAGCGAAACTCAGGCGGTTGGTAAAGCTCACAGAAGCTTGGTGGTAAGAACTCGCTGGAGGGTGACAGTACCCATCACTGTAAAAAAAAAAAATTGCGCCCTCACGGGTACTTTTTGTCTACATCATTTTGTTTTGTATGTGTTTTGCAAATGGGTGTAGCCATCGCCTGAACGCCCTTAAAACACCCATGTACCTTTTAAGGATGCGTAGGTGCAAAGGTGTTGAAGATTATTAGGGTGTACTGGTGCATTTATATTTATATATATTCGCTCTGGTTATGCTGAACCTGGCCACGTCGTAGTTTCGAATTATCTTTTTTCTGTTTTTACAAACATAGTAATTATTTAAATAAATATGTTTTATATTGTGATGACTTTTTTGTTACATTTTGACCAAGTTTAATTTTATTATTAACGAAGAACGACCTTTAGCAACTTTAAAGAGTGGCCGGCTGTAGCCGTATTCACATCCGGGTGTCGCATTAGCATCGTGGTTCGCGATTCGAACGTTGGGTAGCATAAGAGTTAGCTCATTAGTTAGCCGAAGTTGGGCGCCTTCGGATACCGAAATTTTGGTTACGTGCCTCCTAACGGTGGACACTAATGGTGCACGTCGGAAGTTGACACTTGAAGAAGCGAACTTGCGTGGTATAAAGGCCTCCGCGAGCGGCTGCAGTCTTCTGGCTTCAGAAATCGACTTCGACAGGGACAGATTTCAGGTAATGTGAACATATTTCAAAAACTTCGACCACTGCCTGTGCATACATAGGTTTCTTAATGCTGATTTCTTGTGACCTGTGATAGTGTGTATTTTTGAATTTGTATAACGTATTGTCGCCAACGGCTTGGACCCGATTCCCGCCCTGTGTCGTCATCTGCACGAGCCGTGGGTAAAGCAACTTATTGTCAGCAAAGAAAGGCAGTTTTGATGGTGCGAAAGAATGCTTGTGAGAGCTAGCTGTCTGCACGTGTTCGACAGCAGTGACCACATCGATGGCGGCCAGTGAATACCTCCTATACGTTGGAAAAAATCAATCTCAACATTGCATTAATCGAGACCTAAGTGACCTATGTTGAGGTCGCGATCACTGGCTTGTGCAGGAATTTGTGAATCTTGCCTGCTCTCGTTCTGTTGCTGCTATTTCTAGTCGTTCACAGGCGTTGTGAACGCTTCACGTCAGTGCCTTCCCTCCCGCATACAATGAGGCAAACGAAATGGTTTGACATTTTAATTCGCAATGATCAGTGATTAATCACAACGACTTATGGTATGCGGGAGCTTTGCCAATCTGCCTTTGTGATCGGGCTTGCAAAAAGTGTGGTGCTCTCTTAATATCATTACTAAAACCCAGAGATTGGGAAAAATTAAGGACAGCACAACAGAAAGCCTCACCGGGGTTTTGCAGTAATTATGTTAAACCTTCACCTGCTGGTTTGCGCACTAACGTTTTGTGCGCTCTCAATTTTCCACGCGAAATAAAGGGATGACTGCGACAATATTGCGGAGATTAATGACAGCATCATTGGACATTTTCAGCTATTACCAGAGCTAACACAGTTCCGAATAGAGTGTTTTCTGGCTTTTTGCTAACGTTGAAATTCTAAGTCTACTGTTTACGTTTCTGACAGGTGCTGGACAAAGATTTTAACGAGTTTGTGGACATACTTGACGAGGACAAAATTCATGACATGGCCCTTCTTCCTGTCGTGAAGACAGCACATGGCGGTGAAACGCCAAGTGGAGAGGTCAGTACCACAGCTTGCAACATTGCAATGTGTATTATACTTTCTCCTAACCTTTCCAACCTAATTGAATACTGTAAAAGTAAGGACATTCACTTGTGCCTTCTTATTACTAGCTGCTCTCTGACATTCGCTGTAAAGAAACATCTCTACTTTACTCCACTTGTTCATTGTGTCAATGCGAAATTGGTTTGCCCGTTTCCCCTTGCAAAATGAGTGGGACAGAATCAATAACCCAGTGCCTTTCTCTTTTCTACACTTGTTATGTTTTGGTGGAGAGTATTATTGGAGCTGATGAGCAGATTGGTCTAAATGTATTTTCATGGCAACAAGAAACTAAATATATTTATTTTTTGTTTATAACTTTAAAGTACCTGTATAATTGCCAGATTTTCTGCCTACGCCTGATAAATTGTGCTTTCTTTGTTAATTCACGTATTTGAAGGGAAGCCCAGTTGATAAAAACACTCCAGAAACCAGCCAGGAGCGGCACTCCAGGATTACACCAAGGTAGGCTCAACGGCCTGCACTTATCATGCCCTTCACGACGCAATTGAGATACAACGACCTTCCAGAGAATATTGTCACTATAAACGACGGCACCTCGTTTCGGAGCGCGAAAACTAATCTCACTTACTCCCACTCCCCTCTGTATTACCTCTTGCCCTGAAGGTAATCGAAATGAATAGACTGTTCCTTTTTTTAACCTTTTCCTATTCAGTCACGCCGCACGGTGACGACGATGGGGCAGGATTTGTATTTTCGGACTTCGACTTCCTTAAAACGGCTGCAGCAGAAAGCAAACCACTAGGCTCCTATGTCTCAACGAGAATTGTCGACGTTGTGTTCCAAGAAATGGCAACGCATACATTGTGAGTAAGCTTGCATCAAGGCGTATACCTCTGAATCTTTCGCTACCTGTTAAGGCCAGTGCTGCGATGACAGCCAAATATGATTTTTGCAGGTACCCATCCAGAGCGTTTTACCAAAATGTGGGGCGAGCACTCGTATCTCAATACCCACAGCTGGAAGATACCTGTGGAAGTGGCCATGTAAGTGCCTTGATGAAATGCATTTTCGGTTTGGTGTATTCTCCATAGTAGTGCAAGCTCCTAATGGGCATCTTTTTGTTTATGACAAAAAAATTAGATTTTTTACTCATAAACATGTTCCCTTGTTTGTGCTGGAAGAGTTCAACATTTCCTTAAAATCTGCAGGAAATTAAACATTTCACCTGCTTAGGGAAGGGGCGTAATGTAACAAAATCTTAGTTTGAATAAAAAAGGGACTTCAGAAAAATATCGAATTGTTGCTGTACATGTTGCGTTTTCTTTTTTTTTTGCCATGACAGTAGTGCAGCTTTTCGGCATTGTTTGCAAACAAGTGTGTTTGAAAAAAAGGGCTTAGAGTTGTGTTCTCTGAGGAGTGCTTGCCTTGTTTTTAGTTGTGTGACTGCTTCAAATAAACTGTTTTGCACTTTGGTGCTATACACAAGTAGGGGAAAAAAAAAGGGAAACGCATCCTGCTTGAAACTTGCGATTGGTGTCGACACTGTTCCAAACCTCGGCCCCAGTTCTTCTTTCCGCGCTTACGCACGCAATACCTAGTAATAAAAAATAAAACTATTAGCGATCAATTGCTTTTTAATATTTTTTGCTTCATGTTTCGGTTTTTTTTTTGTTTGCTCTACCTTTTCGTTTTCTTGCCTCTCAATGTGCGAGCGGAGGATAAGGAGGACTCCAGTGACGGGCAGTGGGAGTTGGGCTCCGGTCAAGCGTCGGCTGAGGTCCTGGCCCTTCTGGACTGCATGTGCACCGCCCTCGAGTTGGTGACGGAGCGTTTAGCAGCCGGCACGGGCGGGACCGGTGGCCAGGACCAGCGTGAGCCCGAGCTGCACCCTCGGCTTACGATTCCCGTTTACACGGGGTTCGACGACCGCAATTCCGTCGCCGACTTATTGGCGGAGCTGGGTGTCTACGCAAGAGCGTCCAGCGCCTCAGAAGAATACGTGCTGTAGCGGATCCTCTCCCTTACCTTGCCGGCGAGTGCGAGAGGATGGTGCGTGTTAAAAACTCCTTTTCTATCTCCCGAGGCGTTCCGACGCAGCTTCCGAGAGGAGTTCCTGGCACGGAGATGCCAGACCCTAGTCCAGCGAGGAATGGAGCGTCGCACACGGCACCCAGAAGAAGGCCTTCTGGAGAATATCCGGGTCATGCAGGAACTGGTCAACCGAGCGGTGCAAGGTGCTCGCATCGTTCGTCAGTCAGCCCCCGTTACAACATGTATTTTCATGAGCGCAACTACAACACCATCAAATGCCTCGTGCCGAAAACCATCAATCCCCCGCCCCCAGCTGCAGAAGCCTCCGAGCCGTCCTGTGTGTGAGCACCCCCCACACACATCGACCAAGAACGAGCAACTCTGACCTGGCGCCTTCCTGAAAGGGAGTGTACCAACCTCGTCTACTTGTCGCTTGCCCTGGAACCCTTTGACTGCAGTCGGGATGGCGTCGGGAGGCCCAATGTTTTTACACCAAGCAGGGTATTGAACCGAACCCGAACCGTAAACCGAAAACCGGAAAAAACCGTTATTTTCGCTCGAACCGCAGTTGAACCGGAACAAAATAATTTTTTTTTGCTCCGGAGCAGAACCGATATGTTTCCAATGCGGTTTTCGGTTCATACGCGAAGTCAGGTCGCGTGAAAAGTGCGTGGCGAAAAACACAGTAACCTGAAAAATAAACCGAAAATGTAAAAAAAAAAAAAAAAACTTATTTTCGCGCAAACCGGAGAAAGCCGTGCACTTGTTAAGAAACTACGTGTCCAATGTGTTTTGTCTCTGATCAGGAAGCTAGGATTGAAGAAACCAGTGCTTTATTCTCCAACGCGGTGGATGTCCACGCTGCATATGCTCACCTCGCTACTTGAACTAAGAGGCTTCGCTGGAGGGTTGCTCTCAAAAGAAGAAAGCTCCAGGTCGACTGAAGACGTTTGGGCGGAAGTCGAAACGCTCGCAGTATCGCTTCGCCCGGCAAGAATGGCGACGACGCCATTGCAGAAGGAACAGCTCACTCTAGGAGATTTCTACGGCGCATGGCTGAGATACTCTATAGACACTTCCAAGATATCGTCGCCGTTAGCAAAGGCCTTGGTCCAGTCAATGAAAAAGAGGGAGCGACAACTTATTGACACGGATGTCTTTTGTGCAGTAGTGTACATGGATCCCCGCTACCGCCTTCTTCTCCCCCCTGACCAAAAGTACCGGGCCACGTTGCATTTGACAGAGACTTGGAGGCGGATCACAGCTCTGCAATGCGAGCAAGAATCTACCTTGTCTTCTGAAACTGCGGCGGCTCCAGAAGATCCGGAAGATGCCCTGGAAGCGCTCCTCAAGGAAAGAACGGTTGAGGTTGTAGTGCACGTTCGAGGTACCAGTAGCCCACTTTCTATAGCATGCCTCCTGGAAATGCTAGACAAGGAGCCGCGGCTTTCAAGGGACGCTAACGTGTTGCAGCTTTGGGAAGAGAGACGGGAGCGCCATCCAGAACTCTGCGCATTGGCGCAAGTAGCCCTGGGAGTGTCTGGGACCCAGGTCAGCGTGGAGCGAGCCGTTTCTGCACCTAAGTTCATTTTATCGTCTCAGAGGTGCCGTCTTTCCCCGGATATGTTTGACGACGTCCTGCTTCTTCGGTCAGCTGCCTGACATTGAACTGCGCTTTCACCTACGTCCCGAGGTGCCCCAGCACTAGCTCGTTCGTTCGACACAGTAATGTGAGACTTTGCTTTATATATGTAACACTTTTATAAAATTTTCATAGTTTATCTTTTCCTCCCGTCAATGGGCTTTGTAGCATATGTGTACGAACCGGTTCGAACCGGTTCGAACCTTTATTTTTTCACTCCGGAGTTGAACCGGAGCTGAACCGTTTTCCCTGAACCGGAACGAAAACCGGAACGAAAAACATTTCGGTTCGACACCCTGACACCAAGCTGGGTCGGCAAGAGTCTAAATTCCTAACCCAGGGAAGCCCCAGGCACCTGAAATTGCCTTTCCTCCCCCTATCTCCTCCCCCCCCCCCCCCCCCCCCCCTCCGGCCTGGGGTCCTAACCGGAACGAAAGCTTGCCACAGACGCTGCAAAGCCCCTCAAGGGGCCGGCTGCCGTCTCCCCACGGCGAACGCCAGCTGCCTGCCAGTCTTCGAGATCATTGAACGGCCAAAGGCCCCAGCTTGGGCGAAGAGGTGGCTGGCAATGAGAGAATCAAACAGCGGAGCAGAGCGGCAGATGCCAACGTGGGAGATAATGGGGTAACATGGGAAACAGAGTGACACAAGACCGTCGGCAGCCTGGTTCCTGCTACAATTACGGATCGCGTGACCACATTCGCAGCCAATGCCTCTACCGGCGGTGCCGGTGCCAAAGGAAACAGGGAAACCAACAGGACCTATGACGCTGAACTTGGACATCTTGCCGCCGTCGGCCCCTAGCAGCCTTGGGATGAGTGAGTCGTCAGCACTTCTTCCTTCTGCGTCGCGTACGACCTACGGATCAATGCATCAAGCATCACATGGCAGTTTGTCTACTTGTTCCGTTTGCCGCCAGTTTTAATCACGGAGCAGAAAGTTTGCTTATTAAAGACGTTTTTGAGCTGCGCAAAGAAAAAAAAAACAAATTTGTTTTCAAATACGCTTTTGCAGGTAGCTTCAGACTCAGTGATAACAGCAGCAGGTGCTGTAAAACTAATCATTTCTTTCGACAAAACAATAACATGAGTAGTTTACTTATTTATCAGGATTAAACGTGCCTATTATCTTAGACTGGGCGTTTATCGCTGGCAAAAAACTTCACTCGGCTTTGCTGCTGGCGGCTATTTGCTGGCTGAACAGTCAGCCGGACGTGACCCCCTTCACTAGGCGAAACAATTGCATTACCGGTGCAACTATACCGGCTCACTGCGAAACGAGGCCTGCTGCAGCCCCCCCCTGCCGGCGTCCCAGACATCCTGCAGGCTTGTCTAGTATCCAGCGTACAGATGCAACATCTGAAGAGCATCTTGCAGCTGTTCACACCAATGTACTACACGGAAGTTCCGGGAAAGACTGACGTCCTGCTGCATCGAATCGAGACCGGTGACGCTCGACCAGTGCAGTGCAACCCAAGGACTGTCATCGTCTACATATGAGCCCTCCTGGATGCAGCACTACAGGAGATGATCATCACCGGAGCTGTCCGCAAGTCGCAGAGTCTTTGGGCTACTCCCGTCATGTTAACTCCGAAAAAAAAAAAAAGAGAAGAAAACCTGCTCGGTACATTTTTGCGTGGATTATCGCAGCCTCAATGCTGTAACGGTGATTCATACCCATTTCTCTCGGTTGATTCGACAATGTACGCAATCGGCAACACGAAAGAGTTCACCACGCTTGACTGCAATCTAGGAATTTCTGGAAATCGAGATAGACCCAGAGGAGGTTCCAAAAAAATTCGGCAGAGGTACTCAAGGCTGCTTACGTGTGGGAATGCGAGAGCATGACACACGCACTAGGCACAGCTTTATACCCATGTCAGACGGGCTAGTTTAGTGCACTTCAAGCGAGTGCACTTCAACCCGTCGAAACACACTCCAAGTGTGTTGGTGCTACACGGGAAAACTTAGTGTAACTCCGAAATTATGGCAATGACGATGGGTAAAGTAATTGGTACGAAAAATACTAAAGTACAAGCGCATATTTTCATAACTAACTTCGCCGTTTTATTAAAAACACGTTACCACACATTGTTGCGCTAAGTCACGAGCTTTAATCCAAATTTAAATCCAATTTGACGACTATGATCAGCCATTGCAAGCCAGACAAATCCAACAAAATCTAGACATCACTTTCAATCGCCACAACGAAAAAGAAAATTGGGGTGTGTGTATGTGTATGGGCGACTTGTCTCCAGCTGTAGATGAGAAATTTAGCCAGTTCGGCACAACCGCTAGCCTGGGGTCTTTAACGTGCACCACGCAGTAGTGGTACACGACCGTACGCCGGTACGATGCTCATCCAGATCGAAACGGGCAGGGGTGGGGATTGAACACAGGATCCCTGGGTTCTGCAGCGCTAGCTTTCGCTCCGCGTGCTCCGAGCTGGTGTGTGCGAGGCGCCGCGAGCCCACTCGGCCACTCTCCACAACGAAACATCATGGAGTGTGTGGACGACGAGCTGGAGAGCGATATCCGCGATCTTGGACAGTGAACGCGCGCTGGTGGGGGCACTTTTCTCCGTGAGAGCCCAACGCATTTCAGATGAGAGGCAGCTGGAGCTGGATGCCGACGCACAGGCAAGAATTTCGAGTGACATCGATCAGTAGCTGCATGTCAATGCCTTCACCATAGCCGCTCTCATGACCGACAGCCTACCCGTGATCAGTCCAGAACGGTGGAGTTTCCAGAGGAACGAACGGTGGTTCGAAGACACCTTGCCCCATTTGGGCGAGTTCCATTTCAAGCAAGCCTTTCGCGTCTCTTCTACCACCTTCAGATTCCTGGTGGGGTCTTGCAGGCGCCTCCTGGCCGTCGCTGGCCGTCACGAAGGGGTAGATTAACCGCTTGTTTTTCTACAATGCACTACTTTCCTGCCAACAGAAAACAAGTGCGCATCTAAAAATACTCCTATCGAAATAATACTAATTTTTCCCAGCGTTAGTTTCTTATATTATCTCTACTTTTTGAACACTGCTATCGAGATTACACACTCGGTCTACCGGAGCGAGCGTAGTGTGCTCCCCGAACTCTCTTCATGGGAAGTGTATTCTTCGGGCTGGGCTGGGGATTAAACTCAGCATCACTGGGTTCTGCAGCGCGAGCTTTCTCTTCACGTGCTCCGATCTGGTGTGCGCTAGCCCACTCGGCCACCTATACCCCTTAATAAAGACACGTTAAAACAAATTAGACGTTTACAATTCTCTGTAATGCCGAATTGGAACGCAGCTCTTGAGGAGGAGAAGAGAAGGGTACGAGGGAAGGGTATGCCGCTGCTCCCCCTCCGTACCCTCCCGTCGTCCTCTTCTGCTCCCATCCCACTTAGCGGAAAATTTTCGCTAAATTTCCTGCTAAACTTAGCGGGGAATTTTTCCGCTGAATTTACGTGTTACGTCCACATGACACGTCACGTAAAATTTTAAATGTGACAACACGGGTAAAATTTTCCCGCTACATTTGGCGGGAAACTTTTCCGTCAAACTTAGCGAAAAATTTTACCACCAAATTTACCGGGAAAATTTTACCCTCGTGACGTCACACGTGACGACACACGTGACGTCACGCGTGACGTCATTTCGGGAAACGTCCCATAATGCAACGCGCGGTAACGCCGACGCCGACGCCGCTCAACCCGGAAACGGGTGCCCAGGAGCTGCGCCCTAAAACAATGTTATATTAATGAACAGTTTTTACGTCAATTGGATGATTCTGATCGATCATCCCAAGCCAAGGTAAAGAAAGAAGCATATCCAACTTTGGCGTTCCGCTTCGTCCCACGGAAGTGTACGAGGAGACCCTGACACTGCCTAATTAGATCATAATTATTGTGTTGTCTCAAATAGTTACATGCTGAAACAAAAGTAGGCTCTATCCTGCTTTGCTAACCAAGATAGCCTTGGAATGACTGACGTTGTCGTCGTGTTTTATCAATTCACCGCGGCGCTAATCTTGGTTCAGATCAGCCTAAACTCCAAGTCCACCCTAAAGTTTTTTTTGTTTTTTTTTTTGCAATGCTACTCTTTCTACATGTCCTCTCTTTCAAGCATTTATTATTTTTGATAAAATAAAATTTACGCCACGTTTTTGGTTTCTGTGTTGCTAGCTTTACTGTTGAAACACTCCTATTGATGCCACGCATTCGATCGAGTGAAGTGAGTTCGTCAAACTCCCTCAAAGCCAAGTGTGTTCCTCAGGAAGAAGCCTGTGTGGCACACTACATAAATGACACTAAAGGCGAAGTGCACTCGGTTGAAGTGCACTAAATTAGCCCGTCTGACAGGGGTATCAGCCAGAACCGTAGAGCCGCCGTGGCGTCGGGGACCCGCCCCCCCCCCCCCCCCCCCCCTACCGGAGACCCGAGTTCATTTCCCACCCAGACCGAATTGTACGAAATTTTCCTTTCAAAGCCATTAATTTACTTTGTTTACAGGAACCTCCCAGAGAATTTGTTTTGCAGCCAATGGGAATTTAGGGACCATTTCGCTGATACAGACAACGCCCAACCAATGGGAATTTCGGTGCCGTTTCGCTGCTAACAACAATGCCCAGCCAATGGGAATTTCGGTGCCGTTTCGCTGCTGCAGGAAACGCCCAGCCAATGGGAATTTAGTTGCCGTTTTCGCCGGCTTCACCGACATTGCTCCGAAAGACAGTTAATGTTGTCGCATTAAAAACCGCTTTCACCTGTCGGAAGGGACTGTTCGAGTTTGTGCGTTTAGCTTTTGGGCTTTCGAATTAACCCGATAGCTTTCAACATCGAATAAACATTGGTCTCGGTGAAAGTGCAAGTTAGTGATGGCGTACATGAATGACGTCATTTTCCCCAGCCTCTCAAGAAATACCTCGAACATCTTAGGATTGCCCTCGAGCGATTGCAATCTGCCAGCTTGAGAGTTAACCCCGAAAAAAAATTAACATTCTTGGCTTCGTTGTTGATAACCGAGCTTTCCAACCGAATGAGGACAAGCTGCGCGCAATAACTGATTACTCGCCGCTGCAAGACGTCAAGCGCTTGCAAAGCTTTTTAGGATTAATTAAATGTTATCGCCAACTCATCCCACACTGTGTCGAGCTAGCCCTTTGCATTCGTCTTTTAGCAAAGGAGAAAATTGACGTTAAAGACGAAAGCAACAGGGCGCCTTCCCTCGACTTTCGAAGGCAATCACCGACTCCGCTTCGTTAGTTTTCGGATATTTTTAACCGTTTGTTGCTGAAGGAAGATGCCAGGAACTTTAACATTGGTACAGTCCTGCTTCAGGAACACAACGTTGTTCTTCAGCCAGTTGCCTTCACCAGCCGCATGCTGACAGAGGCCGAACATTACTACAGTGATGTCTCCATAGTATGGACGCCTCTGTTCGCCCCCAAAAAATCGTCCATAATGTGAGTTGACCATATTGACGAGACAAAAATGCATATATTTTCCCAGCTTGTCCCCGAAAATGGTGTCCATATAGCGAGGTATTCATATTAAAGGGGTCGATATTTACGAGACATGACTGTATTTCCTAATGAAAAAATGAGTGTCTCGCCATTATTTTTGCTCTAAAAAAACGTAACATGCGTATCGATGGCACATCCTTTCAGATCCAGACCGATCAAGTTCTTTCCTGGCTGAAGAATTTGCGGAATCCAGTGGGACGCTTCGCACAGTGAGCTCCGACATTACAGGCATACCACTTAGCAACTACATACAAAAAGGAGTTACGTGGTGGCAGACCCGATGGCACGCACTCCTTTGCAGGTCCTTCCCACTCATGACGAACCAGCATTGGTGGGAATAACTGGCATTGTGGCCGACACATCAATCACGTTGGGGCGTTGGTGATCTGAGCAGAACTTCGCAAGGCCCAGTGGGAGGACGGACTCCGTCTACGGGTGCGCGAGAAGCTTGCAGAACAAAGGGCAGGCCGCACGCAGAGCGACGATGGGTACGGTTCCACTCGTATTCGCTGAGAAAGAATGAACTCTTTTCAGCTACATTTTTCAAGCAGAAGATGACGCCAATGGATCGCCTTTCAGGATCGTGATGCCTCAGAAACTCCGGACACTGTTCAACAGTTACTTCCATGATTCAGCCTCATCAGGTCACAGCAGCAGCAGTATGACTTACGATGAGTTACGTCGTGTCGATACTTGACCAGGAATCAGGCAGGATATACAGTCATGTCTCGTTAATACGGACCCTGTTAGTATGGATACCCCGCTATATGGACACCAGTTTTGGGGACAAACTAGGAAAATACGTGCATTTTTGTCTCGTTAATATGAACAACTCGCATTATGGACGATTTTTTGGGGGAACGGAGGCGTCCATATTAACTAGACATCACTGGACGAAGCGAAGGCGAAGCACACCCTGGACAAGTATGGGCATACTTTAGTATAAAGTATGCCCATACTTGTCCAGGGTGTCAAAAGTAGAAGCCACGCGGAGGTCACCCACAAGGATTAATGCAGTCAATCGTAAGCCACTCTCTTTGGCAGATTGTTGTCTGCGACGTAACTGGTTTTCTCATAATTCATGAGGTAATCAGCATCTTCCTGTCGTGACTGATCACTTCACGAAATGGGTTGAATTGTTCCTCTTACAGAAGCTTGTTTGGTGGGAACAGTGTGCTCAAAGACGTAGGACCAGGACAGAGAAACGAAGACTAGATACGGATAGAGAAAGACTGGCCAAAACACAAGTGCCGACAGATTATGTTGTATGTAAAGCCTAGTCAAGTGCTTTGTTCACTGAGAATCTTTGACTCGGAGTGCTCGTAACACTAGGCTGTTTCGGAACAACGCTTGCGCTTACTCCTTCAATGCACATTCAATTTGCCCAGTAAATAGTAAAAAAAAAAAAATGGCACACCTGTGCCGCAGAATTAATAATCTCCAGCCAGATATGAAGCTTTGCAGCACAAAACACCGCACCAAATAGATAACTTTGGCTATCCTTTCAGTCGCTAAAATCAAACCTTTTGCCAATTCATAAAGGAGAATGGTGGGGAAATAGACAAATACCGAGTGTGCATGTGGTGGCATTTCCAACAGTTACTCTTGCATATGCCATCCTGTGTGACTGCACTTCCAGCATGCTCCTTGGTGCTTGGCAAACGGTCTATTGTTCAAACAAGCCTGTGCATCATCATTCACCTTTAGGTACTAGTCAAAATCGAGTTTTCAGTTGTCTCCTCAAGGGTTAGCAAGGAATGATAGATATGCTAATATAATAGGTTCTTTCTTTTGGAAGAAGTGAATAATCGAGAAGACACGTGTCTTCTCGATTATTCACTTCTTCCCCCCCCCCCCCTCCTATTGTGCAACAGTGTACAATGTTGCAGAATAGGAGGGGGGGGGGGAGGGGGGATCGTGGTGTCCACCAGATAATGTGTGTACCTTTACAAGTCTGAATGGCATTGAACTTGCGTTAAATGTCTCTGCTATTATGCACAGTTGCCCAAATTAAATTTTTACAGCTCCAGTCTACCTCCTCGATGAAAGACCAATTTATTAAAAAAAAAAAAAAAAACAGCAACAGGAGAGCGGCTTTGCCAAGGTGAAGCCTGTTCAGGATGTCAGCGTAGTAGCGAATAAAAAGAAAAGTCATTATCGTATTCCGCGTGAGGGACTTAAAAAAAATAAAGGAGGAGAGCAGGTGATTCTAAACTCGCTTATGGCACATCGGAACGCAAGGCGAAGCACACCAAGCAACGGGTGGCATAAAGAGCACGAGGAACGCGCGATGGTGAAGCAAGCAAGCACTGTCTTTGGGGAAAATTAAGCGGGTGGGGGGGGTGGGGGGGAGGTAAGCATGTGGACGCACATGCGAAGGGAGGGTAAACAAATGCGCGAGTCGCGCAAAGGACAGAGGAACTTGAAAGCCGTATTGCTTATAGGGCTTGGTGTTTCAGTGCCTTGTTTCCTGTCCTGTGTTTGGTCGCTTGCCTTCAAGTCTGCAATCGGTTCAGCTTTGCCTTGGAGTCTGACGATCCCCTGTGTGGATTGTTCCGGCAACAAATATTTTCGAAGGTTCAAAAATCTTATTTGCTATACTGAGTACAAAATAGTGAGAAATGTAATTAAGATAGAGTAGCAAATACTCTACACGAAATGTATATTCAAGATACCCAAATACAACCAAAAGTATTTGAAATACAGTATCTTGAGTAGAGTATTCAATATAGGCACAAGTTCCTCGTAGATTAAAAGGCCGTAATGATCACAGGGGCGTGTATAGTCGACTATTTGAAAGTCTCGCGTAGAGAGGAGACAGCTATAAGGAAGTTCAAAAATAAAACGCAAAAATATGACAAAACAAATTAAAAAAAAACAAAAAAAAACTACGAAGCGCTTCAAACATTGTAGACAGCTTTAGCCGATTTTAGCTTCGATAGCCGCCTTACCCTCGGTAAACTACCACTGTACCAGGTAGTGCGGCTGAGATTTCAACTCGTCGAAAAACTTGACATCGGAAAACGCCATTTTTCGATCCAACAACAAAAAAATCGTATGATTTGACCCGTCCATTCTTCGGCCCACTTTATTTTTCTTGCAGCTCGTTCCAAGTAAACGGCCGGTTTGTAGCAGTCTATCAAAGAAGCCATCAAAACATAAAAATAAAATAAAAGAAGAGCCGATACCGAACGGCTTACGCATTAAGTGCAGCCTCTCCCGAGCATTCCCCGTTTTTGGGCGAGTCACTCCCACAGAACGACCGCAGCAACGACGGATAACCATCGCGCGTCGAAGAAACGCTATCATTTGCCGGCAGCCCGTGCTCGGAGTGTGCGGCCTTCCCCATCAGAACCCATCTCTTAAAACCTGCAAGTATACCCTTCTGAAACGACCACTTCTGACCGGGGACGAGAAAGAAAACGATTTCCCTTAAACTCGTCGTCGTCTCTACTTTATACGCATGCGAGGCACACTCAAACACACACACGCGCGCACACGTAACGAACGACCAAACGAGTGAAGAGCAAGACGGCAATTCGGGCATGTGCTTTGCATACGTTCTAAACGAGATGGGGCTTTACAACAATAGAGTTGATAAAAATCGAAAACAAAAAACTCAACATCTTGCGAAGCAACGGGTGCTAGGAATGTCTTTTTTTTTTTTTTTGCTACGCTTACATTGTGTGCGTAAAGAAAAAAACGGCGGAACGTAAAGGGGAAAAAGGAGAATTTTACAGGATCGCAGTGAGTAAATATTGACGAAGACATAAAAAACGAAGTCGCGTAATTATTGCTGTGTCCTACCTTCTCCTCAGCAAGTCTTGCCAGCAGTGTTTGTAAAGCGAAGTCCTGAGTATATTCTCTTTTCCAAAATGAAAAAAAAAGAGATCGTATCACGTTAACGATTACGATATATAAGTTAAACAGCTTCGAACAACAAGGTTGCCTTTCGATGCGATGATACTTGCTACTATATACTATACTCAGTTTCATCCTGAATACCAGGGGGGCTATGTTGCACGTTTTGGACCCCCAGGAGACAAGGGAGAAGGAAGTGACGGCAACAACGCTCTTTGGATGTTGATTGGTGGAGTCGCTGATGACGGTATCGGCTAAGATACGTTCATTCACACCTACGTCACTTCCTTCTCCCTAGTCTCCTGGGAGTCCAAAACGTGCAACATAGCCCCCCAGTTCACACAGCCCCGTTTCTCACGCTGCGTTATGTTGCAAAAGCTTACGTCTGCGGACGTCGGCAGTCACCAGGGCTTCTGTGCATCCTATGCGTGCCGATCAATAGGCCCGTAGCTCTCACGTTTTGAGCTGCGCTCCAGGCGAACAAAATAGAATATTTGGCTACAGTTTTTTATGCTCCGTTCCATTCTTAGTGCCAACGTAGCAGAGGCTACAAGAGCGAGCTGCGAGCATTCAGCGTCCCTGCCAAGCACGCGCGCTTGTGCAGTGCGACCATCGTTCAGGAGGATGTGCTTTTGCGAGTAGCTTCGGCTTCGCTAGCACGTAAAGTGAAACATACCTGCTCGCGGAAGCTATGAAAGAAAGCAAAGATGAAACGAATGTTTAATGGGACGCTGCGACCGCAAGCTGCATAATTCCTTTTTTTTTAGAAGTTTTGTTACCGCGCATCTACAGATGCTGACAGATGCTTTTACCCGAACGTGGCGCGTGCAAAATCGAAGGTTACAGCGCCACATGGATGGTACAGCCAGCATAACATGGTCGCGCCTTGCGTAAGTCTTCCGGGCACGCTCGCGCTCCCTTGCGCAGATCAACGGGTCTATAGACCTTTTGCCGAATTACCCAAGCATGAAAAAGCACGCCGGACACTTAGGTAAACGCGCTGCGTATACCTAAGTGGTTCCAATGTGTTTGCATTTTACCTGAATTGTTGGCGGGACCTATTTTTCGCGAATTGTAGGCGATTCGCGAAATTCGCGAAAATGAGGTCTTCGCGAAAATTAAGTCGTTTACAGTACAGGGTATATAAGGCGATGGGGTAGTCAAGGGGAGTGAGATTAGTGTGTTGCGAGTGCTTTATGGTGCTTGTGTTTGTTTTCTTCAAGTGCTTCGTTTCCTCCATTTTCCATGCTATAAAGAATTGTAAAATAAAAATTTCCAACAAGTTTATGTCAATAATGCAGTTAATGCAGAGGTGCAAGCGAGCTGGACAAGAATAAAATAATAATCCATAGAGAACGGGAACAAGTTGCAGGATTTTTTTAAACGCACTGTTGAAAAATGTCTATTGAAACACAGTTGCATAAATTATATTGAAACTCTACTGCAAAAATTCCGATCAAGCACTATTGCCAAAAGTTCTATTGAAATGCATTTACTAAAAATTTAATTAAACTCGGTGACCAATCCTGTCAATATAACTCATAATAAAAACAAAAAGGTATTGAGTTTTAATTGAGACTCAACGCAGTGTATTAGTGAATCCTTTACACTTTCAATTGAAACTCGTTTTATTTATTTTTTGAAGAAAAGGCGCGAATAGCCTTGACTGCATCTACAAAAAGGGGTGTTTCCGAGTGTTAACCGAAAGCTTAGACTCCGACTGCAATATGAGTGGGAAAAAATCGAAACATTACTCATACGAATAACACTCGCGATGTTATTCCAACTAACTAAAAGAGCGTAATATTTTTTTTTAATATTTCTTGTTTTAGTTTTGCGTGGTTAAGCATATAGCATTGCGAAGGCTACAAACACGCTATAGTGATTTGAAACTTGTCTCGCGGAAAGAGCGGTTGCGCTAGAAAGGCACGTTCGAAAGCAAGAAGCGCGGGCTAGCTCGCTCTTGGCGCCTTTGCTGCCCGGTTAGCTTGAAGCCGAAAGGAGCAGAGTGAGCGCGAAAATTATGCACGCCGAAACTAATCAAACAGAAGGTTGAAGACCTTTAGCTGCTAGCTAAAGGCCCGTTCACACTCTTGCAACCAAGTACGACCGAGAGAGACGCGACTTGTTAAAACCTCTTAAAATTTCTTAAGACGAGCGAACACACTGGCATGCTGGCGCCATCTATGCGGTGACCCTGGAACTGCATTACACAAGAGCGCAGGTTTTGCGGTATTTCCGAGGTCAAATGCGCGTAATACCTATAAGAAAGGCTCGTTTATAACGCTGACAAAAGTTTTTCGAGCTAAGAAAGAAAGGATAATGTGCGAGAGAAACAGAAAATATGCCGGACTGCCAAGTTTACACTGCTGCCCAATAGAAGGCGCCAGTGTGTCCTCGCGTTGTAAAAGGTTTTAAGGAACCCAGTTTTAAGAGGTCGCAAGAGTGTGAACGGGCCTTAAAGCTTTTCCTGGCTTGCGCCTACCAAAGTCTACAGACTTTTTTTTTTTTTTTACAGAGGATGTATTTGAAGAAAAAGCAAGTACCGTTTAGAAAACAAAATCTGGATTCGTGAATGAAGAGTGAGACAACGATGAAGCAATTATCGCTGCAAATTTTCCTTTGAAGAGCACGAATAAAACAAACATTCAAGGGAGGTCTTAGCTTTTTTCTGTACTGGTCTAAAAAAAATTGGCTCCATTTTATCTTAGTAATGAATGCTGCATACTCCTCTCGGATCCTCATTTCTCATTGAAAAAGAGGCGAAGTAAAGCATAAAATTAAAAAGTAAGTAAGGTGTCTGAAGCCCATTCATTACCTCAAGGCTGCTACCGGCAAGACGGCTTTGATAATCCGACGTGACCTTATGCATCACGCCAGGCAATTTCATTTATAGGCTACCGAAGAAGCAGGAAAACCTAGTTGCTAAATATAAAACGCATATCAATTCGGCTAATTCAAATTTGATCTGGGATTAATTACGTCTTTGAAAGCGCCTCAGTTCCTTTTATGGGATTCTAGGTTGATTATATTTAGCGAAGGCAGTCTTGTTTAAGTTGGGTATTAGAAAGCACTTAGTACTCCGTAAAATGTCTTATGAGAAATGATATTTATTTTGCTGTAAGATTTAAAAAAAAAAAAAAATTAAACACGCAGCCGCTTTGTAATTAGGCTTTTTTGGTAAGCCGCTCCTGGATAATGTTATGTTTCGAGTTATCAATCGCCTGAAAAATGTTTGATAAAAAGAAATTGCACGGGGTGGGAAGAGTGACGTCCGTTCACATGAATAGTTTATGAGCTTCTGGCCGATGTCGATATATTGTTATGTAATACAGTAATATGACGTTTAAAACACATTTTAATTAAGCTCGAAAAAGACGTTTTCCAAAATTGTTTTTAAAAAATTACTTTTGAAAAACACTGAAAGCTGTAAGACAATTAGCTTTTCTTAGAGACACGAAGATAATTATTAATTTTTTATTATAACTAATTTCTCGATGGGGAGGAGGCACATACAATTATATATAGAATCTTTTACAAACATTTATACAAATGTACCTGGTAAATAGTGATTTGAAGAACTTCAAAATCAAAAGATACAAATTGATATTAATACACACGGAACCAGCAGATATCCCGGCTCAGTATGGCACTGAAATTTCACGTATAGCTAATTGAAACAAAATAATTATAGAAACCTGGGACAGTAAACATTTATATTTAATAAAAACCAAAGCAAATCTTCGGTTTTTAGCCCTAA
Source organism: Ixodes persulcatus (assembly GCA_013358835.2). Taxonomy (NCBI): domain Eukaryota; kingdom Metazoa; phylum Arthropoda; class Arachnida; order Ixodida; family Ixodidae; genus Ixodes; species Ixodes persulcatus. Next base: position 1,013,487 of record JABSTQ010009368.1, on the reverse strand, counting down.
AAGTAGAAAGCTTGACTTTCCGAGCGTCATCATTCTAGGCTTTCCGATGGCTGAAAATCCACCAGCAGATTTTTCACTCTTTGAGATGTCCAACTGAATCGGAAAACAATTATTTTTCTCGCAATACTTCGCTCAGTTTCGAACGCCTGAATTGCCTCATGAAAATAATTCAGTATAACTAAGGGTTAACCACTTGCAACGTTCTGCAACGTTTCCATGCGGAGCGCAGAATGAAACATTTTCTACTTTCTACTTCACTTCCTTCTCGCTTCGAGTCGGAATGAGTAGCAACACTTCACAACTGTAACTGGAAATACGTTGTCCTGTTTCAGACAGCCATATCTCGAGCACCTGCCCTTTATAATGCGCCATAGCTACCGACACGACTTTTAATTAGAGTAATCTTTCGCTATATCCGGGCAAATTTCCCGTTTCACGACTTGGTACAGGCTTATGCGCGCGCAGTCTTTCCAGCCCTTTCTTATTATACAGCTTAGCTAATTAGTTCGCAGCTTCACCGCACTACTGTTTAGTTTTACGATCCTTTCCTCCCATTCCTCCCCCTTCCCTGCTCCTCCTCCTCCTCCACAAGATATGAACGAGTAAAGTCAGTAAAATAGAGAGGGAACGGGGCGGGTCGCGGTTTCTCTCGGTTGAGTAGTTAGGAGAGATTCTTCGCTGGTCGAGCCATCTCCAACTTCAGCCGGAGCTCAATTTCTGTCATCCAATCGCGTTTCTACTCTCCTCATCCTCCTCCTCTCCCTTGTTTTACCCCCTTTCTCTCTCTTGACCCCGCGTGTCGCTCGTAATTAATTAAGTGGCGTTCCGAACCGACAAACGAAACTCGAAGCTGACGTGAGCCTTGAACGTCTCCTGCCTTCCTCTCCTTCAACTCTTTCTCTCTCTCTCTCTCTCTTTCTCTCTTCATTTTTTCTTTCACTCTTTCCCGACTTTTCATTTCGGCCCTAGCGAAGTGCACGGAGTTCTCTCGTTCATTGAACGGTGAAAAAAAGTGAGAAAAGAATTGAGCTAAGGAAGTCGGGCTGAACTTCAACCACCCCAGAATGGCTATCTTTTTTTCGCTTTTGAGGAGCAAAAGAAAGCGTTGCTTTTTGCTCTCTACTGCGAGGACTCCCGCCTCAACTTAGCTGCTTTAGCTCAACAGTCATGGCATAAATTCCGATCCTCATTTTGACAGTGACTTTTTAATGGTGTGCAAATATATTGATATAATATATGTCCTCGCACACCACTTGCGTTTACGATCTCTTTCCCAAAATTAACTGCTTTCAATTTTTTTCATCGTTGATGACCTGACAAAAAAAAATTAAAAAGTGATCGCGACGTCGCCATTATATGCAGTTATCTATACTACTCTAGTAGAAAGCACACTCAAAAATAACCCAAGAATAATGATGAAACAGGTCTTATTTGAGTTCTATTGATGTCTGGCACAAAGTAAAACACGACTGTTACATTGCAATTAAGCTTTCTCAACCCTCATGTTTCTTGTAGATATTTTTCTTTTTTTCTCAATCTGAACATTTTTATACGTATCCCTTTTCCCTGGATATGTGAGCTGCCACGCTCGATGAACCTTTACGCCTGCGAGCCCTAAAGCTCCATTATCCGTCGATTTCTCAAAAAGCTCAGTATCGGAACCTAAACGCCGCGTTCAAATCTGAGTCCGAACCAAACACCCTCTTCCAAAATTTGCAGGTGCGCCAGAGAAGCTTGGCAGACTATTTCAGGCAGTATATAGCGCGACATAGTTAGCCGAAACACGACACGGCCTTTTATTTCACTGTACTCGTATCGATTATTTCCAAACTGCAACTTTAATATTATTTTGCAGTATGCCTGTTTAGACAGACGGAATCTAGTCAGCCTCAATGGGCGATCTGTCTCTCAGCTGTAGATGATAGATTTATTCAGTGAAGCACAACCGCTAGCCTGGGGTCTTTAACGTGCACCACGCAATAGTGATACACGACCGCACGCCGGCACGATGCTCATCCAAAGCGAGACGGGCAGGGGTAAGTATTTAAATTAGCATTGCTAGGTTTTGCAGCGCGAGCTCTCGCTCCGCGCACCTCCGAGCTTTCGCTCCGCGCACCTCTGAGCTTTCGCTCCGCGCATCTCCGAGCTGTGGTTCATTCACACACTTGGTGACCGATTCCACGAACTGTAACCGTGTGAATCTTAGTAAGTGCCAGGAATGCACGCACTTTACTGTACCTCATTGTAGAGTTTTGATTGCACCTTGTCGGTGATCAAAGAATAAGAACAAAGTCGGCGGCGTTGCATCCGGCATCTCAGAGGCTAAACGAAGATTTGGGACCGAGAGGTGTTTCACAGACACAGCAAGTACAGTCACAATTGTACGGGCTATTTGTCTATTTAGATTTTTCTTTATGGAGTCCTACAGGATTTTGTGTTAATATAGAGTAATCTGTCTTCTTCATTCCCCGATATATCTATACTATATATTCGACTCTCATAAGATAGCTCCAGTGCTATTATGCCTTATTTTTTTCTTCTTTAAAATGTTTTGCCTTCATCCACTTAAATGTGGTTGGGATCTACAAAGCGCACCACAATTAGTAAAAATTTCCTTGAGCAGCAACGTTGACTCGTAGACTGTAAAACTATTTTTTAAATTTATTCGTTTACTTGTTTTTGAGTTCCCTTATTTCTTAGGCCAATTTCTTTTAACTCCCCCTCCCTTTTTCAGACGCTCCAACTCGGGCGAACAATTTGCTAGTTTGCCTTAAAATTGGTTCAACACATAAATATGAATATCTAAACTAGTAACCCAAATTTACTAGTCACAATAATGTCTTTTTTTTTTTTGCGAAGTTATTGAAATTTTATGTTTAGTCTGAGAGTCTGAGAGGCTCTCCTGACGACACCGAAAAAGTAACATCAGATGTAATATCGTTGCAGTACAGCTTGTTCTATGCGGGTTACAAGACGTTTGATGGTGCGAAGTGAATGCTATGAAGCTTACCCTAGCAAAACAACAATTAACGAGCAAAAAATATCGCGTTTTTTTTTTAGACTGCCTGCTTGACTGGCAAGTTATGCGACACGTAACGGCACTTGAGAGCGCAGGAAACTTTTAATGCCAATTTTGGCATCCCCTTTATCTGCCGGTTTCTCAAGAGATATTTTGAATTTAGAGATAATAAACAGCATGCCGGGAAGAACAAAACCTGCAGGTATTCAGAAAATGTGTTTAGTATTGGGCAGCTCACAGATCAGCCGGAGATCCCCTGAAAATGTGGAGATGATTCTTACCAGTCGACGTTCGGGTAAGCAAGGTTTGGTATTCTCCAGACATCATGCAGTGAAATCAATGTTCCATAAATTTTGACAGATATCTAGGCATGCGCGATTAGAGAATTTGGCAAGCGCTGAAGTACTGATGAGGGTCGGGGCTCGCAGCGAGGAGAGCAATGACTGTTCGGCCATTTGCCGTTACCCCTTCGGGAAACGACGCGCCGTTCGTTGTGTTCCTTTCAAGTGCCCTCCAGAGTCAATATGTCACAGTTATGGACTGCGATATCCGGGGACGCAAACACACAGTGAAAACAACTGAAGGTTTAATGCATAACAACCAGCATCGAGAGCCACTGTTTGCTCGCTCGGCGTTATGGCCGGGGTTCTCCCGCGAGCCTCTCGAAATCCCTCGGATATCTTATACCCTATAGTTACACGGGCCGCTTCAACGATAATTCGGCCAACGATCGTTGGTATCTTCCAACTGTCATTGAGCTCAACTAAGTTTGCGGTGTTACACGCTACATAGTCATAGTGACCTCAACTTTCGATCCCAGTTGAAAGCGAAACGAAACCAAAACCGATGTCATATGATCTTTCTTAGAAAGTGATGCAAATTAATTATATGCACACTTTTCATTCATTATAAATGTTTAACACAGCTTAAAACAAACATCTTTTTTTAGACTAAATAAATTATTATAAATAGTTTCACACGAATTCAAGCAAGAGAGACACACCGAAAGTATTATCGGCACCGACATAAAAATGGCCACGCTCGCCGGGAGTGGAATCCCGCGACGAACCGTGATCGTTTTAGCGGCAGCTCTTTCCACGAATCATACCATACCTCTTCGACAATATTTGCTGCTACGATACTTTCTAGGTACCTCCCCCAATCTTCCGCAGTAGTAAGTGCTTCGCTGGCGCTGGCCATCGGCGGCTATGCGGCGGACGCCGCCATATTTAGCTCTAGTGGGGCGAAACCATCGTGAGTTAATCAGCTCAGGCCAGCTTAGTTGAACCCAACGTTACTAGAACACTCAGTTGGGAAACTCACCATTGAAAGCTGGGCCGCTGGCGTCCACCGAGACCGAGCTAAATACGATAACAGCGCCACCCGGAATTCTGTTTCTTTACTGTGGTCACCTTTAGTTTTCAGAAAGCATGTTTTTGCGTAAAAGCAAACGGCAAAAAAAAAACTCTTTTTATAAAAACTTCTATTAAATATCAGTACAAAATAACAGGCGCGTGATGTTTTCTAAAATGTTTAGTTTACAAAATTTTGCGCCACAATTAATATTGCTTTTATTCAACCATGTCACCGGTGATTTCAGTGCGCGTCCCTACCCGGACGAGTCCTCATTTCGGAAGTAATTCGTGGCGCGTCAGCTTGGGAGACGGGGGTTGGCATCCCTGAAACCCTTCCACCGTATATGTTTCGAGGCCAAAATGGCCGATTAAAGCCAAAATAGAACAGTCACAGCGGACGCTATCGAATGCGATACTCCCGAGCCAATACAAACAACCGTATACAGTTCCCCGCGGCGACGTTGCGGGAGAAATGGCGGCGTTGCGATCGCCATTAGCTCGGTTCTCGAGTGCGGATCGGTGCCACTTCTTTAGAGCAGACTTTCTGGCAGTTTCCCAACTGAGTGGTTCTAGTAACGTTGGTTAAACTCAATGGTCGTTAGCTGCTCAATGACAGTTGGCGCCTCCATGTAACTCCGGCCGATCGCGATTAAGTCAAATATCGTTGGCTCAATGACAGTTGAGGGCGCTAGTGTAACTAGGGTATTGGGATTGTTTGTCAGAGTGGGACAATAAATTAACTCTGAAAAGTCGTGGTAGGAAGAAATTAACTGTCTCGCGTTAACGCGCCTACGAAAGAGAGTGTTAGAATAGCGTTCCGCCGCCAAAAACACAAGCGTCTCGTGAATGCAACACCACCGAGATGCAGTAACAATTTTTACTTTACACACAAAAGCTGGAACTTGAGAAAAAAATTTGTTTAGAACAGAGTAAAATTAGGGAGTTTTCGTGGATTGTTTTCGCCGTCTCGCAATGCTTTCCACAACCCGCTACGATACCAGGGACTCTACAGTCAAGCCCTCAGCGAGCAGGCACAGTAGCGGCTTCTTCGTGCGGGGGGCATAGCGGAGGGAAAACGCGGTCTACGAAAACTCCCTATAATAGATTTGTTTAAATAGTAGAATGCGATTTGAGCGGTTGGCCGGTCGTGTTCGCTTGCGTCGCTTCGGGAAGAGAGGTCTCGTGTACCTTCGCACACGTATACCCGGCGTACGCTCGCCGAGAAATGTTCGAGCGTCACAAACAGCCAACGACCCTTTCCCACCTTGCTGGGTCTTCCAATCCGTTTGTGACGCGCACCTCCCGTAGGAAGGCAATGCCGTGCTGTGTTAGAAATTGCAGTCGCGAGGATGCCGCCGACGTCGAACTCACGACGCCGCCAAAGCGGCCGCAGTCGTGAGGCTGCCGTCATAGGAGCCGCCATTTGTTAACTGCGCTCGTCTTGGCTTTAGCCAAATTCTCACCACGAATCCTTTTTGGAGGAGCGCAAAGACTCTTTGCGTACGCACGCACTTTCCGAAAAATAGCACGCGCGAAAATAGCGCACGCAAACCGCAAACCAAAGTTAGGGTTTGGCCATGTGCAGTGGCGACGACGGTATTATTTGCGTACGCAAAGCCGTGACGCACGCTAATATAAAACGGCCTAATTTTACGATTTTATGTCTCGATAGTTTTTATAGATATCATCTTGTTCAAACTCGCGTGTCGCGACCGTTCGATATACATATGCGCGAAAATGAGCGGCCATGCGAAAGCCCGTTTAAGAGGCATTTCCAATCGTCACCTGAGACAACAGAAATGAGAGCGCGAAAACGATAAAGCGCTGCACGGTAATGCTTTAATATCTGTGCCCGGGGATCCAATAAGATGTAAATAACATTTTAATGTTTTAGTGGGGATTCAGACGTTGTTTCGAAGAAATAGCCCAGTTAAAACCATATTATGTCGCAGTAAACCAGCGTTAACTATTCGTATTGGTTCAGTCTGGATAAGAGTTGCCCTTTAATTGTGAAGTAACATTTCACAGACATGCTTAGTAAAGCACTTACAAAAACAGCTAAAACAAGAAAGCGTATGGTGGGTCAATGAATAGTTAAAGGAATTTTTTTGTGTTATAATACACGAAGGAGGGGGCGCTAATTCATAAGGTCAGCGATCGGAGACGCGGCAGTAGCATAAACAAGAAACGAGTACACGAGCACAGACTTTACTGCCCATGCTGGATCTACACAGTACTTCGTGACGCTCCGAGTGCTTCTCGCTTCGTTCTCTATGCATCGTGACTGTCGCCCGTCACGCGTAATAATTGCTCCGTAGATTGTATAGGCACGGGTCTCGCCTCTTTCCTTTATATCAGTATTCAGAACTTTTTTTAGCTTCCATTATTTTAAGTTCTAAAAATGTCTGGTATGACCGACGTCAGACTCGTGACTTCAGCTCATTCAAATCCTCTCGTTACGGAAAAAAAAAAAAAAATAGCCGTATGATTTTTTCCTTTTTGACAGCACGCATTCTCGTAAATCCCGACTACAGGCGGTCGTTATGCAAATGAGGAAAATATGCATATACATATGAGGAACACCTCCAAAAGCAGCAAGCGCTTAGTGACGCTTTGCCCATTTTCGACAGTAGAAAAACCCGAAAAAGCCTTACTCGGTTCGGGGTGCTATTTTGCCAGCTAGTACCCTTAATAGATTACTTCCATAAATCCGTCATAGCGCGCGTTGGGAACCTGAGGGCCAGGAGCGGCGCTAGTATGGATTTAGCTTCCCACCGATTTCATCCGACGCATAACGTGGCATTACGCCACGATGAGGCGCTTCGAGTTTTGGAGTAAATCTATTGTGCTCCTGCAGGTGCGCACACGTTTCCGTTCAACCTAGTTTCTCGACAAGTCAAGCCTAAACCGAGCTCTAGAGTATAGTGACTGCTTAAGGTGTATCCACACGACGGACCGGGCCGCGGACCGATTGATCACGTGATGCGCGGCCCGCGGGCCGCCCGGCTGCAATGAGCATCCACACGGCGGACCAAAAGAGCAGACGACAGAGCGAACGGGCCGGTCTAACCCTCGACCTCACAGCTCCGCCAAACGCATGCAGCGAGCTGCTTTGAGGCTATTTGTAAGGAGCCAAGATCGAGGTTGAACGAAAGAGACGTTTGGCCGCGGTGGCCCTGGCGTTGACTATTGAGGACGAGGAGGACTTAAGTGAACCGAAAAGGGCAATCCCACGGAGCGGGGAATTGCTCCACGAGCGCGATGAAGTAAAAAGTTGCATCCATCGTCGCACAACAAAAGGTTCGTCTTCTTCGTCTTCAACAGTTGGGGCCAAAAGAAAACGACTTTAGATTTGGATTCCAATCCAAACAACAAAAGTCAGCTTGTTGTCAGACTTAGCGCTTCAATTATACTAAAAACGCCGCGGTCCGCCGCCAAGGTCCGGGCGAGAAAAGTGGCTTGGCATTTCTCAGAAGCGCGGGCCGCGGACCGCCGGCGGACCTCAAAGACCGGTGACGTAAGATCACGTGATGCGCGGCCCGCGGACCAAAACAGCAATTCGGTCTGTCGTGTGGATACACCATTACAAAACGTACTAGGTTACTACGTTAAAGCCTGGTTCACATGTAGCGATTTTGGCCCTAGAGCGGCGCGATTTCTGCCGTCGCGCCGCTCGTGCCGCTCAACCGCTGGTGCTGGCCAGAGCGCCGCGACGGCAGAAATCGCGCCGCTCTAGGGCCGAAACCGCTGCATGTGAAACACTCTTTACGGTTTCTGCTTCGTGATATGTTTCTTGGGGTTATTTTCGGCCAGCGCCGCTACGGAGGGACAATAAAGTGCTTCAAACTCACCACGGCCAGCGTTTATTAAGCTGTCAGCGACTGCATTCCGTTCACCCTTAAGCCGATGCCGCGGTCAAGGCTACAACCAGGAGAACATGAGGCCTTGGTTTTGTACCTTTCTTGCAAAGGACGAGCGCTCGCGCTAGAAAGGCACGTCTCAAAGTAAGGTGAACGGGCTAGCTCGCACCCGTAGCTTTCGCTGCAGTTTCAGCTTAGGGATGAACTGATTATTCGTCCTTTTTTGTTTGGTTTGTATGTACGTATATATTTCTGTATGTATGCGTCGATTCCATTTCAATCGGGCATCTTCTAACTGGACACGCATAAAAAAAAAAGCCAGATGGCGCCACAGAGTTTGGCAACGTAACAACAAACTCAGTGGCGCCATCTATTGGGTAGCTGCGGCCCACTTCAGGCTCAAGTATATTTCCTAATTTTTTACTCATCGTTATTTTATCGCAAGAGTGGATCATGTCTGGTAGTGCCATAATGGGCCATTTCTAGTAGATAGCGTGTATATTTGATTGTGCAAATAATACGACACCCCTTCCAGTTCAGAACCGAAGGTGGTTGAGGGATATTTGCACACTGGCGCCACCAGGTTTGAACTCACGCGAGAAAGAGCGAATATAGTGTAGTCGGAAGTCCGTAGAAAGTAGCGAGGGGTTCAGATAAAAAAAAACTTCCCTTTTTTGCCAGTTAGAAGTACCGAGGCTCACGATCCAGGTTGGTTAACGTAACGGAAGTTTTGAATGCTGGGCTAGTCGTTAATAATTCGTTGAACAGCAGAGCGCAAATATGCCAAGCATCAAAAGAACACTGGTACGTCAAACGGGCGCACTTTACAACTGAACGAGCATTTTTACATTTAATAAACAATAAGAACCATAACCCAGTCCGCTCATACGCAAACTATAAAGTTTAACCAGAGCCTCCTATATAAGTTACACTATAGTCTGTCGTCTTCTCTCCACGATATGTACAAGCCCGACGCCGCACACCACGACATGCACGGACCGGTATATTCGCATTATTATTAAAAATATAATGTAAATATGGTTTCTAACAACATGTGCAACGTTCCTCCAAATGTGGCCGCCTTGTTTCCAAATGATTTCGGTGCGACTCAATACCAAAACCAAATCAAGCGCGACCAGGTGGCGCTGGTGCAGCCCGAAGTGGTGCGGAGTTGAAGAGTGGCGCGAGCGGCGCGAACGCTTGGTCATCTGCTCCATGCGTCGTGCGTCATCCATACTGAGCTAGTTAGTGATTCAAGCTTCCGAAAGATGCCGACTGAGCGCAGAAAGATACGCGAAGGAAGAGAGAAAAAGAACAGAGGATAAACACACTGCTGGACTAGCCCCATGTACTGAAGATCTCCTTTTTCCACACTCCTTAATTTCATATCTCGGAACTAATAAGTGTGCAAGAAGAAGAGGTTAAAAAAATTTGTGTGCATGTCTATACAGCCGGAAGTTAGTCTGCCTCAGTAAATGAGTAGTGCCAAGGCTGTAGATGAGCAATTTAACCAGTGCGGTACAACGGCTAGCCTGATGTCTTTAACGTGCACCACGCATTAGTGACACTACATCGTACCGCACGCCGGTACGATGCTTATCGAGATCAAAACGGGCAGTGGCGAGGATTGAACCCAGGATCCATTGGTTCTTCAGTGAGAAATTTCTCTCCATGTGCTCCGAGCTCCGGTGCGCCAGCACACTCGGCCACCGATCCCCCAAGAAGAGGTGCATCTTAAGTAAATGAATGCTAGTCCAGCAGCTCCTAGCATCTTGCTACAGAAGAGGCAGGCCCTTAGCGAAAAGTCGTTCGAAATCGGTATACTGAATGTATACTAATAGTGCACTTAGGGTATGTACTGAAATTGTACTAGTTTCACACTTTTATGAAACAAAATAGTATACTTTTAGTACAGCACAAGTGCATATGTAGTATACCATAAGTGCACCTCGAGTGTACATCTAGCATAATATAAGTGTACATGTAGTACACTACATGTACGCTTTTTGTGCACTAAATTTACACTACTAGTACATATATACGGGGTGTCCCAGATAACTTGCACCAAACTTTAAAAAGGAACCGGTGCGTTCTGCGGGAGTGAAAGCAACTTTACGCTGTTAGCAAGTCTTTTGCGAAAGTGCACGCAACTTTTTTAGTGCACCTAGTTATTTAATTAAGACTAACAAGCTAACTTTTGAAATCTTCGTTTAAAAGCCGAGGTGTGAATTGGAAAGTTGTAGAGCGCATTAAGAAACACCCTATTAAACTATTTTCAACAAGGTGCACTTTACATGCTCCTTTTTCCTAGCCTTCAAAAAACGCCCGCGAAATACAAAAAATACCGCGTGACAACTCGCTTCCTCAATCACGGCGAGCGGGCGCGCCGCGAATGTGCGTTCTTTGAAGGCCGGAAAAATGCACGAAAGCGTATTATGTTGCAAACACTTTAATTTGGTGTTTCTCAATGCGCCCCGCAACTTTACAATTGACATATTGACCCTTAAAAGAATATTTGAAAAGGTTAGCGGAATAATCTTAGTTATTTAGATAACCAGGCGCATTAAAAAAATCTGTGCACTTTCGCAAGACGCTTGCTAACGACAGTTGATTTTACTCCCGCAGAGCGCTCCGGTGTGTTTTAAGTGTGGTGCAAGTTATCTGGGACGCCGTGTATGTCGGGCGTTCTGAATGAAAATAACGGTCTAAAATTGGCCAGAAAAATCGGCGCCTGCATGTAAAAAGCTCACTTTTCAAAGGTGTTTTTTTTTGAACGGATGGACTCCAACTTGTGAAATTTCATGACACATAGCTCTATTCTCGTGAAATGTTAAGAAACACCGTTGACAACACTTAATTGATGATAATGCAGAGGTGACATTATCGGGAGATGCACTCTTAAAAATGAGTCAGGAAATTTCCGAGGAAAGTCTTGGCAGCTCTATTTCCAAACATTTCTCGTCAAAATAACTTACAATCATGTTATGAAATTATGTGGGAAAAGTTGTCAAAAAAAAAAAAAACAAAAAAAAAACAGGCACAGCGTTTTTAAGTTGCGAGTATAGACGTGAAACTGAAAATTGAATCATTTTCAAATCTTCCCTCGTGAAAATAATGTACTGTCGTTTTCCAACATTGACTAGGAGAGTTGCCATTTTGATTTCCGGTTATGTACGTGAAAATTACGAGGAAATCTTTGGCAGCTCTATTTCCAAACATTCCTCATAAAAATGATGTACCAGCGTCTTCTGAAACTGTGTGAGAAAAGCCATAAAGAAAAGACGCATTGCATTTTTCAACTGAAAGTATGTATGTGTAGCATACAAACATTATGATCAGTGTTCTTCACATAATTGACAACACAGAAATTGAAATCCTACTTATCACTTTATTCAAGTTTCCGAGCCTGCCTCACTGTACACTCTCCTTTTGTGATGATGGTGTGCCATTACATCCTGCGTAAAAAGAGAAGAGAAAATTACCCTATGCCACCCTATGATATAACACCACATAGCTCGCTCAAAGGACCACTATTTGAGGAAGGCAAGATAGTAACCGCTTCATCCTGACTGAAGGGTGAGGAAAATCGGAAAAGAGCATTTTTGAAAGCCTGATATGTCAGACATAGGTGGTGTGCCTTCTTTGCATGCCCAGGGCTATGCAACAGGTAATAGTGTTCATTGCAGGGCACAACATTTATTACCTAAAATCCTAGGCACCATAAAGAAAATGTGTGACAAACAATAGCCTTTTCCAGATTCAAGGTTGCGGCTGCTACATTTTAAGCACATATGGATTAACTGAAGGCCACAACGAAAACATTCGAGAATGGCCATTTTCAGGGCTGTACTAATATTAACATTTTTTTTAGAAGTTTAGTATATTATGGTATTCGATATTGGTTTCAAGATTAATTGTACTACTGTAAACTACTAAATGTTTACGAAGGCTTAGTTTTTGCGAGCTCATCGAAATTGCTTAAAATTGGTCCTGCAAAAAAGTAACCCCATGGATACGAATGCATTGAAAATTACTCCTGATTGTGAAATCTTGTATCTGCAAAGTACTCCCAACACTAACACTTCATAAAATGTATGAAATATTGAGCTCGCGAAAATAAAGTCGTTTATGCCATTCAAACCTTTCAAAGCGCTCGCAAAGTCACCATTGCGATGGATTTGCTTTGTTCAGTGCGCTTCTCCGCATGTGCCAGTGCGCTGCAGAGATGAGTTCTGGAGGAAATCCCAAGAACAGACATTTGAACGTGGGACACATGCACTTTTTGAAAAAAATAGAATCTCAAAATTTTCACATCGAATGGTTTCCCAGGAGACTTCTCGGGTCCGCATGCACTGTTACTCCGCAACAAGCAAGCTCTCTTGGGATGACAAAAAAAAAAAAAAAAAAAAAAAAACCAGCGCCTGAACGTTGTTCGAACCAGCACTCGGGAGAATCGAACAGCCTGTTAAGCACTCGCTATCAGGACAGGCCGCTTACTTCCGGTGGCTTCATACCTGTCTGCTCGATGCACCATTCAGCCTCCCATAATAGAGATCAGTGGGCGGACGTCACTTTTACTCTTGTGATGCAGTTCCCTGCAGGTTCCCATAGGTTGCAACCTGCTAGCCAAACTGAGTCAGGCCTGCAGCCCTGCGGGAAACGTCAATTCCGCTCTTTTAGACGTAGACACCCACATTTTGCGTGTACCTGAAAGAAGCTCTAACACAGAGGAAACAAAATGATCAGCCCTTTTTGACTGCATCCTTTTCTTTTGCTGAGAACATACATACAAGTCACATGCTATTACACATTCAGTGGTGCGGCTTAATTTATGATTTGCACTTTTTTTATATAACTTCGAGCTTTTAGAGGAAAGATTCAATATAATGGGTCGTACATAAATGGTTGCTATGAGCTATCCTATACATTTACACATTACCTGATATCATAAAATCACTTGAGCAGCGTAGGGTTGTACTGCATCAATTACAAATTCGTAACCAATTAAAAGTTGGCATTTATTTAAATGATAACTATTGGCTATTATTCTTTCACAAAGAATAACTGGGCGAGTTGGTACGTTGGTAGTCTTCCAACTCCATCGAATATTCAGGTCCTTTTCGCATTTTTTCACGTTTTTGCTTTTTCTAACTGCTCTGCTTTTTGTAGCGGCTTTAGCCGCCACTACAAAACGTGACATCCAAACTCACTTTATTTACATCACGCAATCGTAAACTTGGAAAGCGTGCCGCTTCAGCATACGCGAAGAGACCGCGCGTCTCTACGGCACAGGCATCAGCACAGACAAGAAATTTTGAAGATACGCTCTTTTCAAATCACAAAATAACACCGGGTAAAGCATAGTAAGAATCAGGCATAGCTTAGCAAGCACACGGTACACGACAAAGTTTGAAACAGCGGCGCACTATACGCAGAAACAAACGAAACTTCCTCACCGGGGCTTGCACCAGTCGGCCATGACTGTCCGCCACTTACTTGCGTTGGTAAGACACAGCGTCTCCCAGCTCTCAGTAATCGCTTGCTATTCTTGAACACGGTATTCGTAACTAAGGTATCTAAAATATCCGCTGAAACGGCTAAAACGTAAAAAGGGAGCGATGCTCGAAGCCTCCGGAACTCCAACGGGAAACGGCGGCCGAACGCAAGCTGATTGCAATAGCGATGGTCATGCGCAGTTTTCAAAAGTCTCTTTTTTTGGTCTTTTTTTTTTTAAGACAAAACTAAGCAAATCAATATATATTAATAATAATAATGTCACTATATCAATTTTGTAAACAATTAACAAAAATTTAGTCAATCTTAGGTTTTATTTAAACTTTAGGTTTTTTCAGTGTAAAACCGAAACTATATCAAGCAATTTCTCCTTCGTCGCCAAGGCTATTCTGATTCATCTGCACATGCTTGCACTCCTGGGATTTCGGCTTTTCTGGAAGGCTCGGCTCTCGCGACAAATGAATAATGAGGGCAACCTCGTATTTTGAAACAATGAGCGTGCCCGATTTTTTTTTGGCGAGGGAAAGACACGTTGGCGTGTTCGTTGTTGCAATTGTCAAGTTCTTTTCACGTGAATTGGGATGTCTTAGAGTTTTGTAAGATAAATCTACACAATGAAACACTTTCGGTGAAAGCTTGAGGTTGTCACATGAAGGCGCCAATTTCTCCAGCCTATTTCAGAGCGAGCTTCCATTCATAACACCACTTCGCTTATGCGGTTCAGAAGTTCCATGTGACTATGCAAGGTGGAGCATCTTATGTCCCCGTTATTAGCCGTGGTTTCCTTTGCCTCCTGTCCTTTTGCTTGCTGTGGATGCAGATACCGCAAACAGCGTATAGTGAGCTGAGACCTGCATTACAAAAACACTGGATCCTCCTGCATACGTTATTTGTCTACTAGGATATGAGGCAGCACGCAAGTGGCGGTGCACTTTGAAAACAAAGACATGCGCATGCTTTTGCATCAGCAGCATCAAACACTTGGTGCGATTGCCCTCGATCATCTAACTTCCGAATGGTGCTAACATTTTTTTACAGTAAACTTTTATTCTTCAATAAAGGTAACAAATACAGTTCAGGGAAAATAAAAGCTAGCTTTGCAATAAAAGTAGACTTTTCAATTGATAAATGTAGTAGAAATGACTAGCTAAAATAATTATTGACAAGTTAGATAACGCTACTTTCCGTGGCGTACCGTAGCTAACTTTTCTATTTGTACTTTTCTTAGGGCTATAGTCCATGCTGCATTTGCGACGTAAGTATGCTCTGACAGTGCCAGTGCCGGTCGTTTCCCCAGGGAACTTTTGGACCACGTGGTCTCTTTGCATTTTTTTGCGACATTATGTCAGCAGTGTACCCGGTGATATGTTTTAATCAACAGGTTTTTAGAAAAAAAAAAAGGGGGGGGGGGGGGCTTGCTGCCACGTTGATGCAGTCTTCAGTGTGTCGTGCGACTCAGCGGACATTACATGGGTGGATAACCGTGGCAACATTTTTATTAATTAACTGAAATCTGTAAATTACCTTTTTTTATTGCTGTTTTAGAGGCAGTCATTATTAGAGCGTAACCCAATCAAAACTATTCACGAAACACGAGATATTTCTTTATCAAATGTTTCACTTTCTTTCCCCAATTCAAGAACCACGCGCGGCAGGGGCGGGGAAAATGGAGAGCGACTTAGCGGTTTTGACGTCGCTAATGGCATGTGTGTTTGTGTTAGTGAGAACTTCTCATATTGGAGTTCCATGCATTATTTATTTTCTAGTGAAGTTACAACCCTTATAAAGTGCTGTCGGATTCAGCATGAACAAACTTGCACACTTTTGACAGCGTGCTTTTGGTGGATGCTCCAGCATCATACTTCAAACGGTGCGTCTGAAGTGAGTACGTAAGCATAACATCCAGCACTCTGTCCAGCGCGCTGTTTTTTGATCAGGCGACGGAAGGCAGACTTTGAGCTATGAATAACCCAAAACTCGTCGTCTTTTCGCAAACTGTTTCGGTTGGGCGAGAGTTTATTCATAGCCCCTTTAAAATTGAACATTTATCATGGTCAACTACACTGTCAATTAAAAAAGTTAATTAGACAACGCACTGGGACGTTTGTTTACTCATCTAAAGTCCGCCGAGGCTACAAATATCCTGTGAAAACGGCATCGGGATATCTATCGCGTTTTTAATGTGTTGGTCTTAAAAAAGCATACTATATATATATATATATATACAGGGTGTTTTTTTAAGCTTAACAGATCTGTTTAAAAAAAGCCGTGAAAGTTACACTTATGCCGCTTGTGGACGCGAGTTATACGGCCAGGTGGACATATTAATGGGTGCTAATCGTAATGATCAGTCGGCTAATTAATTAAAATTCGTTAATGAACTTTTTAATTAATGAAAATAGACATATGGTTCCAATTAGAAACTTGCTCAGCGTCATCGCAAACCCCTAAATCCGTCATTTTCAGAAAGACTTTGAGCGCGTGAGAAGCGTAGTAGTGCACTAAAGTTACCACTCGTGGAGCAGGTACAAGGCTGGGGCTAGATAAGAGACGGAAAAATCGCTCTGGCGCCTTATCGCAACCTCTAGTTTTGTACCTGCTCCACGAGCGGTAACTTCAGTTCACTACTACGCTTCTCACGTGCTCAAAGTCTTTCTGAAAATGACTGATTTAGGGGTTTTCGATGACGCTGAGCAAATTTCTAATTGGAATCATATGCCTATTTTTATTAATTAAAAAGTTAATTAACGAATTTTAATTAATTAGTTGACTGATTGTTACGATTAGCCCCCTATAATATGTCCCCCTGGCCGTATTACTCGCCTCCACAAGCGGCATAAGTGTAACTTTCACGGCTTTTTTTAAACAAATCTGTTAAGCTTAAAAAAAAACACCCTATACCCGTTACTATAATTTGAGTACGCCGACCGCAAGCACTCAAAGTAGACCTTTAGTATACTTAAGTGCACTTCCTGTATACTGATTTTGAACTACTTTTCACCGCGGGCACTACGATTCTACTACATGTACTAGTTTTGTACGGACGAGTATACTTTCAGTCCACCACCATTTTTACTAGAAGTACACTTTAAGTACACTTAAAGTATACAATCAGTACGAAGACCACACTGAAAGTACACTTTTAGTATACTTCAGTGCACTTTTAGTATACTGATTTTGAACGACTTTTCGCTAAGGGGGCCCCTCAGTGAGTCCGAAGAGCTTACGCGAAGCGGAGGCAAAACGATGTTATATAATATCATATATATATATATATATATATATATATATATATATATATATATATATATATATATATATATATATATATATATATATATATATATATATATATATATATACGAGGTAAGGATAGCCAGTTGATCGTTTGCGAGTTCATTGGCTGCTTGCGTTTGGCTTCACCGCACGACTAGTTTGGCGAACGCTTGCCTGGCTCCAACACACGGCAGCCACACGTAATATTTGCATTTTTCCTTTCGCTTGCCACTGTTCTGAGCCCACAGGCATAATGTAACCAATATAGGAGGCGCTAGTTTAACGGAAGGTTTAACATAGGTTTAGCGAAACAAAGGCTGTATGCCGCTGCGCAAAACTCCCACCAATGAGCTCGTGAGGGTAGAGGAGATCGGCGGCTAAGTCAGCAAAGAATTTTAGAATAAAGGCCCGAAGACTTTGGGGGCCCCTAGCAGCTTGGAACGACGCACTGCATAGGCGCAGAAGCTCTGCGCATGCGCAGTGCGCCATCCTAAAGCGTCGGGGCCCTTAAGCCCAAAACTCTCTCATAAAAAAAACAAAACAAAATATCGTTGGCCAAGTGTGTTATTATCTCAGCGTAGCTCGGAGCGCGTGGAGTGAAAGCTAACGCTGCAGATCCTATGCCCAAGGATGCTGATTTTAATCTACACCTCTGCCTACTTTGCGCTGGATGAGCATATAAGTATCGGCGTTCGGTCTTGCATCACTACTGCCTGGTGCACGTTAAAGAACCCAGGCTAGCTGTGGTATCAGACATGCAAAAGTAATCATCTAGAACGGAGATACCAAGCGCCCATTAGGGCTAAATTCCCGTTGTCTAAGCATACATACAACAAAATTATTATGAGTGTCTCTTCCCATCGGTCAAAAACTTGCAAATATTTCAAATATATAAAAAAACACGCCAAGATTTAAAAGCGAAACACAAATATGGAGTTAAAACTGAAGCAAACGTGTATGTAGAACAGACGTGTATCCCATATGTTCCATGAAATCTTGAGAAGTATTTGTCGTTTTCGCGTTTATTGCTATTTTTTAAAGGTGCCACTCCGCTGTCGGTTGGTTTCAAATCCCGTGAACCTAGGCAGAGACACATTCGTCACAATAAACGAAACGTGCTCGGCGTGGCAGAGGAGAAACGTCGAAGGATGTCACAAAAAGGGAGCGGTAAACACGAGAGCGATCGGAGGAAATCGTCTCGAGACAATCCCAAGGCAAATAGGGAGACGGGACGGCCGGTAACGCCGTGGTACGGGTTGACGACCTCTGGAGCAGACAGACACGCCTCTTCAGCCCGGATAAGCCCACAAAGACCCCAGTGCGTGCGATCCCGTTGCCGATAGAGCGATAAAAGTTTACAACGGGTCGGTCCCCCCGCCGCCGCTCTTCGCCGAAATGGCTTCGTGGCTCACGAAACACCACCGCCTCCTCTCCATGTACGTGTTTCCAGCTTTAGTGCTTTTGCTGCGTATTTTATTTCTACACCCGGCTCGAGCCGGCATAAGCAACGGAGTAGCAAAGGAGAGGAAAATGGATATCGCCAGCGCGTTGAGGAGCTGTAAGATTCTAGAAGCCTCCATTCACACAGAGGTTATAGGTGCCGGAAAATTATCCGCGGAGCCGAACGCCTGATGCCCGGAACCGTAAACGTGCGTGGTAAATGTGCCACGCAAGGCCGATGGTTTTAAAGTCGTCCTAGCCTGTTGAAAGCTTGAAAGTCTTGATGTCGGACTGGCCAGAAACTGTAGGAATGAATGGTCAATAAAAAAGACCGAGGACGTAAAACATGGGTCGCGAGGAGTCCTCGAGATGGGCAAATAAAAATAAACCGTGGTAGCCACAAACTAGTTCCAAGCTGGAAAGCTTAATGACTAAAAATGTTGATACTGACATTTACAGAGCAGTCGACAGTAACCATGCCTCAGCACGAGCGCGTAACATGTTCATCGATAACTTTTGGGCATTTTTTTCAACTGATGCATGAGGGCTTTAAGAGTATTACCGATAAAGAGTTCCCAAACTGTTTGCAGCAGTGAAAAAAAAAATCTGTTTTAACAGGTGTGTCGCGGTGGAGAGGAATGGAACTATTCGCGTCTCCAGCTCGACCTTCGCCCTCCCGCGGCGGAAACGGGAAGCGCTCTAGTGAGGGTCCCCCGATTCTCCAGTTCAGCGGGCACGGCGGAACTGCTCGCGATCATGGCTTGCGAGCAATCATTTCCGAATGCAAACAACACTCTTTGCGTTCCCAACGTAGTGCTGCTGCCGGTATGGGATTGTACCTTGCTTGAGAGTTTTAGTATTGCGCATAGAAGCAAACGCAAGCGCTGTGCGTTTGCGTTAGAGTTGCGTGCCCAATGTTGTGCATGCGCCTCATCGTCATGCGCCATCCAATGCCGCAATTTTGGGCACACGCGCAGTGTGGACCACGCAAAGCTAACGCAAACACGCAAACACACAGCGCTTGCGTTCGCTCGATACGGAATACTAAAACTCACAACTCTTTTCACCGGCTTCCAACGCCAACGAAACGTGCTGCAGTGAGCAGACGTGCAGGCAGGTAGGCGTTCCTTCGAACATGAAAGGCTGAGAGTGGCAAAACGACGGAGGGTTAAAATGAAAGTAACTAAATGTTTTTAAAAAATTGGTAACTAAAAAATGTTTTTATTTTTTATTTTAGGCATTTGGCCTGGATTGTCCAAAGTCGCGACTTTGATAGCAAAATATATTTTACCCACAATTAATGTAATTTTACATGGATTTCTCACATTAGCTAGAATGTTTTAACTAATTTTAGACTTTTTTTATTTCATCACTTGGTAATTAAAGATGATGCAATTGGCACCAGTGATGACAATTAGCACACTTTTAATTGTCATATTTGTTCACGCGTTTGAAATTAGATCACAAGCAACAAATTATATTAGAACTTGAAAAATTACGTATTAAAATTGCTGAATTTTAACATTATTGTTATTAATACAAATCGCGGCAATGAATGCCCCAAATTAACGCCAAGATCACGAAAATGCGCCATTTAACCACAATAGTCTTTCCAGAAGGGTATAATTTTGTTTTCTTTTTAGCATATGAAAAACTTTGACATCGTTATCAAGATAGACAAACAGTTAAACACTGGATGTAATATAAAGTCCTATGTGTCACGTGTTGCTATAAAAACACACGCACACACTTCAGCTGTCTGACTCGGATTCCGTCTTTGAGTTGTTGCAGTGGGAACAGCGTTTATTAATTTATACGTTTTGTGGACATATTGTAAAAATTATAATTGTTCTCTTATTCTTGTGCTGGGAATATTGTTAAACCAATTAATCGTCTAAATACACAAAAACCTATTAAAAGGCCCGCAGTTCATTATTTCCTATGACAATTATCTGAGCGAGAAAAGGCAGCAAGAACGCACAAATATCAGCACTGATTTTTCAACAACTACAGCAACTATAAATATCAGCCTGGATCTAACATGTATGTCACAAAAAAAGTTTCCGCGAACAACTTCTCTAACAAAATAATTACGATGTGTGAGACACATCTTGAGTTATGAAAGAATCCGAAATTAAGACTTACACCGCGAAATTAAATCCAAAATAGAGGTTAGTTTGGGTTTCACTCCAGAATTAAAACGCGCATCCTTGCGTGAATATTACGCTAAACACCGTTCTTGTTTTCAGGGTAAAGAGGTGACCTGCGCCCATAACATCTAGCTTCCTGGTATTACCAGATATTATTTGTGTCGCTCAGTGAAGCCAGCACACTAGACAAGCTCAAGCAGCGGCACGCATCTCCGACCCTCACTAGAACCGCCATATTGGAAAATGAGTGGCGCCACCTATAATTAGTTGGAGTCGCGAATACTCCTGGTCACCCGAAGAAAAAAATTTCAAGTTTCGCGTATTGTTCGTACGCCGCGCAGATTGGTTCTAAGATTTTGTTGTCGGAGGAACAGGCGACGCACTTGGGGTTCGAAACATTTACGTCTTCAATAAGACAACACATATCTAATCTAACACGCACCTGCAAATATCTTTATTCTCCACATAAAGGCTAAAATTAGCACGGCTCTGCGAGGAGCTTGACGTTTACTTCTACGTGTCCTTGAGTTGAAAACTAGTGTAGGCGATCGAATTCTAGTCTCGAATACATGTGTTCCAAACAACGTTGTCCGGCTACTTTTATGAATACCTTCCTGTTCGTATTATACAATACCACGTCCGCAGTGATGAATTTTTCTACGGCACCTACCGAAAATCAGCACAAGACACAGTTTTGAAAAACCGGAGACGACGGACGAAAAAGGGGACAACAGACAAAACGTCTCAACGTCGTCTCCGGTTTTTCAAAAATGTGTAACATCAACCAGCTCGCCTGCCTTTTATCTACAAGACACCGAGTGGGCACGAGGGACGAGGTACCGTTCGGTTTGGACTTTTTTGAAGAGAGAGAGGGGGACGGAATAAACTTTATTTCTACACGCCTGGTCTGGCGCTCGTTAAGAAAGTTCTGGGGTGTCTACGATTCCTCTTCTGGGAGGGTGGCCATGATGTGTTGAAGGAGAGTTTCTTGGTACCTGGTGGCAAAGGGACCGAGAGTACAAATCCAGCAGAACGCGAATGCACACTCGTGTTCAAGGAATATTCGTGTGACGCTCCTCCGTAACGGAAACTGCGTTACAGGAAACCGCTAGGAGCCTGCAGCCGCGTAAAACATTATGTGTGAAACATTTCTCTAATTCAAAGCAAGCACACTGCATATGCACTCGTGACAGCATTTGGACGGATGGCAACAGCGTCGATTGGGAAGTATAAGGAGTTCCCGAGAAAAGAGAACCGTGTTTTTCAGCCCCGGTATCTAAACTATATGCATCGCAGAAAGCTCAGCGTGAGAATGTGACGCTAACGGTTGGAATACAACGCGAAGTTTCGAGGACGCCATGTTATCTGGGTCGCTAAACTCGCAAAACTCAAAGTTGGGGCCGAAGTTGACGGAGCGCAGCGATTGGCCTATCACGACGATGACTTCGCGCATTTTTCGCTGACGTCCAATCGGAGCGCTCCGCGAACTTTGGCTCCAACTTTGTGTTTCACGAGTTTAGGTCCCCTGGATCAAAAGAGGTTTGAGAAAAACGAAATTTCTCTACGAGACGACGCCACGTAATCCTAATATCATCAAAAGAATCAATAAGATTGTGGGCGTCTGTAGCATCTATTACTGTAAAAACAAAATACTTTGTAAGTTTAAAGGAAAAAGAAAATACTTTTCTGGCTATAAAGTGTTTTTCACTGGAATAAACCCCACAGCGTCCACAATGTCAGTTCTTGTTTTGACGATATTAGGCTTAGCCGCTTAGGTGAACGCAATGGTGTAGGCGTTACGGAAAAGAAAAGTAACGAAATATGTTACGCTTTACTTGCAAATAAAAGGAACGCGTTACCGTTACCGATAAAAAGTATCGCATGTTACATTTCCCATACTTTTTTTTATTATGAATTAAAGGGGCACTGAGGTCATTTTTGAAAAAGGTCCTTTTTGATCTTATATTGTTAAAAATGTGTTAGTTCCCACATGCCTGTTAGTTTCCACATGTGTTAGTTCCCACATATTCCCATAAAACCGCCCATTCATCTCAGGGCAATAAAAAAAACATGTGAACTCTTTTTTTCTCGTGGACTACATTGTGTGGACCAAAGCCCTGCAATACGCGCAGATTCCGAATGATCTTAATATAACTCGTTTCGAAGACTGTCTGATAGGTACATATTCGGATAAGACTCCTCTTTTTCTCCGCGGATGAAGCCTACGCTTCCAACTCGCCGACAAGCGCCCTTCGTCGACCACTTCACTCGGAAGAAAATTCTTCCCAAAAAGGGCGTATCGTGATCTTTGAACACGCTTTTAACGAGGAAATGAGCTACGCACGATTGTAGTTTCGGGTTTGTTGGGATGCTTAGAGCGTCTAGATTGAGTTGTCCCCACAGAAACGTTCAGCTTTGTAATTTTACAAGAAAAAACCGACCTGTGAAATACACCTTTTACGAAAAGATTAGATCTCTACGCGCAGGCGTCGATTTTTACGGTCCATTCTAGACCGAGCTTGGTGACTTGAGACACCCTTTATATGGCTTGGTGCTAAGAACAACAAAAAATATTTAAGTAAATTTTTTGCCCTTTTCAAGTCTTGGAAATATAATGTAATCAGTAACGTAACTACGTTACCAGTTACTCGAAATGAGTAACGTCAGTACGTTACCCGTTACGGTCTTGAAAAGAAAAGTAGCAAGTACGTTACAACGTTACCGTAAAAAGTAACGCGTTACCGCCAACACTGGTCATAAAAAAAATTTGTTATTCTCATTTCTCTTTCGATCCAGGTAAAGGTAATGTCCTCTTCTCAAACTTTCGTCTTCTATATTCCAACCGCTAGCGTCACACTCTCACGAAGTGTGAGCTTTATACGATGCATAGTTAATGTACCCAGGCCGAAAAACGCGGTTATCTTTTCTCAGGGACGCCCAGTATACTATGGCCCCTGACTCTGAGCATCTTCTTATCGCTCTGCAGCCAATCGGGTTGCGTTATCTTTGTAGATGGCTAAATAGGCACACGTATATCATAGTCTTAATCTAAACCTTGAGACGAGGAGAAATAAAATAACGGAACAGTCGATTTTTTGTCGACTTGTCCGTTATTCTTTTTCTTATTGTCTCGGGGTTTAGATTATGATGTTCCCTAAAGGTGTATCCACCAGTGTTGTGTTAAAGACTCAACAAAACTATTGACGATAACATACTAAATACCCATTTGAAGATGTATTTAGATTAGCATTCAAGTTACTTTTACTCTGAACTATCGTGAGTACCGTACAAATACTTTGAAAAAGAAATTGTATTACATTTGAAGATATTTGGCAAGATTTGCAAGCCGGTAATATAAGAATAAAAAGTCAGAAAAAGGGTGCTCCATTTGTGATCACTTCTCTGAAAATCACTTTTTGGTGTGATCATTACGACTTTCAAGAAGCGCCTTAGCCGCTGCAATTGAAGTTTACTCTGAAATAATTCGAGATGTGCAACACAAAGCGTGCCGGAATATTTTAGGAACAAACGGAACTCGGGTATTGTAGACATGGCGCCTGCCGTTCTTTAGTTTGACGGCAGGCTCGGCTCATGACGCATTCCGTAATAAGTTCGTAATATGCCCCGCGGCGATTCGGGGGACTTGACATGTAGTCCGGCATTGCATATCCATTAAAGCCGAACTATAGCTTGATCAGGCAGCCAGACTTGTTGAAGAGTACGCAAGTGAAAGACACACGTGCACATTCAGGAATACCATCGACTCGAGGACAACAGCCTGATTAACAAACAAGGGCGAGTACTTTGTCCCCCCAGTCAAAAGCGAAAAGGAGCTTTTGTATACCTTTAAAAGAAAGAAAAAAGAAAGAAGGTTAAAAGGGAAGCATTAGAGAGTGTCCACAAAATCACTTCCCAAACCTCTTTCTTCTGCTCCCTTCTGCGCCAGTTCAAACCATTCTAGACGCATTGAGGTCAAGATGGTCAAGATTCGAGAATCAGAATCCTCTAGTTCATAAATGGCTACACCTGGCGGAACACTGGTTTCGATGTGTTTGAGGATAAAACAATGCGTGCATTCCAAAGGAGATGAAAGAAACGCTTTTGAACAAGTTTCGGAAAAGAGGCTAAGCCACAATAGACACACCAGGTGCGTTGGGGAAGCCCGATCTAGGTCGCTGCAGCTCAATAAAGCCAGCAGGGGGGCTATGTTGCGCTTTTTGGACTCCCAGGAGACTAGGGAGATGGAAGTGACGTCAACAACGCAGCAAATGCAGATTGGATGTTGATTTTGTTTTCTTCTGTCAACACCTAATCTGTGTTTGCTCTAGTCGTTGACGTCACTTCCTTCTTCCAAGTCTCCTGGGAGTCCAAAAAGCGCAACATAGCACTCCAGGATCTAGCTTTCTTGGCCGAGGAAGTGTCTGTGCTCGAATAAAAACGCGTCCGTGCATTTCCATACTGGAACCCCCTGAGCCGACGATTTCCGAAAAAGGTTAATTAAGATCGTACTGAGCGTTGGCGTCACAATCTTCTACTGACGGAACCACTCTAGCTCCAGGCAAAAGGTGAGGTCTGAGTGTAAAATCCGGATGATGTCACCCTAAATTTGCTAGTTCCAAACGTGAAGTGCTATTCAAAGGCAGCTTGGAAAAAAGAAAAGTCGACAAAAGGACAAATAGAGGCGGGCGTACTTGGAGCTATCCATTTGTTCTTTTGTTGGCATTTGGAGACCGACTTTCACTCGTGCCTTGTTTCCTGTTCTGTGTTCGGTCGCATGGCTCCAAGTTTGCAATCGGTTCAGCTTTACCCTAGAGTCTAACGATCCCTACTTCCGAAGATTGTTCCGGTGGAACTTTTTTTTCAAGGTTGCGAAATGTTTTTGCTATACTAAGTGCAATATGGTGAGAAATGTAATTAAGATACAGTAGCAAATAACCTAGACTAAATGTATTGGCTAGATACCAAAATAACATCAAAAGTATTTGAAATACAATATCTTGAGTAGAGTATTCAAGATGGGAACAAGTCTGGTATTCACAAAGGGGACAAATGAAGAGAACCAGGTCCGCGGACCAGAGATATGTGTGTATCACGTGACTTTGACGTCATTTTGAAGAAATACGCAGGTTCGCGGTTAGTCCGCGGATCTGGATCTAAGTCCCACGATTACCGTGGACCGAAGTGAGGACTGCGAGTCCGAGCTCAGCTTCGGTTGCTACTTTCGCTGTACGTGCTATCAAACAAGATCAGCACCTCTCAAAGTTATGACCTTGCGCCCATGGATTTCGCTGCACTACAAGCTAAAAAAGAACCACCAGGTAGCGCACGTGACACTGAATTTAGCGTCTGGCCAATCTGACAGCGAGGAAGACCAAAATGAAGGGCCTCAGCGACGAAAGGGCGTTTTTTACTCGCGGAAGAATTTCTTCAACTGTAGTGCCTCCAGTACGATCAGTATAGAAAAAAACGGGATAACGTGTCAACTCTGGCTTCAGCGAAGAAATGTAGTGGCTGCTTCTGCCTGTATGTGCCTCACATGGGAAGTGAGATTATTGAACGCTGACTGATTCATGGGAAGCGCGCAGTTCTAATTGGCCGGTTATATTTGTCTTGTATGTCAGAACAGGTAAAACGTTATTTGTAAGAAAAAGGAGCGACGCATCTTTAAACTACAACAAGAAAAGGTAAAAAAAAAAAAACAAGTTGCTGAGGACGAGTACGGTATGCGGAGGCTCTACAGCGTCCTCCAGTTGGTAGGGCGCATCACCCCGTGCTTCCCCGGGCATGCACAAAAATCTACCTAGAAGATGAGAATCCTTATGCCGTAAGTAACCCAAGTGCGATTTGATGACTCCTTGCTTTACGCTGACGACACTACCGATGTTCTAGCATAGTTATAGCTTTGCGCAGCACCACTGACTTTGAACCCCGCCGTGACGACGCTGTGAATATTTCGGCATTTGTTCGCTAGGGTAGGTCACATTTCACTGAAATGCGAATTAGGCACCGAGTGAAGTTGCTAACGCTAGTAATTGTCAGCTACTTCTTGCACCGGAGTCACGCTCCATCAAGGCGACAAAGTTGGAACAAACATGTACAATCATAAACGCTGTCTTGGGGAACATAAAAGCTTAAAGACGAGTTGAAAACTCATCTATCAGCTGGTTTGGTGGAATAACTGACAGGAAGGGGCTCATCATGGTAAAGAAACACTGTTATAATACATGAATTTCCTTTTACTTTGCAGTTATCGTGCGAAACAGAGTTGGGATTTATTGTGTTTGCTACGACAGCATCCTGCCTTGAGACACCTCACACACATCGTGCGCAGCAACAGGCCTGAGCGTGGACCTATCAGGCTTGCCGGGGAAGTGCCCGAATAGAAAGAGATTTGGAGACAAATACTCAGCCTCCGAATGGAAATTGCGCATCGATGCGTTCAATAAAATTACCCAAAGCTTCCCGGCACATATTTTTGATAATTTGGTTGGTAATTTTAAAAGAACAATGGCGGGCTACATCTGAACATTAAACAATAGACGTTTTTTGAATTGTTGTTTAATGTCACCTAGAGAGCATCCAAGAATATATAGCTTGTTTACTGTAAACGACTAAATTTTCGTGAGGACCCAATTTTCGCGAATTTCGCGAATCGCTTACATACGCGAAAAATACGTCCCGCGAACAATTCGGGCAATATTGAAGGCTACGGAAGCTACACTCGATTCGCGAAAATTAGAACCCGCGAATAATTTCAAATTTTCAGCTTTGGCTCGATTCGCGAAAATTTGAGCCCGCGATAATTAAGTCGTTTACAGTATTATTCTGCATAAATCCTAATGTTCCACAAGCTATAAACATGTTTAGGAACAGAAATAATTGATCTACGAAGTCAAACCGATTTCACAGCATTTTCTTCTTGAAGACATTGAACATGTTTTGCTGATAGCATTTTCTTGTTTAATTTATAATCGAGTTAAATCAAAGTAAAGATCCTTTCCGGAGCGGGAGATAAATAATATTCTGATGAATTGAAATAGGAAGTGAAATCTAAGCATATTTACCTTTTCCTCCCAAAAAAGTATATTCGACGTTTCACTACTACTTTTTATAGTCAAATGACCACACGATTTTGCGTTGCGGTATTTGAACTCATTCTTACATCTTGCTATGCGATTGAAAACATACGTATTGTAATATCACCTAGGGCTAGGTTACTACGTTTGCCTTCTGTATTTAATACATTTTGAATAGGTGTTTTTCTGCGTCCAGGTGGGTTCCTGTTTAAATGTTAAGACCTATGTCTGAATTTCGCAATTAAAACGGGCGTAGAACATCGTTCATTTTTAAAGTTTCTTTACATTTGTCAGGGAAGAAGAATTACAGGAAATAGCATATAAATGCCTTAAGTAACCTGGTAACCCCTGGTAAACCGGTAACGCCGGACAACCGCCGGCCAACTAAGTTGTCCGGTGTTACCAGGTGTTACACGATACTAACGTTACTAAAAAAAGTCAGTTGGGGAACTGCCATAGACCCTGCTCTGAAAAAGTGGCATCGATTGTACTCGAGAACCGAGGTAATGTCGATGGCAACGCCGCCATTTTTTTTTTTTTTGCAGTGGCCACTCGAGGAACTGCACAGCTGCTTGTATTTCTCCGAGAGTATCGCATTCGATAGCGTCCGCTGTGACTGTTTCGTTTTTGGCTTTGATAGGCCATTTTGGCACCGAAACATATATGGTGGAAGGGGTTTCAGGGAAGCCATCGCTTATCTCCCAAGCGGACGCGCCGCGAATTACTACCGAAGTTAGGACGCTCCCAGGTCAGGACGCGCTACCTAAAATAACAGGTTGGACATGGTTGTATAAAAACAATATTAATTGTGCCGCAAAATATTGTAATATAAAGATTTAAAAAAAATCACGCGCCTGTTATTTTGTATTAATCTCCAAACAAAGTTCCTAACAAAAAAGAGTTTTTTTACCGTTTGGTTTTACGCAAAAACATGCTTTCTAAAAGCTCATGGTGACCACAGTAAAGAAAAAAAAAAACGATTGAGCCGCCATCTTGGCACCTTGAGCCTGGGAGTGTCTGTACTCTGGGAACATTTAGGGACTCTAACAGTAGTCATATAAAGCAACTTTCGTGTTTCAACTCGTCGCTAAAGGGTGGCGTTGTCATCGTATTTAGCTCGGTCTCGGTGGACGCCAGCGGCCCAGGTTTCTAGGGTGAGATTTCCAACTGAGTGTTTTAGTAACGTTGCACGGTACATACGCCTAACCCCAACTTTCGATCCCAGTTCAGACCAAGACAAATCCAATACGGATGTTAAATTACTCTTTTTTTTTTATGTGACGCAAGTTAATTTTTTGCAGAATTTTCGTTCACTGTGAACGTGCAACACAAAATATAGTGAACTTTTTTATTTTTAAATTAAAGAAACGATAACCAGAATGTTTAGCACAAATTTAAGCAAGAGAGACATAACGAAAGTCATATCGGCACCGACAGCACAAGAGTCGTGCTCGCCTATCTTGGGCTTAGGCGACGTGTCGTGATCATTTTACTGGCAGCTCTTGCCCCGAATCATAACTCTTCCGACAACACTTGCTACTACGATACATTATAGATTCCTCCCCCAATCTCCGCAATAGTAAGTGCTTCGCTGGCGCTGGCCATCGGAGGCAATGCGGCAGACGCCACCATCTTTGGCTTTATAGGGGCGAACCCCCATCAGTTATCTGAGGTAGGCCAGCCAGTTAAACTTTATGATCGTTAGCGGCTCAATGACGGTTGGGGCCGCCTTGAAACTCCGGCCGATCGTGATTGAGTGAACTGTCTTTGGCTCAATGAGAGTTGACAACGTGCGTGTAACTAGGGTGGCCATACAAACAAACTATGAAAGTGGTTCATGGAGAACAAAGAAGACGACTTGTGCAACCAGTTGTCCCTCAAGTAGTTTTGCGCAGTTGGTTCCTTCCGAGTTTGCCGAGTCCGAGGAAAAAGCGACAAGTGAAGGGGTTTAAAATCTTGATAACCATGTTACAACAGGTTCAGAGACCTATTTTATGACACTTGCCTACGTGATACACAACATGTAACAGGTCCGCGGACTCCTTCCCGGTCACGTTCCTGTGGTCCGCAGACCATTTCTTACATGGCGGATTTCAAACCGCAATAAAGTTGAGGTCACCGATTTCGTAGGAACTTGTCCGGGGACATGTCCGCCGTGCGAATATACCTTAATCAGCTCGCCTACATACTTTCATTCCTTACCGTATTTACTCGAGCTACAAGTTATCTTATATTTTATCAACCAAGTCAGCGTCACCAATTTTCCACAGGGCACGCTGATAGGCAGTTACCGATATAAGCAGAATAATCACAGAGACTTGGGAACCAGCGATAGCATCCTCACGTGAAAAGGCTATCTGCGCTGATCACGTAAATCTTTTTAGATAATCTTTTTTTCCCCTCGTTATTCGCAACAAACCCCTGGTAAAATGCAATAATTAAAATAATTGTGTCGTGTACATATTATGATATTGTGAAGTTCAGCCCCTATGGGCATTTCGTGTCTCCCCTGTAGATGAGAAAGTTTTTTCAGTGCATTACGACGGTTAGCCTGGGGTTTTAATTTAAACTTGTGTCACGCATTAGCGGCACAAGGACGCCTGCCGATACTATGCTCATTCGATCACAACGGTCAGAGGTGGCGATTGAGCCACGCAGGATCCCGTAGGTTTTGCAGTGCGAGCTTTTTCTCAATGAGCTTAGAGTTGCTGTGCGTTAACAAACACGACCACCGATCCCCCATGCCATATTGGTCTCTGTGTGTGCGCTGTAACAATTTAAAGCGCGGAAGTTAATTAAGTTCGTCCATTTCTAGAGTAAATACCTTTTTTTGTTGTTTTGAAGCAGAGCCACGCATATTTTTGTGACCTAGATTGAATAGGCGAGTAAGCAACTAACACTGCCTGCCGAGATGTCTATAAGCAACTCCGACTCGGGCATTCTTCAGGGTTAATGCTTTCAATCAAACACGTTCTTTAGTCGGCGGCGGTCGAAGCTCAAGTGTAATAGACGCTGCTAAGAAATCGCATTTGGCGAGTCCTTGAGCAGTTTTTGTTCAATGTTTCGCTTCTTTGAATACGCTGTTATGATAAACGCGTCGGAGCAACATACCATGTTGTTTTTAACCGTCTCGAGACCATAGCCATGAATGCAGTCCATCGCAGGACAAAAGAAAGTACGTGGTGGGACCGAGGTCATTATCGATTTGGCGATGGGTGAGAACTTCCATCATTTAAGCCAGCCGTTCTCTCGTCCACCCCAGAAAATGGTGTGAACATTTTCGTGTCGCCTTAGCAAACAAGAGAAGAAAAAAGTTAAAACATTCTTCAGCTTTGATGATACACATAATGGCAAACAGCTTACTGGTAAGCCCCGCGCGATCAGGTTGCAGAGCCATAGAACAGAGTGTAAACGGTAGGGGGTAGAGAGCGCAGCAGCAGGCAGCACGCTCTGTAAGTCGACAGCCTCTTCACTGCTGTCGACTTTCGGGTGATACTCTTCTCTGAAGGTGGAATTACATGGATAGATGGATAGATGAATGGACGCTAATGGCTATACCCTTTGCTACGGGCTGTAGTTTTGCACCACATAGCCTAAGTCTAAAAAGACAAATCTAATTCCTCCCGCCATTCTAAGAAGGACCACTATCGCCAAGTGTGCAAAGCGAGCAATCGTACCGCTTCCCGTTTCTAGCCAATTCACCCAGCAATCTCCGACTGTCAGCATACTGACATAAACTGCCAAGCTTGTGCAGCCTAAACGATTCAGTATCCAGTTGCTACTGCAGCCATTCAAGTGATACTGCTGAAGATAATACGTGAATAAACACATACGAAAAAGGCTGGTCTTTCATGACAGGTTCTGAAGGGAACACGTTGTTGCCGCTGTGCACTCACGCAAGACATAGGCTGATTTACGGCAAAGGCAACCGTAGCACACCAAATTGGGATTTGACGGCTATGACTTGCAACAAATGGAAGAAAGAGAGATAGAGATAGTGGAGGGTTCAGTCAACACCACCTAGATAGAAGGCCTTCGCACGCGTCATCTCAGTCAGATCGATCGAGGCGTGAAATTGTGCACAAGTGCTGTGTCAGTGTTCGGCGGGGGGCTCGTGTCCAATCAGCGCGTCGAAGGTCGGGCTCGGGCCCAATAGCCGAGTTAGTGACATCCGACTCTGATGACGTTTCATAGGGGGAGGGGAGACCATGCGAAGGCCTTCTGTCTAGGCGGTGTTGGTTTAGTGAGTGTGGTTGGTCTCCTTTCGATTCGATGCGGTTCGGCTGCGTGCGTAGAAACGTAACCTACCAGCATGGCCGTTAATCCTACAGCACGCAAAGTTTTGTGATAGCCAATGGCGTCACTCCTACGAGGAAAATTGTTCGTTTATACGGGGTTACCCCTGTCGGGCGTTGATGCGGTTTATGTCGCTGCGGAGCGAGAGGCGCCGAAACGCGGCGCACACACAAGCCGAAAGGGGAACCCATTTCTGAAGGTGGCCGGGTCCGCGTTCTTAGATGCTGGACAAACAAAGCGCCACTCAGAACCCTCCGGTTTGTTTTCTGTTTTCTTTTCCTTCTGCCCGCGCTTCTGTGCTCTCCGATTTAGGAACGCTATTTGCGATGTACTCAATTGGGAAAGCTCTAGAAGGCTTCCAAATCCTTCCTTCTCACCCGTTGTGGTGTTGGCAAAGTTCCGAGTGATATATTTTTTTATTATCTCTCTTTCATACCATGTTTGTCTTCTAAAACACAAAACATAAAAAATAACAAAAGAAATGTAAGGCGAAGAAAGTGCCGGTGTTTTTGTCAGGTCTCGAGAATCAATCGCTCGCCGCGGGTTCCTGGCACTTGTGGGACGCAAGCAACTTTTCCACTTACAGTCGGATCGCCGAGTGGTTCTTGCTTTTGTCATGTGGAGCAGCAGCCACCAATAAGTAACGGTTTTTGTATGTTTTCTTTTCTGTCTCCGTCACCGGTTCCTGTTCTTGGTTGCAATATGTTCGAATGACAGATAGAACGCACATTCCGTTATGTTTTCAATCCCAAGACGCATAAAACACACCAGAAAAAAAAGAACATTCGCCATGTACCGTATACTGGAAATAAAGGGCAATGTTTCATTTTAATTCACACACAAAACAAAGTTAAAAAGGTGAAAAAAAATTGGCTTGTTTACTTCTTGAGTAGTAATATTTAATAAATATTAAACTAAACACACAACAATACGAATGGAAAAAAACTACTGAAAAATATTCGGTACATATAGTAATGAAAAAATATATAAAGGAGGAGGGGCTTGGGTTCCGCTGAAAGCTTCCTTTGAACAACCGAGATGGCCGGTCTCTCGACAGAGTATATAAAAAGAGCTAAAAAACAAAAAACATCAATGAAACCAAGTAGAAATAACCATGCAAAACCGTCCCAGAAACTCAGTAAAAATATTTGAACCCCCTTCCCGTTCCCCTACTGAATTTGGGGGGGGGGGGGGGGGGGGGGGGGTCAAATCCAGGAAGGTCTTCGCGGGCTCGCCGGCGCTCCGACCGCCCTTTGTAACCACCGCGTTGGAAACTTGCCAGGACGACAGGACTTGTGCCCCCAAGGACAAGGGAGAAAAAGACAGATATTAAAGAGGTAGAAACACAAATGAAAGCAAATTATTCACCCCCCCCCCCCCCCTTTCCAGAAAAGCAAGAAAAAAAAAGTGTTATATAAAGTTTTGGGCACAAGAAGCAATTGCAAGGCCAAACTCAAAGTTCCGCGGAGAAAGCGAAGCAGACAAGGGGTAGGGTGGGGGAGGGGGATGTGAGACGGGGACGATGCTCGTCAGAGTCACCCTGCGCTCGCGCGCGTGTAAGATGGGATTGCATGGTTGGAGGACCAGCCTCGGAGGAAATGTCAGCGTCAGCAGAATGGTTGCTGCTCCTCTCAACCGGTTCAGACGACTCCGGCAATATCGACGTAACACCCAGTGTCGCCGAAAGCCACACACACAAAAAAAAAAAAGTCTCACATTCTTTTGGAGTGGCGAAACCCTAAAACACAAAATTGCACGAGTCAGCTAGTGCGGCCACACGACTGACAGGTGTCAATATAAATGTCGATTTGCAAGGAAATTCGCGGTTTTCTGCGGTTGTGATAACCCATTGTCTTTTGAAAAAAAAACAAAAAAAAAAAACGTTTCTCACCGCTTACGCCCAAGGCATACCGTTGATGCTGCTCACATTTGTAAGCCTGCAAGAAAATCGGTAATTAAAAAAAAAAAAAATGTTGGCATGTTTGAATAATAGCAAGTTTTTGCTCGCAAGTTATTGCGAAGAGCCTTCCGACCAAATCGATGCAAGTACCGTCACAAAGAGAACACATTCGGAATACCGATGTCTTGTCCCATTTTGTTTGGTTATCGCAATATGTAAGAATATGCAAGCGTCGGTCTCGTTTCCCGGTGGCTTGGATCATATATTATATATTTTTTTTTGTCAACGCGAGACAATAAAATGTTTTAGTTATTATTTAGATTGAACGTACTACAGGCTCTTTAATAAAATAAAAAATAAAACATCCTTGAACTCGTAAAAATATACACTATAAAGGTTTTAGTGTAGACACCTTAAAAATTATGCGTCTTAAGTTTTCCTTTGATCCTATTAGTAGGAGTGTCGTAATCGCCAATTCAAATTTCAACTTAGCCCCGGCCGTTGCGGCGCTCCGAGCGCAGTAGTATGCGAGTACAAAAGTAAAAACTCGCTAGAGTGACGTTATCGGCGGATTCAGATTACCCTTGCTAGCCACTATGCTGGCTCGGGGATGCCGACGATAACGTCCCGGCGCTCTGGACAGATAACAGGCGACAGAGAGCCTCGCAGCATGCCGGCGGCAATCGCAGCACGTATTTTTCAAAATAAATGCTGTTTACGTTTACCTCTGTCCAAGCAAAGTGCGATAACTGAACAAACGGGCCAAAAGGCTGTAGAAATCACTTCCTAACTCAAATTTCTAGAAGGTGCTCCAGCTTCCCTTTAAACACATAGAGATGTGCGAGATACATAACGTAAAAAGAAGAAGAAAAAAAAAGAAAGAAAGAAATCAGGAACACAAATAAGGCGGGTTTGAAATGGCAAAGGAAATCTGAAAACTATACTTCGTTTCACCTTCGGTCCGAGCGTGGCCGATGTTATCAGCCGAAGGGCCAATCAAACAGCGCAAAAAGCGCATCGTCATGGCGTGCTCTCTGCGCTTGATAGGACTAGCCGGCGTAGGAGCACGCAAAGAGAGGCGGCGAATACCCGCTGGTCCTATCAACTGCAGAGGGCACGCCATGACGTTGCGCCTCTTCGCTGTTTGATTGGCCCTTCGGCTCATTACATTGGCCGCGCTCGGACCTAAGCTGAAACGAAGTATAGTCCTGCCGTCTGGCTTGTCCTTCGAATATGGTGACCTTTTCACGCAACGAGAAGTTCGTTCAAGATTGGAAATATTAGAGTGCGTCGGCTTTACAGCTGGTCCTGATAGCTCATGTTAGAGGACGGAGTCAGGGGGAACGGACGGATACAAAGTGTACATCCATGTGAATTGAGAGCAGAGCTTCCTAAAAAAATAGATATAGTTGATTAGCTCAAGACGAACAGGATTGTGCCGCGGTCTCACATGCTAACCCATCATACAAGAGACAGTCTACACTCTCAGAGGCGTGCAACTTGCCAGTATGAAGAGAATTATGATGGCGATGCGGGCGAGTTGTTTCATGGCACAAGAAATTGGGAACAGCGCGCCAAAAAGACGAGGACAACGAGAGTAGAGCACAGGACAAGCGCTGACTATCAACTGAAAAGTTTTATTAAAAATGGCTCAAAAAAGAAAACACCACAAAGCCAACCAACGCCGAAACAACCAAAGGCGTGTCGCTCACCAGGCATCTATAAAATCTATCTTTCTTTTTTTTGCAAAGATAACCTGAAGGCTGGCTGACGCAGTGCCCCGAGCCAGCTTTTTTCTATTGCATGCGCCTCCAGCACCTCTCTTTGCACTTTTGTGCGCCCCCTGCCAATGATTATGGTATTTTGGAAGACGGGGTGACACAATCAGTCTCTGCAGTCTACGTATAAATGACCTCCTGTCATTGACCGCAGGGAAAGGGCATGTTCACGTATTCTCTCATTGACGCAGCGTCCCGATTATCCCATATAAACCCGGCCGCATGACAATGAGATTTTGTAGATGACACCCACCACGCAATCCACGAACCTCAGTGGATAGTCAGCACTTGTCCTGTGCTCTGCTCTCGTTGTCCTCGTCTTTTTTTGCGCGCTGTTCCCAATTTCTTTAGTATGAAGATCCTGTCACATCGGCCACGCACAACCTTTCTGCAGACATATGTTCGAAGCATACGTTCGTTCGAAGAAAGCATGCGCTTCGAACGTGATAGAGGCGTGTAGGAAGATAATTTTGGGATCGTGTCGGCATCGAACACCGTGTCTTTTGTGCGGTGTTTGAGCAGTGCGACTTGGACCGAACAGAGTGGCGTACAGTCCGCGATTGCTGCTTTGCACCAGAAGGTGCGAAAGTGCGAAATGGGCATAAAGGCCAAAGAAAGTAAGAGGAATGAAATGTGTTTAATGACGATGTTGCGAATAATCATAAAGAGGCAATATTCTCAGCTATGAAATGTCTTGAATAGTATGGCCGGGGCTTCTACCTAATAACCGGCCATTTACCATACGCTCCTGGCCTGACTACGGTTGGTTTATAATGGGCCGGGAAAGGCGAAAAACCAAATTAGTTTTGAATGCAATCAAACACTTTTCTTTACCAGGCAATTTTCGATGTTTTAAGAAGAAAAAAAGAGGAAAAATAGAAGTTTATATTATATTTGGCTAGGGTAGAGCACGAAAGAGTCATGACCTGACCGTTCTCACGTTTTCACGCGCAAAATACAAAAAACACCAAATCGACTTAAAAAACACCAACATATGAACACATTCAAAACTTGGCCCTCAAATATCAGAAAAAGAAATATGAACGCTGATGATTTACACGCGGCCGTCCAAGTGGGAATGAAAAGAAGCGCGAATTTTTTTCCCCGTTGGGCTTCAACTCTGATCTCTGAGCGAGTGATCGTGCCAACGCGCAAACTTCAACCGGTGAAAAATTGAACCGCCGTAATTGCAAGCATCTGCGGGTGCGGCTACAAATGAAAAATTGGCCCTCCTTTTTTTTTTTCTCCAAAAGGAATCAAATGAGAGGAGGCGAGCGAAAGCTAAGGATTAACAAACACACAAAAAAGTTCTCGTTAGCGGGGAAGCTTATCTCGCGCTGGACACACGCAAGAAGTCGTCGGTGGCTCGTCAGCCGTCCATTCAACATGGACAACGTACGCTGATGTACGGACCCACACGCGTGGTAAATCATACGAAATAAATTTCGAGAATCTTGCGCTTTGGTCGCCAGTTTCGTACGACAAAAGCTGCTACCGGGAATGGCGCAGCTTGGCGTCCGTTTCATTAGAGCGACATTAAAAGCGACGAAATGACCCAAGCGCGCGCAGACACGCTTGCACGTGCGTGCACGCACAAAACAGTTCCAAGCGTCTGAGCCGCCTTCATTGACCTAACGTGCGGCGTGCGTTCACTCGCGCGCCAAATGAACACACGGGTGAAAGGAGACCGCGCAGACGTCCATTGTGAGAAGGAGCACATACGTTCACATGAAGATTTTCAAAGCTCTTTAATGAGTCGGAACGGCAGCGGTTGAAGGAACCGTTTTAATAACTTTCCGAAACTGGTTTTTAGTTTATTTCAAAAGTTGGCAGGCGGTGAAATGTTTGATCAGATTTTGGAAATGTAGTGAAGAAGAAGAAAATAAATGGTGCTATGAAAATTCCTGAGCCCTTGTTCGTCTGGCTTGTGATCCAGACTCCTAAATTGCGAGCCAGTTGAATAAGGCACAATCTGGCGAAATCTTGAGGAATATATTTCGTGACTCAAGCAACTAAGCCGCCCCCCCCCCCCCCTTTTTTTGCCCCGACCGTCATCGCTAGTGGATCGACGCAGCGACCCCTAGCTTTCTGTTAGCATCGCCGCCAGCGTGTCTCGCAGCGTCGTACAACGATCGCGACGCAGCGCCCGGTGACGCCAAGACGGACGCGTCTCTCACTCTGCGGCGTCTCCCGTCGAGCTCACTCCAGCCTGTTTGCCACTTGGGACGCTTCGGAGATCCACTGCAGATGACGTCATACGCCGGCCTTGTCTTCTAGCTGGTACTGGCTCAAGTAGCCACTTGATTGAAGCAGACCCCCAGAGCCACATATTCGAGAGGCCACATCATAAACATTAGTAGTCAACAAGAAAGCAAGTCAACATGCAAGCACCAGGAAGCACACACAAAGATCATTGATTCTCGGTTATTTTTATCAAAACGTAAATGTTTCAAGAACGAACATTTTGTTGTTTGTTTCACAGCCGTATTTTTCCAAATCAGGTATTTTGCGCGAGCAGTGCGCAAATGGTTTTTATATTTTTTTATATTTCGCTCGTCTCTGTTGGTGTTTTTCGTTTCACAGTACCTTCGTCTTGTTGAACATATTGAGAAGCGTGAAACGTGAAATAGGTACGTGAAACCAATTAGGGTAATGAAATGTACCTTCTTTCTTAAACATGTGTTGTTAATACGAATGAGTAATTTTTAGGCGTTTTTTTAAATTCCGTTTTATTGTATCACTGAAATCTGGTGAAACTTAGATGGGAGTTTGGTGCCGCGTCCACCCTGCTCTATGGCAACGCTGACATTTTTACAAAAAGGGTTAGCTTGTAAGCCGAGGCGTAGTCAGGACTTTTTTTCGGGGTTGGGGAGGGGGTTACAATGCATGTGTATATTACAGGGTCGGCTACATTTTGGTGAAGAGAGAAAACAAAAACCCCATTAGCCCCCCCCCCCCCCCCCCCCCCCCCGGCTACGCTACTGCTTGTAAAGCCTGGTTCAGACAGTTGCGTTTGACTGCGTTTGACTGCGTTGCGAAAGCGAGAAACCAGGACATCCCTGCTGCTTATATCGCGTGCCAAGGTGATTCCTTGAATTGGATTCCACGCGTCGTACGAAACACATATGTGTCGGTGACTCGCTTTCGGTTCTCGACGCAGCGCAGTCAAACGCACTCAAACGCAAGTGTCTGAACCGGCCTTATAGCCTGGTTCAGACAGTTGCGTTTGACTGCGTTTGACTGCGTTGCGGCTACGAGAAACCAGGACATCCCTGCTGCGTATATCGCGTGCCAAGATGATTGCTTGAATTGGATTCCACGCTTCATACGAAGCACAGATGTGCCGGTGACTCGCTTGCGGTTCTCGACGCAACGCAGCCAAACGCAGTCAAACCCAAGTGTCTGAACCGGCCTTAAGATAAGATCCGTTTGCTTACAAGCTATGCCTCGACTTCCGTCTGGAATCACCCTGCCTTAAGCAGCCAATAAATTTGTATCGAAAATCGTTAATACGGATGCGACATGCGTCTACCAGTCTATCGCGTCGTTGAGAGGTGGAACGTTTCCACCGTCCTCCGAGGGACATGGCTAGTGGTGATTAGAAACTCTAACTAAAGGCTGAACTCCATGGGACGAATATGCTGCGAATGACCGACGAATTTTGGCCGGCGGCTTTTGCTCTGCGCGTGGAATCAACACAGTGGCTGCTACGTCGCGCGCAAAGCGAGCGTGCCGTCGGGCGGCGTTCGCCAGTTATTCGTCACATAATTCGCTCCATGGAGTTCAGGCCTTTAGGGCCTCCAGCTTGTTCTCCATGGTTTCACCACGAATATCAGAAGCCAAGAACCAGAATCACAGAAATTACGGAATATTATATTGACTCTGAAGCGTCACCTGCAGATACGTGCTTAGGCATGCAACAAAATCCCTACTAACCATGGTGGAGTGCATCTAGAGAAAAACCGTTTGGTGCCGTGGTCCTCGTTTCTGGCCTCTAACAATTTTAAAATGATTAACTCGTTCTTCTACAAGGGCCACAAATTTGCGTGTATAATGGTAGAAAGATTGAATTTGTTTCTGGTATTAAGGGTATTATCGCATGCAAGCCATAATGTATATCTCGTACCTTCTAGAATGTCAGCTCAGTTGCTCTTAGGCCAGGTCCCCGGGAGGCCCCCAGGTGACCGAATACTTATTTCGGCGTGTAGCTCAGATTTCACCTTAGAGTTAAATATGCCCACATTATATTCGTATATATCGTCTTTTGCTGGGTCGTGACAGATACCGTTCGCTAGTATGGCTTGTCAACCTACAAAATGTTACGTCCACTATACTTCTAGAAAGCAAGCGAAGGCCGGGAGCAAAAATAGACACATTACACTTAAACGCGTCAAGGCTCCTTCGCTCTTTGTCGTTGTTGTGGAATTCTCATTGACCTGCAGCTGTCCCCAGAATCCAGCCAACGGTAGCCATTGTACATTCCTATCCTATATACAATTCCAATGTGTATTATACCCATTCACACGACCGTAAAGGTACCTTTAGCTAAGGGACCTTTATTCTCTTCGGCCAATGAATTAACGATCTTCCGCGCGTGGCGTGTGCTCGCGACCCAAGAGCACGAGCTGATTCGCCGATAGCGAAGGGACCAGACATGTACTGTGGGAACCACGTGTTCCCCGCATCCCTATCTAGGCCTAGCTTAGGCAGGCCGTGGGACGTCGCCAAGTGGGGGCGCGTCCCGGATGCGAGGGCGAAGCCGTATTCCCTGGTGGGCGGCTTTCCCTCGTCCTTCTCGGGTGATTTTCCGGAGGCACACCCCTCGGGATCATGACTTGGACGCGTCCGCCCCTCCGGGGAGCCATCTACATCCGACCCACCCTGGGCGCGTCCATTCCCGCAGGCTATACGGCCCTAATCCAACGGACGAGACTCTCGCTGGGGGAGGCTCTGCTCGACGGAGCCTTCCTATCTTTACCTGATCCTCCCCCTCCGTGATACTGTCAATTGCGGCAGCGCGGACTCCGACTGGTGATCCTGTCAAAAGAGACAGCGCCGTCATCTCCACCATTGTTAGCCCTCGGGCAAGCGTGTGGCATCTAAGTCAAATAAACACGTCTTTATCCGGACCCAAGGAACCTTCTGTGTTTCTAAGCGGTACCCCATAAAAGGGGAAACCCACAGTACTTACACGTTACTCCTCAAAAGTGACTAAATACCGTTACTCGTTACTCGTTCAAAAAGCAACTAAATACGTTACTCGTTACCGATTCTCAACAGGAACGTGTGAGTTACCTCAAAAGAAACGAGTTACTTTACACGTTACTTTGACGACCAGATCCAAAACTGTTTTTGTTTCATGGTTTATTGTTTTCTTTTCAGTAGTCGTTGAACTTAAGCAGTAGCTGCCCCTCAAAGTTTTAATCGGTTATGCTTCCTCGCTTCCTTGAAAATACATCTTCGGCGAGGCTGAAGAGTCGTTCTACTGACGCGCTCGAAGGAACGGCAGTGTTGTGCTTCAGGAAGAGCTGGTGAATCTTCGGGAACTGCGCCTTCATTGAGGACAGCGGGTAATGGGTTCTGGGCCTTCCCAGGTTCGCAATCTCCGGGTTTAAATTCGATCCGTACCCGGTTTTAGAAGGTTCAACCAACGAACCTGGATGAAGGACATTCCCAGC
Organism: Ixodes persulcatus; assembly: GCA_013358835.2. NCBI lineage: Eukaryota > Metazoa > Arthropoda > Arachnida > Ixodida > Ixodidae > Ixodes > Ixodes persulcatus. The sequence continues at coordinate 972,145 of JABSTQ010009368.1, read as the reverse complement.
TGTAGAGTTCAGTACAGCAACGTCTATCGCTGGACACGTCAGTCGAAATGTTCGACGCGTGTTCAGCAATATACGTTACTGTACTGTCATACTGTTTAGTTGTTTTTTTGGGGGGTTGTCCACCTTCCGTTCTTGCAATAGACGCCTACTCAGGTTATAATAAAAACAAGGCCGTTGAAGCGGTGTTGTTCACGTTACTCCTCAAAAGTAAAGAGATACCGTTACTCGTTACTTGGCCTTAAAAGTAACTAAATACGTTACTCTTTCCTTTTCTGAAAAAGTAACTAAATACGTTAATCGTTACCCAAAATAGTAACTATACTTCGTTTCACTTTATCTGCGAGCGAAGCCAAAGCTAGAAGCGCGAGACCAGCGCTTTTTGCATTTCTCCCCAGCTCGCGCGCTCGAGCAAAGCCTGAACGCACGGAGCTTCCGTGCTCGCGCTTCCAGTTTTGCCTTCGCTCGCACATAAGGTGAAACGAAGTATAGGTAGAAGTAACTCGTTACTTGTGACGCGTTACGTACATGTCTGGAAGGGACATGTATGTTGACCGTGTGAATGGGGTAAAATTCATCCCGGCGTGCTATGTCCTCAGCCCAGCACGCGCATGTTCGTCGCTTCGGAAAGCCAGCAAATCACGCGCCATACGCAGGAACGCTGACAATGAAAGCGGCCAGAAGCCCTTTTCGGAAAGGTCTATACTTCATCTAAAAAAAAAAAGATCTACATTAAAGGCAAAGCCATGGGCACCTGAGCCTAACTTAGCAGCATGATTGTATATGTGCGAGGTCTCGTTCACAAGAGGGACTTGCTAAAGTAACGCTCTCGTGCTCATGCCTTTGTCTTCACTGCAGATATCTGTGAGATGGAGTATAAAAAAGGGAGAGCATGTGTACGTTCCGTGCCGAGCAGCTCACAACCGCGTTTAACTACGCCGCGCGCGACCTGCTTGCGCTTGTTCGACTGACACACTGACCACCGCCGTCGCTTTTTTCTGGACTCAACAAGCCGCGGAGGCCGGACGGAGATTACATAATGGTCGCAGACGCGCACCGTCCTTTTGGGACTCTTGACTGCCAGGTAGTTTACGGGCGGGCATATATGTCCACACAAGCACGCAGAAGCAGTCCGCGCTTATATCCGCGACATGAACGAACGACCCGCAGCACAATGGGTAAGTGACGGCCGACCGCTAACAAAAACGCTCAGTTGGATAAAAGGCTAAAAAGCAAGCTAGCGGAACGAGTACTCTTCTGGCATAATGTCACCATGCACCATTACGTCGGACCTAGAACTTGTTTCTGTCGTGAGATTGCGTTTCGTTTCGTCTTGGAACCCAGTAAAGACCGAGTTAAAAGGACAGCGCCTCGCGAAAAGAAGAAAAAAAACAAAACATTTTGCTATGAGATAAAATCATAAAGAATAAGGGTAAGCTCATTCTGAAGATGAAAGGGGAGGAGGAGGAGGGAGTGCGATGAACGCAGGCGCGGGTCGTGCAACCCGGACGCGGCCGGGCTCCCTACATTCCGTTCCCACCTTAGCTGAGAGTACGATGGAAGCTACATGCTCATTGGGCCAGTAATACGCATTTTTTCCGCCACGTGATATCGCTCCCTCCCGCACTCAGGCGCAAAGAACGGGGCATGTGATGGAAGGAAGGCGGGGCATTGATACGGAGAGCTCGCAGCCTCCACCGCCCTGTCAGCTTACGGGAGAAAGGAGTATAAAGACCTCTGAGGTCAGAGGTGAAGGTCATTCGCTCTTTATTGTTCGCGTCGCCCAGTGAAGGGGGGGGGGGGGGGGGGGGAGGATCAACTAGAGGTAAAAAGTGGCACGCGGAGGCAGTGGTGGCCGAGCCGAGAAAGGGGCGTTTGCCGAGACAGACGGCCCGTTTTGTTTTTCGGTGTGGTGCACCTGTGGATATAAATAAACAATATAATTGCGCCCCCTTCCGAGCACGTCGTACAAAGTATATACCCGCTGATGCCCGAGAAGAAAGACGGCGTGTCTGTCTCTAAACCACGCAAAAAAACACGTTTAGTGGGGTGGGCGTAAGTGAAGTCTGATGATCCAAAGAGGCGCACACAAAAAAAGTGGCAGCAGCTATACGGTTAAAGAGAAAACAACGACATAAACGAGAATAGGAAAAGGGGGGGGGGGGGGGGGAGGGGAGGTTGCGCGTGAGATATTTACAATAATCGTGGGCAGAACTAGAGAGCTGCTTCCAGCTAAGCATTGTTTTTGAATCGGATGCTTGTCGATCGAGTATCCTTATGAATGTGGTTATTACTGCCTAAACGTCGGTTGCGGGAGTCAGCAGTGACACCCACAATTTGGGTCGAGCGCGAGTACCTCTAGTTACGCAAATTATTTGATTTCGTTGTTAATTATTTAAGTGATATTATCAACATGTGGCGTATTTGCTAATTTGACTGATATGACTAGTTAACTTCCTGCAATGGGCTTGTTTAAAATATAAGCCGGGTTCTCAAATGATCTAAAGGCTAAGGTGTCTGTAAGTACACTTTGAGTAGAGTATTGGCTAAAATTTGGTTTCGGCTCCTGAATAAAATCTTGAGGACTAATAGTGATATTTAATTTAAATCTTTATTTCATATAAAATATTAGTTCAAATAACTTTAAAACGATAAATTTTCCAATGTCACAGAGCACAATGAGAACAGTGAACCCCGTTGTAGTACAGGCAGTTCAAAAGTAGACAACATAGAGCACCGGTTTAGCGATGACAACATATTCAAGCGATCGTTCATTTGTTTACAAAACAAAAAAGGTCCTTCAGTGTATATAAACCATGCAAGAAGATATCATATGGCACAATTGCCACAGTGTCTGCGGTCGCAACTGACAAAATATTGATTCCCCACGACTTCCTACGTGGCGAGTAAGACATACTAAGCTACATTCAGATGTTCGCAATAATTGACTGCGAGCCACCTGCCATTACCTGAACAACCTACTTGTACCAACAGTCTCAGATACGAATTTGTTTATCATCATGCTCGGTTGTCACTTACTGCGCATTTTTTGCAATTTCATCCGTAAAAAAAGAAAGAAAGAAAGAAAAAAAAAACGCTCTTCAGGACCCCTTTTACTTTTAGGAAGCATCGTTGTTGCAAAAAGCCCGGAAATTTATGGCAATCCTTTTTGCGCGTAATTAAAATTACCGGATTATAAAATAGCGTCTGACAACTCACCATTAAACTAGAGACCTTTCCATTAACGGTCACGCGTTTTGGTTGCGTTGATTAGGCTTATAGGAAGTTCCGCTTGTGCTTTCTGGACTGTTAGGATTAAACCTTATTTTGTTCCTTCATGATTTTTGTCCTTATTTTTTGCTGAAGGATTGTTTATTTAATTATAATTGCACGTCCAGTGAGCTGCTCTTTGCGTGTTTAAGGGTAGGAGTTTGTGTGTAGTTTGGGGATTAATTTATGCTTTCTTGTTCAAGGGGGAACACGAGCACTTGTACGATGTCGTCTGGCTAGATAGTTGGGGAGGCACAGACACCGTGGCTGGTGGTCCAGTCGGGCTCTAAAAGTTCTAATATAAATCTAAAAATATTCTAAAGTAAGACAGTGTAAGCAAGCAAGTAAACATAAAGAAAAAGGAAACAACTGTAAAACAGTAAGACGCAAAACATCAAAAACTCCTTATTGTGGCTTTAATATGGCTTTGTGGCTTTTACCCCAAAATGTTCGCTTCAGCGCATGTGCTGCTCGGGATTTCGGATCTCGCTAGAACGTAGAATAGTTTAGTGCGACCCGCTTAAGGCGCTACAAGTCGAGCAATGGGCATCTAAAGATTGCCTTTCCCAAATGGTGCAGAGTTTTGGAAGCGTTTCAGGTTTAAAAAAAAAGCGCTCGATAGATTATTCGAGGAAGGCCTTCTCAGATACTTGAAATAAATGGAGAAGTCAGCGTGCCAATATCTTGTAGATGATCCTATATGATTGGGTTTTCAGCGACTTGCCTGCCACAACGGATGTTGGGAGGTCGAGAATATTCTTTAATATTCAGGCACGTTGAAAACCCGCGTGATCATTTGCCACTTGACAGTCTGTACGTGTCCACATAAAGAGGCCTGGATTGCTTTTCCCAAGTAATTGGTAATTGTTCCGACTGTGACAGCTGAAGAAAAGAATGATTCTGCGGCATTGTGGACTTTCGCTACTTTGCCTTTCTGCGCGTGTGGTTGTTAACAAACAATACATTATCGGGTAGTTGTGGGAGAGTACTCTTTGTCCACTATTCCTGCAGCTGCCAAAAAGGAGCAAACAATATTTATCTAATCGCGTGCTCATGTTTTCTGTTTGTAATATTGTCATTGTATTAACCGCACTAAACCTCAAAACTACAACAGTGCAATAAATAAATAAATAAATAAATAAATAACATTGCAAGATTAATATATATATATATATATATATATATATATATATATATATCCGGATAACTCACAACACTCTGCGCTACGGCTTCTTGCCCACGGGCCAATAAAAAAAAAATAAAGAAGGTTTACAATTGAGGACTGAAGCATTTCCCAGCTGCTGCTCTGGAAGAAACGCACCGGCGGCGCGGTGTCCCGTGCCTCGCTGTGTCGCCCTTCTTGACTAGCCGGGCTCGAGATCGCACCGTTTGCCACTGAAAAGAAATATAGCCCCAGAGAAAACATGGTTATATTTTCTTTCTACACTAACGTCGGTACACCTGCGAAGCTACCGACCGTTGATCAATTGCCGTAAAAACTCAAAATTTTCCTTAATTCGTCAGAGCGATGTTCAGTCAGCGACGAGGCAGGGGCGTCAAAGCCGACTTGATTTACGGCGTGACAGCGTGCTGTACTACAAGCGAGCACTATGCGAATCCGGCGTACTGCGTGCGGCAGTTCAAGCGCCCTCGCGCTCGCGACGGTAATTTACGTGACAGTCCCCGCCCGGCCGGTCGGCTCCTTCTGATTTTCTCTCGTAGAAACAACAACGACAACGACAACAACCCATCGTTGCTTGGTGCTGACGCCGAAGCAAGAGTCGGGCGGACATTGTCGGTGCGTCGCAGCAGCTCGACGCGTTGCTTGTTTATTCCGTTTCACCTTACCATGGAGCGCAGCGGAGGATACGAGCCACCCCAGCAAATCTGGCGCTGTAAATCTATCACGTGATAACGCGCTACGAGCGTCCCTGCGTCCCTTCCCAGTGTCACATGCCGCATACGCTGCTCGGGAATGGCTTCGATAGCTTACTGCATCCTCCCTGGTCCATTATGAGGTGAACCGAAGTGTAAGCTTTGTGAAGATTATTTACGATGGATTACGACGGGAACTTCACGAACACGCGTGCTCCCTTCATCCCGAATTGTCGTCGTTAAATTGTCTCCTGCGCAGAGACAGTGCTGTTTTCCGGCTTTAAAGATACAATGAAGGGGAAAAATAAGAATAAAAGGAAGTACACTTTACCTAAAAATAAAAATAAAAAAAAAGAAACCAGAACAGCAACAGGCGTACGATGCTGACAGTGAAGAAAGCGTCGCAGGTCCCGGGGACTTAGTAAAATATGGCTGGAGTTTTGTAAACCTAAAGGTACTTAATTTTCTACACTGCGTGTTTATCGCTTCGTGGCGTCGGCTGATGCCTTTTCTGCTACGAACGTTTTGATGTCCTCTGGCTTTATCGTCGGGAGCTGGATTAGAGGCTTTAAAGATTCTGAATGTTCTCTCGGCGGAAGGTGGCGCTAAACGTTTGTACGCTCTGAAAAAATCTCAAACTTCAATTGCAAAAAAAAAAAAAAAAAAAAATAAGGACGAGGTTTATATACGAGTCTGGATAAGACGGATAAAAAAACAAATTAAATGATATTGAGAGTTTAACTAATTTTATTAGTAAGTATGCCATCCTTCCGGGAGTCCCGATGTACTAACCCAGCGCCTCTTGAATGCGCGAATACAATTATAATTCTGAACCTACGAAGCTGCTTGTATAAATTGTCTCATAAACCGTGAATACATTTATTACTGAAAGTTAGACTCCTTAAAGAGACGCTGAACCGAAATTTCGATTTCAAAAAACAACGCAGAAGCATTATGCGGGACGCTACAAACCCGAAAGCATCGCTGAAGAAGCGATATCTCCAACAGATGGCCGTATTTTTGTGAAGGAAGAGCGCGCTTGAACAAGGCCAGAAAGGCCCGTGGCGTCGCGATTCTAGTTTCCTCCTTTTCTCGCTTTGAATCCGCTAGGACGCCCAGAGAGAAGGAAGCAAAGCCGTTCCCCCTCCTCCTACACTATTCTGAAGGAAACGCGACGTCGCGATTCTGACTAAATCACATCCCTATTTTACAAAAATACTGCAATCCGTTCGAGATATCGCTTTATGGGTGCTGTTTTGGCGTTTGTGGCGCCCCGTTGAACACTCCTGCTACCTTATCTTGTGAAATCCAAATTTCGGTTCAGCATCCCTTTAATGCAAGAAAAATCAACTGGTAAATCAAAATACACGCGTTAATTATAATTGATAGCTCAATAAAGCAATCAAAGCATGTAATCAGGACGTGGCTTGCGCAAATGACATTATAAAAAAATGGAAAGACAAAATATTGAATAATCTTTTGTCTTTCTAGTAAAGTAATTCCAGTTTAGTGATTCCAATCGATAGACAAAACTGGAAAAATCATTTGTCGCGCATGAAAAAGAATAGCCAAATGTAAAACTAAAAGTAAAGGCTTAATCGGAGAAAGTCTGCTAGAAACAAAAGCAAGAACGAGCGTCGAGAAAACAGCAGCGAGCGTCGAAATATCGGCGTGACAGCTGGCCAGCGAGAGTACAAGAGTAAGTCCGAGTGGTCATGCTGGGCACCTGATCTACTATACCATGTATCTCGATCATTCGGCTTAGAATATTCGAACGTTGAACGCTCGGGAGGCTCACTCAGCAAGGTTGTGTTGGCCGATCCTTATCTATTACGCTGGGTATCATTGTGGGTAAGAGTAAAGGCGAATCTTTCAGAAGTACAAAGTAGCATTCGTCCATGCCAGCGGCATGACTCTCGCACTACAAAAAATAAGTTGTGGCTTTAATCCACGCTGTGAAGCCGTTTCGACAGCGAAGCTGTGGTATCACCTGCAACGATTGCCCACTGCACTATAGACCCTTCGTATGGCAAGCGCCACCAGGTGGTGCTCCAGTCTTTGACGTCCCAGAGAACTTCCGGTTTATAAAAAAAATGAACAAGGACAACCTTAACACCGCTACTTGAAATGTAGATGAAACGTTTAACCACCAATTCTCCAGGTGAAAGCCAAAATAACGAAACATAGTGCGAGATCTGTTAAAATGTTCCGAGTATTCTTGTAAACCAGCTTGCCTCCTCTATGATGTAACATTGTACAATCAAAGGCCCTCGTTAAATCTCCAACTTTGTTGTCCGCGCAGTATTTATGCTTTGTAGCACTGATGAAATAAGCAAGCTCAACAGGCTTGCAAAGACGGTGCGACCGGAAGCCGCTTGGAAGGCAAGCGGCAGTTCATCTTTGTAAACAACACAACGGTCTATACCAAATTATTCACGAAAGAAAAGTAAATGCACTGTACCAAAACTTTTTATATATGAAAGGCTAGTGACGCCACTCCCCACGTCGCAAGCTGCCGCCGCCGCGGCAGTTTGCGCAACAGTAATCTATACTGCGAAACGTATGCGGTGAGGGAATTGATGATAAGGCGCCCCTGATAACAATGCTTGTTATTGTTATCAGTAGCGCCTTATTATCAATTATTTGGTTCGGATGCTTGTTTTGTGATTGTCTTTATTGGAACGAATACTGTACTCTATCTTGTATGCGTGATAGGCAATTTTCGCATCAATAGCTGAAGGTAATTTTTCCGTGAGGCTGACGACACGAAACAATTCCACAAATCCGACCTGTGAGACATTCAACTTCGCTGTGAACGCATTGTTTTGATGCATTTTAAAATAGCTAAACCAAGTGACCGCATATAGTTAGTTGCGGGGTCGTCTTAGCCACGACGAGTCCTCTGTAATGTCGAACATAGTAAGCCTTGAAACGAACGACGTGCACCACTTCTGGTCGCGGCTGGTGGTCCGTCGGGGAGCACCTCGTAATTCAAGTGCCCAACCCGCCGAATAACCTCGTAGAGTCCAAAGTTCCGTTCCAAGTCGGGGCTGCGACGCGAATGGGTATCTACACTCACACCCTGTAACTGGGCTCGAATTTGGACGTCACGACGGCGAAAGTTGTACCGGTCGGCGTCGAGACGTTATGGGTCCTGGATCCGAAAGCTGGCAAACTGGAGTACCTTTTCTGTCCGCAAGGTTACCAAATGGGCGTCGTCGGTGCTGTCGTCTGCGGGTTTGTGGGGCAGCAGCGCATGGCTGTGTGTCAGCACGCGCGGCGAGATGCACGAGGGGGAGGCTGAGGCAGCTGAGGGTACTCGTCGATTTTCTGCGGTCGCTCATGGCTCATGGGTCGCTCACGTGGGTCGTTCGGGTGGAAGCCGCGCATTCCTAGTTGTTGCCGGTACGCTCTCAGAAAAAATGACTACCCTGGGTGGTCAAATGGCGCTTTGGAGGCTTTGACTACCCCAAAAGGCGAGTTACTAGCCTTTGGGCAAAGTGACGACACCAAACCACTGTGGAATGACCACCTTTTTGCATGTTACGACTCGGTCTGTGGTCACTTTTGAATCCGATATTTACGTGCAGGGAGTCGTAAATAATATTAGTAACTTAGATAACTACAGAAAGACTATAAATTATATTCTTCCTTAGCTTTCGTGATCCTTTAAGATCCGCCAAGATCACATCTGTTGTGCAATTCGCGTAAATTGGTGGAATAAACATTTTGTCAGCGTGAGCAGCAACACTGGTCTCGACGAAAGCCGTGGACCGTGGTATGGTGTGTAGCTGCGGCATCATAACAACAACAAACGACATGGGTGTTTGCCGAACTGAGGTGAGGATATCTTTTTGCCGTATTTTATTGCAAAGAATATTTAAAAAAAAAATATTAGTTGTATATCTGATCGTGTTGAACCATTGAACACTGAGACCGAGGATCGGCAGGGTAAACATGCTCAGAGGTTTGTGACTCTGTCGCCCGTACTGTTTTCATCAATCTCGGACTGGTTAAATTTCTGAGCTGCACCCGTCGTGGTTGTGATCTCCTGGCTGTACGTAGTACGTAGTGCGCGAACTTTCCAACTCAGTAGCAGGTTGAAATTCAGTGGCAGCGTAGCAATTGGCTTTTAATAGATTGTTGCGTCGTCACGGGCGCTATTTGTGCTTTTACAAGCGCCAGCGCGAGCCCGAACTTGCGCCTCTTTCGCCGTTTGCGTTCTTCAGTTTTGATGTTCTGCTCTATGATTTATTAAACCTAAACCTAAAAGTCAATCACCTCTGCCTCGTCACCCGTCAGGGCACCCCATAGCGCTGCCGCTCTACCGGCCCTTCCTGGATGTCTCCTGCTGCCAAGTAGCAGCCGGATCGTCGAACCACACCCATCGTCGCCCCTCCACCAGAGGATCACTACATTTTGGTGCGTCAGCTACCACTATACTTCGGCGCGTCAGCTACCGCTATATTTTGGTGCGTCGGCCGAGCCTGTCGGCCCATCCGTTTTTGCGACCGTTTAACTCTTTTCTGGGCACAAAAAGAGCCCCTGCGGTTTTTCACAACGTCCTTGCGCTCGACCGTAGATTTCTACGGTCACCGTTTAAATTTATCGTAAACCAGATTTACAGTGCACCGTTATTTTTACTGTATAATTTTGGCAGCATCAGCTGCCTGGTATTTGACCGTAAATTTTACGGTCCATTTTTATGCGACCGTAATACGTTGGAAACTATCTTACTGGACCACACCATTATAGTCATTTGAACCGCGTAAACCATACAGCGTAAAAAAAAAAGCTCGGCGGAGTATTTTGGGGTTGTTGTGTTGCACTATTCAACTGTCTTTAATTGCGCATATCTAGAGTGAATAAGCAGTCATGCACAGACAATTTTGTCTGCGGCGAGGTCGGCTGCTCTAGCAGCACTCGATGCATTAATATTTCTGACCCGTGCTGTCAAAGGAAAGTAAAAGATGTTATATTTATTTGCATTTCCATTTATATTCCGACATGTCGTCGATTCACTGAAGAACCTTCACGTTTACGTATGTTTTCTCATGTTTTATTTGGGTTCCTCGTTCAGGGTTGATCCCAACATCTGTAAGAACAGATTTACGAAGTAGTTTGTTTACTACCGCAGCTCATAATACGCCAGTTAAAAAATAATTAGACAATAAATACCTAAATTGGCCAGTGACTAAAGCTTTTGAAGCACTGATCTTTCGAATAAGCCCAAGTAGCCTAGCACCCAGTATTGTAGGTTAATAATACTCCCCCATATGAACTTCTAAATTCACATACACTTTTTTTACCAATCTCACACCAGGTTAAGGACCGATCAGCCATTCACCTAATTACATATTTTGATGAGTTTTAAAATGCAAATAAAGAACGAAAGGGAATATCTGCCAGTTCTCAACTTTTAACGCAACACATTATACATTATAATTTTGAACAGTAAAATAGATCATTAATATTTTTTTTCTCGCTCTACACTAATAAATTGCTCTTAAATTAGTGGTCTTTATGTTAAGCAATTTCCACATCTTTGAATGGACACACTGCTAATATTATGTAACAAATATTTAATTGAACCACTTTTAGCAAGACCTCCACATCTTCGGGATATTGAAAATGTTAAAGTTCAGAAAATATATCCTACTGGATCTAAAGCTGCAACAGCAGCCCTTGGAACTGATTTATCTTTTGTTTCGTAAAAATTGAAAGTGGAAAGAAAAGCCTCGTTATTTTGAATACACATTTTAAGTCTTTTTGAACGAAGACTATAGTCGCCGGTGGCGTCGTGAGGCAGGTACCTAAGTTATAAAGGAGTCAATGCTATGAAGAGCTAATTATATTGAATTTTAAACGAAAAGTACCACACATTAAAAATATCGTTTGGTAGCGTGTATTCGTACACTATCAAATATATGTCAGTAAGCGAAGGACAGGGAACACGAAATAAAATGATCAGACTTGCTTTTATTCTATACTATCTCACCCTGCATGGCTCTAGCATTGACAATAACTTTCGCAGCACAAGTTTTGATGCAAGCAATGGACATTCTAAAACAAGGAGCTCACGTCTGGAACAATTGCTGAAATGTATGTTAGATGAGGTGAAATATACAAACGAACAAAAACACACCAAATGATGCCAAGAAGCACAAATGAGCTCAATACCTTTGAATAAACTCCAAGGTGGTTCAATCTCTTCTGTGTACGCAATCTTGAAAACATAGTACGCGCTGAATAATACAGCCAGTGCGTGGTCGAACATGTGAATTCCCATCACAGTTATTCCATCAATGAAGATTGAGTGCATGCTGGCTGAGCAGATGCTTTCCCCTAGAAAAGAAAGTAATGATAAAACAAAAGGCGGGAAGGTAGATATAAGATGTAGTAAATTGCAGAACTATAACTGTAGTTCAAAATAATTATAAAATTATAGGCAATATTGATGACTTAGGATTCGGAAAGTAATCAGTGAATGCTCACCATGAACTACAATGCTTGGGGAGATGGGTGGTGCATCTTGATTCATGTCAGTTACTGATTGGCCTTAGTGGCAGGCCCATCACAGAATTCCTCCAAAAGAACCGGGTAAGTGGGATTCGTTTTGAGGCTCGGTAAATACCTGGCCCAGATTTGTTTTCTAGGGAGTATTTTAGTGTCTCTTTAACGGGCACATGCGGCGCAAACCGGTGCTTTTGGCCACGACTACGTCCCATGTACATACTCACTGTTTCCACATAAGTGCTTCCTCAAATATGCAGACCTCATCTGTTCTGGAAGAAAGACGGTAGCATTCAGGTACATAACGTTGTACTCAATGTCACGCATAACTGGGGTAGCCTCGACTGAACCAAGCACGTTTTGAAGGCTTTCAGCAAGTTTCCCGAACATGCGTTGTTTTACAAGAGATGCCGACGTTGAAATTCATAAATGGTTTTTTAAACGGTTGATACCGGCATAAGAACCTTTCCGTTCAACTTCAAATAATAATAAAAAAAAACAAGATTGTATTTTACGTTTTTTTTCTTTTCTTCTTCCGCAGAGAGACATTCACACGTCGTAGTTATCATCAGGGGAATGCATCACGTTAACAGCACCGTCTTCATTAGAATCCGCACTAGTCGACCGAGTCGAAGGGTCCTCAACCTGAAGCGGGGCTGCAGGCGATGCGCCGTACCCAATAAACCCGTCCCTCGTAAATGCGCCCAGTTCAAATGTGCCGTGAACTATGATTTCACACCGAATACCTTCTGACAGTTGGAGCACGTACACGAACCCAAAATACCGTCAGTGATGTGGCCTTTTAGATGTTTTAGCAAAGCCTCCCTTGTGCGGCACTCCTCTAAACATGCTGACAAAGTGCACTGAAAGCTTTCCAAAATCCTCGAAGCAAACCGAACTTACCCTTAGGCGTTCGAATGCCTATGTCTTCTCAGAATATGACACCTGAGAGCATCACACGTAACAAACTGGCGACAGCATCCTTCGTCCACACACGAAATATTTCGAGAACTGAAAACGTGCTCCTCGAATTGCGCAACCAGCAGCGTGCTTGAACAGAAACTACAAATTCTGCAAGTAAACATCTTATTAGGGTGTTGTATAGATGCCACCAACACACTATCCTTGCCAAGCAGGCAACAGATTGATAATGAAATACCTGTCTCGAGTATCCAGTTGCCTTCCGCTCCAAATTTTCAGGTGCACAAAAAGCCGGGAATGCCACGAACGAACGAGGACAAAATGGCGCGGAAACGGGCGGGAAAATGAACCGAACGTCCGCTTCTTCCACTTCTTCCCGCGTTGTCCCACCCAAAGGCGCTTTCCTCCGCGAATCTCGCCCGTCGCATTGTTGCTCTATTGTTGGCTCTTAGCTGTTTTTTTTTCTTCTTCTTTTTTTCTTGGCTGGCGCGGCGTCGCATGTTGAAAGGAAGAACAAAGAAAGGAGGTGAAGGGGTGAGAGGAGCCTCTCTGGGTTCCCGCAGCACCCGTCGCTGCTTCCGAAGGTCAAGCGTGGTGACCAATTAGCGATGCGCGTCTTTTCTTTCTGTTTTCTTGCTCCAAGGAGTTTTGCGTTTCCCTCTCGCTCTTTTTTGCTCGTTTACGGTGCATTTGAGGTAATTCCTTTTCACGGCGTACTCGCAGTTTTTATTAGCGCATACCGCCGTAAATTTAACGGTTATTTTTTACAGTGTACATTTTGGTGCGTCAGCTACCACTATACTTCGGCGCGTCAGCTACCGCTATATTTTGGTGCGTCGGCCGAGCCTGTCGGCCCATCCCGTTTTTGCGACCGTTTAACTCTTTTCTGGGCACAAAAAGAGCCCCTGCGGTTTTTCACAGCGTCCTTGCGCTCGTGCTCGTTCAGTTTTTTTTAGGGCAGTATATAAGCTTCTGAGGTTCTTTGCAGTGTTCCAACACTTGTGTTCCTTCAGTTCTTTCAGGACAGTAAATAAGCCCCTGATGTTCTTCACAGTGTTCCAACGCCCGTGATCGTTCAGTTTACCAGTCTGCCCTGCCAGACGTGGCCTTTCAAACCTTCTGACCTTTTCCCCTTGGCCGGTCGCTCTGCTGTACCCGGTTTTGAACTTTACAAAATTTCATTGCATTGAGACATGCTGCCCTATACTCCGTTCACCCCTAAGCTGAGACAGAGCCATTTATGTAGAAAGTTTAGCCATTCGTTGGGAAGTATAGGAGACAAATGAGGAGGCGCCATTGGCCGAAAGCGGGCTGGGCGTGTTCCAGGGCGTCTTCACAAATTCGAATGTGGCCAATCAGAAGCCGGAAATAATACCCTAACGGTGGTTGCGAGAAACAAACTTAATAAGTGCATCGGAGTAACTCTCGGTGACTGAAAATGTGGTGCATGTGATGTTTAACTCACGGTCATCCAAAATTATGGTGGAAGAGTGCGACTGGCGGAACGATCGACATAATCCGTGTGCCGAGGGCCTGGAATCTACCGGGAAATCCGAGCTTCGATAACCGGCCGCCATGTTGCTTTTGGGGGTAGTCAGATTTGACTACTTGCTTTTTGACTACGTGTTGGGTCGTCATTTTTACCCTAGGGGTCGTTATATTTGGGACACCTTTTTACCACCACAAAAGTATTCACATGTGACTACCTTTTTTCTTACAGTGTGGGGGGCAACGGCGGTAGATGTGGTCGGCTTCTCCTCAGTAGAAGCACAGCGGGCGACGGCCGACCGTTCGCCACAAGTCAGTCTTTTTTGGCGCCGCTAGTTCCGGGCTGCTGTATTGGGAACGCTCGCCTTGGCATCGGACATGCTCTGACGTCGGGCTCTCCGGTCGAGCCGGCGCCGAGTACTGGCAGGGCACCACTGGTGATTTGGCAATCGCGGCATACGTCACCGACGGCGCTTTCTCAACTGCTGCTTCTGCGTTGAACGGGTCGTTGGACTATCTCTTGTACTATTTTGGAGACGGAGAGTGAAGCCGAACGATCGGCAGCAGGCAGCAATTTCCTGAAGTCTTCCCGGATGTCGTCGTGGATCACTTCTCGAAAGCTCGGAAGAAGGCCAGCGCCGGCGTCGAGGTTAGCCGACGTGGGGGCAGCGACGTTGGGCAGTCACTGGTAGTGCGTGGCTTGCGCTTGGAGGGCCAGCTCGATGTTTGTTGCCTCCCTCACGAATGTCTCGACAGTCGCAGGTAGGTTTCGTACGAGGCCCCCGAAGATGCTCAACTTTTCTCGTCGCATGAGGATCTCGAGCTTCTTCACTTCATCCACTTGGGGATCCGCGCGGTTGAATAGTCGCAAGACGTCTTCGACGAAGCTGACAACGCTTTCACACACGACCGCACCCGGCCCGGGTACGATGCTCATCTAGATCGAAACGGGCAGGGATGGGCGGCCACTCGTCCGAAAGAACGCAGAAGCGCGCAAAGTCAAGCCGTGGGAACAACACCTTCCCTTGAAGCAAGAAGAACAAAGTGTTGCTGGTGGACTTGAACGAGAAATATAGGTAAAAAAAAGAAGACACCCTGGAGATTCTCCTTAATAATATGTTGAGGTATAAAGAGCCGTTTAATTTGCGGAGTGGGTGATATGATATTATCGAGCTTGCATAAGCGCACCGGGCTCTCGAATTGGCTAACCTTCCAGCACCTAAGCTTGAGTCGAGACTGAGCTACAATAACTCTGTTTGACATTAGAGAGTCTTAGGGAACCGTTTTTGAACACACCGATACGGTCCGATAGGTCCTTCGGTACGGACTGCGCATATGGGAGTCTTCCGCGGTAGCGCATGTGCAGTCCGTACCAGAGGGCTCATTGTACTGTATCGGATGTGCACAGACGGCATACCAAAAACTCTCTCAGAGGGAGTTTTAGCCTTTAGGGAACCGTTTTTGAACACACCGATACGGTCCGATGGGTCCTCCGGTACGGACTGCGCATATGGGAGTCTTCCGCGGTAGCGCATGTGCAGTCCGTACCAGAGGGCCCATCGTACTGTATCGGATGTGCAAAGACGGCTCCCAAAAACTCTCTCAGAGGGAGTTTTAGCCTTTAGGGAACCGTTTTTACACACCGATACGGTCCGATGGGTCCTCGGTACGGACTGCGCATATGGGAGTCTTGCGCGGTAGCGCATGTGCAGTCCGTACCAGAGGGCCCATCGTACTGTATCGGATGTGCAAAGACGGCTCCCAAAAACTCTCTCAGAGGGAGTTTTAGCCTTAGGGAACCGTTTTTGAACACACCGATACGGTCCGATGGGTCCTTCGGTACGGACTGCGCATATGGGAGTCTTCCGCGGTAGCGCATGTGCAGTCCGTACCAGAGGGCCCATCGTACTGTATCGGATGTGCAAAGACGGCTCCCAAAAACTCTCTCAGAGGGAGTTTTAGCCATTAGGGAACCGTTTTTGAACACACCGATACGGTCCGATGGGTCCTTCGGTACGGACTGCGCATATGGGAGTCTTCCGCGGTAGCGCATGTGCAGTCCGTACCAGAGGGCCCATCGTACTGTATCGGATGTGCAAAGACGGCTCCCAAAAACTCTCTCAGAGGGAGTTTTTGAACACACCGATACGGTCCGATGGGTCCTTCGGTACGGACTGCGCATATGGGAGTCTTCCGCGGTAGCGCATGTGCAGTCCGTACCAGAGGGCCCATTGTACTGTATCGGATGTGCAAAGACGGCTCCCAAAAA
This sequence comes from Ixodes persulcatus, assembly GCA_013358835.2. Classification (NCBI taxonomy): domain Eukaryota; kingdom Metazoa; phylum Arthropoda; class Arachnida; order Ixodida; family Ixodidae; genus Ixodes; species Ixodes persulcatus. The sequence goes on along the minus strand of JABSTQ010009368.1, from coordinate 955,812 downwards.
CTCTCTCAGAGGGAGTTTTAGCCTTTAGGGAACCGTTTTTGAACACACCGATACGGGTGATGGGTCCTTCGGTACGGACTGCGCATATGGGAGTCTTCCGCGGTAGCGCATGTGCAGTCCGTACCAGAGGGCCCATCGTACTGTATCGGATGTGCAAAGCCGACTCCCAAAAACTCTCTCAGAGGGAGTTTTAGCCTTTAGGGAACCGTTTTTGAACACACCGATACGGTCCGATGGGTCCTCCGGTACGGACTGCGCATATGGGAGTCTTCCGCGGTAGCGCATGTGCAGTCCGTACCAGAGGGCCCATCGTACTGTATCGGATGTGCAAAGACGGCTCCCAAAAACTCTCTCAGAGGGAGATTTAGCCTTTGGGGAACCGTTTTTGAACACACCGATACGGTCCGATGGGTCCTTCGGTACGGACTGCGCATATGGGAGTCTTCCGCGGTAGCACATGTGCAGTCCGTACCAGAGGGCCCATCGTACTGTATCGGATGTGCAAAGACGGCTCCCAAAAACTCTCTCAGAGGGAGTTTTAGCCTTTAGGGAACCGTTTTTTGAACACACCGATACGGTCCGATGGGTCCTTCGGTACGGACTGCGCATATGGGAGTCTTCCGCGGTAGCGCATGTGCAGTCCGTACCAGAGGGCCCATCGTACTGTATCGGATGTGCAAAGACGGCTCCCAAAAACTCTCTCAGAGGGTTAGCTTTAGGGAACCGTTTTGAACACACCGATACGGTCCGATGGGTCCTTCGGTACGGACTGCGCATATGGGAGTCTTCCGCGGTAGCGCATGTGCAGTCCGTACCAGAGGGCCAATCGTACTGTATCGGATGTGCAAAGCAGGCTCCCAAAAACTTTCTTAGAGGGAGTTTTAGCCTTTAGGTAACCGTTTTTTTACACACCGATACGGTCCGATGGGTCTTTCGGTACGGACTGCGCATATGGGAGTCTTCCGCGGTAGAGCATGTGCAGTCCGTACCAGAGGGCCCATCGTACTGTATCGGATGTGCAAAGCCGGCTCCCAAAAACTCTCTCAGAGGGAGTTTTAGCCTTTAGGGAACCGTTTTTGAACACTCCGATACGGTCCGATGGGTCCTTCGGTACGGACTGCACACATGGGAGTCTTCTGCGGTAGCGCATGTGCAGTCCGTACCAGAGGGCCCATCGTACTGTATCGGATGTGCAAAGACGGCTCCCGAAAAACTCTCTCAGAGGGAGTTTTTGAACACACCAACACGGTCCGATAGGTCCTCTGGTACGGACTGCGCATATGGGAGTCTTCCGCGGTAGCGCATGTGCAGTCCGTACCAGAGGGCTCATTGTACTGTATCGGATGTGCAAAGACGGCTCCCAAAAACTCTCTCAGAGGGAGTTTTAGCCTTTAGGGAACCGTTTTTGAACACACCGATACGGTCCGATGGGTTCCTTCGGTACGGACTGCGTATATGGGAGTCTTCCACGGTAGCGCATGTGCAGTCCGTACCAGAGGGCCCATCGTACTGTATCGGATGTGCAAAGACGGCTCCCAAAAACTCTCTCAGAGGGAGGTTTTGAACACACCGATACGGTCCGATGGGTCCTTCGGTACGGACTGCGCATATGGGAGTCTTCCGAGGTAGCGCATGTGCAGTCCGTACCAGAGGGCCCATCGTACTGTATCGGATGTGCAAAGACGGCTCCCAAAAACTCTCTCAGAGGGAGTTTTAGCCTTTAGGGAACCGTTTTTGAACACACCTATACGGTCCGATGGGTCCTTCGGTACGGACTGCGCATATGGGAGTCTTCCGCGGTAGCGCATGTGCAGTCCGTACCACAGGGCGCATCGTACTGTATCGGATGTGCAAAGACGGCTCCCAAAAACTCTCTCAGAGGGAGTTTTAGCCTTTAGGGAACCGTTTTTGAACACACCGATACGGTCCGATGGGTCCTTCGGTACGGACTGCGCATATGGGAGTCTTCCGCGGTAGCGCATGTGCAGTCCGTACCAGAGGGCCCATCGTACTGTATCGGATGTGCAAAGACGGCTCCCAAAAACTCTCTCAGAGGGAGTTTTAGCCTTTAGGGAACCGTTTTTGAACACACCGATACGGTCCGATGGGTCCTTCGGTACGGACTGCGCATATGGGAGTCTTCCGCGGTAGCGCATGTGCAGTCCGTACCACAGGGCCCATCGTACTGTATCGGATGTGCAAAGACGGCTCCCAAAAACTCTCTCAGAGGGAGTTCTAGGCAGACATGTACGTAGTTCATCTAGTCTACTCAAGTTCCTGTAGTTTAACTACTTTTCTGAGTAGTTTAGTAACTCTCAATCACATTTTTATTTCGGCAATTAGTAGTTTACTTTAATTACTTTTCCCGAGTAACTTCTATTCAAATTACAAATTACTTTCGGATTTTATTGGTTATTTTGCCTATCAGCCAACATTCCTGCACAAAAGAGATAAGATGTTGGAAGATCAGCTGATATTTGCAAAGAGGGGGAAGCATGTGGCGTAGGAACCCTAGTTTAAAGGCCATTTGTATGAGAAATTTCTTGTGTCCAATTAACAGATATGAATCATACAAGATATATGAGAACATATGAGAACCACATAATAACTTTATAAGAACTATATAGGATATATAAGAACATATAAGAACCACATAAGAAGCTTATAAGAGTCTTCTCACAAGTTTCTTATAATAGTTTTTATATGTTCTTATATATCTTGTATGATTCATATGTGTTTATTGGGCACAGAAATTTCTCATACAAATGAGATATTTCAACGGGGAGGGGGGGGAGGTAGAAGAAAATTGTTTGGAGAGTCCGAAACCCCCAAATTTTCACGACCCCCCCCCCCCCCCCCCACACACACACACATACTGCAACAACACTGCTACGAGGCGCGGGGAGCGAACAGACACGACGCAAGTGAGGCCGAGTAACTGTGGGATTATCGCCGAAGACTGGCGTTTCTTTGTGTGTCGATGCTCAGTGAGGCTTGACCCATTTGAAGAAAGGGCTTTTTCCCGCTTCTCCCCAACGTATAGGAACTCTCGCCCGCTACAAGTGTTGTACACACTTCATTCTCACTCAAAGGTGGCAAAACAATGCAGCACCTCCTCTGAAGCTCATCTGGCGCTCCCGTAGTTTGTGCTGTACTCGAAGAATCTCGTGCTAAAGGGCAACGCAAAGAGGACCTTTTTGAGTTTCCTTCCCTCCCAAAACACGGAATATGAAGATCTTCAAAGATTCGAAGATCGATCGAGAAACCTTAATAATTCCCCCAACGTTTTTTTTTTTTATTTTATAAAAAAAATAATAAACGAGCAGTGTTGGGAAGTACCCTAAGTACATGATACTTAAAGTACTACTGTCTAGAAAACTTGTACGTTTCTTTAAGTACATTTTCTGAGCATGCACTTGTACTTTCTGAGGAAAGTAAAACTCCCGACTTCAATGTGCATTCCCCAAATTCGAAAACAAAAAATGGCGCATCGTCGTGTGAAAACGCACTCTTTCGAGATGTCATCTGGTCATTTCGCTGAGTGAACTAATGGCGGCTGTAAGACCGACACAAATAAGTGCCTTATAATTCAATTGTGTTAAATAGCTCGTCAGCTTAGAGTAAAACAACAGCTCTGTGGCGACTTGACTTTATACAATTCTTTTCTGTAAAAAACTGGTGCAACTCCGATTACCCCTGGAGCAATGCACAACAGTTAAAAAAAAACAGTGTATAGGCATTGAAAGGGTATGCATCATGAAAGATTGTGCTATAAGTCCTTGTACTTTACCTTTAAATATGTTGTATTTATAGTCCGTTACTTCGAGTACAGTGCACCCGGTGTACTTACTACTTTACTTGAAGTACATAACCTCTCATTTACTTTGTACGTTACTTCAAGTACTTTTTATATGTACTTTACGCAACACTGTAACCAAGCCAACACTGTCTAAAATATCAAGCTCAAGCAGTGCTAAACCTCAAAGTAGAAATGACACATCTGCAGTGCATCATTGACCAAACAAACAAGAACGTACAAAACAAATTGACGCGCAGAAGCAGAACCAGCCAGGGTTGGGCAGTATCGCAATACAAATGTATCGCGATAGTATTTCAGAGATACATTTCGTATCTGTATTTCTGTATCGCGATACATTTGTTTCACCAGTATCTGTATTCCTGTATTGAAATACATTTGGAATGTTTCTTTGTATCGCGATACAATCAGGATGAAATGCATTTCGTTACGTTTATTAAGAAATACTCCCCCCCACCCCCCCCCCCCCCCCCCCCGAAAAAATATCCAAGTTCAAATGCATTCTTTTTTTACTTCTGAGGGCACTAGGGTCGAGAAGATGCTGGGCATTGTTACTATGCTGACCAAGGTTCCTTCCAATTCTCCCAACTATTTTTCTATGCGTCCTCTTCTCTCTTCTGAGAAGTGTTGCGTAGTCGGGGTCCGAGGATTCGAACCAGGTGGCGTGCCAGGAGTGGAGTCGGAGCATCTTCTGCCACAGGTCCTTAGGTAGGGTTTTCTTGAGTCATTGTTAGCTGGGGTCTAATGCCCACTGCTAACTGTCTCTCTTACCGTAGCGTGTTGAACTTCACATACTCAACAATTACATACTCGAATGCGTCTGCGGTTGCGTCCGTAATATTGCACGGGTCAAGGCTACGTCATCAGCCGACGTGAACGTGACCCGATGCGCTGGTGATCCGAAACCCAGGAAGGTGGCCAGACGTGGCCTCGCTGTGCCGACCGACACTTCGTACACCTGCGACTCGTCTCGAGCGCGCTTTTTCTCGGAGAGCTCCCACCTGTGCCGGCAAAATCAGGTCGCAATCCACGAGGTCTCTGTTTGGATGATGCTAGGCGAAATTTGAGGACTGCAATCCATGCGTCGGTGGCGGAGGGTCGGCAGGAAGAACCTTCACAACAGGAATGCCACCGTATCGTTTTTTCAACCATAACAGAAGATAGGACGTGTCCCAGGATGCCTAAGGTGGTCCACTACTCTCGAAAATTCCAAATGACGGTGCCTGCACGATCTTAAACGAGGTAACCAACAACGAAAGTGCGTATTGTCCTTTCATGCAGCAGCGTGGTAAAGTTTCATGTTCAAGGCCACACCTACAGATAAAAAATACCAGTTCATTCCACCGTAACGTCATGTGATTAATGTTGACAGGGGCGTGCTATTGGACAGGGGCGTGGTGATGTTTTCATGGGATTTAGGGTTACAAAGGATTTATTTAGACGTCGAAGTCTTTTTGCATCCCTCACCAGACAGACAGGATGTCAGGGAAGAGACCACGGTCAGTCCTTGATGCAACGTTTTTTGAGCCCATTAAAGACTCCTCGTCGTCCAAAACCACTACCTTCAAGGCAAAGTGCCAAGCGTATACGGGAAAGTAATTTCGGGATCAAAAGCTTCCACTTCGAACTTCTGCTTCATTTCAGTTGGCGTCTCAAGCAAATTTGAAAAATGTATTGCAGTATCAGTATTTCTGTATTTGTATTTCTGCCCTCCCTAAAATGTATTCCTGTATTTGTATTTCCAAATACTTTTCGCCTGTATTTAAAATGTATTTCCGATACGTATCGCGATACATGTTTACAGATATATTTCAGTATCAGTATTTTAGCTACTATTTTAATGTATCCCAGTATTTGTATTTCCAAATACATTTTTGAGTATTTCTGCCCAACCCTGGAACCAGCTATTAAAGCATTTCTGCGGAAAAACAAGCCGATTCATATTTGGCTAGCACAATTTCGCTAACGGATCAAAACCCATGCATTTTCTTTTGACCATAAAAAACATATAAAAGTAACTTCAAAAGTAATTGGCTACTGTTTTACGGTAATTAGTAATTTTCCCCATTACTTTCCTTTTAAGTAATTTCTACTCTACTCAAATTACTTTTGAGGTCAATACTCAGTAACTTAACTCAATTACTTTTTTTTGAGTAACTTGTACATGTCTGGTTTTAGGGAACCGTTCTTGAACACACCGATACAGTACAATGGGCCATCCGGCACGAACAGCGCATATGCGAGTATTCTGCAATAGCGCATGCGCAGTTCGTTCCCTAAAACTCTCGAGTAACTTTGACCGTAGCCGACACTGCGATTGGGGAGAACTAATCGAGTACCGCCCAAAGCAGACAGTCATGGTGGTCGTCGTCCTTGTGCGTCTTCTTTGACCGGCTTAACCAATCACGCACAGTGAATGCGCCGGGAACTTTACGTTTTTTTTTTTTTTTTGGTACGTGATTGGTTTAGCTGATAATGGAAAAGGCTCAAAGACGACGAGCTTGATTGGCCCCATATCGCATTGTAAAATCGACTGGGGTCTAACTTCGTATTAAACTGAGTATAAACAAGTCGTTTCAAAAGCTGCGCTCTTCGTCCCAAAAGTGTATTCCAAAATCAGTATTTCGCTTTGATCATCTAATGTTTATGCTAGTCGCGAACAAGTACCTGCCGTTTACTCGTAGAGCCGCGACCGAACGTAACTTTCCGAACGTTCACGCAAGTTTAAAAATAGTGCCAAGCGACCGGATGTGGGGTGGCCCTAGTTTTCCTCCCCCGCAGCTCGATGCGAGACATAAAAAGGGAAGGAAATATGACAGGAAATGGCGACAGCTGCTTAGATTTAGGGTACCGAAATTAGGCTTCCACTATATCTGGGTTTTCGTCACCTCCTACCAGCGTCCCTTTTGTAGGGCATCTTTGGAAACGAAGGGAAAGCAGGGCATCTAAATATGAAAGAAAGACGCGGACTTCGAGGACCTTTCTTCTGCCGCAAAAGTGCCGCGTTCTGCTTTGTACTATTAAGAACAATGCCGGACAACCAATCGCACTCCATGAAGACTAAGGTGCCTCTGTGTTCGTCCCACACACACATTAAGAAAGACCAGTGGAGGCCAGACAAAAGAGAAACGCGTTGTTCTAAATCTTGGAGCGCGCAGTCGGGAGAATTCATTCTTCGCGATGACGTAGCGACTCCCTCCGATATATTTTGCGCACTTATGGCACGCGCTGTTTCTCTAGTTTCGGTGTGATTCCCCCCCCCCTCCCCCCTTAAAATTTGCGGTTCGGAAGCAAAAACGGAAACTGGGTATTGATACAACCTCTAATCTAATAATACTGACAAAAACGTTTTGGTATCGGGCTTGGTGTCTATTTTAGGAGAATGGGCAAAATTCTATTATCACTACATTTTTTTCTTTATTTGTGTCTGCGGATACACGTTCCGCAGAGGGGGCTAATCCTAAAGGCACGAGTGCCTGAGAAGGCCTTAACCCCCTCTTGGTATGCAGCGAGAATCAACATACATATACAATACGTCATATACATATAATACATCATACATATCAGGTACATATACATTAAATTCATATAAGTTCGATAGCCAAATCTAATACTGCAAGATATACAGTTTTATAGCCTAGACATACTAAAACGGATCAGTATTAGATACATATACGCGGTATGATCCAATAGTCTAGATCAGTGGCTCTCAAATGGGGGTCCGCGGAGCCTTTGGGGTCCGCGAAGGCATGCTAGGGGTCCGCGAAGCCCTGCCTCGTCAGTAAAGCCCGGCAATAAAAGTTGTCTTAAGTACAAAACGAGCGTGTTGGTAACAGTGACTAAACATGAGGAAGATACACAGAAAAGGGGGGGGGGGGGGACGGACAACGAAGACTTCGTTGTCCGTCCCCCCCTTTCTGTGTATCTTCCTCATGTTTAATAAAAGTTGTCTTTTTTTCAAATTCAGAAACTTTTTTTACAATTTTCGGGCTAGTTTTTTTGTGTGTATATCCATAAGTAAAATTTACTTCACACTAGCCTTTAGTTATATATATTTATTATATCACTATTATATTTGATCTGTACCTTTCCCCTCCCATCACCACGAACGGGGTCCTCCATCATCTGCGCCCATCCGCAAGGGGTCCGCGAAATTCGATGGTTGAGAACCACTGGTCTAGATCACAACAGTTTTACACAAGTTTATACAAGATATAATTTGACAACATTATGTCGAAGAACATGAACCTACAAAAGAAAAAAGTTCAAAATACAAATAACATTTTTATACAATAACTTTGTATAAACTGAAAAGACCGATCAAAAGACAAAGTAACGAGAAAGGTAAGATCATTGCTAGCAAAATATGATTGCAGCTTCAAGAAAGACGAGCAGCATCTAACAAAATGTGAGAGCACTGCACAGTAAATTTGTTTTAAAATCTCTTTTAAATTGAGATATTGATGCATCAAAGTTTAATTCGAGTTCGTCACGATTCAAAATTGTAGCAGTGTGGAAGGCTAAAGTTTGTGGTCCGTAATTTGTTCGTATTATAGGTACTTTACGTTTCGGAACCATGGGAAGTTATTTTTGAGATAGTTGGTTTTCGTTACTTCGTGTTCGAGTATTGATATTTCTTAGTGATATCAAACAAGCCACAACAATAAGCTCTGACAGCAACACACCTTTCCACGGTTGGTTGAAACTCTTAATTTTCGGTCGTTCAATCAATCTTTTGAACATTTGTATGGAGTTCAGTTCTTACTATCTTCAAACCCAGTTCGATTTATTTAACGATCGAAAAGACGTGTCATTTCGATCATCAGAGAGCCAGCCGAACCAGTGGCACAGACCATGTCTTCGATCGACAGTGTGCTCACGCTGCTCAGTTACAAGCTGGACCGCAAGATGGGTGACTCCAAGGCTCGCTTTCGTAAAGACCGTCGCCTGGCTTACACCGGTGCCAACCCCTGGAGCCGCCCTTCAGGGGTGCTGGACTCCCTGCGTCGCCGGTAATTCGGGCGGCTCGTACGCAAGTCGGACACGCGAGAGGAGCCCTCTCCAGGCGCTCGAGATCAGCATGCTAGAAGTAAGCAGCTCATGGCAACACCGTGAAGACCACCACCGCGAAGAATGCTGCTAAGCCTAACACACATATCATAATAACCATCACTTTCACCTTGTATATTACATCATCACATAATCACCATCACTAGACGCAGCACCACGGACCTCCTTGGTAAGGGCTGTTGCCTTTCTGCGGGGCTGCGGCTCTCCTGAGCAAATAAAGATTATTATTATTTTTATTATTATTTGAAAATAACTTTCAATGCTGTCGTTCGTTTAATACTGGAAGCGCCAGCGTAGGCCACTTATTCAGCCGATGACGCAATTGCTTTGGCTGACTTCGGGGCGAAGTGCATCTTAAAATCTTCGAGCTGCAACAAAATATCACCTAATGAAGGGGTGTCTGGTTCCAACGAGGCGGTTCAGTGTCATTATGACATGGCAGTAATCTTGTTCGAGGTAGTGTTTTGATGAGAAGTTTTACTCGTTAGGGCATGGGCAAAAACACCAAAAACGGTAGTCGATTTTGTTTTGCAGCAAACATACCGACTTGTCTTGGACTCGAGCAAAAGAACACTCAGGCTTTCTCAATTACTCATATAAAAAAAGAACTCGCGTGGACTTTTTTTGGGGCAATCCTTTGTTAGGTTTTTTTACGTTGTTAATTAGGAGGACATTAATTTGTTTCCAAGCAAAAACGTGAGTAGGGGTTTCCAAACTTTTTTGGCTAAGCGGCCGGATTAGCGATATGTCGCAGTCCCAAGGGCCGGGAAAACAAAAACGTAATCCTAAACGAAGAAAAAAATAAATATACCTAGATAAGCATGTATAGACAAAATGAACGTTAGAATAAGTATGAAGAAAAAAAAAACAATCTGAGTGGATTAATACATATGCATGAGTTTGAAATATATTATTTTGCGAGGTATCATATTAGACCAAGAACACCCACCAGTCATTAATCAAAGCGCATAGAAACTTTGACACATGCGCGCAGTGCAAAATACTAATGAGATGGGAAAAAAAGCTATTGCTGACAAAATGCAATAGTTGCGACAGAGGCCACTAGGCGAAATGTAAACGAGAACGCAATGGAAGTTTAACATAGTTACACAGATATAAATGGACTAAGAATGATAATGCTGCCGATGACATTGTTCAATCATTAATATGGCGAGTGTACGCGCGTTATGATACAGTTCCTCGCATACCTCTGGTGTCTTAGTTTGCGCATTGAGAACGCGTCGCGGCGTCGTTCCTTTACGCGCATATCTTTTTGCACCACTAGCACCGGGTTTGCTGGAAGCGAGCCGCGGGCTGGGCTTCATCGGGAAGATCGCGGCCGGTCGGAAACTTCCGCATGCCGGGGTTTCGAGGCCTCTGCCTTAGACGATCGTAAAATGGTGACGAAAATTCAACACTCGTTGCGGCCATCTATGACTCTCAGTACATTGGGCATCAATCTAGCGCGTAACTTCTATTCACTCTGAAGGCTCGAAGGCCGATCACTTACCTTTGCAAAGCAGCGTTTGTTTCACGACCACGCCACATCATGCATTCCAATAACTAGTGCCCGTAGGTAGTGCCACTAAATAAGCTACGACTCGGAGTGACGACACTTACCTATCTTGTGGCTTAAAATCGTGGTTGCCAGTTATCTCAAAAATTTATCCGAAATCACAAGAAATGCTTTTATGTCCCCCACAAATGTTTAAACATTTCGCGACGGAGCAAAGCAATATAACGTGAGCTTTCTAACACCGAATCGAATGCTGAGGAAGTCGCACTTTTGAATTATGACAATCGTCTGTTGCGTCTGCTCTGCAGACGCACCAAGATGGCGGTGCCCACAACAATATCGGAGAACAGCGTGCCAACTTCTTCAGCGTAGCTCATTTAGTTTCTCCACCCGTAGGTTTTACCATGCATAAATAACACCTTCGATGTGTGACATATTTTATTTTTACGAAGATATTCAGTGTCAAAAATATCCCACATAAAGTTTCGACTACAACGAAGTTATTTTGTATGTATTTTTTCAGTAACACATCTGGACTTCTTCTTCCTGAATGTGACTAGACAGTGGCTTTTCCGCTTTTTATTTATAAGAAAAATCGGTGGATGTTTTTCGGTGTTTAGTTATTTTCAAAATAATATTGTAATTCGGTGATTCGCTTCAGACGGCAGCTACAAATCGTTATTAACTGTTAGAAAATTTCATAAGAAGCTGAAGACAGTTTTGACAAAAATTGGTGCTTTTCTGTTTTAACCAATTTCGTATCCTTGACATTGACGGATGTTTATCGGTGTTTTCGGTTAAAACGGGAAATTATAGGCCTAAATATGACATGAAAAAGGACACTGTGTATGTTATCCTTACGCCGCAAACTTCAGGCTTTCTGTTTTCTTTTTTTGGTATTTTTTGGTTTACTTTATTTCCCTCTGGGAAGAGCATTAGACTTCAATCTGTTTGCCTGTTTTATGTCTAAACTAAGAAGCTAAGGTGAAACGCTTCATGATATTGCCATTTGCAACGGGGCGAACGAAAGTTGGATCTTGCAGAGAAAAAATGCATAAATAAATAAATAAGAACACTTGCAGACATCCGAAGGTAACGGGAATATTCGCCAGGCGAGAATGTCAGGCTTGACATGCCAAACGAGTGCCAGGACACGCGCTTCTAAGACTTGCTCAACAGCAACGGTCCAATCCACGACAATCATATAAACATAAAAGCTCGTTGGAAGAGCTACTCAATCGTTTTCCAACAACAAATACTTACAGACTTCTCAAGAAAGACAACAAATTGTATATATGTCTAGTCAAAGGCTTAGCGCGCGCCGACCATAGTACCGCAAGCAACTATTATGCACACAAAAGGACGAAAGACGGGCGCTAGACATAAGCACTATGGGCAGTGACCCGATTGTTAAAAAATATTAAAATGCAGCCGAATATTTTGTCCGGATTACACTGAAATCTATAAAAAACAATCGCGGTATATTAGAAAAATACACGAAGTAAAAGTGAAAAAAGACGGGCTGCTATATATTTACCGAGTAACTATGCTATATTTTAGTTGTATACCAACGGCGACGAGGTCTGGATAAAAAAAAGAAAGACCGGCATAGCAGCTTACCGTCATTTGGCATGGTTTGACTCATCGTGTAATCCCCGCTTTCAAGTGAGAGATTAATCCAAGCGTTTCACTCCTGAAGTTTTTTTTTTTATTGTATAGTCAACTACTCAGCTTTGCAGAAGTGAACTTTTGTTCGATTGTTTTCTGCTCTAACAAAGGTAATATTATCATAATCATTTTTTGCAGATTAACCACACTGACCTGCTCTTTAAAGGGATACTTCAACGCATTCTGAAATATACCCGTCGAGTTCAGAAATAGGCTGAATATGATCCACAATACCCGTAAATGACAATCGCACGTCTATATTTTGAGCCTGATGGCTGTATTTTTTGTCATAGACGGCCCACTCTGGCAAGCACTCAGAGAGCAAGCCAGCGGAGAGCACGTCACATCCGGCGCAATCGTGACGTAGTTTGTCTCGGGCTGAGCAGAGCTGCGTCAAGGCTGACATCGTCAGAATGCCCTAGCTGTTCCAGCCACCGAAGCTGCCGAAGCACGTCAGCGATCGAGCCACCACAACTAACCGCAAAGCTGCTTTCGCGTGAATTTTGAGTGACGGGTTAATCTATAATCTTGTAGAGGGAGGATAGTGACGTCAAGGGAAACACAAAAGAGAGTCCCGTTGAGTGGGAAGTTATTCCCACCCCTAATTATAATGCAATTAAATGCAAAGGTGCAAGCGAGCTGGACAAGAATGACGAAAATAATCCCTGGAGAAGGGGAACAAGAGGGACAAAGGACAAACACAAATCACCAAACACTGCTAGGTGACTGGTGCGCGACCGAAAAAATTCGCCTGGTCCGGGTATCGAACCCGGGACCTCTCCAATCCTACTGACGTCTAACCCCTGGTTAGCTCAGTTGGTAGAGCGCTCCACCGGCAATGAAGAGGTCCCGGGTTCGATACCCGGACCAGGCGGATTTTTTCGATCGCGCACCAGTCACCTAGCTGTGTTTGAAGATTTGTTTTTGTCCTTTTTTCCTCTTCTTCCCCTTCTCCGGGGATTATTTTCGTCATTCTTGTCCAGCTCGCTTGCATCTTTTCATTCAATTGCATTATAATTATAACCTTAAATTGCAAGCTTTACCCTTGTCGGTGTTAGACTGGTGGCAGCTGATAAAACCCGCTTGCTCTACTGACGTCTAACCCCTGGTTAGTTCAGTTGGTAGAGCGCTCCACCGGTAATGGAGAGGTCCCGGGTTCGATACCCGGACCAGGCGGATTTTTTCGGTCGCGCACCAGTCACCTAGCTGTGTTTGGAGATTTGTGTTTGTCCTTTGTCCCTCTTACTCCCCTTCTTCAGGGATTATTTTCGTCATTCTGTCCAGCTCGCTTGCACCTTTGCATTTAATTGCATTATAATTATAACCTTAAATTGCAAGCTTTACCCTTTTCGGTGTTAGACTGGTGGCAGCTGATAAAACCCGTTTGCTCTACTGACGTCTAACCCCTGGTTAGCTCATTACCGGTAGAGCGCTCCACCGGTAATGGATAGGTCCCGGGTTCGATACCCGGACCAGGCGGATTTTTTCGGTCGCGCACCAGTCACCTAGCTGTGTTTGGAGATTTGTGTTTGTCCTTTTGTCCCTCTTGTTCCCCTTCTCCAGGGATTATTTTCGTCATTCCCACCCCTCTTCTCTTGTGCTGACCGTAGAGCTGTCGGGATGACGTCAGGTTCAAAGCATGTAAAGTTCTAGGCTAGAGAGTTATCGTCAATTCCTGTCAAGGTTCCTAGACGGGCATTACAAATGAGGCTTTAGGAACATTCACCAGGTGCTCTTTGCTAATCGTTTAATTTGTCTTACAATTCCTGTTTCTGTTTTTTTTAGCAAGATATTGGTGTGTCCGATGTAATACCGCTCCTTTGAACACGTATAGACCAAGAAAAAATAAGCGCCGAATTTTCGTTGTAGTATCTCTTTAAAATGCTTATTTATTTATTCAGGGTTCCTTCATATTTTATTATTGTACATTACAAAAAAGAGGAAAAGAAGGCTTCAGAGTCTAAAGATCCCACCTCGAACGCAAAAAAAAAAAACAAAAAGATTTCACATACAATCATTTTTATACACATACTGAAGTGAGGTGAGGATCAAGCAATATATATCACGACAAGCAGTGATAAGCAAAAATGACACAGTAAATTGGCAGTCTTGCAAGTCACACAGATGAATTCACTCCATATTTTGAAGCAGACTCCAATACACACAAAAAAAAACGCATATAAACATAATAAAGCAGCGGTCTCAAAACTCATTTGAGTGTATGGGCCAGATAGCCCACCCCCGAAAGGTCCAGGGCCAACGGGGAGGGGGGGGGGGGGGGGGGGGGGGGGAGGGGGGGTATTGTGCTATTTTGGGACAAAAACTAAACAAACAACCAGGGGTGGTGTTTCGCGTTGCAAAGCATCTAGCTGTTTCAGCGACTCCCTAGTGCTATTCTAAGGGAGTGGTGTTTTCTGCTTTTTGTAAGCTCACCGTTTTGCCATCTTTAGCTTTCATTAACAAATGCTACTACTTTGGGCCCACTCTGATGTTATGAGATTTAAAACACTAACGTATCGGTAGTTTTCTATTGAACGAGAGCAGGCACACCGTCCTTGCCCTGTCGCACAACAGCTCAACAGGCATTTACAATATCTCATCATACGGCAGTCTTTTTCTTTCCTGGTGATTTTTATAACAGCATTCTAAGAAAATATTTGTATTTTAAAAGTATTTTGTGACGGTTAGAAGCCCGAGCTCATATCATTACCTTTGGCAGTTGCTTCTACTGAACGAGATTTTGTTGAGCCGAGTTGCCTGTATGAGCAAAGAGCTCGCACTCTACTCGTGGTATTGCAGTTCCGGTTGGTTTACAGAAGAAAGGGCTGAGAAGCAAATATTTAGACGAAGGAATACTCAGCCCAAATGAAAACAGAATAGTGCACAATGCATGAACAACTTACATGAGCCGAGCTCCTTTTCGAGCTGAAATGAATCGACGATAAGTAAAACTTTTATTTCTGGTGCATGTAGGGCTCGAGGCTGGGAACGGGAGCTCGCCGCCGCGGGATGTTTGCGGGCAGCGTGTTTGAGACCCATGTAAAAAGCATTGTTGGCCGTTTCGGCAATAACATTTTTAAGTAGCAACTGAAAAAGTGGAACAGCACACTATCAAGCACCTGAAAAATTTGAAACAGGAACCAGAAATTGAAGTGGGTCGGGAAGCAATTTAATTTAATCAGAGAGGCTCTTTAGTATACAATTGTGCTTAGTAATGTCAAAATATTGAAATATATTTGTCTACCAAAAGTACGTGTCTAGATGCTACTGCTCATTCGGCGGCGGTTAGAAACTTCAAGAAATTGGGCAATGACGTCAGGGTTAGTAGGGTTGGAATTATTAATAACGTAGATACAATAATGAAACGCGTTTCAAATAGTTGTAGCCGGTTCGAGTGTCTCAGAGAGGAAGTGCTTGTGCATCCTAACTCCGAAAATGTTATGAACATTGCAGGCATTAATATTGCGTGCATTCAATTCACTTTAAAAGTAATTGCTGTATAGCCTCCGCACGACAATTTAAATTCACGTTTTGGGTCGATGTATGTTTTGCGGAATACTTTTTGATGATAGAAGATATACTAATTAGTGTAAGACCGGAAACTGCCTAATGCCCCTTTAAAAGAGAATATATATATATATATATATATATATATATATATATATATATATATATATATATATATATATATATATATATATATATATATACAGGGTGTTCATTTTTAATCCGAACGGAATTTAAAAAAAAAGAGCGTACGTGTTACGTGGCTGCCGTTTTCACTGAGTGCTTGTGGGGCTCGGCGGACATTAGACAAGGGCATAACTGTCGCAACATATTGACTAATTAACCAAATTCTGTTAATTAACTTTTTAATTATTAAGTTTTCGGGTCTAGTTGCAATTGTGGTTTTGATGACAGCCATTAATAAAGCCAAAAGCAATTGAAACAATTTACGAAAAGGTAACGGGCTTCGAGATATTCACCGCTCAGTTTTCGCGTTCTTGTCGCATGATTTCGAAACTGAACGCGAACGGAGCGCTTCTAACCCGCCCACATTTTGCGTCACGAGCACGTGACGAGTGACATAGTCGGGCAGCGCGCCTCACCAGAGTCTCATATACGCATTTTCTCGCAGCCGACAGCCATCTGATAATCTCGGCTCTAGAAACGCGTAGTCACTGCATATCCGTCTTTCGCACACACGTTTCTCCTGCGTCACTGCATAGATAAGTCGCGGAGCTCATAAGCTTTGGCCATGCGTATTTGTATAAAAGAAAGTAAAATAATAACAATAGGCCACCGCCTAAGTCAACCTTCATTCCGGCTTTGTCTTTTTCAGCATAGATAACAATCGAAAAAGAAATACTCTCAAACCTGCGGAATGCCAAGACCTATTTGAGTAGTTCGTGAATGTAACGCTGAAATGGCAGCGCCCATCCGTCCTATTTACTCGGTCACCGAAAAGGTGGACATGGTAATCGCGTGCGTTGAAATGAATGGAAACTTTCGCCTCGCCGCGAGGCTCTACGCCGCCCGACACCCCGATTGCGCTGCTCCTGCTCACTCTACGGTCAGCTATGTTTACAACCTATTCCTGTCCACTGGATCCGTGCGTCGCCAAAGAAGAAAGAAAAAACATGTCTTGAACGAGGACTTCGAGATTTGTATTTTGGCTTACGTGCGAGCACACCCTGAAGCCGGCATCCGAAGAATCGCTCAAGCTTCAGGAAGCCGGCAATCTTCGGTGTGGAATGTGTTAAGAAAACTCAAGCTTCATCCTTTCCACGTGTCTCTCCACCAGGGCCTGAATGAAGCAGATTTTGAGAAACGCCTCGAGTTCTGCAATTGGGCACTCATTCAAAAAGACCAAGAACCAGATTTTTTCACCAAGGTGCTGTGGACTGATGAGGCGCAGTTTTGTCGCAACGGGAACATCAACGTTCACAACGCCCACTATTGGTCTGATGTAAACCCTCACTGGCTCCGGCAGCATAACCACCAGGTTCGGTGGTCTGTGAATGTGTGCTGCGGCATATTCGGGGACAGAATAGTGGGGCCATGTTTTCTTGAAGACACACTGACAGCACAATCTTACACAGTAAACATACTTTATGGGGCTGTCAGTGACCTTGCGTGTGATCTTCCCCTATAAGAGCACTGCAGGGCATGTGGTTCCAGCACGACGGAGCTCCAGCGCACTTTTCGTCAGTCGTCACAAGCAAGAAGGTGGCTCGATGACAGTTTCCCTGATCAGTGGATAGGTCGCGGAGGTCCAATGTTTTGGCCGCCAAGATCACCTGATTTGACCCCGCTAGATTTTTTTCTTTGGGGTTACGTTAAGAATGAAGTATACGCGACTGAGCCCCAAGACGTTGCAGACATCAAGCCGGCGAATCATCGCCGCCTGTGGCAGCCTTCATCCGCAGGTCCTGAAGCGTGTGGTGCGATCGATGCAGGAACGATTCATGGCATGCGTTTCGGTTGAAGGGAGGCATTTTGAACATTTTTTGTAATGTTGGTAAGCTCCACAGTGAAGACGTGAACTGTGGCTACACAGTTAGCTACAACATATTAGTAGTATATGTTTTTCTTAAACAGGATCTTGAGGGCCATCACAATTTAACGCCTATATGTTCATGCAAGAAATAGTACGTTTACCCACTAATAAAGTTGAATTTGTGGTTACTAACTTGTGTACATACTGATTTCGTTCTATCTTTTAACAATTATTTTATTTTTCTGCAATCCTTGCATGAAATATGTAAGCTCTATGACGACCGGAACACAACGCCCGAAAACCATTGCGCGTGGAAGTTGTTTGGCGAAGTCCCGAAGGCGTTGCAAAGGCTTTTAAACTATCGATTGTTTTTCTTCGTTTGTGTCATTACACATGAGCTATCACGCGCGCGCCATGCTCAATCTCGCAAGAGCAAAGTTCCTGGAGCAGTGACGCAGGAGAAACGTGTGTACGAAAGACGGATATGCAGTGACTGCGCGTTTCAAGAACCCAAATTATCAAATGGCTGTCGGCTGCGAAAAAATGCAGATACGAGACTCTGGTGAGGCGCGCTGCCCGACTATGTCACTCGTCACGTGCTCGTGACGCAACATTGTGGGCGGGGATAGAAGCGCTCCGTTCGCGTTCAGTTTCGAAATCATGCGACAAGAACGCGAAAACTGAGCGGTGAATATCTCGAAGCCTGTTACCTTTTCGGAAATTGTTTCAATTGCTTTTGGCTTTATTAATGGCTGTCATCAAAACCACAATTGCAACTAGACCCGAAAAGTTAATAATTAAAAAGTTAATTAACAGAATTTGGTTAATTAGTCAATATATTGCGACAGTTATGCCCTTGTCTAATGTCCGCCGAGCCCCACAAGCACTCAGTGAAAACGGCAGCCACGTAACTCGTACGCCCTTTTTTAAAAAATTCTGTTCGAACTAAAAATGAGCACCCTGTATATATATAAACGAACATATCCAGATGAATGAACCGTACTTCATCCAATGAATCAAAGAATCAAAGTTTTCAGGAACCCGCCGAAAGCCAAAAATCGGTGGAGCCAGGATTTGAACTCTGGGCCTCCCAATGTCCGGTCGGGTGTGCTAACCACCTTGGCTTTCTGGCAATTCCTCTCTGTCTTATTACTGCACAAGAAACGAAATGTATCCAATCGGAGGTGTTCTGGAAACACACGCCACCGCGTGGAACGCGGTACGACGCTTGGTGTCACGTGGTACGTGCTCGTTTGTGCTCCAGAAATCCTCCCACTGTTTGTCTCGTCACGTGTACATGTAGTAGTCTTCTTTGTTTATGAGCTTTAGAGACACGCTATCATCATCATCTGCGAGAATCAAGAGCCACGTTATTGAATATACAACACGGGCACTTCACGTCATCGTACGTGATGACGTGACGTCAACAGCAGTTAGCGACTTCCGCTTAATTATCAAGAAAATATCTAATCTTATTGGAAACCCATCGAAAAACGGTAGAAATTATAGACAACAAACTTTAAAAAAGCTATCGATTGCATAAAAAAATAGAGTGAAATATTTATATATCTTTTGCTAGTTTGTGAAAGCTTTATTTTTGTTTCTAGAGATCTTTGCTTAAGTTAGCATATTTTTGTCTTTTATAGGCAACATTCTAGCATTAAAAATAAAATTCATTTTTTGACCCTGATACGTAAACTACGCATCGAAGAAATCCGAAACCCTGCTTGAATGGGATGCTGGCTATGGTGACCGAACGTGAAATTATGGGGACATGACTTTACCTGGATGAAAAGTGTTTCCTTTCTTTCTACCCAGCGGGTTGCGAGAAAGAAAGGAAACAATAATGCCTTTCGGATTCACAAGTTGTTTACACCGAACTAATATCTCATTGCCAACACTTTCGTTACTTGGATCTCGGGAAACGTTCGTTTTCGTCTTTTATTTGTGGTCTAGTCAATATTATGTTCCCAAACGTAATGTATGTCAAGAATGGAAAAAATAAAATCAGAAGGAACAAACCATATATGTTGGTATAATATAAGCTGTGTATCCCTTAATGTTCAGTTCAATGTGTACACAGCAAAATTTAAAATTTATTGATTAAAATGTTCATTTATACATAATGTGACGGGTCCTATATTCATAAGTTGCCTTTAGACCAACAGGTAACTTATTTATTTTTCCCGGATGTAGTTTGCTTTAGGACATTGTATTTTTACCACAACTGAAAGTAAGGTCGTGAGGTTGGTTCGTTACTTTTTCTTTAGCACGATCTTCCTCAACATTGACTTGACACGCCGCTCCTCAATTATTCAAAAGCGGTTCATTTCGGTTTTATTTCCAACCTTCTCTCCTTGTTCCGCTAGAGGATCAGAAATTTGCTGGTCGAAGCGAGAACTCGTTCGCAGCTCGTCATTTGGCGATCGTATTGGGACGCGGCTCGACCTTTCGAAGTTGCAAACGATTCCCTGAAACTCTCCTCTGTAGCATAACATACGGAAGCACAAATAACGTATGTTGTCGGCGTACGGCTCGAAACCTAAAAGTCCGACCGCGGTGAAATAGGCGACACTAGAGCGCGATGAGTTCGGCCATCTTCCAAGTATCTGAGCAAAATATCAGACCTCAGATGTCATCCGTTGACTAGTCTGCGTGTTGTCGTTTGACTCCGCTGCTGCTAGAGTGATATCTGACGCTCTGGCTTTGCACATCAAGTCCGGCCTACCTCGCCATGTTGCGAAGACAACAAAGAGATCCCTATTAATTATCTGCGTAAAGGACGAGCGTATTTGTAGAACTAAGAAAAAAGCACCCCGGAAAACCGATTTTTTTACTCTAGTAAACGATTTGGGATTACGCAACGAATGAGCGAGGGTTATATAATAAAGAAGAAGGATTTCAAAGAACAATATAACTCAAAATTGCAACAACAAAAAAACAACAAAAAAAAGAAACGCTTTACGGTTGTTTTAAGATATGTTGCGAGGAAGCTGAGGCAGGCAGGCGCGGATTTCATAGATTGTTTTGAAGCTTCTGAAGAACGGACGAACGTTTCCTGCAATTTCAGATAAAGCTTCAAATAACTAACAATACTAATATAATCATGAAGATGGTTGACGTTGATACTCTGAAGCGTAGCTTAATAGCGGCTCCACCAGTACCATGTCAACAGAAAAAACAACAACAAAAAACATGCACGATATGTAAACACTTCCACATCGGCCTTGAAGACGATGAAGAAGCCAGGCGAAACCGTTGTAGCCGGCCTGCCCCGCTGCTCCCGCTGCTCGTGAATCTCGGTCGATCCGCTCGTGCGCTGTCTTTCTTCTCCAGGCTTCTTCATCGTAATCGAGACTGATGTGGAAGTTTTTACACACTGCCCCCCCCCCCCCCCCCCCCCCCCAAATGATCTCTGTTCATTTTAAGCTTCGGGAGTAGAAACTTCGAAGGAGTACAGCAGCTGAACTGGCCGTGTAACTGTTACTCCAGCGGACAACCTGACCCTACCGGAGCCTATTTTGCCGTCTCTTCCGGTAAACATCTATTCTACGAGTCCCATCTTCCATCGCTGTCTGGGTTGGAAGTGGTAATTAAGTAGAACTAAATCTCCGACTTTGATGTTATGTGATCTTAGGGTGGTCGTTTTCTACATACTCTTCACTTTCATTAAGTATTCTTGAGACCAACGCTTCCAAATATTTCGAGGACCTCTTCACGGTGCTTACACATGTGAAGAAGTTGATCTGTAGAGGCATCAGCCACGTCGGTGCACCCGAGCATAGGAAAAGATGTTGGCCTCTTGCCTGTAAGGAAATTGGCATGTGAAAATGCCTCTGGTTCTCCGATGTCCGTGTACATATAGGTGAGAAGTCGAGAATTTACGACAGCCTCTACGTCTGTCAGGACTGTACAGGGTTCGTCGGCCTACAGGCTCCTACAGCCAAGGGCTTTCTTCAATGACAACTTTACCGAGCGGACGAGTCGTTCATAGAACCCTCCCCACCTTGGAGCCCGTTCTACGATAAACTTCAAATTATTCTTGAAGGAAGTAACTTGATTGGTACCTTTTTCGCTATGATGATCTTCCAAAGACCTCGAAGCTTTTTCTTGCCTCTTTTGAATGTTAGTGCAATGTCGGTGTAAATCACTTGCGGAATGCCTCTCCTCGATATAAATCGCCGGAAAGCGTGTAAGAAAGAGACTGTTGTCATCTCTTCCACAAGCTCCAGGTGCACTGCTCTCGTTACTGCACAAGTGAACAAAGTTATATACGTTTTCTGAACTGGTTTACCCTTCACAAAAAGAGGGCCGGCAAAGTCTATCCCATTTGAAAGGGTTCCGATCTTGTTACGCGATCATGAGGTAACAGTGCGGTAACTTCACAAGCTGGTCATAAATTGTAGCGTTGACAGACGACACATTCCTTCATTGCCTTTCGTACCAGTTTTCGACCAGAAACAATCCAGTAACCTTCGCTTAGTTGAACAAACGTGTCGTGTACGCCAGCGTGAAGAAGCCTTTGGTGTTCTTGACGTACAAGAAGCAAGAAGCATCGGTGGTCTTTTGGTAGGACAAGTGGGTGTCACTCGCCTTAAGATGCTTCGCTGTGTTGGAGTCGACTAGTGGCCCGCAGCACGCCCTCCTGATCAATAAACAATGACATGTCCTTTAGTTAAGACTCTGCTGGTATCTGTTGGGAACGTTGAGTACGAGCAATTTCTTGCTAAAAGCATGTGAATTGTACTCTTCGAATCCAATACAGTTCAGCTTTATAAAGCTCGTCCATAGTCAGGGGTCCCCTCTGATCACTCTTGTGTCTCAACTTGTTAGCGAATCTCAGGACCCAGGCTGTCGTTCGGTGTAGTCGCTGAATCGAGCTGTATATTGTGTCGTCCAGTATTGCTGGCTCGATCAGTTTCATAGTTTGCAAGGCGCTCAAATCAATTTTCCCTTCCAAATTACAAGAATGGAACTCTTGACATGTGTTGCACGAGTACGACCCTGCCATAAGAAAGTATGGCTACGAAAATATGGTTGAAAAGGTAAACATCGAAGAGAACAGTGGGGTCGTCTACTACATGCCGCACCAGCCGGTAATCGTGGAGAGTAGAACAACAAAACTACGTGTAGTCTTCGATGCTTCGTCACGCAGCCACCGATAAAATTCATTAAATGACAATTTAGAGAGCGGACCAAATCTAAACGCTGACCTTGTGGGTCTGCTTCTGAACTTCAGGAGACATAAAATTGCACTCATTTGCAGACATTGAAAAGGCTTTCCTACATATCGTTATCAACGAAAAGGACAGAGATGCCTTGCGTTTCTTGTGTTTTGAAACCAAGCCAGTGGAAGACCATTCTTTCACAAAATTCGAAACCTGGACAATAACAAGAGTCCTATTTGGAACGACCTCAAGTTAATTTCTCCTTGCAGAGACACAGCAACATCATATGAAACTCATAATCTCTCAGTACCCTGAGACTGTCAGAGAACTCTTGAAGTCTATTTACGTCGATCACATTCTAACAGTGCGGACAATGAGAAGCAAGCTCTACGCATCTACTCTGAGACAAGTGACATGTTTAGACTTGCCTCTATGAAACTGTACAAATGATCACCTAACTCGCCAAGAGTCCTGGAGGAAAGGAACAAGGACGAAGCTGAACGAGTACAACTCGGAGATCAATGTATCCTTAAGGTGCTAGGACTCACGTACAACCCAAGTTGAGACGTGCTGTCATTTACACCAGATAGCGTGATCACATGCTCACAGAAACGAACCGACACCAAACGGGCCAAACTTCAGACAATAGCAAGGATGTACGATCCTCTTGAAATGCTGTCGCCGTTCACTGTACGGGCGAAAATTTGTTTCCAACGAGTCGGGTGTGTTAACCTTGACTTGGACAGACCGTTACCTTATGATCTCCTAGAGGAATGAAGTAGATAGTGTGGCGAACTTCACTTCCTTCGCGAAGTAACTGTACCACAATTCTGCGGAAACCAAATGTCAAGAAGCGTACAGCGAACGATACTCCACGCATTTGCAGATGCAAGTACCACGGTATATGGAGCAGTAGTATATCTCTGCACAACGACCCCATCAGGTGAAACCCATTCAACATTCATGCTTTGTAAATCACGCTAAGCCCCACTGAAGACTGTGACTTTGGCAAGACTAGAGCTTTTAGCTTGTTTGGTGGCTGCAAGGATCTATCGTCACATGAAGACTCATTTTAAAGACACACTGACAGAGACACATTGCTGGACGGATTCTATGATTGCGTTGTGCAGGATCATTGGAGACGCAAACCGATAGAAACAGTTTATCCAAAACAGAGTACGAGGGATTCAAGCTACAACGAACGTGAACTGGGAACACTGTCCTGGCAAAGGTATTCAGCCGATCTCATTACGAGGGGTATATCAGCCAAGCAAGTTGTTGCAAGTCGGCGATGGTGGGAAGGACCCACATGGATCACGTGGCCATTCAGTACGGCGTCGGCCGTCTTGTCGTTCTCGCTTTCTGTCACTCCCATGGACACCAAATCCCAGAACTTCTGTAGTGTATTATCAACAGCCTTGGTTATCAATGAAGCATTAAGTACTACAGTTTGCGATCACTGCACCAAGGTGTTTCCAGTTCGTGTCATGAAGCCGTGCACAGTTCACCCAAGCGATGTCACAATGGCTTTGAGATTTCCACAGAGTCTCATGACTCGTCCTGTGACGAAATCTCAATAGTGGTCTCAGCCCATTAGGATGTCGATAGGGTCGTTATTGTCGTCGTCAGTGACAATTGCGATCGCATAATTCATCTGACGTAGTTTCTTTCTGACGTTGCCATCCAGTTGGGGTAGTCGTTATCGCAAATGACGCCTGTTTCAAGAACCTCAATGTGGTAGTTACGTCCATCGTGTTTGCATGGGAGAGTGATGGGGACCCTTCGGAAGTTCTTTACCTGTTTGTATCCACCGAAATACCCTACTGCAAGCCGTTCGCTTCCCAATACTTTGCAACCCACTCTTCGAGATTCTCATGTCGCGCCGAAGCGTTAAGGAACAGAAGCTTCCACTCAGAGGAACAGCACACAAATAACAAGTTTAAAATGGCGAAGTAACAATTTACAGGGCGAAAACCAGCGCACCCTGGTGGTGCGAATGTGTCCCTTTTACATCGCTTTATACATAAAGCGTTTATACGTTACATAAAACGAACACTAGTACACCAATCTATATGGAGGACGTCGAGCTCTGCTCGACCATAGAACTTCCTGAGCAGCTATGCTACTATCAGGCACATCACATAGGCACATCACATTCGCCCGGTTCGTCAACACTCTCACTGTCACTCGATCCACTCTCCGAAGAGGCTGATCGGGACGAACCCTCACTTCGAAAGCGCAAGTGATCAGCACGCACATAACGAATCTGATTAGCCACCTGCATCAGGTTTCTAACCGGACTGATTACTTTCTTTAAAATTCCTTTAGTCCAGTTTACTCTCTACCACTCATATCTGTAACCCAAACTCGGTCGCCCACTTGAAAGAGTTTCGTTGAACCTTTGCGCTTGTCTGCCAGCTCATTTCTTGTTCTGCTTTTCTCATCGTGGAAGGGACGTTGCACCTGGCTTGAGCTGCGAGAGTCTTGTCCTCGGAAGCCGTCCCGGGAACAGCTCTTCAGGGGCCTTTCCAGTACTTACGTGTGGTGTCATCCGGTAGGCAAGTAGGAAACACGACAACTCCTCCCTCCGAGGTCGTCTTCAAGTACTTGCTTGAGCAGCGCTCGCTTGACTGTTTGCACAGCTTTCTCCGTAGCGCCATTCGAAGCCGGGTGGTATTGTGGCGTCATGGTGTGCACCATTCCCTGATCCTTCAAGAAGTTCTTGAACGCCTCGTTTGGAAACTAGGGGCCTCCATCAGCCACCGCCACTTCGGGTAGTCCAAACAGTGCGAAGACAGCCACGAGATTCTCTACGGTCTGGGGTGCGGTTGTGGAAGACACAGGCAGGACCTTAACCCCCTTAGAAAAACTGTCCACCAAAACAAACAGGTTGGTTCCCGACTTGGTTGCGAAGTCCAAATGAATGCGTTCGAAGACCCATGAGGTCATCTTCCATTGCTGCAGGGGTACTGAAAGGACGTCGTTCTGGACCGCGTGGCAGATCTCGCACGACTGCACCTTGTTCTCGATCATGGCGTCGATTTTAGATCACCACGAATGCCCTCCCGCAAGTTGTTTCATACGCACCATTCCTGGATGTTCTTCATGCAGGCCTTCGAGGACCGCAGCCTCTAGTGCCTGTGAAATCACAACTCTAATCCCCCATAGTAGGCAATCCTGGTCCGTTGACAGCGTCTCCCGCCTCTGCCAGAAGGGTTGCAACTCTGGATTTTGCACGGATGTTGGCCAACCTCTCATGGTGTGTTCAAGGACACGTTGCAGCAAGGGGTCGCTGAGGGTCTCCTTCCCAACATCGGCACTCGAAAGAAGCGGTTGCTCTGTGGGTGAAAAATATTTTAACATACTTTCTTCTCCCACAGTTGTCTTCAGAGGAAGTCTCGATAGGGCATCAGCATTCCCCGATCTGCCCGCCCTTGCGGTAGAGGATCTTGAAGCTATACTCTGCAAGTAACGAGCGCCACGTCTGGATCCTCGCAGCAGCTATGGCTGTTGTAGAATACTTCGGTCCCAGGGTCGACGTTAGCGGGTAATGGTCTGTTACCAGGGTGCACGAACGCTCAAAGAGATACCCGTGGAACTTCTTCACCGCAAATATGAGTGCCAAGGCTTCTCTCTCCACTTGTGCGTAGTCCTGTTCAGCCACAGTAAGTGTCCTGGACGCAAACGCCACTGGTCTGTAGCCCCCGTTTCCCATGTTTTGGGTTAAGACTGCTCCGAGGCCGTAGCTGGATGCGTCGGCCGTCAATCGAAGTGGTAGACTAGGGTCGTATTGGACAATCACCCCAGCACTGCACAATTGCTCTTTGCTTCCGCCTACAACCTGTTGGCATTCTGCGGACCAATGCCACTTCTTGTCTTTCTTCAAGAGTTCATACAAAGGTCCTAGTGTGGCAGCTAAATCTGGGAGGAAACGAGCATAAAAAAATGAAAGCCGTTTACAACTCCCTGTAACGCTGAATTAGAGCGCAGCTCTTGAGGAATAGGAGGAGGGAAGGCACGGAGAGGGGGCTATGCCCCTCCTCCTCTCCTGCTCGCCCCCATTTAGGGGAACATTTCCCCGCTAAATCTAGCGGGAAAAATTTTCCGCTAGATATAACGGGGAAAATTTTCCGCTAGATTTAGCGGGAAAAATTTTCCGCTAACTGTAGCGGGAAAATTTTTCTGCTAAATTTAGCGGTGAAAATTTTCAGCTAGATTTAGCGGGGAAACTTTTCCGCTAGATTTAGCGGGAAAAATTTTCCGCTAAATTTTAGCGGGGAAAGTTTTATGCTAAATTTAGCGGGGAAATTTTCCCGCTAAATTTAGCGGGGAAAAGTTTCCGCTAGATTTAGCGGGAAAAATTTCCGCTACATTTAGCGGTGAAAATGTTTCACTAGATTTAGCGGGTAAAATTTTCTGCTAGATTTAGTGGGGAAAATGTTTCCGCTAGATTTTTCGGGGTTAATTTCCCTGTTAAATTTAGCGGGGAAAATTTTCCGCTAGATTTAGCGGGGAAAATTTTCCGCTAGATTTAGCGGGGAAATTTACCCATCATGCACCGCGCGGTTACGCTGACGGCGACGGCGACGCCGCTCAAGCCGGAAACGGGCGCCTAGGAGCTGCGCTCTAAAAGCTAGCAGCCCCACAAATATTTAGCGAAATTTCAAATTTAAGCCCTAGGGGAAAAATTTCCGCTACATTAGCGGTGAAAATTTTCACTAGATTAGGGGTAAATTTTGCTAGATTTGTGGGGAAATGTTTCCGCTAGATTTTCGGGTTATGCCTGTTAATTTACGGGAAAATTTCCGCTAGATTAGCGGGAACAATTTTCCGCTAGTTGCGGGAAATTACCCTCATCACCGCGTTACGCTGACGCGACGCGACGCCGTCACGGAACGGGCGCCTAAGCTGCGCTCTAAAAGTAGCAGCCACAAATGCCTTAACTTTGTCACGTTACTCGGTGGGGTGCCTTTTGATAGCCTCTACTCTCAGTGCATGGCTTCAGACCTGGCCACTGAACAGTATCCCAAGTAACGCACTTCACGTACAAAAAATTGAGACTTATCTTGGTTCACACGAAGTCCATGTTCCTGAAAACGTTTCAAAACTTCCCATACCTTCTGGTTGCAGTCATTTTGGTCTACGCCGGCCACCAGTACATCGTCAAGATAGTACGCTACATTAGGTAGGCCCAACAAAATCTTATCCATGACACTCTGAAAAATTGCTGGTGCGCTTGAGAATCCGTAAGGCATACGTAAAAACTCGAACACTTTAGGTGAGTGGTCACTGTGAGCAGCTTCCGCGACGCTTCGTCAAGGGCTAACTGCAAGTATGCAGTCTTCAGGTGCGGAGAATAGCGAAGATGCCACACCCCCGAAAGTTGTTAAATACCTCATCTACCAGGCACGTATCCAGGGGGGGGGGGGGGGCATGGGCCCGGCCCCTCCCCCGCCCGAAATCTTCCATTAAGCTGGGACCTCCCTCCCCCCCACCCCTCATACAGCATTTTGTCATGGCGGGCCCCCCCCCCCCCCCCCCCCCTCCGAAACAAAATCCTGGCTACGTGCCTGTCATCTACCCTCGGTAGTGGGTAGTGATCCGCCGTCGCCTGTGGGTTTACGGACAGACTGTAGTGACCACAGATGCGAAGTTTACCCCCTGGCTTGGGAACCACAACGAGGGGTATTGCCCATTCACTACTCTTTACAGGCCTCAGAATGCACTGTGCCACCATTCTCTCAAGCTCACTTTCTACTTGCTGTCTGAATGCGTATGGCACCACTCTGTGTTTACAAAAACGCAGGTTGAGAGTTTTCTTTCAGTACAATCCTTGCCTGAAAACCCTTTATCGGCCCTACTGGACCTTCAAAGACGCTAGGGAACGACCTTTTCAGTGAGTTTTTCATCGCATCGTTCTTGATACGACCCACGCCTGACCAGTTAATTTCTAACTGCTCGATCCAGTCTCTGTCCAGAAGAGCTGGCAGCTGGGCATTCGCGGATTTTACCACAATCAAAGGTAACCTTTCGCTTGCTAGCTTCCCGTTTCATATATGAACGCTCGCTACACCCTTGATTGGCACCAGAGCCCCCGTGTACGTTCGGAGACGCATGTCGATCACTCGCCTTCGCAGGACACTTGAGGAAACAAATTCACATACACTCTTTCTGGCATCAAACTAACTGCTGAACCAGTGTCGATTTCCATCGACACCGGTTTTCCTTCGATTTCAAATACCTTTAGGAATGCGCAGACGCGTCATTATTTCGCATACAGGTTACGCTCCAATGTCCGCGCTTGGTGTTCGAAGTAGGCTTAGGCTTGGCCCTACACACCACCTTAGTGTGCCCTTGCTTCTCGCATTTCAAACACTTCGCTTTCAAAAAAGGACACTTCTCAGAAGCATGCATGGTAGTAGCGCATCTGAAACAAGGGCCTACCGTAAGCTGATACTGGACCTGTGGCGATGCAGTGTCGGAAGGCGGCCACCGGGAGTGTCCTTCACCATTACCTTGAACGCGGTGCACGTCCATTGAGTTCGGAACGCCGGGCTGTCGTATCTCGTCCGTTTTTGCGCAGAGAAAGTTCTTTGGCCTGGCCTACCTTGAGAACTTAGTCGAAGTAATCGTCGTCGAGTTGAATGAGTGTCCGCTGCACCTCAGAGTCGCGGCACCCAGCCACTGAGCCGGTCCCGAAGTGCCTGGTCAAAGTAGTCCTTGAACGCGCAAGTCTGGGCGAGCTTCTTGATAGCCAAGGACAAGTCCGCCAGGCTCTCGCCGACCCATGATTTCTGCAATGGAACTTCGTGCATTCTGCAATCACTAAGCGCTTGGGTGCGTAGTGGCGTTTCAGCTTTCAGCACCTCGGAAAGTACGTCGTACGATTTGGATACTGGCGAGTCTGGGACGAGCAAGGTTTTCTGAACCTGATACGACGCTTTACCGATGTACAGGGTGTCATAAAAAAAAAAACAATTACACGATCTTTTTTACCGCAAAAATAAACTACGCATCGCCGAACGCTCATTCTCCGCCCAAAGGTAGCGCTAGAGGTCACAACCAGATGTCAAAGTTTCAGCCCGACCCGATAAATTAATCAAAAGTTATAAGTGATTTTCTGAAAAGTTCACTGGGAAAATGGAGCCCATTTTTGTCAGTTTTCGGTTTCTGGTGCCATAGAGCCCCATGAATTCGGAAACTCCGCCGGCCGCCATTTTCCCATTGAAATTTTCAGAAAATCACTTATGACTTTTTGATTAAGTTATCGGATCGGGCTGAAACTTTGGCATCTGGTTGTGACCTCTAGCGCTACCTTTTGGCGGAGAATGAGCGTTCGGCGATGCCTAGTTTATTTTCGCGGTGAAAAAGACCGTGTAATTTGTTTTTTGTGACACCCTGTAGTTAAGCAGCCTAACGGCCTTGTCTTCCGTCTTGACGGCGTTCACTTGAAGGAAAATCTCGAAGCGTTCGAGATACTAGTTGACGTCGTCCTCCTCCGACTTGAACTCCGTGAACTTCGGCATTGTGCTGTCTGCCACGTTGTCACTCGGTTCGTTGGATCTATCTGATCCTCGTCGCCATTGTCGTATCGCGCCGAAGCACTAAGGAACAGAAGTTCCCACTCAGAGCAACAGCACAGAAATAATAAGTTTAATGTGGCGAAGTGCGAAGTCACAATTGACGACCAGCGCACCCTGGTGGTTCGAATGTATACCCTTACATCGCTTTATACATACACAACAAGAGAAGTCCTCAGTTATGAAGGATCTCAGGCTACCTCCGTCAAAGAACACTGTAGTCATCGTTTTATTTTGGATTCCAGAGGCCCACGTTTCGGCTGTTTGTAACAGCACTATATTTTGGTCCTAAGCGTTCGTCGTTGAATTTAGCTGCAGTAGAGCTGTACCAGCGATGTTCTTTTGACCTCCCTTCGTAAAATTAGGGTCGCACATTGTGGAAGCGTGTCGGCCTCGACACTGCTTGCATGTGATTCTTCTTCGGTAGTTCTTAGACACGTGGTTCGGAAAGGTGCAGCGGAAGCACCTGAAGTTTGTCTGTAGTATTGTATTCTTTTGTGACAGTGAAACTGTCGAAGTGCACCCTTCTGTCTTGTGTTCTTTTGATTTGCAAATGAAGCACGGTGTTCCAAGATGCGTCTGCTGAAGTAGTGCAGATGCTAATGATTTAAAACCGTTCTGCTTATCCAGAATTTTTTTACCTCCTGTCTGTGCATTCGTCATTGACAGAGGGTGTTCGAATCTCGCGGGTGTATACGCTTGCTCTCGGCTTTCGAGCTCTACCTTCAAAATATAATGTAAAGATTTTAGAGCCGTTGGCTGATCTCTACGAACTCGTGCTCGCGCTTCTTCCCCATTCTGTTCTTCGGTATCGTTCCCTTCCCGTCGAATCGTCTTCCTGTTATAGTGCAGAATTATTTCTGAA
Organism: Ixodes persulcatus; assembly: GCA_013358835.2. Classification (NCBI taxonomy): domain Eukaryota; kingdom Metazoa; phylum Arthropoda; class Arachnida; order Ixodida; family Ixodidae; genus Ixodes; species Ixodes persulcatus. The sequence continues at coordinate 924,628 of JABSTQ010009368.1, read as the reverse complement.
GGAAGGATTCTCATTAGGAGGTGCTGCATGCATCGAAGAGTACGATTCTTCACTCACTCCGAGCGACTTGAGTTCACCTACTTGGGCCTGCACGTTATCGTAGAGACCTCGAAGTCCACGTAACTCTTGTGCAGAACGTACCGAATGAAGAACGAGTAGCATTTCCATATGTCTTTGCATGAGTCGTATCTCGTTGCCGAATCGGCTAATAAGGATGTCCACTGCATCTTTGTAGCAGATGGACGCTGATGGGAGTCCGGCTGTGGCTGCGGCGGCTTCTCCCGTTAGTGAGCTTCTCATTACGATAAGGAGAGACGGACATTGAATACAAACAAACAAGACACCCGGTCTTGTCTGTTTGTCTTCAATGCCCTTTTTTTATCTAAAATTAGAAAGCAACGCGCTCAACCATCTACAAGTTTTCAAGTAGTTGAACTTGTCACAAGCTGTTAGATCCTCGTTGTTGTGAACAGCTTTCTTGAAATTGCTCCCAAAACGGTTGCCATTTTTGTTGCTGGCCGTTAAACTTGAGAAGCTCAAGCTTGGGAAGCTTTACCTTTAAGGTATCCGCCGGTCCTCCGATTCTCGTACTGTTCTCAGGACTGATCGTTTCGGGCGGCGGTCGTTGGTGAAAACTTTGGATCGAGTAGTCCAACTGGGCCAGGATAGGTGACGGCGTGGTCGCTATACTCTAATGTACAAGTGTACTTTTGTTCTGCGTCGTCCCATAAGAAAGGCTTGATGGCAACGTCCGCTTCGTTCATTTGAATATGCAGTTTACCGAATCGTTGTCTGAGGACTGCAATATCGCGTTCAATGATTGGTGCACGTTGAAGAGCAGTGTCGATGTCTGAATTAACTTTGTCAACTGTGTCCGTAGTGCCTTCCGTTTCAATTTGAGACGATCCATGAGTAGTCGTCAGCCGTGACTTGAATAGAACGTATCTCTACTCGTTACACTTCGTTTCAGCTTCCGCCCGAGCGCAGCCAAAGCTACGTGTGGCCGGAGCCAATCACACGCCGGCAATAAGTCACGCGATCCCGCCAGCACTTTTGTATCACTCCGCTGTTCCGATGGTCGTCCGGGCCGCCCGTGCTCGCCGAGTATTTCGTCCGCTACGGGTGTATCACCGGTATCGTCTGCTAAAGGTTTAAACACTGCCCTTTCACGTTCTGACATTTAGTCACAGGGGATGTAAGTACGCAGGCTGTCCGCTGGCGTCTGTGTCCGAGCTTTCCACTTGTTCGGCATAGTTTCGAAATGTAAGTGCACGTTGCAAGGTGCCCGATCACCCAGTCTTTGATGTTTTCTTGTATTGTCTGGATATACCAGGGCTCGAGGCGCAGTCCTTTCCACCAGCTCCTCGGCGTTCAAAGTGATCGGCAGGTAAAGGGGTGCCCTGATTTCGCCGCGTATCAGTAAATTGTAGTGACCCGGACGCTTTTCTTGTTTACAATGCATTCGCGGTACGACGTGGCCGGAGTCTCCTGCGGAAATTGAAAGTAGACATTCATCACGGCATCTCGGGCCTGACGCCCAAACGTGCCTTTGCGAAAGGACGTTTTCAAGCGACTCGGTGAGGAAAGCAGCGAAGCCCATGATTCGGCCATTACGGGAACGAAATCGCGCAGAAAAACCGAGCGCTGCAGCCGTGTTGCCAGCAGATGTACGTGTTTTCACCAAACTGCATGCATCTACATATATTAATAAAAACATAAACTTCAGATATTTAATTGCATTAGTTGCAAATCATTCTCAGCAGTACACATCTAGGATATTGATTGTGCAATGTTTACGCACAAGACAGTTATAAAAACAAAATTACTTTTGCGGACTACTTTGGGGTACGTAGGAATTCTCTTCTCGAAGTTACGAACCGTCCCTCAGCCTTTGGCTGCGCTCGGACGGAAGCTGAATCGAAGTATAGTTGTTGAAGAATCGGTTGTTTTGTCGTCCCGGTTCCTTCCGTTGCGTCTCGTTCCCGGGTTTCGGCACCAGATTCACAAGCAGCGGGGCAGGTCGGCTCAAACTGTTTCGCCTGGCTTCGATGTCCGTCTTGTTCCTGTAAATATTGTATCTCAAGTCAGCTGTCGATTTAAACACCTACAACAACCAAAAGTTCCTTCACAATAAAAAAACAAAACAAATCCGGATAGAAATGAAAAGAGGCGCGGAGAGCGAACTTGATTGCCAGGAAACGAAGGCAGAAAACAGAACAAGGAGAGTGCGGAACCGAACTGCTGTCGCGATCAAACTGTAATCAGCATAGAGGGTGTTCCCTCAACGTCACTTTCCGCGCCACCGCAACCATACCGAACACATAAAATCCCAATGTCTGCGAGTCATTTTGTCAGCCTTCGCTTTCCAGGAAAGGAGGGGGGGGGGGGGTCTGTCGCTGGTGGGAGCCCACTTTTGTGTCACCAGAAAAGCACGAAGCGATTCCAAGTAATGTCCCCGCTGCTCTCCTTTCCAGAGTGAAGTGGATTAGAATGAAGATTGTTCGCTTCTTGATTCTATCTGACTTCGGTGCTGTTTCTTTTTCTTTAAACTTTTTACAGACCTTTGTTTTAGCTGTCTAGTTATAACGTCAGGGTGTTACGGCCCTTAACTGCCTCAAGTACAAAAAATAAATAGAAAAGTTAGAAAACAAAAACGTGACGCAGAAAAGACGACGACGAAACAATGATAACCAGAAAGCGTCCTGTGCGTCCAAAGTCAAGGTGGTGATAAAAAAAAGAAGAAAAAAAAAGAAGAAAGACGTCGAAAGTATTTTTCTCGCACCGCCCTCAAAACTCGACTCGACACGACCATTTTATCATTCGGAGGACAATGAACCATAACATGCACCTTCAATCCCACATGACGATTCATTGCTCCCACGCAAGCGCACAATGCACAATATTCTCCCATCCTACAAACGAGCACAAGTCAGTCGTATTTTAGTTTCACGGAAGAAATCAAGTAAAGAGATTGCAACTCAAATGTTTGCTCTTTTTCGTAATATATGTTTGTTTATATTGTTTATTTATGTAAAGAATATACTGTGGCTAACGTATATGTGTACCGTAGGAAGCGTGGTTTAACAACAGCGCTTGCTTGTAGCAGAAGTAATTGCCTCAACAAAGTTGTATAATTTGCTAAAGAGTTCAATTTTTTAATATAACCATTTTTTTACAATTTTTGAAGTATTTGTCTAGTGGCGAGTTCTAAGAAGGCTTTTGACGCTTTGGTTTTAACACCAAAAATTACGAATAGCATATGCCAGCAACATCAGTTTGGGTTTGGGTTTGGTTAAAACACACAGTTTGTACGTAGCAATTTACTTCTGTCTATACACGTGTTCACCCCAAGAACCGTAGTAAATAAAGTCCGACTTCTTGCAAAGCATTACTGATTTACTGCTCTGTGTGGTGAATTAAGATATATGCGGGTGAGTTTGAAATGAACTTACAGCTATTTTACCAATGCGCATACGTCTCAAACGCCATGAAGCATAGTTTTTTTCCTCCGACAACCAAAACTTGCAAGAAATACTTGGCGCAGCGAAAGAATAATGCTCAAAACAATTTTTTTTAACGTGACAGGAAATATAGTTGCTTTTCTTTCGTTAATGAGTTAAGGACTTTTTTAGAAGAACTTGCAGTTGGGGCTAGTTGGTGAACGTTGGAAATCATGATGTAAGGCGCAAAAAACAACGGACGCAAGAGAAAAAACATGTAAGGCGCCTGTATGTCTGTTTTCTCTCTTGTTTCCGTTGTTTTTTGCGCCTTGCGTTATGATTTCTAAGGACTTCTTGTTGGTTGCAACCTAAGTTCTGTAAGAAAGGTTTTGCCTCCAGCACAAGATCGTTGCCTTTTGTCGCGGTTGGCTGCACGTGCGCTGAAGTCCTATTGAAGGTTGGAAACTCAAGCTGGAGGTAGAGATTCCAGGGCAGATATTATCTTTCAACAGACAATTGGCGACGTGTGCGACCAAAAGTGTCGTTGTGGTCGGCCTTCCACGACTGACTAAACGCTCACTTGAGTATGATGACTTCTACGCCTATTATCGAATGTAAGAGGAACTTCCGGCTGTTGACGGGAATGGGTTGAAGGACGCGAAGACAAAAATCTTTTAGCAGTAATTTTTAGACGCACCACGGAACCTTTCGCTGGCAATCAATAATCTTGATCCTAGCGTCACAGATATGATCCATAAAAGGGATCAACCGAAACATCTCATGGCTAATACGTGTTTCTCAAAAGAAAAAGCCAAAGCGTTCCTGCAACAAAATGCTTCGCGCAAAAAAAAATGAAAAGGAAAAGTGGTAATGTTGTATTGGTCTCTGCAAAAGTGCCCGTTTCAAAGAATTAATAACGTTCGGTATCATTTGTGTATTAATTACTTTTGAGTACTTAAATTCTTAATCAGTGAATTTATCAGGATGGTTTCAATTAGACACTTATTTTAGAAATATAGATGGCACGTAGAGAATTTTACTGCGTTACGACAAAACGCTCAATTTGAACGCGTTTCTAGGTTTGGATTTCATATCGGAGCGCATCTTTGCTCCAGCGGCCCTGACACCTGGTGGCGGAGGCGCGCAGGTACCGCTTCGCCTCCCTCGTCAGAAGGAAGGAAGTATGGCAAAACTGCGTCGCACGCCTCGGCCATGGGGAGAAGAACCGCTGGCGCAAACACGCGTTCCGACAGAAAAGCGAAATATAAAAATGCGTCCAAATTAACGTCGAATTCACACTGGCGTCTGAACCGCGTCCACAAATCGGTTGCGAACGCGGTTGCTTAGAGATGCGATACAAATTCACGCGCAGTTGATTATGAAAACGAGCGGATCCGCTACGCGGTTGCGATTTGAACGCCAGTGGGAATGCAGCCTAAGCGTTTTTTCGGCGCTCAGTAAACGTATGTACGCGCTTTATATATTTCTAAAATATGTTGATTTTAGAGGTTTTGATGATCCTGAGCAAGTTTCTATTTAAACCATACGTATAATTTAAATATTTAGAAAGTTAATTACTCCAAAGTATTTAATACAGAAATTATTCCGAATGTTATTAGTTTTCCCAAATGGACTCCTTGGCAGAGGCCAGTGCGACATTAAACTTTTTTCGGTGCGAAGCGTACTTTTTGCAGGAACGATTTTATCGTGTTACGAGAATCACCTTGTATATAGTTATTTTCCTCATAGAGAAAAAAAAAAGAAAATAAAGCGAGTGACACGTTTTAATATCCGTGACGAGCCTGTTGGTTAGGGCATTTATTTAGCGGAAATAATAAAACAGACGAAGGATTGTGCCCGTTCGGGTTTAGTGTTTTTGTCTGTTTTACTAATCTCCACTAGATGAATAACATACCTCGCTTTTTGACCAAATAATGATTACGATATATAGTTAGTTTTTGGCGGAGAACGCCTACAACACAAGTTACATGACCTCGTTTTCAGCAGATATCGCGTTTGTGGCCGTCAGGACTGTACTTCGTTTCACCCTAAGCCAAAGCGCTGACAACTTTGCGAGACTAAGGGCCTACGGCGCTGACAACGTTGCGAAACTACGGCGCTCGCCTTCTTTCCTAGCCTGCTCATCCGTTGTCTCATTCCTTCGTTTTCCTATTATCAGCGATTCATTCGAGCTACATTGAGACAAAACTTCTTAAACATCTCATGTGCTGTCTTGAGTCTTGACGCTGTGGTCTTTTGGCACGCATTCTGCCTTCACTCACGGTGCCATCTCAACGCCAGTCAAACGCTCGTTATCTAAATCGGCGGTTACAAAACAAGACGCAAACAAACAAAAATTGAAAAACTACGATTTGTTCCTTCTGAATGTCACTCCCTCAGCCTAAACGGGAACGGGAGCCACTGAGTGACGGAGCGGGAAGAGAACTCATTTCCATGAAAAATTAAGAGCGTAAGGCGATACCCTAGATACTGGAGCGCGAGCTCATAAACTCTCCCCATCTTCAGTGACATCCCCCCCCCCCCCCGCCACCCCCACCCCCCGAGGTGACGCGGAATAGCGTCACACGACGCATGTGCAGACCCGTCGGGCGGTGACCGCTTCTACCGCCAGCCACGTCACTCGATACCTAGTAAGTTATACTTTGTGCTTCGTAAGAAAAAGCCCGCTGCCTCGCTCCGACTTTATCTGCTTCTTTTCGTGTATCCACTAACTTAATGCCGGTCATAAGGGTGAAATAAAAAAAAAAAAAAATATTCAACCTTTCGCGCAGACACGTGCGGGAAAGACACGAGGCACCGTTATCACGCACAAGGCCGCGTGTATAAGGTTTCCTTCCTAATGAGGCGGACTTAAAAGCTCGTAGAAGGTAACTGGATACGGGGAAAACTGCTCGTATACTCGTCTCCCTTTTTTTTCCTTTGTTTCGCAGCCGTCCTTTTGAAGCGCTCAGCAATTCTTCCGAGCTGAACACCCTATGTATTTATTTTTGTTTCCCTGTCTTGTAGTTTTTTTAATGTTATTTAGAGAGAAAGTTATATGCTAAGAGGCAGACTATTTTTGGCGAAAACTAACCTCTGCGTACGACGATGTGCCATTTACACAGATCTCTTTATAAATCTAATAACCAGAAATTGCAATAAAATAATAATAGAATAAACTTAGATGAGACTAAAAACAAAAAAGCTAAAATCGCCAAAAAAAAAAGTTTGACTGATACGCGTGTGATCAGAAAACCAAGACAATACAAAAAAGAACACAACGCAAATAGCTATATTCATAAACAGAAATCTAAGAAATAAGAATAAAACTATCTAATCGCTCCAGCGAAAAAGTAAAAAAAAATGTAAAAAGTAAGCGATTTAAAACAAAACGTAAAATATGCGGAAAGGGTTTTTAAAAAAAGAGTACCGGGTTTTTAATGAAGACAATCTCCGGAGACCAAAAGATGAAACAGAATGCAACTGTTTGAGGGAGTGAGTTAGTGAGTTAGGAGAGGAGAGAGAGTTTGCGAAAAAAGAAGCTCAATGATATAAACGAAGCTCTTCCGTCTAAAGAAAACGGAGAGCAGGAAATCAGCTAAGCGTAAAACCAATAGACGTGGCCGGAAACTGAGTCTTTAATGCAGGGGCAAAAACCGTAATTAAAAGAGGCTAAAAAGCAAACGACAACAAAAAAGAAATCTCGCCATCCTTTAAAAGGACCCGCAAAGCAGTTTCAATAAACTCGGCATTGCCTTCTTCTAGTGAAACGTTAATGAGTACCTTCATGTATGTCTTCCTTGTGATACCGTCTTCTCTCTTCGTCTCTAAGCTTAAAACAAATTACTGCCCAAACAAAATACGGTGATTCATTTTAATGCGCGAGGCCAGAGAAAACGACGTAAAGTATATTTAAAAAACACACACACACCTACAAAAACAGACATACTATAAAAGTAATGTTTAAAAATTAATTACTCGATTTGCAAACTGATTAAACTTTAATAACGAGGTCTGCGCCCGGGCTTTATTTGGGCTAGGCTCCGGCGAAACCTGGTAATACAGAAAATGTATAGAGAACGCTGAGTTAACGGGAGATGCTACATCTACTTCTTTCAATACAAGGGACTCATTTGGATCCATGTCCCCTTGAACGTCGTGCGAGCGAATCAGAATAATGATGGTGCGGCGAATCTGAAGTGTAATCGAAGAAGTGTGAAAGCCTAAGCTTATGACAAATATGACGGAAATGCAAACGCGCAAACGCAGACAAACGCAATTGGCAAAGGTTCATCCGTCCCCTGACCGCTAACAGGACTTGTATTTGAAAATAAATAAATATTAATGAGAGAGCAACAACTCGGTAGAGTAAATACATAGCTAGAACTCGGACGCCTTCATTGGCATTATTTCAAACTCGTGACCAATCGCGCTCTTCCGCAACTACACGCGGAGTCGTCCCCTATTTTGTGACGCCGCCGCCTCTCCTGGGTTTACAGGAAAAAAGGGAGGAGGGCGCTTCGAGGCTTACGTACACGCGCTCTAGGGGTTCCACTAAAAAAAAAAAAAAAAAAGCTACGCTAAGAGCACCGGCACTACATTGCCAGGCTTTCAATTGGGCGCCGCCATTATGGTGCTTAGCGTGAGCCGGCGCAATCGGCGGTCTTCAGGATTGAAACATGCGACTTCCTGAGAGATTAGGCATACGGTGTGAGGAAGCTCGGGTAATATTATATTTCTTTGTCACTGGTGGTTATAACACCTGTGGAGGACGTAAGACCGTTTCCTGCGTTTTTAGATAAAGCTCTGGATAACTGGCAACACCGATTTTAGGTAACCAAGATGGTTGAAGTGTCGACACCGAGGACGTTTTAATACCCCAGAACCCGGCTTTGCCGGGTCCTGGCATGACATCCCAGAGTGCCTTTTGCAGACTGCCTTTTGCAGACTGCCTTTTGCAGACTTCCTTTTGCAGACTTCCTTTTGCAGACTTCCTTTTGCAGACTTCCTTTTGCAGACTGCCTTTTGGAGACTGCCTCTTGCAGACTGCCTTTCCCAGGCTACCATTTGCACCGGGGCTGCTCTCATCGTCTGGTCGCCGCTCGGTCGGCTGCGTTAGGCTTAGGCTACGTCTGTTCCGTGCTTGTGGTCTGCTTCGTCTGCCTGCTGCGGCGGCCGTTTTTCGATACGATCATCTCTCCTAAATAAGTTTCGATGAGCACGTGCAGTCACAGAATGATGGTAGTCAACGAACGCGTGATGGGAGCCGAGCTGCTATACGGCATTGTTAACCCGGTGTCATTTTCAACGTTCGTGTGTCCTGATATGTTCGATTTCCAAAGCCGTGCTATGACGACCCGTTATAAACAACGCTGCCGGCGTGGCATCAAACGCGTTTGGCATACGCCGACTTTTCGTTCCAGGGGCAAACAACCGTGTTGCCATGGCGATGCCGTGGCAACGCGGTTTCTTGCCCACTATTTAAATGGCGACGTTCATTAACTGAGATTTCGTATTGACTGAGAGATCAACAGAACGAACAATTCGTGACCACGCCTACTATACCATTACACTTTGCTCCATATATGAATAATACGGACGCCACCTTTCGCCCACAATATCAGCTTTGCTGTCCCCGCGATGGCGATATTTAAAGGCGCCCCATACATGGTTGTGGGCACTGCGTGAGCATTCGTTTCGGGCTCGTGACAATCAATTTTTCGACACGCATTCATATACTGGCCCGTGCCCAATCGCCGAGATGGCGGGAATAGGGAGTTTTGGAATCGAAAGCCACTAAAACATAGCGGCTCAACACTGCACATGCGTCCAACCCAAGCCATGTTTTGGGTTAGCGTTCTCCCCTAACGCAGAAATCACGAGATCCCTAGGACAAGAAACAGGGCTTCGCCCTGAATTGCTCGTTTGTGAACAAAACAAGAGTAATCGCTGCACTATTAGGCAAGTTCATCGGCTATGAAGTGTGCAGCAGGCTTTCTTTGCCTTACTGCGTTAAATCACAATGTGTGAGCTATGTTCCCACTCTGTTTTCTAGATCCTCTTCTGATTCTGGCCCTTCTTAAGCCTGAATAGGCGCGGTAACTGTTGATATGACAGTGCATCGGGAATTCTAGTGGCTTCTCTTGCCTCGATCTTGCTCAAGAGCGAAAACACAAAAAAGAAACAGATAGGGCGTGCAGAAGCGCTGACTCGTTACTGGCTCAAAAGCTCAAAGGCACAAAAAAAAAAAAAAATCTTGACTATAGGCACGTGCTACAAATAGGACGCGTGGCCGTCCGTGCCTTGTACAGCGGGTGCGATTCCCTGGTTCCTAACATGTGGCAAAAGTTGCGTCGGACCAATACCACCTAGACCGTCAGGCCTCTCCGCTTATCCTATGACATCAAGCTATGGTCCCGGCCGCCTGACATCTCTATTTTTCAGTTGTTTGGCAGTGGTGGCGGAGCTATAGACTATAGCCTATTGCGTTTTGTCAAATTCATTTTTCAGTTTGGAGTGATTTCTGACTGAACCAGGTATGATCCGTACGTGACAGTGTGTGTTGTGATGCGTACTGTGATGTGGAAGAAACTTGCAAGAAACGTGTGCCCCTGGATACCTGCACCGAAAGAAATTTGAGATCAGGATAAGTAGGAAACAGTTTCGATTAGGCCATGTTTTGTTGGACTTGCAGAAGGTAATTTTTTTGTCAACTACGTTACTGTTTAGTCCTATGTAATTTATGCATTTCTAAGTCATAGACTTTTACACAAAGGAACCCGCTTGTCCACCGATTTTTTGGCAGGTTTAGGTAAAGTTCTAGAATAATGCTGAGCACGAGCGCTTACTAAAGGAAAGACGACGACGAACCTCCACGAAGCACGTAACGATCTGGACCTTCAAAGCTCTGTGTACATATTAAATACCTTCTACCTTTGACGGCTGCGCATTCGACGAATTTTACCACTAACGACGGGCGAACAGTCCGGGCGACAATGCTAGATCTTGCCCGGCGGATCGGCTCGGCTCGTCGAGCCGAGTCGACATGACCGGAGAAGCCGGACACATCGGTCGACATCACGCCGATGTTGAAAGGAGGTATTGGGGAGGCCTGTCAGTCTAGGTGGTGTTGGTCGGACAGGCTGAACGGTGAGTTAATGATCGACTTCGAAAACATCACCACTCTTTGTGGGTTATTCACTCAACAGATGCTTTTCGGGGCGGGATGTGAAGTGACGTCAGTGGTCGGCGGAACCAGCGGGATTCCCTCCTTGACTCGAGCATTCACACGAACGGCGGGGAGACGAGAGGGATGTCAGTGTTTTCAGACGGATTTAGCCATCGCACTCTCAACAACGGGGATCAGTGCGCGCTGACGAGAGTAGAAAAATTGAAGCGTGCTTGAACGAAGCACTACACGATTATGGCAGAAGCGCTGTTAAATGCAGATGACGACGAACTACTTCCTGCGAAATTAATAGTACCTTTTTCAAGAAAAAAAAATGTTAATAAAGGTGACAAAGGGAAAACATTTGTGAAAAACAGCTTGGCGAGCCCTGAGCCAGCTAAACCAGCAGTCGTGATGCAGGCACCAAAATAAATTATGCAGAAATGAAAGAAAGATGCTTCTTTATTGGGTGGATGCAACACAAAGAACGTGGAATCAAAAACCAGTTGTACGAGGAGCGGCTGGAGGACGGCTTTGATGAACATAGAAGACACCGTCGGACACCGTCGGGTGCCTCGGATGACCTGCGCCGCCACAGTGCAAGCCGCAACAAATTTGCCGATCTTGATACCATCGCCGGGATCTCGCTGAGAAAAATGTGTAAAGTTGACAGACACGCGAAAAAAAAAAAAATGCCGCCAATTGCAAAGAGATTTGACGCCAAGGCGGGGATAGTTTGTGCAGCCCGAGCAGAAGCTGCCTCATCCCCCTGAGATGTCTACATGAAGACACTACTCGCACAAGCGTGACGTCATTGCCATGTGATGCGCCTCCCGAGCAGCAAAGGGAGGGATTTCTGCCCAGTGTGAATATCCCTCCACAAGACAATGGGGGTCACCTTTTTCTGCATTATGAAATCTCGAAATGTCGCACAAGGAGCGAGCAACAAGATGAATGCAGCCTACTTGATCGAATGGATCAGTCTACGAAGCCGCTGAAGAACAAAATCGTTGGCGGAGCCGGGATTTTTTAATTTGTGCGGCTTCGTAGGCTTTGGTTCATTCGATAAAGTACGGTTTATTGATCTGCGTAATATATATATATATATATATATATAAAAGCCACCGAGGTTCGCACCAACTTGGATAGTTTAATCGGACGTTTCGGAGGGAGACCCTCCTTCAAGCGTGACCTAAGAGGGAATAGGGTTACATGATGGCCAAGAATCTCGGCCATCATGTATAAATGTATATCTTCAATCGGAAATTTACGTAACTTGAGACAAGGTTTAAAAATAGTTTTGATGCATTTTTGGAAGACGAAACCGCACGAATAAGTGCGTTCATTGCTTGGAGCAAGTCAACTAATTTGTTTTTGCATTTTGCCCAATCAACTAATTATTTAAGATTAATTAACTTTTAAAATATTCACTTTCGAGCAAAAGCGTCCTCAGACGCATTCATTTCGGTGGTTTTCATCAAGAAACTTTAACACCTTTTTTGTTTTTCATGGGCTTCGAAAAAGGTTGCGAATTATGAAACAAAAAATCCGTGTGACTTTTTGGTTGTGCACCTTTTGTGTTGCAGCGCTCTTAGCCGTGGCTTGAATAAATTAGGCCTGCACGCTGAATAGAGCACTCTTGACTGGGTGCTGTTGACAACGATTTTGTCTTTCGGCGACTTCGTAGATTTTGATTCATTTGATCAAGTATGGTTCATTCATCTGTACATCTTAGATTATTTCCTTTATGGAGACCATGTACAGTGGCTAGCGATATGAGGTGGAATGCGTGAGCGGCGACCAAGCGGTACTGCCCACGCTGTCTAGCGGGTAGCGATCCAAGCAGCGGAGCGGCCGCAGTGCGGTTCAGATTAATGGACGCACCCCCCGCGCACGGATTCTCCCTCCTCCTGTACAGCGTGCTTAGCGTGTGCGTCAGATTAACACCTCTTCGACAAGAACGCTTCACGCGGCATTCACTCTCGTGGTTGAACCGCGTTCACAAATCGGTTGCGAACGCGATTGCTTCAACTTTCAATACAATTTCACGCGCATTTGATGATGAAAACGAGCGGATCCCCTTCGCGGTTGCGATTCGAACGCCAGTGTGCATACATTAGGGAAAATGAACCAGCACGCACACTAGGAAATGTGGCTCTGCTAACACATTTAATATCCTGTGCTGTATAAACCCATATTATACACCTGCAAACTGTATTGTAGCAGTTAGGCTCAAAAACTTTTCACTCCCAGTGTTATATTTGTTTTATTTTAATTCCAAATATGGTATTAAAGGTGTCTTAGTTAGAAAACGTAAAACTCAACTGCAGCAGAAATAAATGCGCAAAAATAAACAGTAAATATTTCCCGGCCTATTGTTTCCTGCCAATACTTACTTTTACCAACATGCTCCGACACATATTTAGAACCTTGCATTTTTTTTTCGACCCTCGTGAGTTGCAGGTTTCTTGCCTTGTGTAGCCGTCTCCACTAAAAACATTTCCACAGAAACCCTTTCGCATAGACTCCGTATGAATTGAAAATAATTGAAACAATTTATTTTTAATCTTTTGGCGAGCAATCTTTTCTGGCAATATTTGCCACCAAGGGAAGAGGCACAACGACGCATACGTGTGTCTCCTGCAAGAACTACGGTCGCTTTCTGCAATGCTTAAATAAAAAAGATGGCGTACCATCGTGATTCACGCAATTACCAGCCACCTCCGCGCTTCCCCGTGGCCCATCGTTCGGCAATGCCATGAGTTGCATAGTGCATTTTACGACAGTTTGAAATGCGGGGCATTTTGAATATTTCGGTATTTCTTGCGGGACGCGTGACACGTGCCATTAATGCGGGACAGTCCCGGTAGTCGCAGGATGGATGATCACCCTACCCGCCTAGCCGTATATTCTAATGTCCCACGACACAGAGACGTCGTCGGCTCCCAATCATCCCTTGCCTTCAAATGTCTTCAAATGTCAAACGTAGACGTTTGAAAACATTGCCTTCAAATGTCTACGCTGACGGTAGAGCATGTTTTTAAATCCTTTGTCTCCCACAGGAATGACTCTAACTGATGGAAGTGATCTCGTGGACTCCAGCTTTGTATTCAACACTAATTTATATGGCGTGCAATTACGCCTGCTAGCAAGCGGCGAAGGAAATAAGTTTTGCGCATCTCATGCGTTTATTTACCCAGCAATGCGCTCATTGGAACATGGCGCCTGCCTGGCTAACATGGTTTTTTGCAATTTATATTGTCCATTGATCGGTGTGCACCTTCTTTATATTTCTTACTCATTTTAAAGCGTGCTGAAGTTCCTATACCAACCGGGTGTTTATAGTTATCCCACATTTCAGACGTCTTGGGAACCATCTAGCAGGGAGCCCCACATTTGTCAAATTTCAACACTTTTGTTTTTGATATAACCCATCAGGGCTGGAATATTGCGCATTTGAGCTAAAACATTTCATGATCACCATTCTGTGTAACTTTATAACAAGACATTGAAGTCCTCCAACCACATAAATATGTAAAGGACAAAGTTTATTTTAAAACTGGCTCGTGAAACGGTTAAGCAACCAACAAGTTTCAAAGATAACTATTTTTAATGTTCTAAAGGACAGTAATAAAAGTGCTTTCTGGAGGCCTGAAGAGCACTTCCGATTCTAACGTTTTGAAAGTTTCATTTCCTAAGAATAGTAAAAGTGTTAATCGGTAAACATTCCCCACACCCCTACAAGCCAATAACTCGCCCTCCTCAACCCAAAGTCGATCAGCGACATCCCCGTGTAAACGGTGCACTGGGTCGGTGCGACGCTGGACATCACACAAATGCCGTGTGAATAACGTGTACTTTGCAAAAATGAGGTTTCCCTGGAGGTTACCAGTTCCCAAATTTTGTTTCAGAAGTAAAGAATAATAAAAGGCGGGTATGCGCACGTCCAGAGACCACATGTCCCACGGCATAGTCACAAAATTTCCCCTGAAGCACTTGCCGCAGCGTTAAGACTGCCAGACATTTAATGGCTGGGAATTACGGATTATCTTTACAATTCATGGCATCGCTCGTTTACAGATACCGTCAGAAACATAGGCAGCATCGACAATCCTCTTCGCAAAGGTGTGGTAACTCTTTGCAAAGAATGATATGTCAATCCGAGGAACGCATGGATAGTTGCTCCAAGCTCACGGCCATCTTGGAATGATATCTCTATAAAAGTCGCGTATTTGTTTTCTTGGTGTTGCTATGACAAGAAACGCAATCGAACTGAGAACAACTTAAACATAATATAAAAAGAAACAAAATACAAAACACTCATCGAAGAACATATTCCAACCCCCGCGTAACACGAAGTGCCTGCATAGCCGACGATTCCATGCCTGATGTTACGTCACGCGTAACGGCAGGATTTCAGCCATTGACACTGGCGAAATTCGGGGTGCAGTTTTGTACACACGCTCATGACTTATTTAATTAATAACCGGAGATTATATAAAAACATGCAGTTTGTCTTTATGAAGGCTCCCTAGACCTAACGAGCGTAAAAACTTAAGTACTTCCGGTTTAGACCGGACAATCCCTTTAACTTCTACCACCTCCTCCGCCTGCGGAGCATAGCATATGGTAACATACCACAAGCGCCTCAACGGCTGTAGCACGACTCTCCGCTCAGGCACTGAAATCGAACACACGGCTATTTTCTTACCGACACGAACACTCCGCATCGCCGGTTTATATTTTCGGAAACCATCGTAGACGTCATTCGACAGGCAGCACACTCTACCCCTGTCACGTCAGGCTACAGTGTGCGTGTCCCGGCAAGACCAAGCAGCGTCGCAGTCGACACGGCGAGCATACAACTGCGCGATCACGGGATCAAGCTGGACAATTTTTCATTTACCAGAAAAATTTAATGAAAATGCAAGCGTATACCCCCGCTCGTTGCGACATTGCGCGTGTAGTCATACAGGGCAGTAAAGGGAAACTGAAGCGGTTTTGTATTAGAGTAAAAACACTTATATCGTCTTCATTTGGCCTCCAGAATCACGAATATTGAAATTATCTTTCAATCTGGTTCCCGGAGGATGCAGAAAGGCATTTCAAATTATCGCTGAACCCCCTCCTTTTCGAAACGTGACGTCATATCAGGGGTTTTCTGAATCTCCGCTCTCAGGAATCTTCAGCGCCTATCAACGCCATGCACGCGCACTCTCGCTATTTAAAAAAAGAAAAAAAAAAGGTTAGAAAAAGGCGTCACAACTAAAGCCCCTTCAGGTTTCACTAGAAGCTCAAGGTGCGTCGATGCACGAGGCACGTGCAACGTGCAGCCCTTGGGAAGACCATGCCGACACAGGAGAGCACTTAGGTAGATCTCAGACGCCATGTTCTTCCCAGAAGTGGCGCCCGGCACGTGTTTCGAGCATTTTCACAACAATGAATGACAGCACTTTTCCTAGGATAGAGGGGCTTTAGTCACGACTGGTGTCAGTGTGAGGAAATATATCTGTGAAGATTGCAATTGCACGGGCTGGCCACGCGAGCGACACACGTTTATCGGCCGAAAGATCTTCGGCATAACGACTGGTCGGAGGTTTTTGTGTTTTCTCATGTTTAAATATATCTTTGGGGAAATCGAACATGGTATTTAGATTCACTGGACGAAAATACTCTAGAATTCACCTATAACTCGTTTTTTCAAGGACCTCTTCAGCTTTTCTTTAAAGAGCAAGCTTCGACCGACTGTTCAAGCTCATCCCCTGTCCTACTCAACGAGTACTATCGGCGCGCTTAGATGGGAAAGAAGGGCACAGTGCTTGTCACTTTCGACAGAACCGCACTTCCCAAGCAGGTACTTTGCTATAAGTTGGTTGGTAAGAAGGTGTTCGAGTACAAACCCATACTGATGGTCTGCACCGCATGTCATGTGCTCGGACAAAATAAACGCCGTTTGTCCGAACCACCACCGAGAACAGTGCGAGAAAATTGTACACACGCAGCACGAAAGTGAGGCCTACTCTGCCTATAAGCCCCTCTGTAAGGACTGCAAGAATTCGCATTTAACTACAGATCACCGCTGCCCCACTCAACAAAGGGCAAACCAAAATTTAAGGAACAAGTTAAAGACCCCTGGACCGGACAGGCGAGAAGCTCCAACAACGTCACCCCGAGCGCAATCGGTGTCGCCGAAAAAGCTAGGCAAACGACATGCAAAGAAGCGCACCACGGATGGAATCCAGCAAGCACTAAACGTTTCTACCCGAAGTTACTCCTCAGATGAAGGGAACATCGGACGAAAACCAAACCACACAAGGCAATACTAGTACTTACCTGCAACTACCAGACACCCAATCATCACAGCCACCTTCCGGAGGCGTAGGGGAGTCCCGCCTCCGCTGTCTCGGGGGGCAACGTCTACATCCGTCGACACGGAAGACTTGGTGTCGTCCATGCGGAAAAACATCAACCTCGGTCGCCAACCTATGAAGACACCATCATCACCGCCCCCAACACAACTGAATGAAACGCTCTGTGCAGCGATCCAGGCCAAATTGAAGGCAGCCCTGTCGGCCCTCGTCCTAAGAATTGTGGTCCAACGCAAATTGCGAATCACCACTACTATCTCGGAAATCCAGACCCCCACCCTGGACACCGAATGATGAACCGCAAAAACAGCACCACGAGATTTCCGGACGCCTCGGCTACAGCACCATGTATCCTACAGTGGAACGGTTTCACGCTTGCCAACAAAATGAGCGAACTCACCCATCGCTTCAAGATATAAGGTAGACCCACAACCATACTTATTCAAGAGGCTAACGACACAACTGCTGGCCTACCAGGCTACGACCAGTACGTGAACCAATCCATACCCCATAAACACACCCGCGCCACCAACTCCGTCCCTGCTTGTAAAGGACAAGCACCTGTATGCATGGATCGCTTTCTGCCGCAAGCAGAGATCGACACAACCACCCTGTGCACAGCCGGACAGGAGATAGTGGCAGCCCAGACCTAGCTTCGCAAGCGAAAGTACGTGCTTGTCTCAGCCCGCTACCGCCCACAACTACCTCGGGGAACGCGCCAGTACTGAGGCTGAATGTACCAACTACGCCAAGCTTTTTCCAGAGATATCATCCTCGTTTGAGGGGAATTCAGCGCCCGACACCTATGGGAATACGTCTCATGTAAAGTCCGGGTCACCGAACGCCGCACGAAGGTTAGTTTTCTGAATGAAACTGGGTCTGAAGTCAGTGTAGTACCTCCTACAATGGAGGACCATCGCCAACGCTGGGAATCTCCGACACTTTAGGCTGTAAATGGATCTTTGATCAAGGCATGCGGAGAGAAGTCACTGACGCTCAGCATTGGGCTTGTGTGGGAGCCATCCCGTTTCCCGAGTAGGTACACGGTGGCCGACATTGCCTCGCGGGTCGCTCATAGCGGCGGTGAAACCAACATATTCGCCCGACAAGTTGGTTGCACCACCGCTATGGGCTCCGCAGAGCGTTCCTCTGGAATTTCCTCATCGCGGACGTCCGCCAAGCCATCGTCGAGCAAAGTTTCTACAGTAGTTCGCGCTTTCCGCAGACTTGCGGGGAAACATGCTTCTGGATGGTGAGACGCAACTTGGTGTTCCAGTTCTGCTATCGAAGATGTCACCTCTGAATCCTCACACGAGCAGAAGTAGACACTCCATGAAAGGTCATTGTTGACAAGTTCCCAACTGTGTTCCGCCCGTAGGCGCCCGACCAGAGCGTCCGGCACAATATCACTCATCACATTGAAACTTAGTGCCCCCGCATCGAGTCGACATACGTTAGGAGCGCAGCATTTAAGCTCTTGTAAATATTGTAAACTCTCTTCCACGAGGCGCGTGCTTGCCGGCTGCAGCTCATCGATGACACGGGCCTTCCGACCAGGTATGGCCAGGGTAGGTGTCGGAATGACTCCACGCCGGACCTCGCTTGGGCGTCTCGCCACGCCGCCCTGGACTGGACGGCGTGATGATGCCGTCCAGCTCAATGGCCCCTTATATATTGACCATCTGCGTACTTTTTTAAGGCTTAGTAATGTACTGCAGTCCAAAACTTTAAACAAACTTCCAAGGTTGTAAAGTGGGATCGCTACCTAGAGCTACTAGAGGAGTGGGACGGCCCCGGTACGTGGGACGTCGAAGAGAAGATCACATCACTCGACTTGGTACTCGGACTACTCAGGGCGGCAAAAGATCACGCCACCACCATCACACAGCCAGATCCTGACAAACCCCACCCAGATTTCCACCTCCTCAATCTCTGTGTGTCTCATCTCACGGCAATGAGTCTGTACCGCGAGCACAGCAAGACTCTCTGTCTACGCTCTTGGCTGGACACCGCGACCGTGGAGACGGAGAAGTACTCCCAGATATTGTCCCAAGATAAATGGCGCGCCCTTGCAACCATTTAAACTGCTGGATGCACCTTTACATGGTCTGGAATGTCTAAAGAAGTTGGCAGGGGAAATCTAAACGTCCAACGGCAGCGCAAGCAGCGGCATTACGCCAGAACAAGTCTGACGCCGAGTTTGTACAAGAGGCAGCTAACAGTTTCTTTTCCGCAATCCACTTCCCCGGACATGACTTGCTACTCCCCCGAAGTTTCGGATGACGTAGCCCGTCCATCTGACGATCCGATTGCTCTGTCTGAACTGCAGGACGCGCGAGATAACTCTAACTTGAGGGGCGTGCCGGGTCCGTACGGCGAAACGCATGCTGAGCTTCGCAATTTACCAAAAAAGTACCAGCTCAGTAAACTTGAATGGATGAACGAGGTGGGGAAACCGGCCAGTTGTCAGGTAACTGGAAAGCGTCGCTGGTCATTCCCATTCCAAACCCATGCAAGCCAACCACGATTCGCAACCTCCGCCCTATCTCACTGACCAGTAACATCTGCTAGCTGACGAACAGGATGGCCGTTGCTAGGATACAATGGCGCCTTGACAAGAAAGGACCGCCTGAATCCCTGTCAGACCGGGTTTCGATCGGGTCTACGCATCCAGGACAACTTTCTGATGACCCATCATGACGTCCTGGCAGACACCTCCACAAGATAGCCCAATATCATCATTGCCGTGGATGTGCAGAAAGCATTTGACTTGTTACCGCACTCATCAGTCATTGAGAGTGCCATGCTGATGGGAACCCACGGCCGTACTCTCAAACTTATCAATAATTTTCTTAAAGGTTGAATATTTCAAGTTAAGATCAGGAGCTATGTCGGACCCGAAACCACCAACCACATCAGATTGCCGCAAGTGGCGGTGCTTTCACCGACTCTTAATAATGTGGTTAAGGTTGGCCTTTCACAGCGTCTTAACTCCATTCCAAATCTGCGTTTTGCCATCTACGCACATGACATAACCCTCTGGTCCCCGACCGGCAACCCCGGGGAGCAAGAACAGATTACAATGCGGCGTCGACGCTGTTCAGTCTTTTCTAACAGACGTTGGTATGACCGCTTCCGCGGAGAAGACTAAATATGTCGTGGTACACTCTGGCCCCTAACACCTAGCCGAAGAGTCTGGTCCCTTTACAACTTGACACTAAGCAGCAACACTATCCGGAGAGAGCCTATACAGTGCGAATTTTTGGATTATTCATAGACCAACCCTATTGAAAAATCCGGCAAAAACTTCCAGTGACATTCGGTGGAAACGGGTTAATTTTAACTCATTTTCACCAGAAACCAGCGTAGTTTACCAGTTTTTCGGTGGAAATATTACCGGCCGCCACTTCCAGTAACCAGATTTCGCTGGACCTTTTACCGGAGCCACTTACGGTTAAAATCCGGCTAAAACGTCCAGTGACATTCGGTGGAAACGGGTTAATTTCCACTCATTTTCACCAGAAACCACCGTAACCACTTTCGCTGCAAGTTTACCAGAACCACTTTCGATTACCCGCCGCTGGAATCCTACCGGAAGCCACTCTCGTTTCCGGACACCGAACATCACTGGAAGCCGACGCAAGGGGAACTGCTAAAGTCAAGGAGGCCAAGACGAGCAGGGGGACAGAGTTTGTAATGGCGGCCGCCAATGCAGCGGCATTCTCGTGAGTGCGTGTTTTAGCTCGAAACGACGTTGCAATTCTGCAAGAAGTGCGTGCAGCGAACTGTTTTGACGATCCAAAAAGGTGGACAGCGATCACCGGCAACTTAATATTTGCGACAGGCAAAAGTCTGGGCCAGAGCAGGTACGAGACCACTCGAGCGGCATTCTCGTGAGTGCGAGTTTTAGCTCGGGACGACGTTGCAATCCTCAAAAAGTACGTGCAGTGAACTGTTTTGACGATCCAAAAAGGTGGGCACTTTCACCCGTTTTCATCCAAAACCAGTTTTTCATGTCTTTGGTAGATTATTTGCCGGCAAACAGATTTCGGTGGAATGTCACCGGCAGCCACTTTCATATACCAGACGACCCGGATTTCCTAGAAATCTTACCCGAAACGGGTGACTCGCTTCTCTGTTTACCGATCTTCACTCGAAGCCGACGCGAGGGGAGGGGGAAGCCAAGACGGGCCGGGGACTTGGTGTGCAATTATGGTGCCTCACACCAAGGACGAGTCCCCACGCACTCTCTCTCCCTCGCATTGGGTTCGTGGGGAAAATGAGAGAGGGTCATTTTGCTGACTTTTTTTTTTTTAAGAAAGCCGGTTTCTTTGTCCGTCAACGAGCAACGGCGGGCCAGGAACGAACGCTCAGTATCGGCTTCTCGTTCCATGTGTGCGGCCTGTATCTTCCAAAGCAGCTGGGTGTGCAGATGGAAAGAATATATCAATAGTGACAGATGGGCCAGTTGGTACCAGTGGCGTCACAAGGGGGGGGGGAGGCGGACCGCCCTGGGTGCAGCACTCAGGGGGTTGTCGCGGCGGGCCACGAGAGCGGGGGGGGGGGGGGGGGGGGAGTCGCGGCGAGCCACGCGAGAGCGGGCGGGGATGCTGCGGCGGGCCACGCGAGAGCGGGGGGGTGTCGCCCCGGGTGCCGCTGACCCTCGTGACGCCACTGGTTGGTACATGACTTAAATTTGACAAAATGCGCCACAAGACAAGGACAGAGCAAGTACGACAACACGAAGCGCTTCGTGTTGTCGTACTTGCTCTGTCCTTGTCTTGTGGCGCATTTTGCCAAATTTAAGGAAAGAATATATTTTTCAGTGACCTGTTTCTTACGCCTCTGTCCGTCCGCCTTCAGAAGCATCCAGCGAGCGAAAAAGACTGTGCACAAGATTTCTCAACGTCGGCGGATGTTCGTTTCGCGCGTTCGTGGTTTTCGCGAAGCGCGCTACTGACGCCAGGTGCACCCGTGGCGACGGCATCACTGATCAGGGATGACATGGTGAGTGTGCCCAGGATTTCTCAAGGGAGGCGGATGTTCGCTCCGCGCGTTCGTGGTTTTCGCTAAGCGTGCTACTGACGCCTGGTGCACCCGCGGCGACGGCATCAGGGACGACATCGTGAGTGTGCCCGGGATTTCTTAACGGCGGCGGATGTTCGTTCCGCGCGGTCGTGGTTTTCGCTAAGCGTGCTACTGACGCCTGGTGCACCCGTGGCGACGGCATCAGGGACTACATCGTGAGTGTGCCGGGGATTTCCCTACGGCGGCGGATGTTCGCTCCGCGCGGTCGTGGTTTTTGCTAAGCGTGCTACTGACCCCTGGTGCACCCGCAGCGACGGCATCAGGGACGACATCGTGAGTGTGCCCGGGATTTCTCTACGGCGGCGGATGTTCGCTCCGCGCGGTCGTGGTTTTCGCTAAGCGTGCTACTGACGCCTGGTGCACCCGCGGCGACGGCATGAGGGACGACATCGTGAGTGTGCCCGGGATTTCTCAACGGCGGCGGATGTTCGCTCAGCGCGTTCGTGGTTTTCGCTAATCGTGCTGCTGACAGTATACGTGTGAGTGTCCGTGTGGTGCACCTGCGCGGTTTTATTAGTTGAACTACCGTGCGTCGAGGAATTTACCCAGCGGCATTGTGAGTACCTCGAAAGATATCTTTTGCGGCAAAGGAACTTGGTTGTTCCTATTTGGTCTGATTGCTTTTGTCTACCGCTCTGCAAATTGTTTCACTGGTATCGACCCGCTTAAATAAATACATAGAACCTTCAGGTCCATATGGACTAACCACTTTAATTGTTAGCGAACTGTCCAGCATCTGGTGAACATACACCAACAACGGTTCACCGGCTTCCTCCTAAGTGCCTTCCGTTGACGTCCGAAAAAAGAAAGAAAAACGCGGTAAATTCCGGCCAATCTGGTGATCTTCTGGTAAATTCTGGCTTTATTGGAAGTGAAAAGAGTCCCATAATCCAGTAAAATAGATTTTTACTGGAAATATACTTCCGGTAAAAATTCGGTAACATTCTGGTAAAATATCTGGTAACATTCCGGTAAAAATCCGGTAACATTCCTGTAAAACAACCAGTGACATTCCAGTAAAAAATCCGGTGACATTCCGGTAAACTGCGGCTTTACTGGAAGTGAAAACAGTCCCATAATCCAGTAAAATAGAATTTTACTGGAAATGACATTCCGGTTAAAAATATTTTTCAATAGGGAAGACAGAGAAGCTGGGACTTGACTTAGTAGAGACAAGAAAGAAAGGACCCAAATCCTTCACTTGATACGACGAGTCACCAACCGTAAGTGTGGAACAGGCGAAAAACCTTTCAGCCTTTCCACTATGGTAAAGAAGGAAGACCAGCGAAGCAGTACTATGGTGGGAATGAAGTATTTGTGAATGTAAGGATTAAGGTGTGATTGGGTAATTGGTTATTTGAACGATTAAAAAATCAGACATATATATATATATATATATATATATATATATATATACGTAACGATCCGGCGTTGTTATTTATTTCGTAACCACAGTGACCATGGCCTTTTGAATGATGTGGTACACCGCCATAGGGTGTACGCTGACGGCAGGCACGTTCTTCGTGAAGACAAGGTCTATACACGTCCGATGTCTGGTTGTGGGCACCGTAGGTTCGTTCACACACGCAAGCCCTAAGCGCCTTGAGCATAAACGAAGTGAACCAATTTCCCCCCTGGCGTGCAATGTCAACGTTAAAGCCACCCATCACTACGGCAGAGGTGTCGTCGCCGAGCATGACCAAGCCGAAGACGTCCATCATGAATGCCTCAATGTCTCTCTCGGGCGTCGCGGAGGAGGCATACACGATGGCGACCAAGCAGAGCCGTATATTGGGAGAGTTTGGCCAATGGGTGTGGCGACGAACGCGCCGGAGAGGAGAAAAGTGAAGGAAAGGGGGATGAGAGCGCCGAAGGAGCGAGATAGAAAGAAGGGAGCAAAGAGAAGATGACTGCCATTTTGACGCAACGCTGTCGGCGCAGGGCACTGTTGAGGCCACGCGTCGTCTGCTACGGGCTAATTTATTTTTCACCTAAATCAAAGTTTGCGATCAAACGCGGAGAAACTTAATTCGTTAGCTTTTTAAGCCATCGAGGAATAACGCTATATAATATTTTCGCCAGGTTCTGCCGAATGAAAGGAAAGAACCAAATTTCGGATGTCGTTCCCATGCATTCCGCCGAGCGAATGAATGAAAATGGCGGCCCTCTCCGCTCAGCTGGGAGCAGCCGAGAGTTCACGCGCATGCGCTCACGCCTTTCGCTCTGCGCCGCGGGCTGATTGGCTCACTCGGGAGGGGTGCTTTACGGCAGCGAGATCATACACTGGCGAAACTCTCCCCATATACGGCTCTGCGACCACGGAAAGGTTGCCGCCATCGATGAGCGACGTTGGCATCAGACTGGTTGTCTGGTTACCGCTGTCGCTCATGGATGGTGGTAGCTGTCCAGAGGTTTGTGTCGAAATTTGTTTGGTACCGGACACGAAACTGGGGAAACTAGCCCTTAACAGCTCCGCTGTAAAAAGATACCAAACAGCGCATCCATGCCCTCTTCTCAAACGTTCCCTACAGATACAATTACTACTACCTAACACAACGACAAAGCGACACCGTCGATAACCTCAATAAGTAAGCGATCCGGCTTATCACCGGCCATCCCAAGCAAACCTGGCTCGAGGACTTATACTCTCATGGAAATCTCAACAAACTCAAGGTTTTAGCTGAACAATCGAAGTCTGCCCAGCTCACTCGGCTGTTAGGTACAAGGCAGGCCAGCCCCCCCTCCCCCCCAAGACATTGGGCGCCTACTATGGTCCGCACCACAGCCATCACGGCTCTGACCACCACCCTGGGAAAGGCGCGTCATCTTAACTGCTGACGCTCTCTTATTCCGACGTATAAACGCCGACCATCCAAAGCGATGAGCCTATCATGCCAAGCAGACTTGTACGTAATCTGTTACAAGTAACGAAATTACTTGTAATCCGTTACATTTTTCTGTAATTTTGTAACGGATTCGTTTATTTTCTAGGGTAATTGTAAAGTAATTTAATTACTTATTTATGTAAGGAATTACTAGCGGCGGAAAAAGCGGAAAATCTGAACGCAAGAAAAAACATCTTCAATTTCTAGAAAAAAGAAGTGTTCCGGTAAGCTCAACTGCAAACCTGCCGTCGCGCGCGCGCACACACACACATACATAGACCTGTCGAAGCTTTTTTTTTTTTGCATCGCCTAAACCCTAAAAGCTCTTTTTTTTTAATCTTGATTCTTTAGATTGCTTACCTACGACGAAGGGAAGCACACTGATGGGAAGAACCGGACTCGGGACGAAAACAATAGTAGGCCGTGACGACAATGGGTCAAGATATTAATTTCTAAAACCCACATAAATGCATAAAAAACGAAAAGAATATCTCCCTTCTTGCCATTTTGCTCACGTTGCCGTTTTTTGTAGTGAAAGTTCATCTTCTTTCCACTTCCCTCGCACTAGAGCCAAGTCCGCCTTTTCTTCCTTCACTCTTTCTTCGCTATCCCCGATGCTATCCCCGATGAAGGGGAGAGGAACACATACTGCCCTCCAGAAGCTGGAGTTTGTATGAACATAATAGACAACATAATAGACAACAACGATTGACGCGCCATCTACCCAGGGAGACGGCGCGGACCACTCCTCCAGCGTTTACTGCAGCTTTGCAATGACAACGGCATCAAGCTCCATCTCCCAGAATAAAGCTTCGCGTTTCCTCCAGGACGCAGAGTGCACCTCCATCGCCTCACTTCAGAGGTACGATGCGGTGCGCCAAGCATTTGTGCGCTATAATACTACGCTCCCATCCAGCGCCTCGGTGGAGGGAGTAATCAGCGTGGCGGCTGACATCTTTACAAAGAAGCGGGGAAAGATGTCGGATGCAACTTTCGAGAGTCAGCTACTGCTAAAGATCAACAAAGTGTGACTTGGTCAAACAATAAACAGTTGCATAATCCCGTTCTTTGTTTGTTTCTTATTAATAGTGCAGTAAAGTTGAAAGTAACGCCGCGAAAGTAACGGATTACTTTTTGGAGTAACGGTCACTTACTTTTACGGATGGGTAATTGTAATTGTTATAGATTACATTTCAGACCTGAGTAACTGTAACTGTAATTCCTTACTTTTTTTTAGTAACGTGTACAAGTCTGATGCCAAGGCGCACGGAAGGCACGTTGCCGCCGTGACTTTCAGCGTCGCGTCGTTTACTACAAGGTCCCTGCTTGCGGCCCCGTTACTACCCAGGAACACCGCCAGCGTCGGCTAGATGGGTTAATATAACCTGCACAGAAGTATGGTCAAAGCGGCTCCACACAGGAGAGGGCACTGAGGGCGCCGAGTTAGAAGTCATTTTGCAAGTAGACCAACAAGCTGAACACAACTACTAAGAAACATGAACCAAAAACATCACCATCTACACAGACTCGCAAGAGGCTTACTCGGACTGCCGCCACGAATCCAAGTCGTCCAGTGTCCGTGTGTAGAAACTCTACGGCATCGCATACCGGCAGCGTCCGTACCACTACACCTAACTCCCTGTCTCCTGGGTAATCCGCCTACTCGGGTATTCGGGGGAACTAGAGCCACTAAATGAGCTAAACTTAGAGTATCGGAACTCTGTTTCCCGATATTGTTGTGGGCGCTGCCATCTTGGAGCTTGTGCAGAGCAGACGCAACTGCCGATCGTCATGATTCAAAAGTGAGACTTTGAATCATAGGTGTTAGGAAGCTCATGCAATATTGCTTTGCTTTGTCGCGAACTGTTTAGACATTTGTGGAGGACGGAGAATCATTTCTTGTGATTTCAGGTAAAGCTTAAGACAACTGACAACCATGATTTTAAGCCACAAGATGAGTAAGGGCCGTTACTTTGAAGTGCAGCTTATTTAGTGGCACTATAGCGAACTATACTCTGTTTTATAATTAGCGTACAATGATGCCAAAGCTGCCGGTGCGAGCATGGGGTTTGATCTCGCAGATCATATGCACGCGTTCTCGAGCAGACTAGGGCTGTTTATACTCAGTGAACGCAGCGTAGCGCAGAGCGCGCGCCTTTCGTTGGCCGGCAACCAGCAACTCGATATCTGCGACCAATCAGTATCTGTGCGCGTTGCGCTACGCCGCGCCCGTCGACGTTAGGTTGGAGTATAAACGTACCTTAACAAAGTCACGCGCTCGCGCCAGTAGCATTTACAGCGTTACATACTATGCATGAAAAGGAGTATAGTGAAACTAAATACTGTGTCGAAGTACCGTATTCACAATCTTTAATGCTTTTTCCACAACAGCCTCACGCTAGCCGAGCATGTGTTGATTTTCTGCGGCATCATTTGATGGCAGCAGTCACGCGAGACGTGTTCCGTCAACATTATCGTCACTGTTTCGAATCGCCGTCATGAGCCAACATATTATGGCCGGCTAGCTCAGCTGCAACGCTCCGGGTCGCTTCTCAGCCACTTAGCGTCGTGATACACGTATTTTTTAGGAAATCGAATCTTTACGTTCGGTCGGTATTCCGCGGTTCCTAAACGCCTCTTAACTGTGCCTTCGGGTGCAGAAGCAAGTCAAGAACGGCAATACACTCTTTGGCTTAGTCCAAGGGCGTACCGTTCTTGAAACAGCATATTGGCCGTAATCGTCGCTGGGATGAGAAGGCCGAGGGGGTCGAAAATCCTTGCTGAAGCCTGCAGGATGAAGCGCTTTGTGTTGCGGTTGATTGTGAGAAGCTCGAGTTTGGTTCCCAAGAAGTCCTTCTCTCTGTCCCAATGGACTCCCAAAACCTGTGTCACAGCTGCACCTGGTACAGTGGAGATCTCCCAGGAAAGACTTCCATGTTCATCTTTGTCAAATCTATGTCGCAACACGTCACTGTTTCAGCTCTACTTATGAAACTTCATGCTTGCTGAGCTCAAAATGCCTTGGGCTTCACGTAGAAGCTCATTGCTCTTTCCACTGTGTCGGCAACATCAGTCAAGTAATCAAAGTAAAGACAGTTCTCCAGTAGACTTGCAGTGTCGGACAAGTCTTCAGAGACGTTAGCGAGGTGGTGTTTAACTGTCGTTGCCAGAATGAAGGAGCTGTTCGCAGCGCCAAATAGAAACGCGTGTCATGCGCCACACTTCAGCTTTATACCTGCCGAGTCCTTTGTTGGCGAACGTGCATACCACAAGAAACGGAGGTTGTCGCAATCCTTCTGCTTAACCACAATCTGCAATACGGCTTTCTCCATGTCAGTGTGCAGTGCAGTCAATGGTCGGGTGACGGAATTTGAGAATCAGCTCGAGGAGCTCAGGATTGAAGCTCGGACCTGTCGACAATGTCTCGTTCAGGGACAAGCGGCCCGGCACCTTTACAGACGCATCAAACACGATGAGCATCTTGGTTGTCGAGCTATCAGGTCGAAAGACAGCATGATAGGGCATGCAGTAGACCCAATTTGAGGTGTCGCTGACTTCAGCTTGGGGGGCCCTTCTAGCAAAGCTCTCTTTTAGGTAATTGCGGATCGCTATGTTGTACTGCGCTGGCCTTTCGTTGTTGCTTCCCTGGCGCCACATCAGTTTGTCCAAGCATTGTCGTGCGATAGCCTCGTTGTTCTCCAGGGGTCGATCTAGAATCTTCCAAGAAAGATTTGCCTCATAACGGCCGTTGTCAAGGGTCAGTGATGACGTTCAATCTTTCCTTACTTTTTCTTCTTCTTGTCTGTGCACACAGTCGTTCGCTGAGATTTCGAGCCTCTCTAGCTCCCAGGAGGATCGAGGCTTGACAGCTGTTCTATGACGCTGGTACGCAAGACGGCCACAGAAGGTGCAGGACACCACGGAGGCAAGTTGCGGAATTGGATCCTGCAGTGTCCAGTCCGTGTTCACTGTGACCATTAATCCCTGCGGCTTGCGGACTCCACCGCTCACGATATTAAAATATTGGTCAGCTTCCATCAAGATTTCAAAGGCTTGTGCAGCTTTTCAGGCAGGTGAAAGGGTGACATCTAGTTTCAGAGATGACAAGCTATTGTCCTCGTCGGTCAGAACACATTAGTCGGTCGGAACACATGTCCTTACTCTCTAGGGACTCCAAACAGTGTTCTTTGCAGCTCTATTGGCTTTCAGCCACAATCACACGAGACGTCGCACCTTCTTTGTGACGTTAGCTGCTCCACCGAATGGATAGATCATCACCTCTTCTTCACCGATCACATCCAACATCAGCTCTCGCGAGAAGTGCTGACCGGCGAATGAGCGCTGGCCGCCCTTATCGTGCATACAGTGAGTAAGCCGTTTCCGATTTCTTCTGTCCACCTATACCTGGGCAGTTTGCAACAGTACAGAGTTCTTGCTGCCGGCATTTAAAGATTCTATGAAGTGGAGCTCGGCGGCGGTCTCTTTGCTGGCAGGAGGATAAGGTGGCTCACAAAGTGGGGTGATGTAACGTCGTCCGGCACAGTGAAGGGACCGGTTCCTACATTCTCTCGCTGTGTGTGCGTGTTTCGCGCACCGGTACCACCTCCCCTCGCTCCGCAGCATCCTTTTCTTCAATTGGAATCGTTGCGTTGCACTGCGATGAGTCTTGTGGGTTATAAGACCAAAGAGGGTACCTTTCGTTTGAGGGCGTGGCATGAACAGCGAGGGAAGCAGCCGATCCTTTTTCTCTGTTGCTGTCGCTCGGTCGCTCTTTGGCGCCATGAATTTTCGGTTGTTGAGGTTGGCCTTGTGCACTGCCGTCGTACACCTTCTTTCGGCTCTGTAGTTCCAGACGGAGCGACCGCAACATAGCCTGAAGAGTCGAGTCATTATGCACACTTTTCTGCTCACATCGTGTCTTGTGAAATTCCACCGCCCAGTCCGCGGGCAACACGCGGAACAAAAGCACCACACAGCTTCGCCCCGTAGATGTGACTGTCGACGCCAAGGGTTTTCAATCCGGCGATGCTCTTCTGTATGTGGTCGTCTAGGCGACGGAGAGAGCCGACATCGCTCAGTATTCTTACGGGTGGCGGATTCAGGATCTGAGTAAGATGTTATTGAATCAGCACGTCTTGTTTGTCAAATATTTCCTTCGCAAACCCCACGAAGTAGGCGTAGTTTTGCTTAGTATCCTGGATGCAGCTTATCGACGCCGCCGCCTTTGCCATCAACGTCGACCGTAGGTGCAGGAAGTTTTCCACGCCTGACCGTGCATCGCCCTCGCGTATCGCTTGCCTGAATTGTTCCAAGAAGGGCAGCCGCTCCAACTTGTTTCCGCTGAATCGCTGGAGCTCAAGCCTTAACAGCCCAGCGCGCTGTTCGGAATAGCTGATCGATTGAATATCCTTCTGGGTCATGTTGTTCTCACTGACAGACGATGTTCTCCGCTGTAGACGTCCAATTCTTCCTCGAATTCGTGTGATGAGACCTCGGTTTTC
This sequence comes from Ixodes persulcatus, assembly GCA_013358835.2. Lineage (NCBI taxonomy): Eukaryota > Metazoa > Arthropoda > Arachnida > Ixodida > Ixodidae > Ixodes > Ixodes persulcatus. The sequence continues at coordinate 894,178 of JABSTQ010009368.1, read as the reverse complement.
CCTGACGACTGGGTGTTCTTCGGAAAGATTCCCGTTCCACACGTGAGGCTCGATTGGCGCGTCCAGCTTTGTGAGTTCTTTGGCGAGGATCGTCGGTTATCTTCACGAGTATTTCTTCTTGTTCTGGCGCCAGGCCCACGGTTGAAATATTCTGAATTTCTTCGTTGAGCCGCTTGACTTCACATCGCGTCGCACTCCTCTTTGTTTGAAACCGTTCCATGTGCGTCGTCTAGGCCTCGTTTGAGGCTTTGTTTGTCATTTCTGGACCTCGTCTCTTCGTAGCGTCTTCGACTTTGTCGGGTCGTGGTGGCTTCACGTCTATAGGCCTCGTCGTGTCGGGATGTCGTTAGGTGTCGTCGGTTCGTCACTCCAACGTTTTTCAACACCAAATGAAAGGAATCTAGCGAAACACAATGCGACGAAGGATATGGGACTAGGGGTGTCGCGGACCGGCCGAGGTTCGAGTTTGACCAGGTTCGACTTTTTCGAACTTTTAGTGGAAAGTTCGACGAACCTTGTATTGAGGTTCGACTCGTGTGCGCATGCGCGACAGGCTGGCCAGTTGGCTTCGGATTGGATAGTGATGGCTAAGGGTTGAATTAAAGGCAGCACTGATTGGTTATTTTAGTTAATACAGTACAAAAAAATTAAGTTATTAACTTCTTCAGTGATTAGAATTAGTTTCTTTTAATTGCAGCTGTTCACAAAATTGAAATAACGATTTGCATAAAAAAAATTCTCGAAACCTAGACATGCTTGTATTAAGGTCTGGCCACACTGTCAACAAAGTCGAACCGGTCAAATCTGGTTAAAAGTTTCGAAGGTTCGTCGAACCGGTTCGACCCAGTCGAACCCCGAACGTTCGACCTAAAAATCCGGTTCGACAAAAGTTCGCGACACCCCTATATGGGACCACGCTTTAGCGAACGAACAAAACGAGTGATGTTTATTTCGATCCGCCTGCTCTCTTCGAACATGTTTCACAGAAACCAGGGTCGCCAACTGGCGAATTCGCTGAAGCCTAACTCTACATGTTTCTTCGCGCAAAGCAGGAGTAAAAGAAAATTCTCCGCAACCTGAGGTCTACGGCCTCCAGTTTCCACAGGCACAGTATTCCCAATGCCAGCAGGAGTGAGGCACAAAGCCCAGATTCTCGCTCTCCGTACCGCCACCAACACCTTTATGCTGCCGGCCCCGCGTCCCGGCATCTTTAAAGATGGTCCTCACCGCCTATTGTGCACCGTGCAACACCCTGCGATGCCGCAGCACGTCAGCTAAGAGTGCCTCGAGTATGCCGCAGCTCGCTTATTGCGCCTTTATGCCGTTGAGCGCCTCTTAAGGCCCATACGCACATTCGCGTTTGAACGCGTTTGAGTGCGTTGCGGCGTCCTTGCGCCCAAGAGCGGTCGCTTGCGGTGCGACGCGCGCCTACCCGCAACGCTTCGCAGCGCAACGCAAGCGAGTAGGGACTCGCTCAACTTTCCGAAGCGTTGCGGCGCGTTCGACCTAGTTCGACCAATCAGAAGCCCAGAGAGAGGAGAGGAGGGTGACGTGTCCGCTCGCGCCACTCGGCCGACTCGGCGAGACGTATCCGGTTCGCCGCCCGCAGAACTTGCTTTTTCGTTTTGGGGAGCGGTGGGAAGTGTATTTTCCGAGGCTGCGATGGTTCAAGCTTGACAAAACGTAGGGGAAGCCGGCGGGATTGTCCCAAGATCGAACACTTCGACGCTGTCGCTGTGCGCCGCCATGTTGCCTTGGATTTCGCGTACTATTGGTGAGCCGCTAGCGACGATAGCGCGTTCTTATTGGCTCTTGACTGCGGTTGACTGCGTGTCAACGCAACTGCGCGTACAAGTCTGGCGCAAGCGCTCTTCGCAACGCAACGCGTCCGCTTGCCACGACGGAACGCACCGCGCTCAAACGCGAATGTGCGTATGGGCCTTTATACCACCCGTCGACAGCGGTCTGAAGATGTGACATCATACGCCCGCTGCGTTATGTCTTGGTGTTAGGGCTTTATATTTTCGGTTTTTTGTTTCCTTCGAAATCGGGAGGGTTCCTTATTACATCTTGCAGTATACGCGTTTATTATTTCACTCAGGGTTTTTGTATTTTGGTATTACATTTTTGGATGTCGCACAAACAATGTGTGTTTATGACGCATATCTCGAATAAAATAGGACTCGGGCTCCCCAATCTCAAGGCAACATATAAGTTGACCGAGTACTTAAAAACAAATGTTCCACTACCGATGAAGTAGGGAGAATGGGAAAAGAGTGCGGATCCGATTAAACAAGCAGCCTCACGGACTGTTCTTCGGGGGCTGTGTTCCATGCCGGCAACGAAAACAACCATGTAGATAAGAGTGTTCAACCGGTGGAGCTTGGTTTTCATATTTAAGGGCGGCTTCCGGATTTTTCAGTTTTCCCCGATAGAAAAAAAACGCCTTGGGGTGACGTTTGGGGCTTATCGGTATTCAACGAAACCATAAAACCCTACACTCTAAAAAACAAAACAAAAACGTAAAGAAACTAGTAGTATTTACTAGGTGAAAGTTAATAACTGCTTGTCTCATAGGTTACTCATACACCTAGTAACCGTAGGTATACGGAGGAGCTATTTACTAGGTGAAAGTTAATAACTGCTTGTCTCATAGGTTACTCATACACCTAGTAACCGTAGGTATACGGAGGAGCTAGTAACTGTTACTAGGCCGAGAAGCTAGTAGCGGTCACCAACCAACCTAGTGTCGTTCACTACCTTGTGGGAGCGAGGGTCTACCACCCCGCCCAGGGGCCGCTAGCGACCGCCCAAAGAGGACCCAGTCCGAGACGCACAACAGCGCACGAGGAAAGAGCCAATAAAAGGAGGACACGCACACAGAACGGGGGAGACGGACCGAGGGCACAGAGACATGTCGGTCGAACGCTACGGCAATGTTATACGTTAAATACTAACAACCCATTCCTGTTACTCTAATAAATGTAGTTTCGTGTTGTGGAAACCCCGGCTTCGTGTTGTTCCTCCCGGATGGGCATGCAGCAAGGCAACCATACCACATGGCGCCCAACGTAGTTTTGCTGCCCTTCTGTCGGAGCGACACGAGGCTGGGTTTCTTCTCTTGGTAAGATTTTTTTTCAACTGGCGGTGTTTGTTTTCGAAATGGTGTTTGTATTCGCGACAGCGCGATTGCTCGTTAAATTGGAGCCGCAAAGCATTGCCTAGGCACGCGGGGGCGTGTTTATCGCTTTGGGGGCGTGTTTATTTTTCTCGAGTGGAGCTGCCGCCTGTTGCCGCACACGTTTTCTTGTCTGCTTAGCGTTTCTATTTTTCCCGCCATGTCTCCCACACTACGGTCCGAGACGAGGGATGGCGAAACTCCTGGAGCAAGCCTGGAGCTCGGAGCAGGCTCGGCGGATGCGCAAACCGAATTGCTACTGAAGGTGGCAGCCATGTGTGATGCGGTCACACAGCGTCTCGCCGTGCAGCAGCCACGTGAGCCGGATCTGCGTCCCCAGCTGACGGTGCCGGTCTACACTGGCTACAAAGACGCCAAGTCAATCGCCGACTCTCTGGGTGAGCTCGACGTCTACAAAGCCGCCTCAGGCGCCTCGGAATCCCTCGTGATAAGCAGAATACTCCCTCTCGCTCTATAGTCTAGCACTACGTGTTGGTTAAGGCTGCAACCTACGTTCACCAGCCTAGTGGAGTTCGAGCGGCAATTCCGAGCAGAGTTCCTGCCACCTGGTTACGAGTTACAAATCTTGAGAGTACTTTAGTCCCGAACGCAACATCTCCCACCGCCTCTGGCCGCAAACTCTCTCAAACCCGCATGTGCTTGTCAGGGCCCGAGGCAATCTCGGCGCCAAGACCTCCACGGGACGGACACAGAGTGCCCAATCAAAACAGCCGGAGGCGCGCCAGGTTTGGTTCGATGCGGGGCCACTGGAGGACGTCCGAAGAGCGCCCTGGTGCCGGCGACTCAAGCAGGTATTTGGAGCAATGCCACAATAGTGGACAACGCGGCCACTTCCCAAAAGAGTGCCCAAATACAAACGCGAGGCAAAACGAAACAAATGGCGGAAGGGCTGGAAGTGAGCGGAGGGATTGTGGTAATCCGGTCAACCCTCGCGCGCCTATGGGCTATGAAAATCCGGAAGGTCACGTGGCATCCCAATCGGGAAACTATTACGGCCGGCGCCGATGAGCCCCACTGCAGAGCCGCCGATGGCTACTATCAGAGCCGGCATCACGCACGCAGCGTCACTTGTTTAATCAGTGTGTCAAATTCAGCCTAACAGCAAGATGATCGAGCCACGCATGACGTTCACTTTGCTCGGTTTTCCTTTTGCCGCGCTTTTGGATATTGGGGCTGCTATCTCGCTTATAGGGGACGCTGCCTATGAACTATGCAAAAATAAAATCACAACATCTCCACGTGGTGAATAATGTTGATTGGGGCGAAGCTCTAGTGGTGCTGACGATACTGATTTTATTGTTCATAGGTAGTGCTGATGGTGCTGATTTTGTTTTATTGCTCATAGGTAGTGCTGAGTTCCGGGTTGCGTTTCGACTTCAATATTACTGCTTTATGGCCGGTGAAATGCAGAGCCAGTGGTTCTTCTAGCGGATCAGCTTGGATTCGCTAGAATCCGTGGGAACGCATCTCCACCGCTTACGTCAACGGTCCATGTCAGAAAGAGAATGTGTGGTATGGAACGTAGTTATATACGTATTTGAGCATTTGACCGCAGCGCCCTCTCGTCTATGAACGTTGAGCCAATGCATGCAAAGCTAACGCGATTATATACGCATTTGACCGCAGCGCCCTCTCCTGTATAGACGTTGAACGGCCACATGCAACGTTTCATCCATGACAGACAGATGGGATGGCAATCGATGTGAGCACGGACGCCGGACGGATGGACAAGGCTAGAACCTAAGGAGCTTCGCCCCTAAAATAGTAACCCTAGCTCTTGAGTTACTACCACATCTCAGAGCCCACTACTCGTCCCGCAGTCATGGCCGAGTGGTTAAGGCGATGGACTAGAAATCGAGTGGGGTCTCCCCTCACAGGTTCGAATCCAGTCGACTGCGCAAACATTTTTTTTATTTTTTTAAGAAGACAGATGGGATGGCAATCGATGTGAGCACGGACGCCGGACGGATGGACAAGGCTAGACCCTAAGGAGCTTCGCCCCTAAAAAAATGATCTTTCGTTCGGCAGAGACACGTCTGCAGTTAGCACCTGGTCCAACAATATCGGCGGGCGGAGCCGTAAGGCTTAAAATTTTAGTTAATGAGATGAAACTGCGTCAGCGCTTTCTGTATCTCCCGGGACTCGCCGTACCCGTGATCTTGGGTCGAGATTGTTTTTGCGGGCTTAAGCATGACGCTCGACTTCCCTGGTGGCGGCTATCGTCTGGGAAGCCAGGCGGACCTGACTCCGTTCACCAGACGAGAGAACTGCATCCCTGGCCCAACCCTCCCAGCCCACTTCACAACGCCTGCAGCTGCCCTACCATCTGGAATGTCGGATACCATGCACAAGTGTCCGGGCACTGACCTCTAAAGAGACAGCTGGAGGACGTCCTGCGACCGTTCTCTCCAATGTTCAAGGAGCGACCAGGAAAGACAGACATCCTGCTGCATCGGATTGAAACCGGTAACGCACCACCTTGGAGGTGCAATCCACGACCCATCAGCGTGCACTAAACAGAACTCCTGGGCGTGTCCCTTCAGGAGATGCTGAACACCGGTGCAGTACGTGAGTCAAAGAGCCCTTGGGCATTTCCTATCATTCTCGCTCCGAAAAAAGATGGAACTGCCAGACTCTGTGTAGATTACAGACGGCTTAACGAAGTACATGTGCGGGACAGTAACCCTTTTCCCAGCATTTCCTCTATAATGTACGTACGCGCTCGGTAACGCGACGGTGTTTACCACATTGAATTGCAGCCGCGGATTCCTTCAGATCGATGTGCATTCGTTAGACGTACAGAAAACCGCTTTCATTTGCCACAGAGTGCTGTACGAGTTCACCCGCTTGCCTTTTGGCTTATCCAACTCGCCAGCGAGCTTTCAACGTTTGATGGACGTTGTGCTCGGAAACGCAAGGTACGAATTCGCGATGGCATACATGAATAACGTTGTTGTTTTCTTGCGTACATTTGAGGAGCATCTCCAACGCTTGAGTATCGTGCTTGAGCGAATGCGGAACGCGGGCCTAACAATCAAACCGGAGAAAGTTCAATTGGCCGAGCCCAAAATTATCCTCCTCGGATTTGTTGTCGATAGTGGCACGCTCCGTGCCAACGAAGAAAAACTGCGCGCACTAACTGAGTACCCGTGCCCCATGACGTGAAAGGTTTACGGCGATATCTCGAATTGATAGCATTTTATAAGGATTTCATTCTTTATTGCTCGGAGATTTCTCAGCCGCTTAATCACCTCCTTCGAAAAGGCATCAAATGGTGTTGGAGCGAACAGCAACAAAGCGCATTCATAGCCTCATCAAAGGCTGTGACAGAGAACGCGTGTTTGCATGTTCCCGACCTAAACCAACCATTCGTTTTGCAGACAGATGCAAGCGATTGCGGCGTCGGAGGTGTTTTACTGCAGGAACATGGCGGTATACTTCGCCCGGTTGCTTTCGCAAGTCAGACCTTCAATTCCGCACAGCATAACTACAGTGTTGCAGAAATAGAATGCTTAGCCATAGTGAATGCGTTAAAGCGATTTGACATGTATTTGGACGGCGCAACAATCCAAATCAATGGGATCATTTAGCGTTGTCATGGCTGAAAAGACTTCAGACCCCGCTGGTCGCCTCGCTCGTTGGGCACTCACACTACAACAATACGATTACACTATTGTGTAGAGGCCGGGTGCTACAAACGAAATTGCTGATGCACTTTCCCGCGCCCCCCTTCCTGAGGGCACCTGCAAGACGTTTCAGGTCTGGTTAGAGTCGTTAATACAACACAGCGACCTCCTAACTCACGGTGGGGAACATTGGTATCAAGAGAGGATCTTCTCTAGGCCCAGCACGACGATGGGTTGTGCCAACAAGTGACTGCCTGGCTGGCAGCGTCCAGCCCAGTCAACACCAAGGGTGATGAACAGTTCAACTCTTACTTACTGAGCAGTGACGGACTCCTCTTGCGCTACATCCCTCAGGCTGATGATGATCTGAGCAGTTTTCCGTGTCGAACAGTGATACCTCGAAAGTTACGTAAGTTCTTCATCAGATACATGCACAGCTCTGCCCTAGCCGGTCACAGCAGTGGGAGTAAAACTTACGATATGTTGTCCCAGATTGCGACGTGGCCCGGCATGCGGCAAGATGTACTGAGGTACGCGCGTAGTTGTTCCTCATGTCAGAAAGCGAAGCCGCGTGGTGGTCAACCTCCAGGTCTCATGCAAACGATCGCAAGCCAAAGCCCTTGGCAGATCTGTTGCTCTGACGTCATGGGTCCATTTCCACGTAGCCCACGCGGAAACCAGTACTTGTTCGCAGTAACAGACCATTTCGCCAAATGGGTGGAGCTGTTCCCTTTACGAAAGTTGGACTCGCAGAAAATATGGGACTGCGTACTTCAAGTTTTCGCACGTTTTGGTTTCTCGACAAACCTAATTTCGGATAATGCGTCATATTTTACGAGCAAAGTGTTCGTCGATGCATGCGCGGTTCTGAGAATTGAACATAAACGGACTTTGCCGTATCATCCACAGGCAAATATAACCGAAAGAGTAAATCGAAACCTTAAGATGATGCTTGTTGCTCATATAGAGCGTCACAAAGACTGCGATGCGAAGCTCCCAGAAATGGCCTTCACCAGCCGCACCACGGTTAACCAGTCAACCGGGCTCACCCCTGCCCAGCTCAATTTAGGCAGAGCGCTCGCTTTTCCTCTCACTAACACTTTCCGTTCGAGAAAGCCCAGGGCACAGGACCGCAGCTAAACTAAATTTGCAAACGACCTGCGAAAGCGCATCACTATAAACCTCAAGGAAGCCAGGAAGAACCTTGACGTTGCCAGACCGCAGCAATCCGACCAGTACAACCAGGGACTCCGAGACCTGCAGTTCAAGGTGGGAGACTTGGTGCTCACGCGCACTTACCCCCTGGGTGACGCCGCGAAAGGCTTCACGGCCTCACTGGCCAACAGGTGGGATGGTCCATTTCGTGTAGGCAAAAAGCTTTCCCCGCTTACATACACACTAATTCACCATTTCTGGGGTGGGTCCACAGGACCAACTCTTGTCACCGACCTTAAACAATTTTACATCCCGGAAGATGGTTTTTCGCAGGATCGGACCGATGCCGACGGCGGCCCGGTCCCGGACCCCCCCCCCCCCCCCCCCCTCGCCGCCACACAGGCGGTACAACCTGCGACGTCGGTGGCGGCTGAGAGAGAAGTTGTAGAGCGGTGGACAGAATTCCTCTTATTTTTTATTCTTCTTTCTTTCGAGTTTCGAGCGTTGTACCTCGCATATTATCCCACGGATCTGATCGTCTTTCTTAGGGGGGAGGGGGGGGGGGGATATTGCGGGATTGTGTGCCCACCCCAGATCTTTTCTTTTCTTATGCATTTTAGAGCCAGAAATTATACATGAGAGTAAATGGCGATTGCTCGTTCTGATCCACGAAGATGGATCACCGGCAACGCCACCCCCAATCCCGGGCATCTGGACGCAAGGGTCCCAGGACACGTGGCGGTCCCACGGAACCGCGGCCAGTGGGCAAGACGTTCCACAGGCACCGTAAACTGCAACTGCCGGCGATGCCGGGTACGGCCACCAAGGACGACCGCGACCTGGAGCGCGCCCTAGTGCTCGTACAGCGCCGCCGTACACACCTTCTGCGACGACGCCCTCCCGACGACGACCACGACGATACAGGCATTGACATGCCACACGCTTAAGGGGGGGGGGGGGGGAGTGTGGGAGCGAGGGTCTACCACCCCACTCTGGGGCCCCTATCGAGCGCCCAAAGAGGACACAGTCCGAAACGCACAACAGCGCACAAGGAAAGAGCCAATAAAAGGAGGATTCGTACACAGAACAGGGGGAGACGGACCGAGGGCACGGAGACATGTCGGTCGAACGCTACGGCATTGTTATACGTTAAATACTAACAACCCATTCCTGCTACTCTAATAAATGTAGTTTCTTGTTGTGGAAACCCGGATGGGCATGCAGCAAGGCAACCTTACCACAACCTTTAGCTAGTAGCTGGCAGTGAGTCTCACAAGACCCAGGTGGCGCTAGTCAACGTCAAGCTCAACATTTACAAAAAAAATTATTATCGCTGGGATACATTTCTCCGCACGCTGCTTACATGCAGATTTTCACGCGTATTATACATTTATCACAGGCAAGGAATTAGAACACAGATGTCACAAACGCACAGCAAACACGCTACAACACGCTAATCCAATCGCTGCCCCCCTTTTTTACCCATGCGTCTTGTGTACTGATCATTTGAAAGAAGTCTGTTGATTAGTTACCACCTCGTCCATAAACGATGTTTGAAATATGGCGCTGCGATTGCACGCCTATTTTTCACCAATATTGTTGCTGAGCATTACAAGGAATTTATCTCTTACTAAGAAGTAGCGGTACACGCAGTAAATATTTGCGAAAGTCTATAAAACAGCGTCCCCATTGGTTCTCTGCAGCCATGTTCGCGCTTCCCTGAATAGCAACTGCACTTACGACCTGTCGCGCGTTCGAGGTAGTAAATAGCTAGTGAGAAGTTCGTAACGGTCGGGGAAAAGTAGTAATTGATGCAATTATTAACTAAATATTACCTCTCGTGCGTTTGAAGTAGTTAAAAATTTGTGAAAAGTTTGTAATGGCCAGAAAAATGTAGTAACTGCTACAGTTACTAGCTTTTGCCTAAAAGCGCAGATATCATCCACCCTGTGCTGTCGTGAATCCATGTGGGGAGCTACGCGTCGTCATTTCGAAGTCAGCTGCGCGCCTCAATGGTTCTCGGCAGACGAAGTCTGCTGGACTAAGTATAACTCGCCACTGACGGTCCCCTTCAGAGTACTTATGCTGGACCGTGTTTGACTCGCCGGCGACGGTCGTCTGCGGGATATCTATGCTGGACTGAGTATAACTCGCTGGCGTTGGTCGTCTGTGAACTAAGTATATGCTGGACAAAGCATGACTGCGTTTGTACTAAATAAACCTCCTACTCTCGCGTGGGTCGCAGTTTAGCACTGTTTAGCGATTCGCACCGATCCATGAGACTATAATGAATGCTGAGCTTGTGAGGAAAGACTGAAAAGTAAATCCACTCATTCATATTTAAAAAAAAATCTCGTGAGACGTGTTTCCTTCTGGGGCCCTAAACTCGTCAAACACAAAGTTGGAGCCGAACGTTTACAAAGCGCGCCGATTAAACGCCTTCGACTGAAAGCGCGAAGTCATCGTCGTGATATTCCAATTGGTGCGCTTCGTGAACTTCGGCCGTAACTTTGTGTTTGACGAGTTTAGAGCCCCTGGTGTCTTGTAAAGCCCAGAGGAGGTGCCTTTCATTCTTTTTGCTCTGCATCCCAATGCAAGTAAAAAAAATATGAAAAACACAAGAAAAAGCAAGAGGTGCTAAGTATTGTTGTTTCTCGCGAAAAGCTGTTGTGTGAATGAACCTTTTGTCATATGAACCGTATACGGTTGCAACATAAGTAATTCATTTCGGATAGACCGCGCTTGCCATTTGCTTACTAAAACTCTCCTTACAGTTTTTTTTTTTTTTGCGTAACACTTTTGTTTTTGTTGTTCTGCTTGAAAATGTGTGTGCAGTTAGGAGAGATCCGTACACACCGCCGTATGGAGTCCTGAAGAGCGTTCACGTGTTCTGGTAACTAGAGCTCTGCCCAGACCTACCTACGTGCTGCAGTACGTTTATCAATGCACTCTAAATAAATTTGGTCATAAGCCCCCAACAAGGGCTCTTCGTGAAAAACCTATAAGGAGTTCTTTTAAGCTCTTTTTTTAATGTGAAATAGTTGTTCACAGCCTAGTTGCCTTTCTAGGGCGGTAAGGGGCGATAATGCTTGAGGCGGTAACGCTCTTCACGAGCTGAAAGAGTTCTTGGGCCATCAAAAAATCTTTCGAAAAATTTTTTTTAAAAATATGAAGCAACTTCAATATTTGTCTATATTAACAATAATGTTTCAACGACTAGATTAAGTTAACGATGAAAAAAAACGCAAGTAGTATTGCACTGGCTGACATGGTCGTCAATATAGTTAAAAATGTAAAACCTGTTAAAAGAAATGTCCACATCCTTGTAAGAAACGGAATAGAGTCTACTAAAGATATATAAAGTATTACGCACACAGCCAGAGCCAGTTTGCTGACGTCCTTAGTGTTAATGCACCAAAAAATAAAACGATCGTGACGTCACAATTTGAATCTTATTACTAATAAAAATTCGCTTAATAATGATGCAGAAATTAGTGCACAACAGCGGACAAGAGTCTTTTTAGCTTTTTTCATGCGACCATGTTTTTTTTTGACGATATTAGTTTTAGGTGGACGTCGGCTCATAGAGAAACTTGGTATTTCTCTTCTATTGTTTGATCCAAGGCACCCAAGTTCTCAAACTCTCAAACTTTCGCATTCTATCCGCATTCTCCCGGAGTTTCAGCTTCCTGTGACGCGGTTTATTGGCGCGGGCCGAAGAACACGACTGTCTTTTTTTTTTTCCTCAAAAACACCTGGTATAGCGAAACCCAACTACTAATAAACCTTAGTGACGCCCTTACGGAGAGCTTTGGAGCGTCTGAAAGTAATTTGGTCTTGGTTAGAATGTTCTACTATTCTAGTATATTTGTGCAGCAGTCTTAATAAAGTGGCGGAGAGCCTTCTATTTTGCCTGGCTGCGAAATAAAAATCGTACACGGCAAAGATTTAGGATCGGGGACAAGTATGGTAGGGAAACGAGAGACACGGAAGTCGCAATGACTTCAAAGGACGTCGTAAGCGGCAACGATGATGTGCTCTAGGTTTGGAAGCGGCAGTTGCCGATATTAAATTAAATTTTTTTTTCTTTTTTTTGTTTTGATAGAATACACGCTTATAAGGTCCTTTTTGCGGGAAACTCGGTGGTCAATAAAGAGAAGAGGTGCTTCGCTTCGGTATTATAATAATAACAATAAGAAATGCAGAGGCCCTTTGGGAGACGATTGCAGTTAGAAAATTCGAGGAGTTGAAATTGTAGCTCCCCGAAAAAGAAAAGGCATGGCAGGAAGAGAATGAGAAGGAGTTGAATAAGAGGGGAGGCTAACTAAGGTGAGGGTGAGGCTTCCTCGGGCTCAGTGGGACTCCTGAGAAGAGGAGCTCTTAACAGAACGGCCCTCATGAGGCCAGAGCTCAAATGACATCCTTCTAATATTTGGAACGATAAAACCATGGCTGCATTAGTTGGGGCCGGGAATAAAAAGCACCTTCACTATGTTTAGGGTGCCTGCTGGCGGCCACAAAAATGATGGGGTGACGAACGTGGAAGTGCAGAATGCGGTTACTTCTGAAAGGCGTTAGTACTTCTATATTTTTTTTTTTTTTTAGAATCGAGGAACATTACCGCTTAGCCACATAATGAGTTTAGTTTTTGTGTAAGTAAGCACTCTTATTCTGAACTTTACTATCGACGCCACGTAGCAGGAAAGGGGGGGGGGGGGAGGGGGGCGGCCATCGTCACAGAGCATCTCCTAGCGGCAAGATGTGAACAGCAAAGAGGGTGTATGTACACAAACAGACATCTCAACGTCAAGGTTGTTACGAATCCACACAAGGACGTTGTGTGCAGTGATGATATATGTTTATTGGGAAAACAAACGAACTGCAGTGTATTTTAATATAGGCGTTTTACATACAGAGGCCTACCCTCGTGGTAAACATTTTCTGCTTCTTCAGGGCGAACAGCCCACTGTTTTCGCCTTTGTGGTCTCATCAAAGCATATGTTGTCCACCAAACAAAGCCGGATATTGCATAAACATTGCAGTCGCGTCCTCGCTTGACGTGACTCAGGAAAACGTCTTCGTATGACTCGCCTTGCTTCCAATTTATCTTTAGCGCCGGCTAACGTCGCCGTCGTTTTCCTGGCGAGCATGTCGTCGCTTGTCACGATATACTTCATGTTTCGCGTTAATTTCGTATCTACACGTGCTCTTCACAGATATGTGCTGCCTCTTGATTGATCCGTTATACCCCTGTCAGACGGGAAAGTAAATGTCATTTTGATCGAATGTCATTCACCGCTCGGCGAATCAGCTCGTGATCCTGGTTCTTCACGTGATTCATGGTTCTTCATCGCTCACGCTCATTGGCCGAGCTGTAATGTCATTTTGCTTAAATTTCATTTAACGTGCCCGTCTGACAGGGGTATTAGAGAGCCTAACCAAAGCCCCCTCAAGAGCCGTGCTTTGCGTCAACACTTGTCGATTCGCCACCCACCCCACGCGCGGAAGCTCAATGAGAGCACGCGGCGAAGTGGCAGACGGTTGCGCCTTGGCGTCGCCGCGTTAAGCGTTAAGCAGGAGACAGATAAGCGGTGAAACTGGGCGCCGCGCGGCGATCTGTATGGCGCACCACCTGGCGATACGCGGTGATATTTCTGTATCCAAAACACATGCACGCAAAAGCCCGTCGCGAGACGCACGAAGTTGCTGGGCCACCATTGTCACCGAACGTAGAGCGACTGGCAATACTTCGCTTTAAGACGCACTATTTATGCCCTAAACATAAATTAAAGTATTCCGATTAAGAATAAAAACGGCACGTACGTTCTTGTGATACCATTATATTACTATTGAAGTAATAATGTAGAAGAAAACTTTACCGCAAAAAGGTATGTTCACAACACTAGAAACGCCGTGTTTGCTTTTCGTTTGTACCCAATCAAGCTGAAATAAAAAAAAAAATGTATAGAAATCGTTCCAATGAATAATTCTGTAGACTGTATAAAGATTCATTTAAAAATTTAAACGCAGCGGGTCCAACTCCGCTGAGACAACTTCAGGCGCACGGCGTGTCGATCCTGAAGAAAATATGCCACAGAACATATACGGACCCCTGAACGCCCCTACGAAGGCGTTCAGGAGTCCGAGGAAGCTGAGGTTGAACAGCAAAGGCTAGCGCGTATCGCTCGTATGAGACGCGACCAGTTTTCATCAGAGTGTTTGGGCCTTCGTTCGAAAGTACACGGTGATATTTTATTGACTTTATGCTAAGGAAGTCACACCGAATGCAATAATTATCCCCGAGCATCATGAGAACACTATGCATGAGAGTGAATACCTACCAACGCAGCCCTAAATACTAAGCAAGGAGAGAAATTCCGAAACACACAACACGTTCCTTCGACATCCAGCATCATCGAATGGCTGGCTCGACAAACCTGACGACACCAAAGGTCTCTTCGGTGCAAAGTGCACCGTCTCGGCATCCTTTCTACGCCCCTTGTGGTGCAGACCATCCTTTTATAAATTACGACCAGGGGACTCAATCAATCTGGAGGCTCGTCCATCTTAATCATGATTCTGACAGCTTCCATTCGTTCTACTTTTTGCTTTAGCGGTTTTCACGATGCGCGCACGCGGCTTGCCGGCTGGATTACTGGCGAGGCACCTTCTTTGAGAGTCATGCTGTATGGTCAGTGCGTACGTACATCCAACTCCTTCAAACAATTGTGAAAACTCCTTGTCGATTTCTTGTTTCATTGTCTCTGACGTGCACAGTTAGTTTATTCGCGTCACGAGCCATAAAACTTCTAAAGCGTGAAGTTCCTAGCAGGACGTCGCCCTTTTTAACGACGAAAAATAGAGGAAATTCTTGTTTACCTTGCATTCGCAAGGGCAGAGACACCATGCAGAAGTGTTGAATGACACTTCCGTCGTAGTTTGTCAGCTGTGTGTTAGATGGGCACAACACGTGTTTGTGACCGGTCTTCAAATATAGCATTATGGAATCAAGTTGGATGGAGCTTTATTACCAACTTTGAGACTCACAGGTTCTCCTTCCAGCATTTCCAATACCAACCAGTCATTCGCGCTTGACATTTTTCATTCACTTGTCTCAATGTTTGGGAAATCATGAGCTGGCACTTCGTACAATTGTGGGTCTTGGCTCTCCACCTCCGGAACTTTTTTATTTTGCCAATAGCAAGCGGCAGCATGGTTTTTTTTTTTTTTACGCTAAAGCAAGTTGAAACAAGTAGGCAGACGAGCGGGTTAAGTGTAGACGTGGTAACCCTAGAGCGAGGGGACAAAAAGAGTCTGTCCGTCCCTTTTTATCCCTTCGTTTTAGGGTTACCATGTCTATGTTGTTTTTTTTTTTCGTTTACAAATTCCACAAATTTAACCCCAAGCTGGGCATTTCCTTGTTGCGTGGGTGCCGAGTTTGTCTGCCTTTCTCGTTGCGGGATTGCTTGTTTGTTTGTTTCTTAAGAACAGGGCTAACCTGACTATTAGAGTTTTCCCATCTGCTTTTTTCCTTGGCGCCAAGGTCTGCTGGCTTGCAGAAGTTGGTGGTTTTATCCAAGGTCAGTTCCTTTTCCCACAGCATGCGTGCTTGCAACCTGGCCTCTCCAGTTCCATAAACCAAATGGTCCCAAACCATGGAATCCTTCAGGTCACCGGAGTTGAAGGCCTGAGGCTTTAGCGGGACATCCCAAAGAAACTGCTCGAATGGTTCGCTTTTCTGCTAATTTCGTACTGGAAAGACATATCGCTCGCACATCTTGTTTTGCCTTGGAATACAGTAGTCTTAAAAGTTTTGTACCATCAGATTGTAGTTTCCTTAATGTCTTGAAGTAACCCGCGACTGAGGAAATACGAACGTAAACTTTCGTATTTTTAGTCACGGGTTGCTTTACAATATTCAGTATGGACCAGCTCACTTTCGGCCCTGTGTTCTGTAGTTTCCTTCCTCAACGGCTGTGAGCTGAAACGTGTTGCAGAGGCCGATTGCATCTTGCCCAGCAATGTGCAAGAACTATCTGTTCCTTCGTCCGCCCAGCTGCTGCGGAAGTTGTAGCTTCTGCCGTTGCCTTGAAGTTGATTTTGATACGCTGCCAAAAGTTCATCCGATTCTCGGCCACATTTTCGGAGAGAACGAGTTGCTCTGGCGCAGACGGGCGGTTCATCGTGCGTTGATATATTCTAGAATTTTTCTGCTTTTCGAATTTCGGGTGGAAGGACATTTCTGACATATTTCGAATGAAAGTCAGCGCCGACGTCGATTAGATAATAGACCCCTTTCGAAATACTGTCCTTTGTTGCAGCTGTGGAATCCCTGTACAATGGCGGTATAAAACCGCAACGTCACGGCACACTTTATGTATTTGGTTGTAGCAGAAGAAAAAACACACCCACAAAAAAGGTGATGAGCGCAGTGACGTTGCACTTTCGACGCTGTTTGATTGGCTCGTCGGCTCTTAGCGTTGGCCGCGCTTCGACGTTAGCTATCTTATGGAATGACTTGCACGTTCCACGATGTCAATTGTTCCGCCATTCTGCAGGGGTTCTGACCTTCTAATAATTGGTACGCGAATTTCGAAAGGGGTCTATACTAAAGGTACGTTTATACTCCAACGTAACGTCAACGGGCGCTGCGTAGCGCAGCGCGCACTGATACTGATTGGCCGCAGATATCGAGTTCCTGGTTGCCGGCCAATGAAAGGCGCGCGTTCTGCGCTACGTTGCGTTCACTGCGCTTAACGTGGGAGTATAAACAGTCTCTTAAATTTTTAGAGCGCAGCTCTTAGGCGCCCATTTCCGGCTTGAGGGGCGTCGGCGTCGCCGTCGCCGTCGCCGTCGCCGTCGGCGTCGGCGTCGCCGTGGCGTAACCGCGCGGTGCATGATGGGTAAATTTCCCCGCTAAATCTAGCGGCAAATTTTTCCCGCTAAATCTAGCGCAAAATTTTCCCCACTAAATCTCGCGGGAAATTTTCCCCGCTAAATTTAGCGGAAAATTTTCCCCGCTAAATTTAGCGGAAAATTTTTCCCGCTAAATTTAGCGGAAATTTTTCCCCGCTAAATTTAGCGGAAAATTTTCCCCGCTAGATTTAGCGGAAAATTTTCCCCGCTAAATTTAGCGGAAAAGTTTCCCCCCTAAAGGTCGAGGTCACGTGACCCCCAGACCACGTGACCCCCCCCCCCCCCGTGCCTTCCCCTCCTCCTCAAGAGCTGCGCTCTAATTCGGCGTTACAGGGAGCTGTAAACGGCTTTCATTTTTTTTCTCATGTTACCAGAGTTACTGCTGCCGATGAGTATCCTCATAAAATTCGGTGGAAAGGTGAAGTTTACGAAGACCACAGCCAATCAGTGCTTCGCTAGCCTGAAGGAAACCCCGCCCGAGTATTACCTGAGCTATGCACTTCGGCAGATCGTAAAACTTTACGTGATATGGAGAGTATTTGATAAAAACGCGAGCAGTGCGTACCGAAGAAGGACGAATGATGTTCGTATCCTTTTCACGAAGAAGTCCCTTTGCTGGTATGCACACTTTACGCAATTCTTTCCAGGTTCTTCTCGCACAATGATAACAGCTGCACCTGTGCCAATGAGTGCTGTAAATGGGCGATAATTAATGAGAACGTTGATGTAGTTTCGTGTAATTGGAGGGTTGCGTGGATGATCGACTGCTGCCGTTTCACCTCCTGGAACTGCGCAATATAGTTTGCCTTTGTTGACCTTACTCAAAGGCTGGATGCCGGAAGAATCGGTGAAGATGAACGGCGGCGATAGAGCGAAAGAGATTGCCGGTGGTTGTCGCGAGGCTCCGCAGCTGCGTTGTAATCGTGCCCCTGGCCTGTGCGGCGATTTTGGCTTGGGGAGGGAACGACGTGCGGGCTCGCCAAAGTGGTATCTCGATGGTCGAGACCGCCCTCGTTCCTCGCGGCCACGACGTCGTCGCCAGTCACGTGCGATACGGCTTAGCATGCCACGGTAGTTGCAGGTCGCAGGCTTGTACACATTACTGAAAGAAAAGTAAGATTGCGTTTACAATTACTCAAGGCTATATTATAATGTTTTTTTTGTTTTTTTTTTGTAAAAGTAAGTAACCGTTACCCGAAAAAGTAATCCGTTACTTTCGGGACGTTATTTTCAACATTACCGTCATAATATAACAAAAAAAAAGAAAGAGGGTTATTAAGGTCTTTATTATTGCTACCAGTCCTAATGATTGCCCTTGAGTATGTTTAGCAACAGCTGGCTCTCGAAAGTCTTGTCAGACAACCTGCCTCGACGTCGACAGCTACTTCGAACACCCGTTCAACTGAGGCGCTGGATGGGGGTGCCATATTGTACCACACGAATGCTTGATGAACTGCATTACAGAGCATGGGTGGCAGTAGTGTAGACTGTTCTTCAGATAGACTTCCGCTGAGGCCACTTGCAGCGAAGAACAGAGAACTATGCCCCACTCACAAACTTAACTCTCTCCTGAAGGCCGGAATTTTTTTTCTCTAAGTCAGCTGCTTTTTGTTTGTGAGTAAAAATATGTGTTTGAGGTAAGATATCTCCTGCTTGGGTAAAAAAGGGAAAATAAAAATAAAATTACCATTTCCGAAGGGCTCGCAAACAGCTGACGCAGAAAAAGTGACTGAGATGCAGGTAACCTTGATGGAACTCACTAATAAATTGAGCCAACCTTAGAGGTGAGACTACAAAAAAAATAACTATCTTTAAAACTTGTTCAAATATAAGGAAAAGAAGACATAAAAATATATCCTCTTCTCTAAGAGAGGACGAGAAGTGTTCCAATACCTTTTGTACAGCAACGAACGAGGATGCTTGAGGGTGTAGAACCTTCACTTATCAAATCGCTCTTAGTGAATTGTAGCGTAGACGGGGCATCCTCTACTTTTCTGGGGATTATGAAAATGGTGGTTGTCACTATAACGGAGATTGATTTTGTTTATTCTTTCCTGCGTACTAACTGCCTCGAGCTTCTCCAAGAGGTACGCAATCACTTGGTGTCCTCATCTCCCCGTCTTCGATCGCAAAGAAAAAGCAAAGGGACTGAAAAAGAGGACATATCTTGCCTCCACTTCTTTTTTCAGAAATACCCATTTAGGTTTTCTAATATCGCTGTTAGGACTTGCAAAAAAAAAAAATAGATTCAGGGGCTTGGCGTTGTAAAGAAATGCCTTGTCGAACTGCAGACTGGCAAGCCTCTTTGTGCGCTGGTAAATGCGCGTGGCAGCGTTACTGCTATAAACTTCACCAAATGAACGCACTTTTTTCTCTGGGGGGGAAGGGGGGGGGGGGTTTGTTGATTAAGATGTTACGATTTAGAAGGAAGCCGTTACGTAATTATATAAGAAAATTCCTTTACAATTGCTCTAGCAAATATGAAAGTATTCTGTTATAAAATTACTGATACATGTGAGAGATTACAGGTAATTTCGTTACTTGTAACGGATAACGTACAAGTCTGGGAGGTCCGTCGTACTTTGCGCCACCAGGTGTACTGCGGCTGACCGAAACGTGAATCTACGATGGGTGCTACAGGCGCGGGCGGAATAGTGTGTGAAAGTACTGTGGCAAATCCAGAAACAGCTGGTCCTGGGGCTCTTGCAAATACCTCTTCGTATAAGGTTTATAGGTGGTGTCTGTTCACAAGAAGATGGTGGAGGAGTACCCATGAGGTGTGAAAGTTCACATTAACTGAAGAGCGTGTCCCGAGTTTGTTTTATTCTTTCTGTTGCCAGACTGTGAAAGTTTGTCTCGAATAATTTGCTAAATTAGCGTATTGGACGATGGCGAAGCGGATGATTGTGGCAAGAGGCGCATGAGCTCTTCTCGCACTATCTTGCGGTCGGATTAGAGACCGGTGAACGTCTTGAGTTGTTGGTTGGAGGGGCTGGAGGGAGTAAACATGTTTGCAATGAAGGTAACTGTCCAGTGACCCTTTTTGCTTCTCCAAGAAATTGGATGTGATGTTGGCGGGCTTCCGCGAAGTGTATGCAGATTTGTACGTAATCCGTTAAAAGTAAAGTAATTAGTTGTAATCGCTTACATTTATCAGTAATTTTGTAAGGGCATAGTTACTTATTTTAGAATGTAAATGTAAAGTAATTTGTCATTTTTTATGCAATGGAACGATTGTAATTCATTATATTTAGTTTTTATTTGGGAAGGAAAAAAACGTTAATTTGGAACATTAACAAAAAAAAAATGGTTGATATTTTTTTTTCTAGGTGTAATTTTTGCTTGAATATACACTGAGACCTTTACTTACAAAGTTCAAGGCCTCGCATTCTTCAGTTGCTCACAACCTTTTTTCACGTCACCTTAACCCTCAACTGGAATCTTTTTGTTTTTTTCGTGACTTGGTTGTTTAGAACTTTTAACTCGTCAGCTTTCTCGCCCAACGCGAAGAGGGAAGCATACTGATAAAAACCACCGGATACTCAGTGCAAACAATGTCAGCCAAATTGCAGAGGTAAAATTGTTTCTTTTCAACGAAAGAAAAAAACGGTCAAACTGCGCACGTGCTACGGATCTGAGCGCACCTTTTCTTTAGGTACGTTCACTTTTTCTTTTTTTTTTTAATGCGAAAGCATTAACTGTCCTCTGGAGCGAAGCCGACGGTGTCTGTAGCAGCGTAAAACGGCACATAAATTCCCCTTTTCCCTTTGGCCGAGCGAAATGGCACCTAAAGTTCCATTGGCTGGACGCGTAATATCAGATGTGTTGTCACTGAAGCCGGCGAGGCCGTTTCCGTGACGACGACTTTTGTGTAGAGCAATAAACGAAATTTGAACTACTTTCGGTTTATCCGAGTGAAAAGCAGTCCAACTGTACGTAAGGTAACAGTTGCACAAGAGTACCAAACCGCAACCTGTTTTTCGATTTAAAACGCGTTCTATTTCTCATTTTGGGGAAGTGCGGGGGGTTGGGTGTAGGGTAGGGAGCCGCGAGCCGCACTTTAACATGCGAAGATCCGCATGCTGCTCGCAAGCCGCAGCTTGGCCACTCCTGGTGTAGGCCAACGCCATTATGACATGAACCTACCTCATGTCGTAACAGCGTTCAGCACCCTGTTCTGGAGATCCTGGAGCCGACATGGTCGCATTGACTGCAAAAACCCTAAATTGATACATTTTTATTGTTTTTTAGACAACACAAAATAACTACGAAAATGAAAAAAAAAACACAAAAAATCAGGGAAAGAAAAGAATTCCAGGATAATGGAAAAGAAGAGTGAACGGTGCAACACGCCGCGTTTGTCAGCGACGCCACCATAAGGCGTTTGTTCGGAAATGCTGGCCATGAACGGAAACAACGTCGGTTCGATATCCCAGGGAGAAAGAATAGATGAAAGAGCGAATTCAGCTCTTTTTCGGGAAAGTAACACGATAACGGTCGGACATTCTTTTCAAAGGGCGCACTTTCTAAAATAAAATAATACATTGGGAGCGGCGAAAGCGAAGCGAAATGCGGACGCCTGCGCGTAAAGGATCCGTTCCCGCTCGCTCTCCCGCCTTTGCGGCGAGATCAATTCTGGCCGCGTAGCCCGGTTGATTTATTGATTTGGTCTTAGCGCCACTGCAGTAGACCGACTGCCTGGTCTGGCAGAGACGCAAATTGGCCGGAAACGGCCGGCAAAGTGTCCGATGTCCCTCTCGCGCGCGGCCTCCTCCGAAATGGGGAAATGGGACTTTCCTAAACGACGTCGTCTTGTCGCTCCCTTAACCGTCCTTTCCCAAAAATGCTCTTTAGTCTGACGGCAACGATAACACGCAGAGTCGTTGCTAGAAACATATAGGAGCATCAACAGTATATATAATAGTTGTGTGCACGACTGTTGAGTGCGTACTGGCGGCGAACCAGTTCTTTTGCAACGTGCATTCCGCACCATCAAGATTGAATTCACTCTTAAAAAAAAGCTAGTAGTATTTACAAGGTAAGAGCTAGTAACCGCTTGTCACATATGTTACTAGGTATCTAGTAACCTTAGGTAGTAACGGTCAAGCTAGTAACGGTTACTAGGTCAAGAAGCTAGTAACTGTTACTAGCCTCAAAGTAGAATCCATGTATTTTACTACCTCTAGCTAGTAACTAGCGCAACCTCCCGGCGGAAGAGCGGAAACGCAACTAGTCACGTGATTTCCGGTGGAAAAAAAAAAAGTGTGGGGTTAGGCCACTTACCACCAGATGGCAGGCGCAACAGAAATTGTAACTGGAAATGAGTAATCCAGGTGGCGCTAGTCAACGTCCAATTAAATGTACACAAAAAAGGACGCCGATGATTTATAGTTTATTTAAATTCTTCCTCATTCGCAAGAAGATACATATAAATATGCACACCCACATTTTTGGCACACAATCGACACAATGCATTCAACACAAACATACGATCATTCTATTCCCTAACTTACGAGCGGGGGCAGTGGGAATCGAACCCAGGAGGTTCCCACCGCAAGCTTACGATCTGAGACGCGTTAGCCCACTCGGCCACTTCCTCCCTGCTAACTTTCATGAGTGTCTTTAGGTCTTTTATACTGACCATTTGAGTGCGCAAACTTGTCGTGTATCAGCACGTCAGTTCTTCGCAGACGCTAGGTCAGTTGCGCGACGAGGCAAACCACATGAAAACGACGGGAACAAGCGGCCAAGGCAATGAGCAACATTTCCTAGAAATTAACAAAACCGAGCGACGCGACAGGTGACCGTGAGAAATCGCCGTCGCTCGCTAAATCGATTACATGCGGTTCACCTTTTAAAACGAACGTGGTCGCCGTCGGCGAGAGAGTGCTTTCTTGCCGTCTCCCGCGGCGAACGAAGGCTGTAATTGACGGGGAGTACGACGGCAGCTGCATTCCTTTCGCGTGCTGCGCTACAAAAATGCATACAAAATTAATACCGCGTGCAGCTCGTATCTTAATTTTTGTAGTACACTGACGAATGCTCGCGTTTTTGGGGAAGATATAAGCAAATTCAGAAAGACTCGTAGAATGCCAAAACAGTTTTTTTCCATTAGTCCTAAAGCTACATACAGAATTTAAGACGCACATCAACGGTTGTGACAGTGCACTGTCACAACCGAAGACAGCTCAATCAGAATCATTCACCCACCGAGCACACACACACCGTGAAGAAGTTCTCAGTGTCAAGTAGGAGGAGGCAGAGAAAAGCTTCTTGGACGACGAAATCCAATCCAGTGACAGCGGTACCGGCTCGTTAGAACTATCCTCAGAGCAGTCCAGGTTCACGCACACACTCGCCCCGTCGAGCGCACGAACGTTAACTATGCACTCCAACACGGGAACACGAGAACTGCACATGACACAAGGCAAAAACGGCAGGTTGACATCGGAGAAATTAGCGTCTTGTGAACTCCGACTGGCCCCAACTTGCTTGTCGTACAATGTTGCCAAGCGTCTCTTGTGAAAGAAAAACATTAGTTTAAAAAAATACAGAAATAAAAAATATAAAAAAAACGGAATGAACGTTTTTATTTGTTTTCGGAAACGTTTTAGTGTGTGCTACGTGGCTATTTTCATCCCAGTTAAAACCAAAATGAAAACATAAACGCTCACAAACGAATGCAAACGAGAAGGAAGGTAAGTAAGTCGCATGGCCATTGCATCAACAATGGCTGCTGCGCTCGCTGCAGCGCTGGCTTCCACGTCGGGCTGGTACGGAGGCTGCGATCGTTATAAAGTCAGCTCCAACCCTTAAACATGCACCCTCAAACAATATTTGACGCTACGATTGCGTGTGGATACCTCCCCCTGCGATCCGAAACAGCAAGTACGTCGCTAACGCTGGCAATCGGGTATGAAGCAAGCGCCGCCATCTTTTCCGCGCCTTTGCGGTAGTAAATAGCTAGTAAAAATGTAGTAACGGTCAGAAAAGGGTAGTAACGGCTGCATTTGCTAACTTTTTACTACCTATCGCGCGTTTGAGGTAGTAAATAGTTAGTGAAAGGTAGTAACGGTCAGAAAGGGGTAGTAACTGCTGCAGTTTCTAGCTTTTTACTAGCTTTTTTTTAAGAGTGAAGGCCTTAGCAGTCTATTAATATGAGTTCCGTCTGAGCATAAGCTAAAAAAGGTGAAAGCCGTTTACAACTCCCTGTAACACCGAATTAAAGCGCAGCTTTTGAGGAGGAGAAGGGAAGGGTTCTGGGGGGTTGGTCATGTGACCTCGGGGGGGGGGGGGGGGGTCACGTGACCTGGGGGTCACGTGACGATGCCGATGACGTCATCAGTGACGTCACTGATGACGTCATCAGTGACGATGACGATGCGGATGCCGATGACATCATCAGTGACGTCACTGATGACGTCATCAGTGATGATGACGATGACGATGCGGATGCCGATGGACGTCATCAGTGACGATGCCGATGCCGATGCCGATGCCGATGACGTCATCAGTGACGTCAGGCGTCCCATAATGCACCGCGCGGTTAAGCCGACGGCGACAGTGACGCCGACGCCGCTCAAGCCGGAAACGGGCCCCTAACCGCTCATTCACACTGGAAGCGGATCCGCGTTCGCAAAGCGGTTGCGAACGCGGTTGTATAGACGATTGCAAACAGGGCATCTGGCGGCCGCCATGCTCTTCCTCGTGTGAGCAAGCACGTGGAATTCCAGGCCTGCCAAGGCTATCTTCACGTGCATGCTGCACGTGCTTGCACGGATGGGGCACCAGCCGGGACGCCATGCTTGCAAACGTCTATAGGGAGTATTCACTGGCGGCCATAGCTGTGTGCTCGGCTGCGGAGCGCGTGCTGAACGCGAGCTTCCACAGTTCTTTCGCCACGTGCATTCCGCACCACCAAGATTGCCGGTCTTGGCAGCCTATTAATGCGAGCTCGTTCTGAGCATGCGCTCTAAACAGTGACCTCAAATATGGCGGCCAGTGAATACCTCCTATAGAGATCCAGTACATTTGCACGCGCACTTGATGTCATCGAGTGCGCGTGCAGTTGTACTGGATCTTTATACAACCGTGTTCGCAACCGCTTTGCGAACGCGGATCCGCTTCCAGTGTGAATGAGCGGTAAGAGCTGCGCTCTAAAACATGGCCCTCAAATATGCGTCCAGTGAATACCTCCTATAGGGGTATCCACACGAAGGAGAACTCTGCGGACGGATGCCGTGACGTCAACAACCCGGGAAACTCCATCCTCGTCTCCGCTGCCCACCTGCGGAGCTTTCGTGCTGACAGAACAAAGCCTCCGCGCCTCCGCCACGGAGGAGAACGGCGCCGCGAGGCGTCAAAAAAGGACGACGTATGTCTCACGTGATGCGCGCTCCGCGGAGGAAAGGGGCGGATTTCTCCTTCGTGTGGATACCCCATAACTCTCGTCCCCGAGCGCCAAGTAGGCATATCCGGTATGGGCGACGAAAAAATATCAAAACGTTTCAACCTGCAAATAGTAAAAACAATAGAGGGGAGGCAAAACGAGATTGTGTGACGGTTACGTTTATGTCCTAAATGCCATCTATTGGCGTGGCGACGGCAAAACAATGTTTTCACCCATACTGGAAGTGACGACAATTCAAGATGGCGGCGCCCTTGCGAAAGAGGTCTATACAACGCTGTGAAAAACACTGGCGCGAGCGCGTGGCTTCACTTGTGGTTTTGTTTTCTCCTTGCTCGCGCCAGCTGCTTTGACAGCGTGTTATACCCCTGTCAGGCGGGCACTTTAAATTACATTTAAGCAAAATGACATTACAGCTCGGCCAATCGGCGTGTTTTGTACGCCACGTGGCGCGTGCAGGCGCCACGTGCAGAACCAGGATCACGAGTTGATTCGCCGACCGGTGAATGACATTCCATCATAATGACATTTACTTTCCCGACTGACAGGGGCATTACACTAGACGGTTAGCAAGTCCCTTGTATTTAGTGAATATTTGAGGTGAAAAACACGCTATTTACACAAATTACCATAAATTTACACGTTGAGGAATGAATAATTCGTTCAAAACTCATGCAAGGTTGTAAAAAACGTGTTTTGGTTCGGTCATACACGCATAACCGTGTAGCCGACCTTGAAAACACGCATCACCCCCGGCGACGACCGCAGCATTGCCGGCTATCGAAGCATCGGAATGCTTGGGGACACACCTAGAAAGGTCTGTGGAGACAAATGCCGCGGAAAGAAACATGTCTCGGAGACAGATATGCACCAAAAGCAATTACGGCATGTCGCGGGACGGGGCGAACCCCGCGCTTACGGCGCTTACCGTGCTCGCTGCCACTTTTTCTGGTCGATGGCAATGCGGCTTCCCTCTTGTCACCCATGTTTGTATTTATTTTAAGGGTCTTGATAATATACATGATGGAGAAAACAGCTCAGAAAACACGGACTACGAAGAGGAACAAACACGACAGGACAATGCTGGCCTGACTTTGGCAGAGTCACCGTTCTGGGAGCGCACAAGGTAGGGTGACGAGAGAGATCATTACAGCATTGTCCTGTCGTGTTTGTTACTCTTCGTAGTCCGTGTTTTCTGAGCTGTTTTCCCCATCATGTATAACGTCAACCAACTGGCCCAGTTCTCCACCTTATTACAGTCTTGATTATAGTTTCTTACACACCACAAATAAAGTTATGGGTCTAATTACTTGTTCTAAACAGTTAAAATGGTATAAAAAGCGTGCCCTCGATCTGAGCACGTGACATTGCAGTTGGTTTCCGTTTTGGCTTCAACCCTTCAATTGCAAGCCAAGGTGCCGCCGCTTCCCATGCACCCTCCTCAGAATTTACGGCGCTCCGTGGTGGCCGCCATATTAAAAATTTATACAATTGTTGCTGCATCTGTAGGTCATCTTTAAGTTAGAGCTGACAGACAAAATCTGGCCACGGCGCAACACCTATGTACGCTGGAAGCTAGAGCCGTTTTGCTTTCGTTGTTTTTTTTTGGTCGGAGAAACTCTGGCAACAACGCACGTTTAACAAGGCGCCGGTATTGTTTTGGTTTGACGGGACGCGAGCAGCTCGTCGGTTTGCGAGCATATGTCGCGAAGACGTGACCGGAGAAGTGCCCCTGTGATGTTCCCGGAAGACGGAAAGTATGATTCGTAATCGTCGTGTGTGCTTTGAAAGCGAAGGGAGTCACAGGGTCCACGAGTGCGCAACCACAATCCAACGTTCACGACAGCGCTGCGTTGACTTCGGCGATCTCGTTCTGTTTGGTGCAACACGGCGATGCGAAAAAGAGCTGAAACGTTCGTGTTGTATGGTGCGGTGCTTGGAGGTAGAAACCCACACTAACACGAAGCGCGAATTGGTTGTTGTGGGGCTGAGGTTCAACGGGTTCAGTCCCGTCGTCGTCAGCTGATCCGATCCAGATGGTCCGGGAGGACGCAGCGAGTGTTTTTAAAAGTAAATCTTCCTCCGTTCCGTTTAAAAAATGTGGAAGTATCCCTAAGGATAGCGTGAGTAAAAAGCTGCGGGTGTTTTCAACAAAAATACGTCGTTTTAATTGAACAATGGGCTCCAGATTGTTGTCCTAAATCTGCCGTTTGTATGCTTCGTGTTGGACTGCGTTTGCACAGCGACGTTTTTCCACAGGGACCCACACCGCTCGAGTAGATGATTCGGTCCTGCAAACGACCGGTTATGCAGAATTTCAGGAAAACTTAAGTCACCACCGATATTTTCCAGTAAATTGCGTGTGAGTTCGTTGCGCACATCATGCGCTGTGAATAAATTAGGGCAAAATTTCCTACCTGCCCACAGATGCATGAACTGAGACCATTTTTTACGTATTGAGCAAAGTGCTTTTTCTTTATTTTGGGAAGGGGCGTTGGTGCATTTATTATGGTACAATCACTTGAGAGTTGAGAAATTGGAGAGAGCGAGCAAGCTTTCCCAACTTTGTCTCTTTTCTCTCTGGTACTGCCCCTAGTTTCTCAAGCTTCACTTTCAGTAGGCATACCTCCTAGCAGGTACAAACTGCTCTAAAGCAGGTAAAAGGCAGGGGAAGTCAAGGTGCGGACTCCGTGTTTCGCGCTTTTCGCAAGGTGACTGGGTAAATGCTTTTGCGAGGTATGCGGAATATGCAAGCGAGTTTGTTATGCCCGTCGTTTGCGTCTCTCCAGCAAAACGAATAAGATGATCTACAAAGGCGCAATCACAAGCCAGAGATTTACGATAACAGTGCGTTTGCTTCAGTGGTCCGTGTAGTTGTATTTTACACTGCTTTTTGCAACACCGTGTCATGACGAAGATCTGGAACGGTCACGGTTTGTGCTGGCCTACCGGTTGACAGAAACCCGCATCGCCCGCATCGGCACCGAATGCACTTGGGCTGTTGATGTTCAAGCCTTTCATCCGCGGCGTGTCGCCACCTGATCCTGCTGCTCAACGGTGAGGAAGCGGCGAGAGTGACCTCTGAAGTAAATGTAAATCCTCGTTCATCCAGTTATCCGGTGTCAAAGTGTGGAAGATGACCAACGTGTACTGAGGGCGGGAACTACCAGCGTTTTGCTTTGCTTTTATAACCGAAACCAGAGCAACGAGATAACTGCCTTGCGTACTCCAAAATGACAGAAGCAATAAGTTTCAACAGGTCGAGTACGTCACCGGGGATGTAGGCGAGACGGTGCGCACTGTTTAAACGCTTGCAGTATCCACGAGTGGTACCAGGAAAACGACGTCAACAGAGAAGGAGCTATCGATTCAGCATAATGCAGTGGTACGGGGCCGTGGATCTTCAAAGTTCGGGGTGGTGGCGGTGTAAAAAAAAAAAAAAAAAGACGCATCAGCGAACAACAGTGATCACGAATAACACCGGTCACAAACTCCCAAGCCCCGCCGCTCCACTCGACACCGACACGACATATGACAACAAACTGCATCAAAACACCCCAAAAGTGGAGGCGTCTGCTCCCGTACTGCAACTAGCGGAAGTGAAGTGATGGGCGGATATCCTTCACAAGAATAAATAAAAAAATGCTTTGCGCGAGGATCATTTCCATTTATTATTGAATACATAATGATAAAATCCCAATAGTTTGTTTTTCTATTTGATCCAAGCTTGTCGGACTGCTCATAACACTGGTCGAGCATGAAAATAACAAAAACATAAACTTTTTCATGACCGGTTTAAGATTTATTGTTAACAGATCGTTATTTTTCGCAGGGACTAACATTATAGATTTTGCCTCCATACTTTTGAAATGCAAACAGTTCTTGCATACGGCTGTCCATTGCGCCGTGTTTTGTGTCTTCTTCCTTAAATCTGTAACGGTCAGCGACCAAAGAGTTCACCCGCACATGTCAAGCTTATATACGCCGCGGGGAGAAAAGCACGTTCAGTAGGAAGTGTCAGGTGCTGTGTCGTTGTTGTGTTTGTGTATATGTCGGTGCTGCGTAACACGTGGTACTCGTTGTCTGTGATGTATGGTTGGTATCTACTCGTGATCGTTCGTAGCGTATTAGCAGGCTCGTTTTTGTTTTTTTTATAGGCTGCAAGAAATCTCTCTAGGTGGCGTAAGTTACCGCCCGACTCCAAGTAGTTTGTTCGAGTTATTTATCCATGTAAGTTCGGCATTTGTTTTTCTGTCTAGTGGCTCCGTCGTAGGTACCGACGCCGTCGACCGCCGACGACGCACGTACGTACCCTTGCACGTTTACCTTTGCACGCTGGGAGACTGTTTACTCTGTATAAAGGCATCGAACGAGAACAGACGCGTCCTGTGTGCTCTCAATTCGGCTGAAAGGCGCGCGGCTCGCTAGGCTCGTCTCTCGCCTACTCTCGGCTGCTGGCCGCCATGTTCTATAAGGAACACGCTCAACCGTGTTTCGCGTAAGGCAGACACGGTGTATCGTGTTAAGTTTACACGGCACCTCATGTGTAGACGAATAAGACGCATGACTGCGTGTAAAACGAACACGTTACAACCTGTCCGCTGTGGGATTACGGTTTACAAGTCTGAGCGTGTTATTTTTGCTAACAGTGTATGCTCCGTTCAAGCTCCAACTAGGAGCTCCCCCTTCAGGAGGCGCGGTTATTTACCGCGCCTTCCTCGGGTAGACAAACCGCTCTAGGTTAGCGGTTTATTAACACAACATACTATTTCGGCGGCAAGCCTCACGTTAATGTCCAGGCAGCCGGCGGGCGGCGTGCAAACGCTGTTCTCCTGTGGGCCACATCGGTGGCCGCCATAACAGAGCGTCCACCTTTCACAAGTGGGCTGTTGGCGGCTGCCTTGCGTGCCGCGGTCAAGGTCTGGGGCCGGCGGTTCCGTTCATCGGCTGCCAGCAGCGTCGTCGCTGGGAAGCTGCAGTTCCGTACAAGTAGCCGTACTGGTCCCGACGGGCCGCTGTCGTCAATGGGAAGCTGCAGCTCCGGGCAGGTAGTCGCGTTGGTCCCGACGGGCCGCTGTTGTGATGCAGCAGCTCCGGGCAGGTCACCGCCTGGCGGCTGCAATCAAAGCACTGCGGTCGAGGGTCCTAACTGTCGTCTGTCTGCCCCTTTTGTAGCTTGTCATAGTCCGGCAGCGCCGATGTGGCCACGAGATTGTCCACTTTTGCGACGTCCCTTCGGTGTTATCGCCACATTGCATCAGCAGCGCACGATGCGGTGGGAGGGAACACGATGGGTTCCCACAAGTGATAAATGGTATAAGGTACATTCGTCACTTGTCAATTCGTCATAGGGTAACTGGTAATAGGCCGGGACATCACAATGATATATTCGCTGCTAGTGCAACCCGTCACACAATGACTGTTAGTTCGTCCCTTAGAAAATGTTTACTTCTGCTTGAGCTAACCAGGCAAAAGCTCTACATCATCAACAAGGTAGTTTGAGGAGAAAATATATTTGTAACTACGAATGAGTGCCAGGCATGAGATACACGAATTATTTTGCAGCGTTAACGGGCAAGGTGCAAAAAACTACTGCGTGTTTGGTGCTTCCCCATGGGTGCAGGCTGCTCTTGGGACTGCCATCCAGCATCCACTTTGCCTGTTGCGCTTGTGGACCGATATCGCGCTTTTCTTCACTCGGTGATGTTCATATTAATAAACCTTTTTATTGCAGAAAGAGGCGAGTGAGCCCATTTAACAGCTGAATTCCGAAAGCAAGTCTCTTTATGACCAAGACGCTGTTTGGTTTTATCCGTCTGTCTGAAGGTAGGTATAAACGACCTTACAATGTAACATCATTTCAACGTCTTTTTAGCAAGCTGTTATAAACGTTGAAAAGCTATCGCTTCATTGGCAAACCAGGATTTACAAGCATTTGTTGTAGCAGCTCGCAGCTATCTTGCTTGTAGGTTAAGATTTTTGTTCACTGTATTATACGTTTTTTTGAACAAAGTGCAAAGTTATTTTTTAACGCGGCCACCACCTTCGTCACCCATTTGCTAAAACAATACCTTATATGTTTTTTTTTTAAGTTTTCTGCGTCACTGCACTTAGTCTAGTGTTGGCTAAACATGTTACTTTCTGAGACAGAATCGTGTCAGTGTTTCATAGGAATGATTGTGCACGAGACAAGTAGATAACGTTCCGCACCAACGCAGGAGCGGAACCAAATATTCCACGCACACTAAATATATTTTTTTTTTTTGCGTAATTGTAACCCGCCATCAAGAACCAAAGTGACTAAAACGACAAAAATAGTAACACCAACAGCTAGAAACAACAACGACGACCGCGAAACAATAAAGTATGCCTGTCGGATGATTACACACGTTTCACCAGTGCCGTTTGAAACCAAATTATTAACCAACTGGATTGTGGCGAAGAGGTAGAGATAAACAATAGCGGTCCAAGATTGGACGGTACTTCTATTATCTACAAAGAAAATTAAAAATAAAAAGAACAAACCGTGCCAGTTTTCCAGAGTGTTCCCCGTGCGCTTCCAGACATCACAACCATCATTTCAGCAACTCCCTGATTTATTTTTTTTTATTTTTTTTTTTTGCGGAGAAAAGAATTATGCTGTGCGACTGCAGTCGGAGGAATGTGCCAATGCGGTTTATTTATCCACGGCCGTCGTCCTTCGCCAAACTTTGACGGCACTCGTACACGCTTGTTGGTGGCATCGTGTGTTCCCCATGTTGCGCTTGCAATCTTCAAAAGGTTCAACTGGTGTAACTTTCACCTTCAGTAGAGATCTGATTATGCACCGCTGCATCACTACTACAGACACATTACTCGCCGTCATAATACCTGACACTGCGGCACATGCGTCAGATACGCCCTTTCGAGCGCCTTAATATTTCAAAAGGTTTACGTTTACAACGTCCGCCGCAAGTTTCATCATGTTACATGTGTTCAGAGATTTCTTGTGAACAATAAAGCCCCGGTCATCATCAAACGACACTTGATATATAAAAACAATTAAACAGATAAATCTGGGATGCCTATTTGTGCCATCGTTGACCTGCAACAAGCTGTGGTAAGTATTGCGTGAATACTTCACGAAACGTTGCTCGTCTACAAGCTCGCAAGGATATCTCGGACAAGAAAAGGGGATCGTGAACATAGATAACGTTGGCGGTCTTTATTGAAAAATGCATCTGTGACAGCGTTATGGGCATTTGTTGAGCTAGTTGGTTTGTACTCGTTGCTGTGTACAGCTATATTCCTTGCGAGAAGGTAAAGGAGTGATGTGCATGTCCACCTCTTTACCTTCATTTCTTGTCAAAAAATATCCCGACTGTCCCCACTGAAGTTCCAACAGCCCGAAGTGTTCACTACGCCTATAACATTACAATTTCTGCGGTGTTTTCGTACAACGCCTACAACAGGCAACCTAATCATAAAAAAATAATCAGTGCCAGGATAAAACAACCTAACTTTCGAACGAGTTATGCCATTTTCAATATTATTATTTTATTTTTTCTCTAATCAATATTAGTTCCGTCACCAATTTTGTATTTTCCTACACCAAACCATTTTTCGGCAGGATTTGCAAAGAAGGATATACGAAGGAACTCGGGAAAAGATAACAAAAATACGAAGCAACCTGGTCAGTTAAACACTAAATACAAAATCAGCCCATGATTAAGAAGAACGTTTTGCGAGTAAATACATAGGATACACATATCGGACGAACTCATGTTCGGGTTACATAGAAGCGCTTATTTTTGCCCAGTAGGACAGAAAAAAACAAAAAACAAAAACAAGTAATGCTTTAATTTGTGTTTTACATGTGTTTGCATAAAAAGAGAAACAAAAAATAAGGGATTCTCTGGGACGAGAGCAGACGACCGCTTAAGCCGTCTGCCTCGCGTGTGCGCCTACGTTACCATGGCAACCGCCGTCCTGGCGTCGTTCTTCGGTTGTCATGGTAACTTGAGATGAAGAGAACGGGAGGAGCTGTTTCAGAGAGGAAACCGGCCAGCGCGGAATTTTCCTGGATTTCGGCGTCCGCTGTCTCCTTACGATTGTTTCGTGCTCCCGTTTATATTGAAAACGGCAAAAACCAGTGCCCTGGTTGTCCATGTTTTCTTTTCTTTTTCTTTGTTTAGCACCTATTCCCATAAAGACGTCGTGAAGTGCTTCGGCTGTTGAGTTGTATTGCATAAACAAAGTATGGGCACCCGACGTATGCATTTTTAATTATGCAGAGTGATATGAGTGCCATTACAAGCTTCAAATCTTGAAAAAAAAAAACAGTTTGCGTTTTATTTTGATGACTTCTCGCGCAACTGAAAGTTAGGTGTAGAGGAAGGTGAACAGTTTGGGTTTCTTTTTTTTTACCAGATGTAATAATAATTATATTTTTTATTTCATGTTGTCATTTATGTATTTATACTTGAAGTTATTTTTTTTTCTTTCCTGCTTGCAACTCGGACTCCGTGTTTAAAATCAACGAGTCCGAACTCCTTGATTTTGAACGCGTCTTGATTGCGCGGCTGCACGCATGACGACGTAGCAGGAGAACCAACTAAAACTACTCGCCTACGCTTTTATTCTGTTTAGACTGCGGTAGCGTTAGTTCGGTCAGTGCATTGATTTTACGATTCCTTTCTAAAAAAAAGAAAGAAAGAAATGCGTTTTTTAAAGGCTATGCCGTCACGCCTATTGTCGGCTTTCATTATGCTTCCCCCCATCCGTCAAATAATTATAGTCGCTTCCACACTTTTTGAGCTCTATCCTGCATAACCAGATTAACGTCTCATAGCGGACGTGTAAGCGCTTGGCGAAATAGGGCGTATATGGGATTCGGGTGAGATGAGCGTATACCTCTTAATTTTTCATGCGCTAATATTGTCCAACGTTTCACTTGGACTTAAAGAACAACTAGTAATTGAGTAAGACATCCGACAGGGGAGGAAAATTATTGTCATACCACGCTATCTCTGTTACTAAAATTAATGCACAGCCAGTATCACTATGGCGTGCTAAACTCCTCATATAAAGGCGAAGGGAGCGTTAAACAAGTATATCGGCTACATCAGCTGTCTAGATCTGTTCCCATTCCCCACGCTACCAACTGATGGGACTGTTGGAACCTCGAAATACTGTTGTATTACCTTCGTCTTTCGGGGGATTAGTGGCCGAGTGCGTTAATACACCGCACCTCAGAGCACGCGGGGCGAAAGCTCGCTTTGCAGAACCAGGGATCTTGGGTTCAATCCCACCCTGCCCGTTTCAGTCTGGATGAGCATCCCACGGAGTGCGCTGGTGTATCACTGCTGCGGAATGCACAATAACGACCCTGGGCTAGAAGTTGTACAGCACAGGTTTATTCCGCATTCGGGTGGTCGATTGCCGCCAAGCCCTTGCCGGCGGCACCACCAACCAAAAACGCTCCAGCGGCGCACCAGGGGAACCTCTCCTCCCAAACACAAAGTGACGGAATATTGCGTTCTTTTTTTTTTTTTTGCCTGGGTCTCGCGTGAGTTTTTTCAACTTCTTCAATTACTTTAGGGTTTAGTAAGCACTCTGTATGCATCAGCGACATAAATTCAGATTCTGATATGTGGGTAAACACAGTGACTTAACTATATTATTAGAAATATCAGCATTACCACAGTCAGCTCAGCTTAAAGAATATAAGTTATAAACAATAGGATTGCAGAGTAATATATCTGTGTGGTGCTGCCCTCACACGCGTCAAATTTTATAATATTTGGTTTGAATATCCGAAGAACTGTTTTCATTTTACAAATCTCGCAAGAAGGTTAGCCAGCATCGCTGTTCATATTCTATTTTCTTGTTGGTACTTCTTTATGGAATCCTCAATGTTGGTATTGAGCTCAGCCCTTTGAAGATGTAATTCGCGTTTTATGTCAAGCTTCAGCACTATCCATACATTTTTTTACAGCGGTGTAATTACACGCCGTGTCCCAGAGGAAACTGACTTCGCGCAAGCTGGACGAACTCTTCAAAAATTTGACTTCCTTTAAAACATTCTTTTCTATTTTCGTTGTTTTTGCTATATTTTTTTTTTTACCGGAGCTCAAGAAGGTGTGTCTCGCAACGGCTTAGTTTTTTATGTGAACCCGCTATCGGCCAGCATTGTTTTATTTGGTTCCCTTTCCCAATTCGGATATGACGATACCGTATACAGGCTGGCAGACAAGCTACCCCATCTCTTGGAGCTCGGGCAACAATTGTGCCGGCGGATTGCCGGTATTGAAAAACCGAGTAATAAAAGGCACAAAGCCACACAAATGGGTCGACGTGACATTGCTCTTTAATGTTCGAATCCACACCGGTCACAAAAACAACAAAACTCCCGCGCTCTCTCCCATTCGTCTTCTTCCTCACCTACTGGTTGCAACATCGTCCCGAACCTTAAGTTGACTTTTTCGAATCTCCATCAAGTAGATTTTTTGCACTAGTCCCTGGACAAGTGCGCCATTTTGCAGCTTGACGAGACAGGCGCGTATGATTCCATCGGCACCGGGATACGTTTCCACAATTATTGAAAGTTCCCGAAATGGCTTCAACATTCGTACATTTTCCACTATTACCACATGATTTACGTCTAGGTTGTGAACGTTTGCAACGGGGTATTGATGTTGCAGATCTTAACTACAACACGTATTCGGACCTCCAGCGTTTCCAGAGATGTTCCACGTGTAATTTCCGATATTTCAACTTTCAGGCCGTCTCCTGGTGCGTCGCAGATCCAGGAGAATCAGTTGGCAAGCTGGCCTCCAGCAGAACTGACAGACTATGACCTACCACAAATGGGCCGAGGTGATAGTTGATGGTTCCCCAACCCCTGCATAAAGAAGGGCCAATGACCGTGAGTTGATGGTTGCTTCCACCTCGTGGAGAGTTGTCCTCAGTGCTTGGAAGGAAAGGCTGTTTCTGCACAATACTTTCTAACATGCTGTTTTTGACAAACCGGATGAGCGTCTCCCACCATCCACACCTCCCTGGAGCGGCTTCTACAATAAACTTCCAGTTAATTCTGCGCTCAGTCATGTACGATTTGAATGCTTCTTGGATCAGTGCATCTAAAATTTTCTGAGTATATTTTCATGTTTTTTCAGATGCAATGCATTGTCCGAATATAGGACTCGTGGTATGCCTCTTCTTGATATGAAACGTCGGAATGCAAGTTATACCCAGATCACATGGCAACGTAAAGGTACCTTTAGCCCAGGTACCTGTCGTAAAGGGAGCTGGAGATCGTTATCACATGGCGCATAAAGGTCCCTTTCGCTAAGGGAGGTCCTGTGTTAAACGGAGCTCGCCGAGCTCCCTTAACAGCTACAGGGAGTTGCCTCGGACCCACGAACTCAAAATAATATCACAGATATATAAATAAATATTGTTTAATGCATTATAACAAATTGAATATATATAGGTATCAAATTATGAAATGATTGTGAACACAAATGTGATGGAATGATACAATAATGATGAACGCATACTCTAGCTAGCAGGTAGCAGCGGCGGCCCGTGGAAAACAATGTCTGCTACGAACCCGAACACGAAAGACCACTGCGAGCTCTTTTTCGAGGTTGTAGACGAGTCGCCCGACTCTCCCGCCCAGGACCCTTTATTTTTGTCTCGATCACGTGACTGGCCACGTAACCGTGAGACTTCGTGGTGGTTCGTTTCTGCCGGGCACTATTTAGCTACTTCAGTGAGAGCTTTGCAAGAAAATGGAGCAGCTAAACATAAAAAGGTCGCCCACCTCGCAATGCAAACTCGTAAACGCCGATGATTTAGGTCCAGTGTGGCCAGACGGGTCAGACGTTTTAAAGCAAGACTCATTTAGGTGCGATATTAGAGTTAGAGAAAATAGTAAAGAGCCGCAAAAGCAGGCAGAAATATTATTTAGGTTTTAAATGTGATATTTCACACACAATTATAATAAAAACTACGCGTCAAACCGATTTCAAGAAATAATTGTTTATCACGTGCTTCTCTCGCGGTTAAGCTAGAATGCAATCGACATCAACTTAAAGTGCTCCGTTTATTTATCGTGATCAAGAACAGCGTTTACAACAGGTTCCTTCAGCTAAGGGAGCTAAGTTAAAGGTACCTTTACGCTGCCGTGTGAATTGGGTATTACTCTTTCTTTGCATATAAAACCTCAGCGAAGTAGACTCCAACTACCCCAAACGGCGTAGCCTCCTTAATACTATCTGTGGGTAGTGGTGCTTGCTCTACTTCTGTTGGTTTCGCATTGAAACGCGGACATATCACGCAACTTTTCAATACGTTCTTTGTCAGTTGTCGGCCAAGTATAATCCAATACCGCTCTCGTAGGTGACCCATTGTGCTAGCTACTCCACCGTGCGTGCCTTTAGAATGAGCGCCCATCACAATCTTCTTCACAAAGTTATGGTTGTTTGGTAAAAGAGCTGGATGCTTCACATCAAGATTTTTAGTAGACTTTTGAAGCCGTCCTTCAACCAGAAGGAATCCGTTGTCGCCAAAAAAGGGATGGAACTTTGCTAGCCTCTAACTCAAGTCTAACATGTTCTGCATGCGTAGCAGACTGCCACTCTGAAACTTCTCTTTTTCTTCCTTCGTAATTTAATATTTCTCTGCGGTGTCCAATTTTGCTGCGACCAGCCCTCCTCGGAACTTGTCATTGTTTTTCTTAACGTTGTTAGCAAACCTAATTACCCAGGCCGTTATTTTGATAACCCTTTGATAATCCCCGTAAATTACGGTGTCAAACAATGTCCGCGAGTCTTTAGCGTTCTGTAGCAACACATGCGTCTCTTCCCTGATTTCCAGTTGTAGTGGTTCTTCCAACAGCGTTAAATTTACGCGCTATTTTGAAAGCTGTTGACTTAACCAGCTGGGTCTGTTCCACTAAGAAATACAGTCTTTAACATCCTGGACTGCTAATCCTCTTGACAGGAAGTCAGCCAGATTGTCCTGATCGGTGAAGTGTCTCCAATGATCTGGTGACGTCAGCGCTTGTATTTTAGTTACCCTGTTTTGGACAAATGGCTTCCATTTTCCGGACTTCCTTTCACCCAACTTAGGGCAACATTCGAGTCAGCCCACATGATTTAGTCAAGCTCCAT
This sequence comes from Ixodes persulcatus, assembly GCA_013358835.2. Classification (NCBI taxonomy): domain Eukaryota; kingdom Metazoa; phylum Arthropoda; class Arachnida; order Ixodida; family Ixodidae; genus Ixodes; species Ixodes persulcatus. Next base: position 855,718 of record JABSTQ010009368.1, on the reverse strand, counting down.
GTCATGATGGGGTAACTTATGTATTACAAAAGCTTCGATCCCATATTCGCTCTCACGAGCTCCGGCCTATGCAGTGTTTAAGGTTTTTACTGGTGCGACCCTGGTTTTTGCAACAAGCAACTTTGCGGTTCTATTGCCTTGCTAAACCTCAGTTCTTAAGTACGCACACAATCCATACGCTTTCATACGCGCATTTACGAAAATGTGCGTCTGAATTTCACTCGTTCCTATCAGAATACGCAGCTTTGCATGCCGTGGTACCTCCAACGAGAGCAGCTGCACAGGATCCGTCGTCCAGGCATGCCATTTGTTGATTAATTCAGGGGTACAGTACTTCATCCCTGTATCCATAGCCTCTGAATCCTCACGATGATCCTCTTCACGAATACCAATGTGTAAAAAAAACGCCTTCTCACCGTCGGAAGCCAATGAGATTGGGTACCAAATGAACCGGAGCAGAACCTGTAGAAGCTCGGGGTTCAAGTTGGGTCCTCCCTCCAGACACCTGTTTAAAGACTTGCACCCTTTAGCATGAAAAGACGCGTCAAAACTATCCTTAGCATTTGTCGTCGTTAAGTCTTCTCGCGTCACTTCTTTGTGTGGCATGTAGCACACGACCTTCGCCTTGTCCCTTTTATTTTTATGTGGCACCACTTCTGCATGTCCATTCAGCAGGTACTGCTTAATTACCTCATCATACCGTCGTAACAGTCCTTCTTTCCGTGAGTCTCTCCTCAAAAAAAAACTTTCTAGGCCTTAAATGGCAACTTCGCGATTGTTTGCCAGCCGATCAGCGGCGTATTTTTTTCATGGCAGCGTCACTTAGTATCTTTGTTTTTTTTAGCTTAAATATACCCTTTTCATAACGTCTGACGGCTTCTACATCCGTGTTGCCGGCAAGTTCGCATTTGGTAATCCCCATTCGGTCTATCTCACAGAAGGCTTTTAGCGTCTCTTCAGTCTTTGCTTTAGTTGTGTGCGATCTTAAGAGACATATAATTAAACTTGAATTTCTCAGAAGTCTTCCGACTTGCCTTGAAGGACCTTATGCGGAGAGCAAGCCGTCTGCTTCATGCGCAGGAGTTGTTGTGACGTCAGAGCGCCGCCTAGCATCGATTGTCCTTTGTTGAAATAATAGTGGGTAGGCCTCAATACTAGATCCCTCGAGGTCTACCCGCTATTGCTCTTTAATCAGCCAATAAGTGCTCTGCGTCGTTTTGACGTCACAGCAAAACTCTTGCTCTCCGAATAGCGTTCAGCCTAGTTTCGTGTTGACAGGTACCAGCCCATTGACGTCTGTGCACCTGATGACATCTACTGTGTAAAACTTCCACAATGGACCTTTCTTAAGTAAGCTTCCGCGCATGCATACACCCCTCCCCTGGCCTTTCTTCCCGCTGTCTCCATTTGTGCTGGGCAGAGGTCAGTTCGACCAACATATTCAGCACCTATATTTGCGCGTATTTTGTCTTTTTTGGCCATTCTTGTTTGACTATACGCTAGTATGGTGCCTAAAGAACAACGAAGATCAATACAACGCCACAGTGCCAGTGTATTCTGACGGCGGAGGTAAGTTGGGCTGCTTCATTTCTAGTTCGAAGAGAAATCCGCAGACGGGGTTCGTTACTGGAACACGGTCAATTGGTCAGAACCAATAAGCAGGCTGATCTCATGAATTAAATGTATTTCTAGAAAGGCCACATTGTGAGCCAGGTTTTGTTTTTATCCTGCCGGCAGCAATCGCACCAATGTGGTGTCAGTCGTCATTGGCATAGAGACATCCCGACAGATGACTGGGATTGAAATAGACTCAAAGCTTATTTAATCATTGGTGAATTGACTTTTGAGCTTTACCTCCACGACATAATTGTTCTCTATAACCTTAGTGCTACTTGAAGCAAATGTGTTTAGCGCAATCCTTGTTCTCCTTAGGACCCTTAGTCCCATGCGTTGCTCAACCTCTTCGTTGGTGAATGAGCGTTTGCTCAATCTGTCGAAAAGTTATTTAACATAGCTTGCTTCTTCATTAGTAACTGCCCACGTTCTGTACGTCTGCAGGCATATTCCATTGCTTAATTTTCTGTCTGAGCATGAGTTAACACAAATGCAGAAATACCAATTGCCTCCTTACCTTCCAAGAAACGTTCTTTTCTTTGAGGAACTCAGGATCGCACTCTGTGGTTGTATGCCTGCCTCCGCATATCGCACTTCTTAGTTTTCTTCTAAAATTGTTTACTCTGTGACTTTTGAGCGTGCACCGAAAACATCCAAAGTTGGATGATAACAGCCTAATGTTTTCAGCCAGTTGTTTGCTGGAATTACAAGCTGGTGTGTTGTGCTCCTTAGAATGGCAAACATAGCATGCACCCAATGTCACATTGGTGACACTATGAAGAGCGGATGCTGATGGGATCATCTCTTTTGTCTCATGCTTGGTTCGAGTATCTTAAAGGCTGCTTCTTTCTCGGCTTTCTACTTCCACGTGCAAGAAGTGAAGCATTGGATTTAGCTCTGAAAATGACTGACGGAGTAACTGTTAACCTTTAAGTTGAAGTAGTGGATCCGTCTCTCTAGTCTAGAGCTGAAACGTTGCTGAAAGTTGTGTTGATAACTCTTTATTGGGATTCGATTGTAATCTCATCAGGTAATAAATGCCCTGACAAGAATGTCACAAGGCATGTCCGAGAAACGTGATGTAGGCACTGTCAGAGTGTTTAGAAATCGGATAATAAGTTGGACAGCCTCGTACAGGCTTCTCAGTCGCTTGACGTTTTTGGCGGACGCAACGTGCGGTAGATTCCTGAGTGAATTCAAATGTTGTCGCTCTGTTCTTCTCAGGTCTCCGAACCGCTGTTGTAAAATTGCGATTTCCTTAGCTTAACACGCTTGGGAGCCCGACTGTTGCAGCCGCTGCATCAGCCGGGCTCCCAACGACTGCCCGTCGACAAGCTGTCAACGTGCTGCATCAGTCGGACTCCCGGCAACAGCCCGTCGGGGGAAGCCCGTCGGTCTCCCCACGACGAAGAGGCCGATGGTCTCTTCCTCAGGTAAGACACCGACGAAGGTAGTGGAACCTATCGGTGGTTGCTAATGCTCAGAATGGTAGCCAGTACGTTGCTTAGTTCTCACTTTGTTTATTTAGTTCTTTTTATTTCCTTACCCTAAAGACTATTTCGGGCATTAGATATGGGGGGGGGGGGGGGTAAAGACACATTTATTATTAATTAATGAAAAACAAAATGCAGTTGCCAGATAACAAAAGAAATGCACACCTAAAACTAGTTGACAGTGAAATACGACTATGCACGTTGTTATACATTACTTATTGAAGTGGTGAACATTTGAGCAGAGGTGATCGACACAATATCGCTGGGTAGGCTGTTTCATTTGAAGATGGCGAGATGTAGTAGAGAGGGTTTGAGTAGGTGCGGGCAAAGATGGGACGTATTTTGAAGGGATGGTCGACGCAAGATGAAATAGTATAAGGCGGATGGATGTACGCGTGTCTAAAAGGAGATGAGCCGTGATAATTAGCTTGTGAAAGAAGGAAATGCGGGAAATGCGTCTTCGACAATGAAGGGGTGAGAGCCTGAAAGTTTCATGTTAGTCGTGCTTGAAGTACGAGAATAATTGTTAGCGATATACCTGGCAGCTTTATTTTGAAGTGCGTCGATATTATTGGTTAAATGCATATGATGAGGGTACCAAACAATGAATTCATGCTCCAACTGTGACCTTACGACGAAGGTATACGCTAGAAGCTTGGTTTCGTTATTAACCTGAAATAATGAACGTTTGAGGAATCCTAGAGTTTCAGGTGTATAGTTCAAGCTTTGGAATCTTTGGTCCAGATCTCGCCGAAACGTTCTGACCGACGATATTGTTCTTCCGTGTTTGCCGCTGATTTGTTTTATTTTGTGATGTTCTAGGGCAGGTGTCGGCCGTCTTTTCGCTGCACCGGGCCGGATGAAAAACCGGGAAGGGGGTGGGGGTTGTTACCAGCTCTCAAACAATAATGATAAAACGCACAGTGAACCGCTATGGCCTGTGCTGCACGCTGTATGTTGCAAAGCACTTGGGACCCAGGTCTGTGACAGAAGTTGTTGATATTAACAATGGGACCAAACCGTTATTTTGAACCGTTTATGCTAGATACGATGACCTTAATTATTGCATCTCAATCCTTCACTTTGGTTCACAAGAACTGCGGATAGGTAATACGTACATACAGTGATCATGATTCGAAAATTAACCTTCTGGTGTGCTGCTTCAGAATGAATACGTCCGATTACACAAGGTTTGCAGCCAACAATATTTATTCCGCCATTATTCCTTGAGAGTGTGTGTGTGGGGGGGGGGGGGGTTCTTTCAGGTAGCGCGCCAGGGGCCGTATCATATGGCATCTTGTGCCCGCGGGCCGCCGGTTGCCGACCCCTGTTCTAGGGTTTCAATCTTGCTGTTTAGCTCGCTGAGCGTCAATACTGCATCGTCTTTGTACTCCGCGGTAGCGATGCACTCTTGCTCTAATTCTTCTACTATAATGAGCGGCTTTGCTCACCGTTAACTGCGTGGAGCTCAACGTTGCCGGTAGCGAGTCTTTCTTTAACCTGACGGACTTTAGCGATTTCCAACCTTAGGTCCTGTAGTGCTCCATGTCCGTCGCTGATGATCCTCGTCTTCTGTGCACGCCTAGCTGAACGTGTAGCCTTCAGCCTTTCGATTGTCTATATCAATACTCAAGCAGCACTGTGGTGGCTTTCCAAGGTTCCGTCTTTCTCCTTTTCTCAGTGGTCTGCTTCTGCTGAAGATTTGTTGAAATTTGTCTCGGTTGAAGGCTTGAAATTGCCTGCAGTGTGTAGCTGACGGCCCATTAATGCAGACGCGTCCCGGGTTTTGGCACGAAATATTGAAAAACCAAAGAATAACAGAGAGAAAGCCACACGAATCGGTCGGTGTGACCTTGCTCTTAAATGTTGAGATCCCTACTGGTCACAAAGACTAAAAAGTATCGCGCTCCCTCCAATTCGTCTTCTTATCTTCTAGTTGAACCAGCCGGCGTAGGCCTAAGAAGCTCCGTCCAAACTGTGCGCACTCGCCAGCCTTTGACCACGCGGACACCCTCGCCGAAGTAACGGCAAAATATATTGCCGTAAAATGACCAGCCTATTTAGGAATTAATTTATCATCTATAGCGGAGGCAAAAGAGTTCACTGGGCTGACAAACTTACCGCTGTCTTAAAAAACACACACACACACACACACACGCACACGCACACGCACACGCACACACACCACACACCACACACCACACACCACACATATACATACACACACGCGCGCGCACACGCACACACACACCGCGGGGGCACCTGCTTTAGTAGGTGTTTGGTGAGTGGCATCACCACGGACCCCGAACCATGTGGGTTCGTCCACGGCCATGTCTGGCTGTGTGTGGTTTTTCCGTATCCGGGGAAAAGAACATCCTGGTGGTTGAGCCGAGTCTGGGGTAGGTTTGGACCCAAGATGATGCAGTCAGTCAGTTGCTTCTTCCCTCCTACCTTCGCCTTTTGTCTCTTTCTACCCCTATTTTGTCTTTCACCTTGTTTGGTGGCAAGGGCTAACCATGGGTGGGGACAGATACCCACGTCCAGACACACACTCGGTTATAGTTTCTGGGTAGCGCTAATAGTGTGCGCTTACAGCAGAGCCATTTTTGTTAAGAGGCGCTACCTACCTATTTCTTCGTTCGTCTCCGTGGTCTGCGGCGCACCACAGATTCCGAACATTTTTTGCCCTCTTATGGCGCACCACCCTTCCAAACCCCGTTCAGGGCACACCATTATAAGGTGCTGTCTTGAACACAAAACCATTAAAAAATAAATATAAAGAAGAAACCTTTCACAAAAATTTTTGTTGGTCCTTCGCTTGATTAACAAATCAATATCAAAGCTCTCACCCTTCGTCGTAGGTAAGGTTCTCAAGCACCTTGTAGGGTTCTCCTACAAGGCTAAGGAACTGCGCTGTAGGGATGTCCTTGTTGAGGTAGAAAAAAAAGCAAAGCGCTACTTAAAATGATCAACATAGTTGATTAGAAGATGCCCTTAAGCCCTTACCGTACACTTAACAACATTTTGGGGATAATTTCTAAGGACAACTTTCTTTACCCCACTAAGAATGAACTTCTTGAGGACCTCAAAAGCTCTGGCATCGTCGCCGTCAAACGCATAATGTTAAAAAATGGTGAAATTCCCTCCAAGCATGTTATTTTCACTTTCAAAAGACATGCAGTTCCAGAGACATTCAAGGCAGAGTACCTTATTGCCGAATCCGCCCTTATGTCCACAATCATCAGCGGTGCTTCCGTTGTCAGTTTTTTGACCACGGATCACGCAGCTGTCGAGGGAGGCAGACATGTGCAAAGTGCGGTAATCAAGGTCACGTCTTCGACATTTGCGAGGCCGTGGCCCATTGCGCTAACTGCGGTGGACCACACCGCGCTTACAATTGTAGATGTCGGCTCTTTGAGCAAAGACATATATTGTTGCAATTAAAGTCAAGGAAAGCATGACGTACAAAGGACAAAAGAAGCGTTTCTCCTTTTTGTCAAAGGGAAGTTACGCCGAGGTGGTACTCAGGGACCGTGCACCACGCTCGGAGTCGAGGGCCACGCAGGTCTCAACCTAGATCTTGCGGCCGACCTCAGGGCCCGACTTCTCAACCGGAGCAGCAGTAGCAGCTCGCTCCGAACTTGGGGGAGCACGTGTGCTGCTCACCCATCGAAGGGCAGGCCGGTAGTAGCCGGGTCTGTCCCCTCACCGAAGTCCCCTTTAGTGGTGATGGAGCGAGACTCTCGCTCTTGCTCGCTTGAGAGAGTTCCCCTATTGAAGGAGCCGCATGGTACACATGCAGCTCGTGTCAAAGAAGGGGACCAAACGGGCTTGGGGGACGCCTCGACCAGTGCGTCTGCAAAACCTCATGTCGGCCGTGGCCGGGGTCCTTAACACCCCCGCGCGACTGGCCGTATCAGCATTTCATTAAAACAACTCGCACCTTTCAGATGTTGGTGACTTTGACAGACGTTGATAGTCTGTCTACTCCTGGTTCCGACCAGAACAATATAAAAAACAGCCTTGAAAAAAAAAAAAAAAACTGCAGCAGAACGGCTTCAATAGTGAGCCCAATGGCTGCCATATTGCGGCCATATATTTTCACCTAGGTTGTGTTAACTCTCCCATATATGTATCTATTCATTAGGTTTTATAAATTTACACTCATATATGTACACACACTTTTTTAAATAAATGATTAAGTTAGATTCTATGCATTGGAATTTTCGCGGTCTTTTAAGAAACACTGATGACGTTAATCATTTCGTGAATGAGCTCCGGTCTATCCATCTGCATGACCTGCATGAAACCTGTCTTTACAGCAATTCTATTCCCATTTTAAGACGTCATCAGGTTTTTAAGAAAGACCGCCCCGCTTTCAGTCCTTCTGGTGTTGTTGTGGTGGTCGTGCAGAGTAGAGTCGCTTGCTCTCAAGTTCCACTCTGCACGCTACTGGAAGCTGTTGCAGTGCGTATCCTCGTGGACCGCCATGAAACAGCTGTTTTCTTATATTTACTACTAAATGCTCCTTTGAATCTTCAAGAGCTGCAGGGACACGTAGGACAGACTCCTCAAACATTTTTTTTTTGTGATTTTGACGCTCGTCATGCCATGCGGGATAGTACACGTCAAGGCTCTCGTAGGGGTGTGATTGAACGTATTTTATTGTCTTTTGTGCTGTGCCTTCTTAACGGGACAGAACCAACTTTTTTTAGTGCGGCACACAATTGATTCACATTTCTTGATCTTTCTGTTGCTTCACCTTTATTACTTCCTTGCTTTTCCTGGAAGGGTCTTCACAACCCCTTTAGAAGTGATCATTATGCAGCTGTTTTAGAAAGTACCGTTCCATTGCCTAATATTTTAAAGCGAGTCCCTACTTGGAAGTTAGATCAAGCTGACTGGGCGCTTTTCAATCTTCAATGCACTTTAGATAAGTCGCTTTTTTCTTCTATGTCCCCTGAGAATACTACACTTCATGTTACTCAGCAGATATAAGGGCTGCTCAGCAGTCCATCCCACAACCATCTGGTAATATACCCACAAAATGGAAACCTTGGTGGAACAAGGAGTGTGCCACAACCCTGCCTGACAAAAGCAGGGCGTGGTACAGTTTTCGGAGATAACCCACTTCACGCAAACTTGTCCAGTTCAAGCGACGAAAAGCCAAGGCTCGTTGGACTAGGAAGCAGGCGAAGCGGAAGTCGTGGATGAAGTATCTCTCTTCTTTCACTAATTTTGCCCGTGCCTAAGAAGCCTGGGACAGATAGGGGGAAGCAAATAGGGATTATAGAAGCTTTGCTATCACAACAATTAACGCTCCTTCTTTGTCACTAAAATACATGGTAACATACTCGGGGAACATTTTTATAACTTATCTAGTTCGGCAAACTACACTGTAACTTTCGGACAGTGTAAAGCTCGTGCGGAGAGACAAAAGCTTGTCATGTCGGGAGGAAATTCAGCATCTTATAACCAGCCATTTGGCGATCCGAGCTTGAGATGGCCCTTGATGATGAAATGCTTCGTCACCTTTCTTCAGAATCCCTTAAAAACCTGCTCCTATTTTTAATCTTTTGTGGGCAAAGGCATGTTTCCCTTAGGCTTGGAAACATGCACATATCCTCCCCCTTCTGAAACCTAATAAAGACCCCTCACAACACTCAAGCTACCTCCCAAGTGCACTGAGGAGCTGCCTCGGAAAAATGTTTGAAAAGCTTATAAGCAGGCAACTGGTGTATGTGTTAGAAAGCTAGAGGGTATTTGACAACAGCGAGTGTGGATTCCGCCAAAGTCGATCCACCCTCAACCACTTAGTTCGCCTGGAAACTACGATACGCGAGGGATTTGTAAACAGGAAGCAGTGTGCTGCGTTTTTTTTTTATTTAGAAAAGGTGTATGACACAGTATGGAGTTATGGGATTCTCCTAAAACCTGTATGCCAGTAATATTCGTGGCCGTATGCTGCGATGCATAAGAAAATATCTAAAGGACAGGACTTTTCAAGTTCGTCTCGCTGAGCCCTATCTGATTCCCTTGTTCAAGAAAACGAAGTCTTTCAAGGGGGTGCTTTAAGTGTGACTTTATTTACGCTAACAGTTAATTCATTGGCACGACTGCTGCCACCTTCTATTTCATGTTTTCTTTATGCTGATGATACCCAGATTTTATCATCCTATTGTAACCATTCCATTTCTGAGCGCCAGTTGCAGTTAGCCATAAATAAACTTTCCAAGTGGGCCGACGAAAATGCGTTCAAGTTCTTTGCTTCAAAAACGGTCTGTGTGCCTTTTCCTTGGCGCCCTGGGGTGTCGTTGGATAAATCTCTGGAATTATATGGAACCCCTATCCCTGTCAGGAAGGTGCATACATTTCTTGGTGTAATATTTGATAAAAGGTTAATATTATTTCCCACCTTAAAGTGCTGAAACAAAAATGCTATCAGTCCCCACACCTTTTGAAAGTTTTATCTCACAAATATAGGAGGTCTGATAGAAAATGTATCCTGCAGTTACACAATGCCCTTGTACCATCCCGTCTTGACTACGGCGCAGAAGTGTATGGATCGCCTCGGACCTCTGCTCTTGAGGTATTGAATCCCGTTCACTATCTCGGCCTGCGACTGTCCCGTCCTCAGTTGGTATGCAGAATCCAATGGACTGTCACTGAACAAACGACGTACTATCGGGGGAAAATGAAATGCGAACAGAGGATCGCGTAGCTCGCGGTACAGGCTGGGCCGTCTGGAAGTGAGCCTAGGGGCAAAAGTGCGTGGTCTACTCCGATGTGTTTACGCTTCTCGCTCGGCGCTCCCAAGCGTCTGCATTCCGCCTCTTATGGCGCATTCACACTGGAAGCGGATCTGCGTTCGCGAAGCGGTTGCGGATGCGGTTCGCGAGCGACCCCGTTCAGACACACCGAGATCCGGTTGGCGGTTTCTCGGCGATCACGCGTGATCTTTTGAGACTTGCGTTTGGCAACCCTGTTTTAGCATCCAAAATCCACCTTAATCCAGGATCTAAAGCCAAACTTTTGCTATTTTTGCACTCTGAAGATTTTTTTTCGGGATGTTCGCACGCATCACGAGTTCAGGCAGCGAAAAAAAGAAACATGAACCTGCGAAACTTGCCTGCGATTCCCTCGACTTCGCCCACAAGCAAAACCCAGCTAGGCGCGCCTTGCTGACACACAAAAGGATGTCCCCGGGTTTTCTTCGAAGTGGAACCTTCCCGCATGAATAGATTGACCTTTTTTTCGGGATAGAGGGCCAGGTTTTCCTCCTCGTTGTTCGCTCTTATCATTTTCGAAGATAAGAGTGGTGGGGTGGACCGTGATGCGGGGGAATGTGTTCGGTGCTAGCCGGTCGTGGCTTCGCTGGTGGCGGACTCTCCTCTCGTCACTCGCACGTCGATCGAGTCTACTGATTGTTTGACATTAAGCTCAAATAAATGCATTATGGATTGCCTCTGCATCGTCTGGTACTTACACTTTATTCGTTGAGTATGTTCCCTTTATTTCTTTTGTTAGTTGTAAACGTTACAGGTCGAGCTAGCGCAGGTACCCTGCCGGCTCCGGGGTAGTGCGTTGGCTACGCAATCAGGCTCACGACGTCTCTATCGGCCTTCGTGGTGGTCATGCACGGTGTCGAAAGCTTTCAGTAGTTCGCGTGACTATGTTAGTGGGTAAAAAGGTTGACATTTCGGTCGATCAAGAGTGGGTTCTACGGGCAGAGACTTACAAGGCAGCACGGTTCGGGCTGTAGCACCCGGAATAATATACAAACTCTTACCCGAACCAAATCACCGGTGCGAAGCTAGTTAAGATTACGAGTCAATTATTTTCGCGGCGGATTCAAGTGATAGACGTGAACATCACGTTTTTCCGTTGATTTGTCTGCTATAACGCTAGGACTACAGTGCCTTGGACGCCTCACCAGCGATGGGTGCCATCTTGTTCGAAAGTCACTGATGTCACGTCAGCTTCACGTTGTGATTGGTTGCCGCTTTGCGGTTCGTGAAAGCGGTTGAGAGAAATCGGTCCCAAAGCGGTTGGCAAAAACGCGCTCAAACCGCGGCTCGCTCCTAGCCGCTTTGCGGTCGAGAACGCGCGGATCCGCTTCGCGTTTGCTGATCCGATTCCAGTGTGAACGCGCCATTAGTGCGCTGAAAGCTATCAGCACTATCTTTGCTTGCTCGGCGCGGTCGGCGCGGAGAGGCTCGATGCTAGTATATAGCAGCTAAAGCACGCGCTTTTGCTGCTAGTAGCGGCGGCGAGCCTCCTCGCGTCGCACTCGCCGAACGGGAAAAGATAGCGGTGATAGCTTTCAGCGCACTAAGAGGCGCAATGCCGAAGCTTGGGGAGCGCCGAACGAAGGGCGTAAGCACATCAGATTAGGCCACGCACCCTCGCCCCTAGGCTCACTTCCAGGCGGCACAGCCTGTACCGCGAGCCACGCGCTCCTCTGTTCGCATTTCATTTTCCCCCGATAGTACATATCTTAGTCTAACATATGCTCTCGAGATTCTGGCCGACCCTCAGCACCCGACTTACTTTTCACTTACGAGGTCGAGCTTATTTCGCCTTATAGAGAGCAGCTCTTAGGCGCCCGTTTCCGCGTATAGCGGCGTCGCCGTTGGCGTAACCGCCCCGCTAAATTTAGTGGGAAATTGAATTGGTGCTGAGTTCACGTGACGTAACTTTTCTGCTAGATCTAGCAGAGAAAGTGAGTTTGTTCATGGGTGACGTGAAACGAAGTCATCTGACATCGTTTTCTCCGCTAAATTTAGCGGGGAAACTGAATCGGTGTTGAGGTGACCTGGCTTCAATATTCCAGCTAAATTTAGCGGGGAAACTGTGGGAGGAGGGGAGGGTATAGACGAGGAGGGGAGAGTACGGCGGAGTAGAATGGGAGGGTACGCCAGAGGAGGAGGGGAGGGTGCGGAGGAACGGGATGGAGGAGGAGGGGCATACCCTCCCTTCCGTACCCTCCCCTCCTCCACCTCAAGAGCTGCGCTTTAATTTCGCATTACAAAGATTTGAAAATGTCTTTAATTTTTTTTTTAAATAAACCAAGCATTGCAACGTTATTAATCATCCGCACTGAACATCTCCCCAGTTCGCTGCACCTTTCTCTGGACCAGGTCGGCTTCGTTCGGAAAGTTAACGGCATTCCACCTTGAAAGACACAGAGAGTTGATCCCGACTGGTCTCTCACAAAGTTCGACAAGCACGGCATTTCCCATTGTGTAATTAAGCTAGAATTTGGTTAACTGCAAATATTCATGTTTGTACAAATGGCGCCAAGCCTTCCTCTTTTTTAGGTTGAGCAGTGTATTTTGAATGCTCCTCTAAAGTTTAACGACTTGATTGCAATTCCAGCATTTTTATTGCAGAGCTCTATGCAGGACCAATGGCGGTTGAATAGATTATGAGTAGGAAATTCCTGAGGGCAGTTTTGTTTGTTTACTTTCAGTGTGATTCTTGCAGTTTGCTTTCTTAAAGACACTAAAATATTCTTGTACAACAAATTCGATATAAACTTAACTCTGCTTTTCATGGTGGTCAAAACATAAACTTTTCTTGGGTATCCAGTCACGTGGGCATACTAGGCAACGAGGAAGCCGACAAGCTTGCCTGGTCTACAGGTAACCTTCCCCAATCATTGTCCTGTTTACCCTATCAAGATATAAAGCCTTCGGTGAAGTCTTCGATTTTTATTGTTGGTAGTTCGAATGGTACACAGAGTGCGAAAACAAGCTCCATCTTACCAAACCTGCTCTGGGAGTTTGGGAATGCTCTTCATGCATTAGTTCAGTTCATAAAACGTTGTTGTGCCGTCTGAGAATTGGACACTCTTTTATAACTAATAGGTATCTGACTTGGTGGGAAGATTTACGAACCTGTGATCTGTGTGGCGAAAGGCTCACTATTTTCATACCTCATGGTTGTGTCCCAGCGTTGAGCCCAAGCGCCGCATTAATTTTCCTAAATTTTTTCAATACCATATCCCATTTCATCCTGCTCTCTTTGTGGGAGACAATCCTCTAACCTCTTTTGAACGAGTAATATACTTTCTTAGTAGTATTGCCTTTTACACCGATTCTAACTTTCTGGTTATACTTCTGTGGAACCCTTCTCATAGTACAATGACTTTTTCGAGTAGTTTGGCGCAGAGGGCCTTGTAGTTTTTGCACCATAAACCCCCAAACTTCTCTCTCTCTCTTTCTTTCTATCTCTCTCTCACACACACACACATGCACACGCACACGCAGATGCGCACACGCACATATTACACACATGCCTTTCGTCTTTCGCAATATCCTTCGACAGAATACAAACTGTTGAAACGCATGAGGCGCGATCGAAGATACAGAAATAATAGAGACACCTAAAGAGACAACCTGCATTGCCAAGATGTCGACCAAACCTGTTCTCTCGCCAGTTCCCGAAAATAACAGTTTAAAATAATATAGACAAAAATAACACAAACGAGCAAAAAAAAAAAAAAAAAAAACCACAAAATTGAACAAAAGTCGGTGAAGTTCAAAGCAGACGTGGGCATTTTTTTGTCGTTCCCCATCTCAGGGTTTCCAAGATGACATACACCGTTGCCGTTTTGGCGTCTAAGTGAAGTAGATAACTCTAGTCGACGTTATTTAGCAGCCCTCGTCATTTTCACTTCTTGTATTGCATTCGCCGCGCTTTCAAGCCATGACAAGATTTGTAGACTGTAGTCTTGCGGTTGGGAATTCGCAGAAACGGTGGAATATACGAAAGGAAAGCAAAGACGCGCAAGAACCGTTAGGCGGTTAATGTTGTTAGCACTGGCGCAGACGCGCCGCAAACACACGAAACGTTTTTAGCGAGAGGCCTGAAGTAACTTCGCGAGGCAATAACCGACCATTAAGAAAAAGAAGCAGCAGCACTCTAGACACGAAGCGTCCGGATGTCGCCAAGTACCTTAGTGCGGTCGCAACTGCTTTTGGGGATTTCGTTTTTCATCGTCGCCAGTCAGAGAAGGACGGTGCAACACACGGAAAGAGCTGTCATCTGCCGCGCTTATACGTGGTGTACTTTTATCGCCAGCGTGGCCAGGTAGACCAAGAGTGTTGGATATAGAAGTTAACCTCTTTAAACGTGAGTCTCATACAGTGGCAAACGTAGATATACCGTCCCATCTACACTGTTAGTATCTGACACAGAAATGTAATGGTCTTTACTACCTGACATATTTCAGGAGGACGATTTGGCAGTGCTAGCACGTAACCGAGTGTGTACATCTCAAATACAAAGCGGAAGAGGAGACGCAGGCAGGAAATGGAAATAGCGACTAGACTCGCCCTTGAATCATGGGGTATTACTGACTCACGTATAATCATATTCTTTTCAAATCTAGGTTGGTGACGAAGATGTTGCAGGTCCGTGCCATTTTCAAGGTTCGCGCTCATGGCCGTGATTCTGCTTGCTTTTCAAAGTGACAAAAACGAAGCGTACTGGGTTCTGGTTTCGTAGACAGTGGAATGTACAAGCGAATAGCCGGAAATAATTTTTCACGAACTCACATCACGCCTTTGCTGCACCAGACGCTTTCTGGTTTTGCAGCTCGTCCAGAAGCCCCCCAACAATAATGATGACGCTGATTCTTCCTTACCTTTAATTTTTTAACTTGTAGTACGCCATCGGCCCAACTAACATAGGCTCCGATGTCAACAGCTGACAGTTCGACTTGAGATTTTCGGAATAAATTATAAAATGAGGAAATATCTACAATGACGCTTTATCCTATTCGCCACAACGGGAGGGAAGGAGTTCAAAAACTCAACTGAGAAACTTTCTTTACGTAAAATTCAGCTCAAGGACCATATACTCTTTTCAAAAGTTTGCGCCATCTCGTAGCTGCTGTTTCCGAGTCCTTTATTGCTTGGCCGCGTACTCTGAGCAGGTATTGAACACCAGGGTTCTGTAAGCGTCCGGCGTGAACTTGACACAACTCTTATCGACCACGAGTGTCGCGTCAGTGCTCGGTAAGAACTCGGATTCAGTCACACGCTACGTGCCCAAGAAATGGCGACCACCAACGTTGCCTGATGAACTATAGAAAATGTATTTGGAGTTGACCTTGACCGTAGGCCCATACTAAGCCTCAAGGTTTCAAAGATACAATCGGTGTCTATATAAACAATTGGTTGAATGCGATTTGAGCCTATGATTCATGAGACTACTCATGTAGTTTTCTTTCCCTTGTCCTGTCTATCATTATTGATATTTAGTGCTATTTTTTATTAAGAATTTTAAAAATTGAGTCAGTGTTAGGCTAATTATGGCTCTCTAAACTACGCATGCAGAAAATCGGAACCGTTCTTTAAACAGAGTCAATTCTTACAGCAAAATTAAAGGATTGCGGTTAGCTCAATCTAAAGTGATCCGAGTTGAAATCACGAGATACTAATATGACTCCCAGTAACATTCATGACGTAATACATCTGCAACCATTGTGCATCCGGACGACATTTGTGCGCTGGTACTGCCCCAAAGTTGTAGCAGGATTGTACACCCTTCGAATGATTATCGCCCATCAAGTCAATGAATCATAAGCGCGAACGCTGTGCATACGATACTTCAAGTAAACGTTTTATATTGTGGAGGCTGGGAACGCTATCATCAGTCAAGGAAAAAGGCTGTAGCACTTACAAAGTGATTATTAAAAAAGTGAAAGACGTTTACAAACCCCTTTAACGCGAAATTAGAGCGCAGCTCTTGAGGGGGAGGAGAGGGTATGCCCCTTTTCTCTACCCCTCCTCCTCCTTCTCCTCCTCCTTATTTCCTCCTCTTCCTTTCCTCCTCGTCTCCTCCTCCTCCTTTCCTCCTCCTGCGTACCCTCCCATCCTCCTTCGTACCCTCTCCTCCTCCTTCTCCATTCCCTCCCCTCCTCCCACAGCTTCCCTGCTAAATTTAGCTGAAAAATTTACGCCACGTGACCTCAACGCCAATTCAGTTCCCCCCTAAATTTAGCGCGGAAAATGACGTCACATGACTTGGTGCCACGTCACCTATGAACAAATTCAGTTTCTCCGCTAGAATTACCGATAAAATGTACACGTCACGTGCCATTAAACCAATTTAATTCCCCTCTAAATTTATTTGGGAACTGCATTGGTGTTGAGGTCAGGTGACGTCATTTTTCCCACTAAATCTAGCCGAGAAACTGAATTTGTCTGCTAAATCTAGCTGAGAAACTGAATTTCACCTCCAAATTCAGCGGGGAATTGAAATGGTGTTGAGGTCATGTGATGTCAGTTTTCCCGCTAAATTTAGCGCGGTTACGCCGATGCCAATGGTGACGCCGACCCCGCGAAACGCGGAAACGGGCGCCTAAGAGCTGCGCTCTAAAAAGCCTGAGGAAGGAACACGCAACAGGCCACTACTTTGTAGCATTTTGCGACATCCAGCGTTATAAGAAACCCATCGAAAAGGACAGGAGCCGTTCGCCTTTTCAGACGACAGCCCACGCACAGTCCTGTCGTGACCTCCCTGATGCTAGCGGAACTTCGTACACATACGCTAACTAAGAAAAAACAAAAAAAAAAACAGCGAGGTTCGCACTTGGGGCTAAGCAGCCTGCGAAGCCGAGACACGAACGGCAGTGTTGCTATTTTGTTGGCTCCACGATCCAGTGCTTTTGGCGATCCCCTTTTCACGGCGGCTTCCCCCCGCGCTCGCTCTTCCTACGTCCCAGCGATTCATTCACTGTTCCTCTCTTTTTGCGCTATTCCTTGCACACGCTCGGTGCTCGGACGGGTTTCCCGTCTCCTTCGAGCTCCGCGTGCGGGACGTCAGCGTTCCCGCACTGCCAACGGGAGGGCGGCAACGGGAGAACTTCGTCCAGCGTCCAAGGAGAAGGGCAAGATTGAAAGCCCGAGGATCCGTTTTCCAGGCCCGACTCAATCGATCGGGGCGCCGTCCGGCCATCCAGTGCGTGGCGGCAGTCACAGCGACATTGCCGTCACTTCCCCTGGGCGCCGCCATCTTGGCCGGACTCCTCCCTGCCTCCCTCCCAGCCTCGCTTCTCTCTTCCAGCCTGTTTGCCCCAAGTTTCGCTCTCTCGCTCTTTGTGTTGCGTATCTGTACGCGCCCGGCTGCGAATGCATGATAGCCCGCCGCTTCTCCGGCAATTCGAACGCGCTTCGTGGCAGAGACAGACAGACAGACAGACGGCGTCTCGCTCGTCTCGGTCACCTTTCACAGGCACGTACTTCTAGGTCTGCGCGCCTCGCGAACAGATTCGCGAAATTACGCACTTAAACATATACAAACACAAATAAGCACACGCACTCACACACAGATACACGCATGCTCGCGTACGGACGCACAAACAAACACGCAAACCCACACGCGCACACTCACGAAGCCGGGGCGACGTGGCGGCATGTGCAAGCACGCGATAGAGATTGATGAAAGCAGCTTCATTGACAGAAATGCTCGGGTATTTTATTTGTGTTTTCTCACCCATTAACAATCCAAGTGTGGGGGAGGTCGAGGTATGTTTGTCTGTATAAGGCAATCCTTGCAACACCCGACGTGGTTAATGCACACGAGAAAAGAAACGGGCAGCAGGCCCAGCAAGCTGCTCCACTGCGAAGACGACGGGCGTACGTGCCTTAGCGGCTGCAGAAGCGACTAAGGCGTCCTTAGTGTGTTCGGTGTTCGTCTTTGCGGGGCCATCTGGCGGCTATCAGACGAAAGCAGTCCGGCGTTCTGTGCAGCGCTTGCTTGCACCGCAAATGGGGGAAGCAGATTCGGGTGCTGCTTGGATGTAGGTTTAGATTCCGGTTCCTTGCTTGCTTTCCCGCGCCTGCGCAATCGCTTCCTCGCAGGGCAGCCGAAGGGAACGAGCTGGGTTCGCTTTCACGGCGGCTCTCACGCCGTCTCGCACACGAGTCACGCCTCGTTCATCCGAACGACCGCTGCACTGTGTAGTCGTGTTTCCCGTTTGAATTGCGACACTCGTTTGCTTATGCGGGGAGCGCCTGCGGTCGTACGCGCCCGGTTACCGGGATAATTCGGGATAGATCCGCTTAAGAAAACGACGAGGCTAACGATCGTGATAGGTCAAACACTTGCCCCCTCCATGGCTCGCTGCCCTAAGGGCTCAGCTTTTAATAGTAACGTTACGAAACCTTTTACGTTTGTTCGCTGGTCGCTTCGTTTAGTATCAAAGAAACCGATGCACAGTGCAATAGTTTCGACCAAATATAGGCTACAGTTGTTGACAAAACCGCCGCAAGTTTTAATCTAGAAACACTCCATCTGGAATAGCCACTATCCCGTAGCTTCGCTTGCTTGCTTGACCACCCCGCCTAGATAAAAAGCCAAAGTGAATATTTTCACGCGTCACCTTCCGTGACGGTGCACATAAGGAACACGAGTGATGCGTCAACGTTCTGGGGGAACTCGCGTTCAATCAGTACCAACACGAGTCTCAGCCGAACGCTGACACTGCAGTCGCGTCCAATATATGATCCGCGGTGGCCCTCGGTAGATGACGCATGAAATTCAACCCCACGGCTTTCAATCTATAGGTGGTGTTGGCTTGGCTGTCGAGTATACGAAGTCACGCTGAAGTCGAACCGCCATCTAAGAACCAGAGACCAACTTGAATTCATATGCGACTCAGCACGTTGTTAGCTTCAACACACGAACACTGACTGCATCTGGGCAGTTTGATAGTTTAGACCCATGTTGCGGATAAAAAAAACAGGACGCGGGATGGCCAAAAAAACGTGCTTTTCGTGTAAGGCTCGTCAAAGTATGAGGCGCTGGAGAAATTCAGCCTTCTGCGTTAAGTCCTTATTTCGAACTCTTTTTGTTCGCCTTCCGCCCATTGAAAAGCATGCGGGAAGGGCCTTAGAACGCACCTGGTATCGCTGCGCCGCAGCGTTCTTCCGCATGTCTGCTTTCCTCGCCGTCACCATGGCAACGAACGCCGAATGAATGGAAGCACGCCGAATGAATGGAAGACGGCGTTCGTAAAATGGCGTCAGCTGTTGCTGGCTTCACGCGGCGGTACCGGACGTGCTTCCATTCATTCGGCGTTCGTTGCCATGGTGACGGCGAGGAAAGCAGACATGCGGAAGAACGCTGCGGCGCAGCGATACCAGGTGCGTTCTAAGGCCCTTCCCGCATGCTTTTCAATGGGCGGAAGGCGAACAAAAAGAGTTCGAAATAAGGACTTAACGCAGAAGGCTGAATTTCTCCAGCGCCTCATAATTTGACGAGCCTTATACGAAAAGCACGTTTTTTTGGCCATCCCGCGTCCTGTTTTTTTTATCCGCAACATGGGTCTAAAGTATCAATCTGCCAAATATTTTATACAGGCTTGTCTTTAACACTCCCGCTTCTGCTACGCGCTGGCTTTCTACTCTCTTTAGGTTTTAATAACAAGCTTTAGTTATTTTTCTCCGAGCAATCGACGCTGCTACCTAGGTCTTATTCTTAACAGGAGTAAAAAAGGCTTCCTAGGAAAACATTCCCCTCTAAATATAGCGGGGAATTTTTCGCGCTAATTTTATTGGGAAATTAAGCGATAACTTCACGCTAATTGTTTTTTTTTTTTTGGGGGGGGGGGGGGGGGATCAGGAGCGGAGGAGGGAAAGCTACGGAGAGAAGGGTATGCCCCTACTCCTCATCCGTACCCTCGCCTCCTCCTCTCCTGCTCCCCTCCGATTTAGCGGGAAGTTATCGCTAAATTTCCCGCTAAATTGAGTGGAAAAAATTCCATACTAAATTTAGCGGGGAATGTTTTCCGCTAAATTGAGCCTGGAACTTCTTTGCGCTGAATTTAGCGGGGAAATTTTTCCGCGAAATTTGGCGGAATATTTTCCGCTAAATTTAGCAAGGAACTTTTTCCGCTAAATTTAGTGGGGAATTTTTTTGTTAAATTTAGCGGGGTAATTTTTCCGCTATATTTAGCGGGGAATATTTTACGCTAAATATAGCGGAGAATTAATATAGCGGAGTAATACATATATGGGATTGCTTCAATTTTGTAAGTAAACAAAACCGCTTTTCAAAATTTTTTAAGACATATTTTGGCTTCACAAAAAAAATATTAAGTGGAGCAGGGTCAAAATCTGCTTTTACTCCGTGATTTCTCTACCCAGTCCTTTACACCGGTATGAATACGGGAAGTATACAAAACTGAAAGTATTTTTTTTGTGTGCTTTTATACCTATTTCTTTGTTCGAAAACAAAATACTTTAGCATTTTGTTTTCCTGAGCTAAAAAATGCCAATCATCGTCTTTTTGACAATTCTGTGGAATATTCAGAGCCTTGTATCTCATGAGTTAATATATTTGTCGCTTACCGAATACTATGCGGCACTATTTCTATACATGGGCTATCGAAGGACATAAGTTTACTGTATTTTATTTTCACGAAATATTCTATATAAAATCTAAAATATCGTTAAAATGAGATTTACCGATATTTTGAAATCGCTTTATAAAAAAAGCATCTTTTTTATTTCGTTAAATTTTTGTATCATTGCTGCCAATCCTATTAACTTTCAATTGGCTTGATGCGAATTCCCCCCTTTTTTTTGTTGTATCTTCTCTAGAAGTGATCAAAATCGCAACCACGCTATCGGAAGGCCATACGCAGTTTCCGAAGGTCGGCTTCGCTGCAGAGATTATACTGCTTATTTTTCTGTTAAAATGCAGCGGGTAAACTCATTTTGATTAAGAACACTTGGGCTTGGCTACATATTGTATTTTTTAATTTTTGTATAGAAGAAAACTGACATTCCGTAGTCCGATCATTAGCGGTGCAGAGGATGTTCCATTATCCGGTGTGTAAAGCCAGGGCACAAATGGCGGAGATAACGGAACGTGCTCATCATGTAGCCAGACCGGGGTCATATATCTGTTTGTGCTATACACAGCTTATAAGACTCGAAACACCTCGCCAAAGTACACAATTTTCGTTCGCAGGACGGCTCCTTGATACGGATGTCAAAGGACATGTTGAAAAAATTAAAACAATGACAAGAAGCGTTGTGCTTTTCGAGTTGTCGGAGAGAGAAATCAATACATTCAGGAAGCACAAAAAAAAAAAAACAATAGGCCTCCGTAGGTGCTCGAAAAGGAAATCGCTCCTCATATTTGTGATGCAGAGTTCATGAGCCAGGCCAGGAACCTAAGGTGACATTCGCACGAGATGTACAGTCTCCCGCAATTTGAAAGACATTCGCCGATGCTGTTTATGCAGCGGTGCCAAGTCCACCTTGGCCGGACGCGCTTTATTTTGAAGAAGAAAATGAAACAAACAATTATTTATACCCAAACCCAAGCAATGTCTACCTAGTCAAAGCGAATCTACAGTAGCCACCTAAAATAAAATCGTAAAATCGCTTTTCCATATTTCCAAAGGCTGTGCAATCTCTGCATTGAGCTCGGTGCGACAAAGTGGAGAAACTACAAGTCTGCAGAGACATTAAGTGACTACTTTCGCTGCCTTCTGTGCATGTGGGAATCGTTGCTTCTTGGCGTTCAGAGATAGCAATAAGTCGTGAACAAAACCCAACACTTGTATTTTTAACTGCACACGCTCCTTGAAAAAGAAGGGCCACCGTTTCGGGTTCACCGCTCGCTCGCTTTGGTTCCAGCTTTCGTTCTGTTAGTCTCGACTTTCCTGGCTGTTGATCCAATGATCAACAGCCAGGAAAGGTTTCACTTACATGCATTGCTTCCAAGATATTTTAACACATTTTATATAGTTCAACATATAGTTACCTAGACTCTAGTCCTTTCTTTTCCCCCTGCCAGCACGGCTTTTGTCGAGGTTATTCATGCGTTACACAGCTTGCAGTATTTACCCATTGTGTTTCAAGTACCATAGACAACAAACAGAGTGTTGATTGTGTATTCTTGGACTTCCGCAAAGCTTTTGACACCGTGCCAAATCATCTATTGTTAAACAAACTTGTATCTCTGGGCTTCACCGATAAAATCGTCAACTGGGTTGCTGACGATCTTTCCGATCGCGAGCAAACTGTGGTACGTAATGGTAAAATATCTTCACCAGTGATCGGGACCTCCGGTGTACCACAGGGAAGTGTGTTAGGGCCCTTGCTATTTCTTATATTCATTAACAGTATTTGTGAGAACATACAGTCTCATATTAAGTTATTCGCGGACGACTGCATAATACATAGAATTATTGAAAATGGCGTGGACGGCAGTGTGCTTCAAAACGATTTAAATGTGCTTGAAGACTGGTGTGACCGTTGGAAGATGAGCTTAAATATCTCCAAGTTTAAACACATGTGTGTTTCTCGCAGTGCATCTTCCCCAACCGAATACAAACTGAAAAAATGTTATACTTGACCGTGTAGAAAATTATAAGTACCTGGGAGTTCATTTGTCGTCCAGCTTGAAGTGGAATGATCACGTGGATAACACTGTTGCTAAGGCTAGTAAAATGTTGTATTTTATTCGCAGGAATTTTAAGAATACGTCTCGCAGTGTAAAACAAACATTATATTTTTCTTTCATTCGACCAATTTTAGAATATGCTTGCGTCATCTGGGACCCACCCCAAAGTTACCTTGAACAAAAGTTGGAACCGGTTCAAAACCAGGCATTACGGTTCGTTACAGGTGATTACAGCCCTTATACAAGTTGTACAAAAATGAAAAACAGTTTAGGTTGGGATTCACTTAAAGAGCGAAGAAAGTGCTTGAGAATGAAATTCTTTCAGAGCATATATTACGGATGGACTGGTATTGAAAGAAGTCTTTACATTTTTGAACCACACTATGCATCTGCAAGACGGGATCATTCTAAAAAAGCCGAGGAATTTCGTTACAATACTGACTGTTTTTAATTTTCATTTTTCGTTCAAACCATTACAGAGTGAAATACACTTAGGGAAGAAATTGTATCTATTACTGATAATGATCTCTTTTATGATAAACTGCAAATCTGTATCCGCGATTAATAATATATGTTTTATTGTTGTTCCTTTTATTTATTGTATGAATATGTAGTGTTATTGCATAATGTTTCCTGTACCCCCCCCCCCCCCCCCCCTGCATAATGCCTAATGGCGCTGCAGGTATTCATGTAAATAAATAAATAAATAAATAAAAATCTCGGCTGCATCCAACCGCTGAGGTACAAAGTTCAGCTCGCCCTCGCGCTCGATCGTCTCCGCAAGCCGATACCGTTGTCAAAAGTTCCAACAGTGCATATTGCGTTGCTCGTGAACTCAACTATTTAAAGCACAGCAACATATTGTTTTACAAGTGCATGCTAAATATAATATTTTAGCCGTACTTAATAAAACTTACTATTCATCGCCAATTGGTGTTTGTGTTCTGTAAAAACATTGAGACGTTGTGTTGTGTTCGTCCCCTTCTGTGTTCCTGAGTCTCGAGTTTTATTACCATGAATCACCACCAGCTAGCTTGTTTTTAAGTATTATTGCAGTCCTCGCTTCGCGTGAACTCAGTCCGTGTTCCCCACTTCGTTCCTGTAAATTGCTTTTCCTTCTTAAAGAGTGGCATGCGATGTACATATTTTTTATACACACACTGCCGATAAAGAGAAGGCACTTACATGGTTATTTGATCGCACAACGCGACAAGACGCATCATGGATTGGCGGCCCGTGCCAGATGCTTCGGGCGTAACGGAGACGGGCCTATAGCGTGAGGGGCCAGACGTACTGCACGTGCCCTACAAGCTGTGTACACCACAAGCAGATACATGACCCCGGTCTGGCTACATGAAAAGCTCGTTCCGTTTTCTCCGCTCTTTGTGCCCTGGCGTTACACACCGGATAATGGAACATCCGCTGCACCGCTAACGCTCGGACTAAAGAATGTCAGTTGTCATCATTACAAAATTAATCAAATACAATATGTAGCCAAGCACGAGTGTTCTCAATCAAAATATATTTACCCGCTGTATTTTAACCAGACAAGTACACGTTACTCAAGAAAGGTAATTAAATTAGTTACTGAGTATTGACGTCAAAAGTAGTTTGTAGGGGTGTGCGAATAGTGATTTTTGAAACCGAATCGAATACGAATCGAATAATTGTGGCACCGAATCGAATACGAATACGAATCGAATAATTTTCGAATAGTTTTCGAATAGTAAATAGAGAGCTACTAAAGAAGAGCAAAGATAATATAAAATTATTTTTATTGTTCCAAAATGTTTTGTTAAAATTATTGTAAAAATGCGACTAGACGATAATGACTGGAGTTCAACGATATATAAATAAATAGAGACAAAAGCTGCTAAAATATTCGAATGCTAAACTTAATATCAAGGTTCACGCGGAGGCTGAACATAAAATCACAGTTCGCGTGAGCCCGGTACATCCTGAAGCATTGTACATAGTAGGAAGAACTCTACATTCTCTTTTTATTCCTTGTTGTAGCAGCTGTTCTGGCTTCTTCAATTCGTTGCATGGGAACGGCCGAAAAACTTCCACACCCTACTGCACTTTGTCTTCGAACAACTTCCCGCTTCTACCAATCTACTCCGCTCATACAGAGCGGCTGTACCGTTGCAACCAGTTCTGGTTGCACGGTACCGCCGCTCTCTCCACGACACGCTTTCCGAAAGCGTGCGCGAGCAGTCTCGTGCGAAAGTGGTCCCTAAAGGCTGAACCGAATGTAAGCGATTTAGCGAGCGACGATACGAGCGACAGCGACGAGAGTCAGCTTCGAGCGACGGAGATTTTTCACTGCCGCTCGACGCGTCGCACTGTGTTTGGATTTCTGGAAAACGCCCTCATCGCCTTCGTCGCTTGCTCACGCAACTTCCGTGCGGCTTGCCTCATAGCGCGACTGGCCGAGCGACAGCGACGCGGGTCGACGTCGCCTGTCTCGTCTCTCGGCAAATCGCTTACACAATGGTCCCTAATGGAGGCAACAGCAACGTACGTATAGAGAGAAACTGCTGCTGCCGATGATGATAATCATTGTCTAGGAGAAGAGGGTATGTACTGCCATCTTGCGGGCACGTATGGCAGGCGTGCCGGCGCGTTGTGGGACGCATGTGAAGGGAATCTCGCGGCGCGACACCGTAACGACTATTCGAAAATTATTCGAAAAATATTCGAACCTTTTGAAAATTATTATTTGATTCGATTAACGAATCGAATAGGGTAATATTCGATTCGTTATTCGAAAATGGCGAATATTCGCACACCCCTAGTAGTTTGAGTAGAGTAGAAATTACTCAAATAGAAAGTAATTGAGAAAATTACTAATTACCGTAAAAAAGTAGCAAATTACTTTTGAAGTTACTTTTGAAGTTACTTTTATATTTTTTATGTTAAAAAGAAAGTACACAGGTTTTGATCCGTAAGCAAAATTGTGCTAGCCAAATATGAATCGGCTTGTTTTTTTCACAGAATCTGCTTCTGCGTGCCTAAATGTTTTGTACTTTCTTGTTTGTTTGGTCAATGATGCTCTGCGAATGTGTCATTTGTACTTTGAGGTTTAGCACTGTCTGAGGTTGATTTTTTAGACAGTGTTTACTTATTACAACGGTTAAACCAGCTGAACCACGAAAATAGGGAGAAAGGAGTGAAGACAGGCTATCGCTGGACTACCAACTATTTAATACTGATCCTTCGTTTTCTTCTCTTTATCTCCTGGCGTTGTGGCTACCTTCTCGGAACTTATTCCATCATTTAATGTTATTGCTCCTCTATTATTGCCTTCATTTTCTTGCTACTTGATCTTTCTGTGCCATCTCGGATACTGGTTTGCCGAAGGAATCTTTTTTCGCTTGCCTGTAGGGCAATAGATGGTGAACTAACGCAGTTTTCTTCTTTATCATCGATGGCCAAGGCCTCAAGTATTTCCCGGGCGAGCTGGTCTTTGTGGTGAGCCAAGATGGTTCCCATTTCGAGCTTTGCCTCGCACGTGCACGCTCGACAATGAGCAGCTAAATGCCCCGGCCCTGTTAGGGCTCTTATGTTTGCTGCATGCTCACGTGCTCGATCGTTCACGCACCTTCCCGTTTGTCCAATATACACACGCCCACATGACAGTGGTATGTTGTAAACTACTCCCTTTTCGCATTGGACGTACTTATTCTTATGCTTGGTGTTGCAAGTGCCGGTGTTGTTGGCCTCACCTAGATTAACCTTCCGGCACATGGCATACCCCTTGTTGGGTGCCGAGCACACTACTTTGACGCCCTGCCTTGTGGCGATCTTTTTGAGCCTATGGGTGACACCATGAATATACGGAACCACCGCGAAAGGTGATCTAGGAACCTTCTTTCGTGTGTTAGAGTCATCCTCTCGGCTGGATCTCTTGATGTTTTGGCAGAGTTTTTCACAGATGGAGGCTAAGAAGGGTCTCGGATATCCGGCCTCATGAAGTCTGGAGATTTGGGTCTCGAAGCTTCTTCCCATCTGATGTGAACACGTTTTCCTGAGGCTAGCTGTGAGAGCTGTGGTGGCGACCCCTTGCTTTACATTTTTCGAATGTTCAGAGTCAAAGGGAAGGAACCCTTTCCCCGATCGCGTTTCGTATCTCCAACAAACGTGTTCATTTTGGAAGTCCAAGGCCAAATCCAGAAATCTGATACACCTATCAGCGGGAAGCTCGTATGTAAAGGTGAGGCCCATGCAATTTGCTTGAAAATCCCTAAGAGTGGTGTTAAGGCATCCGTCTGATGTTTCATCAACTTCGGAGGTACATAAAATAAGAAAGTCATCAACATACCGAAAAATAACTGCAACCCGTGGATCTTTCAAAGCTTGTTGTATAACAACCCCAGACGCGCCTAAAAAGACGTCACAGGAGATAAAGAGAAGCCAGGAGATAAAGAGAAGAAAACGAAGGATCAGTATTAAATAGTTGGTAGTCCAGCGATAGCCTGTCTTCACTCCTTTCTCCCTATTTTCGTGGTTCAGCTGGTTTAACCGTTGTAATATGTACCACCAACTAGCTCAGCTTCTACCCCCTGTTAGTTATCTTTCTAGTTATTTGAGCACGCCTAGTCTTAATTTCAACCTTCTGAAACCGGAGGCCCTATGCCTTTGTATTGCAACTTCCATCTGCCAAGCAAGACTGCTCTCTCGGAGCATACAAAAGAAGATCCTCCTGGTTGAAGTGCAATCCTTCTTTGGAGCGGTAAAGCCATCCCAGGGGCACGCTCAACGAGTGTCCAAGATCCTCAGGTCCGAAAAGTGGCGGCAGGTCCGCCTCCTTACCGATGTTCTGCGAGCTAGGTGTCCTACCTACAACTGGTTTTCCAACCACATCGCAATGACAAGGTATACGACGGAGAACCTATGGATTCAAAGTTTCCTCCCTATCTGGCGTCAACTCTTGGCAACACATCGACTAGCCAAGGAACTTGAGAAGAAGCATCCGATCCAGGTGATCGGGAATGTAGAGATTTCCACAACAGCAAGACAGGTGCTGGAAAAAGGGCCTAAGTTCGCCATAGCTCCCAAGCTCGAGAGGGTGGACAACGTTGCTCTCGTAAGGAAGATAGCCGCCAAGGCCCCCCAAGAGAAAGGCCCTCAAATCATAGATGAGG
The DNA here is from genome assembly GCA_013358835.2 of Ixodes persulcatus. NCBI lineage: Eukaryota > Metazoa > Arthropoda > Arachnida > Ixodida > Ixodidae > Ixodes > Ixodes persulcatus. The sequence goes on along the minus strand of JABSTQ010009368.1, from coordinate 828,033 downwards.
GCATCCAAGCCTTTGAAAACCTCAAACACAAGGGAAAGGCAAAGGTGAGCTTCAGATCTACCATTCAAGAGTTACGAAGGAAAGACCTTAAACTTTGCGTCTCGGAAAAAGAAGGAGGTTTTGTGGTTCTGAATTCAAACATCTATGAAGAAAAGGCCCCAACAAGCGATTAATAAGAATTTCATCAAGGTAGACGATAAACGGGCAAAAGCAGCCAAAAGAACCATCATTGACCTGTTCGACCAAAATCAAGCCAGCCTTTGCACCAAGATCAAAGGAGCGGCAAATGGCCAGCTTTCGGTGTTTTTCTCCGCCAAAACTCACAAGGAGGGCATTCCTTTTCGGGCCATAGTCTCCGAAAGGACAACGTGGCAAGCATGTGTTTCCAGGTTTTTGGCACAACATCTCTCAAAAATACATATTGAGGATCCATTCCGGATTCCCAACTCAGAGCAAGTAATAACTTATCTTGAAGAAAAAGGAAGTAGAATTGTCTCGGGGTTTTCCCTGGACGTACAGGACATGTACTACTCCATCCCTCAAGCAAGGCTGCTGCACGTCCTCAGAGATACCATTGAAAATCAAGGCCTTGCGAAGTTCCAAAATGGAGCAGGTGTTAGCGTAGATACCTTCTTGGAGGTTTTAAGGGTTTACCTTTCCGCAACGGTAGTGACTTACCAAGATCAGCACTTTGTCCAGAAGAGTGGAGTGTGTATCGGTTCCAAAGTGGCACCCTATTTGTGTGACGTCTTTTTAGGCGCGTCTGGGGTTGCTATACAACAAGCTTTGAAAGATCCACGGGTTGCAGTTATTTTTCGGTATGTTGATGACTTTCTTATTTTATGTACCTCCGAAGTTGATGAAACATCAGACGGATGCCTTAACACCACTCTTAGGGATTTTCAAGCAAATTGCATGGGCCTCACCTTTACATACGAGCTTCCCGCTGATAGGTGTATCAGATTTCTGGATTTGGCCTTGGACTTCCAAAATGAACACGTTTGTTGGAGATACGAAACGCGATCGGGGAAAGGGTTCCTTCCCTTTGACTCTGAACATTCGAAAAATGTAAAGCAAGGGGTCGCCACCACAGCTCTCACAGCTAGCCTCAGGAAAACGTGTTCACATCAGATGGGAAGAAGCTTCGAGACCCAAATCTCCAGACTTCATGAGGCCGGATATCCGAGACCCTTCTTAGCCTCCATCTGTGAAAAACTCTGCCAAAACATCAAGAGATCCAGCCGAGAGGATGACTCTAACACACGAAGGAAGGTTCCTAGATCACCTTTCGCGGTGGTTCCGTATATTCATGGTGTCACCCATAGGCTCAAAAAGATCGCCACAAGGCAGGGCGTCAAAGTAGTGTGCTCGGCACCCAACAAGGGGTATGCCATGTGCCGGAAGGTTAATCTAGGGGAGGCCAACAACACCGGCACTTGCAACACCAAGCATAAGAATAAGTACGTCCAATGCGAAAAGGGAGTAGTTTACAACATACCACTGTCATGTGGGCGTGTGTATATTGGACAAACGGGAAGGTGCGTGAACGATCGAGCACGTGAGCATGCAGCAAACATAAGAGCCCTAACAGGGCCGGGGCATTTAGCTGCTCATTGTCGAGCGTGCACGTGCGAGGCAAAGCTCGAAATGGGAACCATCTTGGCTCACCACAAAGACCAGCTCGCCCGGGAAATACTTGAGGCCTTGGCCATCGATGATAAAGAAGAAAACTGCGTTAGTTCACCATCTATTGCCCTACAGGCAAGCGAAAAAAGATTCCTTCGGCAAACCAGTATCCGAGATGGCACAGAAAGATCAAGTAGCAAGAAAATGAAGGCAATAATAGAGGAGCAATAACATTAAATGATGGAATAAGTTCCGAGAAGGTAGCCACAACGCCAGGAGATAAAGAGAAGAAAACGAAGGATCAGTATTAAATAGTTGGTAGTCCAGCGATAGCCTGTCTTCACTCCTTTCTCCCTATTTTCGTGGTTCAGCTGTTTTAACCGTTGTAATATGTACCACCAACTAGCTCAGCTTCTACCCCCTGTTAGTGTTTACTTGTTTACAGTATTGCGTAAAGTACATCTAAAGAGTACTTGAAGTAAAGTACAAAGTAAATTAGAGGTTATGTACTTCAAGTAAAGTAGTAAGACACCGGTTGCAATGCACTTTGAGTAACATACTATAAATACAATACATTTCAAGGTAAAGTACAAGTACTTTTAACACAATCTTTCATGATGACCTTACATTCCCTATACAGTGTTTTTTAACTGGTATGCATTGCTCCAGGGGTAATCGGAGGTGCATCAGTTTTTACGGAAATGGCCGCAAATATTGTATAAAGTCAAGTCGCCACGGAGTAGTTGTTTTACTCTTGCTGACGAGCTATTGAACAGAATCAACTTATAAGTCACTTATTTCTGTCGGTCTTATAGCCGCCATTACTTCATTCAGAAAAATGACCAGATGACGTCTCGAAAGAGCGCGTTTTCACACGACGATACCGCCATTTTTTTGTTTTCGAATTCGGGAAATGTACATTGAAGTCGCGAGTTTTACTTTCCTCGGAAAATACAAGTACATGTTCAGAGAATTTACTTCAAGTAAAGTACAATTTTTCTAAACACTAGTACTTTAAGTACCATGCACATAGAGTACTTCCCAACACTGCTTGTTTTATATTTTTTATATAAAACGTTGGGGGAATTACTACAGGTTTCTCGAACGATCTATGAATCTTTGAAGATCTGCATATTCTGAGTTTCGGGATGAAAGGCGACGCAAAAAGGTAATCTTTGCGTTGCCCTTTAGCACGCGATTCGAGTACAGCACGAACTACGGGAGCACAAGATCAGTGTAGAGGAGGTGCTGCATTTTGTTGCCTTCTTTGAGTGAGGATGCAGTGTGTGCACCTCCTGTAGTGGGCGAGAGTTTCTACGTTGGGGAGAAGCGGAGACCAGTCCTTTCTTCAAAAGGGTCAAGTCTCCTTGAGCTTCGGGACACAGAAAAACGCCAGTCTTCGGCGCTAATCACGCAGTTACTCGGCCTCTCTTGCACCATGTCTGTTCGCTCCCTGCGCCTCGTCGCAGTGTTGCTGCAGTGGGAAGGGGGGGGGGGGGGGGGTCTGGTGAAAATTTTGGGGGGTTTCGGACTCTCCAAACCATTTTCTTCCTGCTCCCCCCCTTCCTACGCCACATGCTTCCCCTCTTTGCAAATATCAGCTGATCTTCGAGTATCTTATCTCCTTTGAGCAGGAATGTGTTTTGAAAGGCAAAACAACCACTAAAATTCGAAAGTAATTTGTAACTTGAGTAGAAGTTACAAAAAAAATAATTAAAGTGAACTACTAATTACCGCAATAAAAGTGTAATTGAAAGTTACTAAACTACTCAGAAAAGTAGTTAAACTACAGTAACCTGAGTAGAGTAGTTGAACTACGTCCAAGTCTGATTTTAACAGCAAAATAAGCATTATAACCTTTGCAGCAAAGCCGACTTGCGGAAACTGCGTTTGGTCGTTCCGAAAGCGTGGGTGGGATTTCGATCACTTCTTGAGAAGATACAACAAAAAAGGAGGATATCGCATCAAGCCCATTGAAACCTAATATGATCGGAAGCTATAATAAATTAATTGAACAAAATAAAAAGTATTTTTTAAGCGGGTTCAAATAATCGGTAATTTTCATTTTTGACGATATTTCGGATTTTATATAAAATATTCCGAGAAAATAAAATAGGCTAAACTTATAACCGTCGACAGCTTATATATATATATTAAATCGAAAGACCCTCCCCGAACAGCGTGTTCGATTTGTTTTACATGAAACCACCCAGCAAGTATCTTCATTGCAAAGTCGGTCATCCAGGAGCTAGGGAGCGCGATTCTCACACCGCGCTACCCCCATCGCTGAAAGTTGTGAATTCTTCTTATCGTTATTATTGCACTATTTTATCTTAGTATGTTCAGCATGGAGCCCTTCACGTTTCGGCGATTCTTATCACGCTGTACATGAGAAATTTAACGATTTAACGAGAGCAGTTGGACTGCTAACCTGGAGTCTTTTAACGTGTTACATGAAGTATTGATACACAAAAGACACGAGGGCATGAAGCTCATCTAGATCGAAGTGACCAAGAGCGGTGATCGAGCCAAGGATTTCTGGGTTCTGATGAGCAAGATATCACTCCACGTGCTCTCAACTGATGCGCGCTAATACTCTCGGCCACCGGACTCTCGTCAGAGCAACCAGAAATGCGATAGAGAAAATTTCATGAAGAATAATTAATTGCAACGCTTAGTCGGGAGCACTATTCTCTGTGGCATGTACAAGCGTGTGCTGCTCAGGAGAACAAAATTGTAGGATTGCCTCGTCCACAACTTTTGGTTGCGACGGCACTTCCTGAGGAAAGTCAAAGAAGTGGAGTTCAGTTAACAATGGATGATGATCACGAAGATAAAATTAGTAACCGAAAGAATCGGTTTTTCACTACAGAATAGGGCAATTCTTAAAGGTCAACTAATATCTACAAAAAAATGATACGCAATGCTTCTAGAAAATAACATTTCCTTTGGCACTTGATATGCTGATACCCCATGAAGTTCACGGCTGAACTTCAGCGTGTCTCTCCGTAGCTCTTCTTTGTCTGCGAGCTTGCTATTCTTTTTTTTTTTTCTGGTAGCAATTTTGTTTTCTGGTAGCACGTCACCGCTTTCACGCAATGACGCAAGCCCGTCTGTTTCTTCACTTGCTCCTGCACTCTAAGAAAAAAGGGAGTGGTACTTTCTCCGTCCCATATATCGCTCTGCTCAGGGAGGAAATTCACGCCTTTCGGCAAAGGAGAGAATTTCCTCCCCCATACCAACATGGCGGTCGACGGGTGCGAGGCGAGCGACGGGCAGTTGTAACGAGGTGCACGGCTCACGCGGCTTCGCGAAAGCAAGCCACAACGCGCGTATTCCTATTTGACGACCCCAAACATCCGTCTCCAAGCACCGGTACCGCACCCAGCGCGACGCAGACTTTATTGAGCATACCAACTGGATGCGGTAAGTGGCCGGTAAGCGACGACGAGACTCGGAGACATGCTGATGGACAAACCGATGCAACCACGCTTTTATAACGCCTTTGCTCTCCTTTGTCGTCTAGATATCCACTCGTTCGTATGCATTCAGTAGCTTTTAACGCACGGAGGGCGCTTATCAGTCAATAGGACGCTATAACAAGCGATCGAGACGACGATATACTTTCTCTGATTGCTTCCATTTCGAAGGAATGAATAAATACGCAGCACGGAACACTGTGAAACGGGCGGTGACCTGCGCCACCTAGTGTTCTCTAGCGCCAACACCAGATGGCGCTTCCACAAGCATCATCATCATCATTATCATCGATTTGAGGAAAAAGAAAAATCAGGCCTAACAAGGCAGCAGCATTGCGCCGCGGTACGCACAACACAGCCTCCCTCCGACACAGATTCATACAAACACACACAGGCACATACACAACAACAACAACAACACCAAACTCTACTCACACGCCCTACACACTGACAACCTACGCCGACCACTCGGAGTATATATAGTCAACGAATTTGGAACCGCAATTTACCTGTGTATTTGTCATCAAGAAATAATGTTAAAAGCATGTTGCTTTGTACGCGCCAACGTTGCATTCAAGAAAAATATCTTGAGCGTGCTGAGGCATCTATCCCTTGCAAAATGGTGTAGCTAAATGTGGTAATTATTTTCCGTATTCGAAAAAAAACTACCTCTCCAAACGGTACCAGCCCCACGATTCAGCTCCCCCGCACAGCAGCTCACAGGCGCGCGTCCGCCGTCAATATCAGCCCCTGTTAAAGCGAGCTTTCCAAATGCGGGGGTAGCGTAAGGGTACGACGTCTGCCTCATATGCGGCGGTCTCGGGTTTGATCCCCCGTAAATACTTAATTTTTGTTTTTTTAGAGCGCAGCTCTTAGGCGCCCGTTTCCGGCTTGAGCGGCGTCGGCGTCGCCGTCGGCGTAACCGCGCGGTGCATGATGGGTAAATTTCCCCGATAAATCTAGCGGAAAATTTTCCCCACTAAATCTAGCGGAACATTTTTCCTGCTAAATCTAGCGGAAAATTTTCCCCGCTAAATCTAGCGGAAAATTTTCCCCGCTAAATTTAGCGTAAATATTTCCCCGCTAAATTTAGCGGAAAATTTTGCCCGCTAAATTTAGCGGAAAAAATTCTCCGCAAAATTTAGCGGGAAAATTTCCCCGCTAAATCTATCGGAAAATTTTCTCCGCTAAGTTTAGCGAAAAAAGTTCCCCGCTAAATTTAGCGGAAAATTTTCCCGCTAAATTTAGCGGAATTTTTTCCCAGCTAAATCTAGTGGAAAATTGTCCCCGCTAATTTTAGCGGAAATTTCCCCCGCTAAATCTAGCGGAAAATTTTCCCCCGCCAAATTTAGCGGAAAAAAATTCTCCGCAAAATTTAGCGGGAAATTTTCCCCGCTAAATCTATCGGAAACTTTTCTCCGCTAAGTTCAGCGAAAAAATTTCCCCGCTAAATTTAGCGGAAAATTTCCCCGCTAAATTTAGCGGAAAATTTTCCCAGTTAAATCTAGTGGAAAATTGTCCCCGCTAATTTTAGCGGAAATTTCCCCGCTAAATCTATCGGAAAGTTTTCTCCGCTAAGTTTAGCGAAAAAATTTCCTTGCTAAATTTATCGGAAAATTTTCCCGCTAAATTTAGCGGAAAATTTTCCCAGCTAAATCTAGTAGAAAACTGTCCCCGCTAATTTTAGCGGAAATTTCCCTGCTAAATCTAGCGGACAATTTTCCCTGCTAAATTTAGCGGAACATTTTCCCCGCTAAATTTAGCGGAAAAGTTTCCCCGCTAAATTTAGTGGAACATTTTGCCCGTTAAAGTTAGCGGAAAAAATTCTCCGCAAAATTTAGCGGAAAAATTTCCCCGCTAAATCTATCGGAAAATTTTCTCCGCTAAGTTTAGCGAAAAAATTTCCCCGCTAAATTAGCGGAAAATTTTCCCCGCTAAATCTAGTGGAAAACTGTCCCCGCTAATTTTAGCGGAAAATTTCCCTGCTAAATCTAGCGGACAATTTTCCCCGCTAAATTAGCGGAAAATTTTCCCCGCTAAATTTAGCGGAAAATTTTCCCCGCTAAATTTAGCGGAACATTTTGCCCGTTAAAGTTAGCGGAAAAAATTCTCCGCAAAATTTAGCGGGAAAATTTCCCCGCTAAATCTATCGGAAAATTTTCTCCGCTAAGTTTAGCGAAAAAATTTCCCCGCTAAATTTAGCGGAAAATTTCCCCGATAAATTTAGCGGAAAATTTTCCCTGCTAAATCTAGTGGAAAATTGTCCCCGCTAATTTTAGCGGAAATGTCCCCGCTAAATCTAGCGGAAAATTTTCCCCGCTAAATTTAGCGGAAAATTTTCCCCGCTAAATTTAGTGAAAAAAATCCCCCGCTAAATCTAGCTGAAAATTTTTCCCTCCCCCCGAGGTCACGTGATCCCTCCTCCCCATGGTGATGTGACCCCCTCAAGAACACGTGACCCCTCCCCCCAAATGGAGGAGAAGGGGAGGGAGGGGGAGGAGGGAGGAGGAGGGGAGGAGAAGGTGAAGGAGGAGGACCAAGAGGAGGGAGGAGGGGAGGAGGAGTAGCAGGGAGGATGAGGAGGTGAGGATGAGGGACGGGGTGGTTCTCATTTGAACCCGTTCGCATTTCTACCTTCTCGTTCAGCCGCGGACGCTTCCCGTGTTCCGCTTTCTTGTGTAAATAAAGATTGATTGATTAATTGACGGGCGCCGTGGCCCCTTCGCGCTATGCACGGCAGTTCTACAAAGTAGTCAAAAATCACCCGCGGCTCAAGTCGTAATTTTTATGTGGCCCAATGATGACAAAAAGCAAATAGTCAAAAGCGAATTTGGCCAAATATTTCGTTACACAATTAAAAAAAAAGATATACAGTGACTGGTTTTGTTTTTCCTTTTTAATATTAATCTTAGGAATATAACTTTTACATGCATACTCAGAGTTAACTGTTATTATCAAGAGGCGGACAAGAGTTTTTTTTTTAATTTTTAAAGTGAACTGTGTAGTTATAAAATAGGATGTTTCATTAAAAAACAATTTAATTCTTAAAACAAATCCGTGCAACTACGGTCGTTTACATGTGAGAAGCACCACTACCATGCAGAAATATCAGCCGTCACTGATAGGAAAAGCCTTGTATTAAGTGGGCAAGCCAACAAAAACATTTATTACCATTGCCATTCATGTCCCGTACACATGCGCTGAACTTGTGCGCCATACAATAAAAGCTAGAGTTTAAGGATGCATAACTCTATCCATACTTTATATATTTAGAATGCTGAAAGCTGTTGACACGGGACATTAGCAGATCTTGTAATTAAACAGATGTTTCCGTACAACTTGTGCTTACACCCGACTTTAGCAGATGTTTACATAGAACAGTAGTTAAAGCACTGACTCGCAGATGTTTCCGCAGAACTTGTACAAATTTCCTTCTCTTCAAGTGGCTTTAACATTTGTCTGTCCGTTTTGTTCGCTCAACATTCTTAAATTAATAATGCAGAGTGAATCAGGCCGTGACGTGTGTATCGAAAGTGAGAACGCTGAAGGGTCAAGGCCTGAGAAGAAGGGACCCAAACGCTGCCGAAACACACGCCGGTATTAACGAAACGCGAGCAGAAAGAAGCGAAATGAGGCAATTAATGCATAAATAAAGTGTCAGCGAGCAAAACAAAGGATGTTGCGGGACGAGAAAGGTGGCGGAACCGAATCCGAGCGGAGGTGAAAAGCTTATAATTTTTTATCTTGAGCCGCCATGCTCGTACTGCCGGTTAACGTGATCGTTCGGTGGCTGTACCCTAACAGGGAGTTCCCCAGCCTAGAGACTCTGCCTGCAGGTCTGAGAGTGCTGAGGGATGGAGCGATCCTGCGTAGTGCAGCTGTTGTTGCTCCCGATGACATTACGAGGTATATTGCGCTGCGAAGTTACACTTAACACATAAACACGCAATCTATGAGACGATATGGAAGACGGATAAGAACACGACGTACTTGTGAAAGCGCAGTCTTCCATCATGTTTCATAAATTGCGTGTTTATGTGATAAGTGTAACTTCGCAGCGCAATATACCTCATAATGTCAAACCAACTAGCCTAAATCCAAGCATTGTTAGTCCCAATGACAGCATTGCCTTGGGCTTGTAATGATTCAAACGTCATGACAAGGCAGAGAGTAGTCCGCGCATTGGCTTCTTCCATTAAGGAGGACCACAAAAAGATTACCTGGTTGATCCTGCCAGTAGTCATATGCTTGCCTGAAAGATCAAGCCGTACATGCTAAATACATGCCGAAACATGGCGAAACCGCAAATTTTGGTGGTTGTTTCGACCGTAAGCTTTCACACTGCGGAAGCATTGTTGTTGTCATCGATGAAGTGCTATTATTCAAAGAATGTGCAGGATTGTCGGGAATCGGACAAGAGAGAGAATGTCGAACAAGTGACCGTCTGTTGATATCGCTACCGTGTTTTCTCCGCACAGACGACGGAGAAAACGATATCGAGACACTTTGCGCTTCTCTGGTTCCTCTACGACGCAGTGCGCTTTTCTTCGTCGGCGTGCAATGAAATAGTAGCTACTTTGTGAAATTTAGCTTATCGAGAGGCTGCCCGTGCTGTTTGATACCTTTATAAACAAGGTGGAGCAGCCGAAAGATTACCGGTGCAGCCGAAGCTACTGCCGGACGTCGCCACGTTTCCTATCGTCGACGTTTGCGGCGCCTTGCACTCGGCTTAAACACCGTGGGCTCGGGGAAGTCTCTTCTGCGCTAAGCCCCGTGTTTCGGTTCATATTTAGGTGTGATGTCTGGGAAAATGCGCAAATTCCAAATTTCTTGGTGTTGTGTCACTTGCTGCTCACTATACCAGTTTCGCAGCATACTTAGATGCACTTTACTACACTTCACTTTGTATGAATTCCTACTAATAGGCTTTTGGGAAAACACCTGTTGGCATGTTTTTGTTTCTCACGGAAGCCGTCGGATACAGCAGACATGTGTTGTGCAGACGACGTGACAATGTTTGTGCAGCACAGCATGAACTGGTGTGGCAGATCTTGTGGCCCCTTGTATATCACATGGGTGCACATGCTTGGGATGCCGAAGGTATGATGTTGTCCGTCTTTGCCAAAGTTTCGGTTCGCGATAATGGCGCAAACAAAAGTGTACGAAAAATATTTTATTTTTCATGAAACATACGGTTTAAGCATGACTTGGCACTGGGTTGTATAAGTAATTTGCACCCTCAACATATACTGAAGCAAAGATTTAGAGGCATCCTAACCAACATAGACCGACTTCAACATTTGCAGCATTCCAAACACCTCACATCACTCCTGAGGCGCTGTCGACTGTAGCTTGCGCCATGTTGGGCTCCTTGCCTGCTGCCCCGTGTTCCTCTCAATGATCCTTGCTTGCTCTCGTGTCAAGCATAGGTTGTGGTACATGCATGACTCTGCGTTGGCAGGACACAGCAGTAGGAGCAAAACTTACGAAATGTTATCCCAAATTTCTACCTGGCCAGGCATGAGGCAGGATGAGCACCGATACGCTCGTAGCTGCTCGGTGTGCCGGAAAGCAAAACTACGTGGTGGTCAACCCCGCGGTCTCATGCAACCAATCGTGAGCCAGAGCCCTTGGCAGATTTGTTGCTGTGATGTCATGGGCCCCTTCCCACGTAGTCCCTGCAGCAATCAGTTCACTTGTTCGTGGTAACCGACCGCTTCATGAAGTGGGTTGAGCCATTTCCTTTGCGAAAGCTAAATTCCCAAAAAATCTGGGAATGCCTGGTTGAAATATTCGCTAGGTTCAGCTTTCCAGACCTGTTTGTAAGCGATAATGCCTCCTACCTAACGAGTAAGGTATGCGTGGACGCATGCGCGGTGCTGGAAATTAGACACAAAAGAACTTCCCCACACCACCCACAAGCAAACATCACGGAAAGGGTAAATCAAAACCTTAAGATGATGTAAGTGGCTTACACCGAGCGCCGCAAGGACTGGGATGCAAAACTACCGGAGCTGGCATTAGCAACCCGTACGACCACTAATTGGTCAACGGGTCTCACTCTCGCCCAACTGAATTTCAGCAAGGAGCTCGCGTTTCCGCTTTTTAACAATCTCCTTTCTACAGAGTCTGAGGGAAGGCTTCGCCCCTACCTGAAGTTCGCAAAGGACCTGCGAAGGCGCTTCTCCGACAACCTCGACGTCGCCCGAGTTCAGCAGTTGGAACAATACTACCAGGGGCGACGTGACCTACAATTCGAGGTGGGAGATTTTGTACTCCGGCGCACTCACCCACTGAGCGACGCCGCTCGAGGCTTCGCAGCCTCCCTTGCAAACAGGTGGGAAGGTCCGTTTTGCGTGCATAAAAAGTGCTCACCACTCACTTACAAACTAGTTCACTGCGAGTCGAGTGAAGAAACTGGACCTGTTCATGTCACCGACCTTAAAGGATTTTCTCAAGCAGAAGACGAAGATTCCCCGCAGGACCGGAACGAAACTAACGGCAGTCCCGTTCCGGAAACCCCCTTGTCTCCACCAAGGCGGCGGTATAACCTGCGACGTCGGTGACACCAAAGAGAGAGGAACCCCCCCCCCCCCCCCTTTTTTTTTTTTTTGCCTCCTCGGCTTCACCTCTCTCGCATTTTGGTAGTTTCCTTCTTCCACGGATCTACTCCCTTTTCAAGAGAGGGGAAAGAAGATTGTGTGCTCACCTCAGATCCGTTATTTTGAACTTTCTCGAAGGGGTGCGAAAATAATGTCAGGCTCAACCGTCAACTAAGCCCCCCCATATCGTCTGCTTCCTTGTTTCTCCACGAAGGTGGCTAGAGGACAACACTGTCACCACACCCGCCATCCGAACGACATGGCGGCTGGGCTCGTGGTGGACCGGGCCACCAAAGACGACGGCGCGTCAGGGGCGGCCCAGGGAACCATGGACGGCGGCCGCCCACTACAGGACGGAGCAGTAGCTGGCTCGGATCAAGGAGGATCACGTGGAGAGCAGCCAGCTGCTGGAGACGATCCAGAGCAACAAGGTGGCCGCCAGCCGAGCCCTGAGCCAGAACAAGGAGCTAAAGCGACAGCTGGAGGAGATGCGGATGTCTTTGACAAGCTGGAGCTGACCGAGCAGCTGCAGAAAGAGCAGCATGTGACCAAGGAGCTGGGGAGAGGGTGGACGCCGAACGCATCGCGCACGTCAACCAACTCGGCGAGCGCGACCTCCAACGGGCCATCACGCTCGTCCAGCGGCGCCGACCGGACCTGCAACTTGAGTCCGCCCAGCAGCGCCATCCACCCCCTGACGACCACACAACGATAACTCCGTCATCGACATGCCGGACAAAGTTTTAGGGGGGGGGGGGGGGGGGGGAGTGTGGGCACCCTGGCGGCTCTCCAGCTTAGTTGCCCGACTGCGGGGCACAGGTGGCTAACTTTCCTGCGTGGCGGCGGAAACAAGTCAGACATGCGGACATCGCGTGCGCTGCCTTGATAAGGCGGATCAGAGGCGGCGCACAGGGAGTCGCTGCCCGGACTCGAGCGCCGCCGGCAACGATGTTAGTGTATTTATTGTTTCGTTCATGTCCAATTAAGTGTAGTTTCTTGTTCGGGATCCGGCCCTTTGCCGCCGTCTCGTGCCACCTCTTGTTTTGTTTGTAGCGTCCAGAAGTCTTGGACACTGATTTCGGTGAAGGCCGGGCTGCTCGCACTCGCAGCAGCAGTCCGACGACAGTTGCCTGCTTAGGCCACCCGCACCAAGGTGCCCGTCGGACCGCCTCCAGTAACCGGGTAAAGAACCACTAAGGGAGGGCCTCCAACAGGTTTGCGATTGGCTGTTGTGGGGAGGACTTGTTCCGTTGCGGCTGGGGTCAATGCTTCTTGACTGCGGGATTGCGACCGCACCGTGCCAGTTTTACCCAAGCACTTGCAGGATCCGACTGACGAAGATGGTTCACTTGAGTGGTGATCTCCGTGGGCCCCAGCTTGCGATAGAGCGCGGCCAACGAGCTCCCACCTGTCGTGGCGACCCCGTACCCTCACGGGCCCCGCTGTGACCTTTGCGGACCTCTCGATGAGAGTTAGGCGAACATCTGCTTATCCCGCACGGAAGAACGCCATGCATGCCACGCCAACTCTCCTGCTTGACTTGGGGAAGTAAGGTCTCGTTCGGACAGTGTACTTGCGCGGAGGTCTCGGGGCCCCGTCATGTGCATGCCGGTTCGAGTGCGTACTTGACTGGTGGTGGCGGCACGTAGTCCCGCTTCGCATGAAGAGCTTCCTCGATGAGGCGGGCGCCCCGGGCTAGCTCTTCAAGGTTCTCAAAGATGCGGTTGATGAGGTTGTAGTGGTGTCTTGGGTGGCACTGTCTTCTGACCCGAGCTACTCTGTCCGACTCCGGTGACTTCAGGTTTGCCCTCTTGAAGAGCTCTTGCATGACCCAAACGCACCGGACCAGACTTTCGTCCGGGTGCTGCGACCTTGCCTCGAGCTCTCAGAGAATCTGCGTTGCATAGCCCGCATTCAGGAACTCTTCTCGAAGCCTTGTCTGAAAGTTCGCCAGGCTGGCGAAGGGGGCCTGCGACCCCAACCAGCACGTGGCGCTGGCTTGCAACGTTAGCGGAACAATGCGGTCCACGATCAGGGAATCCGAGGCACCGAAGACAAGGTGGTATGTGTGCAACACGGCCAGGAAGTCTGCCATGAACTTGACGTCATTGTACCCTCTGTAGACTAAAACAGTCAGGTGTGGTGGGGGCTCTCACGGTGGGGTCTCCTTCAGGCCAGGCGTGAGGGCCAGGCGATGCATCACGGAGTCGCACATCTCCGTGACCTTTTTGTGAGTAGGGTCACTTGTGCCGCTGCAACCATTGCGGCTTCCTGCTCCCATGTGATCATGCCTGCAAGCACAAAAAAAGAAACGCCCCCCAGAAATCAGCACAACCGCACAAAACGATTTTCGTGGTCACAAAACAAACAGTCAGAAACACACCAATACAACAAACACGGACGTGACGGAAGCACAGAACGACGGTAGGAAACACGGGGGAGGGGGGGGGGTGGAAAAAAGCTTGCCGGGAGAAGAAACCAAGCCCCGCGAAATTCCTGCAAGTGGGTAGCATACCACGCCTGGACACCATTGTGGTCGGTTTGCCTTGCTGCATACCCGACCCGGAGGAATAACACGGACCCCACGGTTTCAACAACAAGAAGCTACTTTTAGTTGGACATGGGCGAGACGATCAATACACTAACATCGTTACTGACGGCGCTTGAGCCCAGGCAGCGACTCCCTGTGCGCCGCCTCTGATCCGCCTTACCAAGGCGGCGCACGCGATGTCCGCGTGGCCAGCTTGATTCCGCCATCACGCGGGAAAGTTTGCCACCTGTGCCCCGCAGTCGGGCAACTGGGTTAGGGAGCCGCCAGGGTGCCCACAAGGTTCTGGAACATACAAAAAGTAAACAATGATGAGATGGTGGAAACCAGAGCATTTTCTGGTGCAAAACTATTTACTATCTACAACCAGACGAATTGAAGCAACATCGGCAGCACTTTTCATCCCGGTGATCTCAACCCAGAACTGAAATACTTCCGGGTAAGAGTACACGTATGGTGAATTCTGCTCGCAGATCTTGAGCGCTCCAAAAGCGCTCCATTTGGAGCTCGCATATTCCACTCGCAGGTCTGGCTCAAGTTGGTCATCTTCCGCTCGTAGATCTCTGGCAGCGATCGCTCCATGGAGCGCCTCCAACCCCGCCGAACTTGCTCCGCGGGATTTCAGAAATCTTTGCGGAAGTTGACAGAGCGCGCTACGTCATTTCCTTAAACTTGGCGGTGGCGTATGCACGACGAGATTGCTGGGGGTGGCAGGGTGAGCCGACCGGCCGCGCCGTCGACGAGTCGGTCGAGCTGGATCTGCTCGGATGCGTCGGTCGTTTTACGCGGGATTGTGACAGCTCGAACGCTTCTACCTTGCGTAGATCAGGGATACAAAGCAAAGACTCGAGCGTGCTAAATCTTAAGCGCTGACATCTGTGATCGTGAGAGCAAGAACGAGAAAAAGAACGACAGAAAATCCGGAGGCAAACGCAATGTTAGGCCTGTTCATTCTGCAGCCAATGATTGTTTACGTTTTTACACCGCATGCCGTTGGCGTTTTCTCGTGCAATAAAGCAAGAATAGATTAGGCAACGACCGTGCAAGTGATGGTTTGTTACCTTTGTGTTTATTAAAGTCGTACCAGAAATCTGAATTCCACCGATGGCAATCGCTCTGCGTGCCCCGCCGCGTCAAGGCGGCCGAAAGGTATGTGACGGTGCCGAACGCGGACGTCTTCCACGTTATTTGTGACATGGGCGCCGTGGGATGTATAATTTCGCCCAGCCTTTGTCGCGTGTTATTTCTGGAGCTAAGCAATGACAGTTGTCACTTGTCGTCGGAAAGATCAGTTGGCTGAGGTGTTGGTCGGCTTGTCAAGTTCGAGCAGTGGCCATTTTTCATTTTGAACGGCCGAGGAGGACGCGGGGAGGGGGGGGGGGGGGTGAGGGGGTGGGAGAGGTCACTTCAAAAATGCGAGTTCATCTTCCCCACGTTGACTCGGAGCGGGTCCCACGAGCGGAATTTTTCCTCCCTCGAGGATTTGGAAAGCGCTCCGGATCTACGAGTGGAGTTCGCCATTAGTTTTGGTCCCAGTTTGCTCTATTTCATACTTGTCGATAACTGAACAGTCGTCATGGTTAGACCAAGCCTGAATGCGGATGGATTGGCACCCGAGCCAGTTAGCACACAACGGCTAAATATCAGAAGGTCAAAACCTGCTGCAAGGGCGTTGAGATGCCAACACCGTCCAGTGCCAAGTTGTAGTGCAGTAGGGTACATAGACCCCACTTCTTATCCTATCCGTGCCGATTGTTCAGATATTTTCAACAGCTGCATTTCCTTTACTAGCAGACAGCCTTTATAATAAAGCTTTATGATCTGAATGTGCTAAAATAAAATCAAAGGATTTTGCTCAGACAGGCCCACGTCACAGCTACAGCAGGTGTGAAGTGGATATGGGTGTTTTCTATGCAAATGAAATTGCAAATACCCCTTGCAATGCAGCTTCAGAGGGCCCTGACACGTAAACACGCTTTTTTTACATGTACGACGACAGGCAGTGATCTCAGTGCGACGGCGGTTTTATTAAGTTTAAGGTGTAGATTTGTGAGGAATGTGACCAACCGCTATGGCATAAGGAATTTAAAATGCGTCATACATGAACAAAACATTATATTTTTCCTCGTGCAGAAGACAAGCAGCCGTCGGCACAGGCTCAAAAACCCTCTTCGAAGTTCAGGCGATTTCCTGAACATTCAAGATGTTGAGGCACTCTTCAGCACGTCGGGAACACGCTCGTAGCGTCCATAGCAGGGTACAAGCAAAAAACAAGAGTTACCCGACCGTAGTTATCAACGTACATCGAACATAGCTACGGCCGGTGTAACCTTCGCCCAACGCAAAACTTACAACGGGGAATGTCCCAATCGGCCGATGGGTCCACACCACATGCAATCAAACTAAGCGACTGCCGTTACTAAAATTGTTCCACATTGCTATAAATAGAGCTGCCAGAGGCAACGACGTAATTGCGCGCATAAAAAAGAAAGCACTAGCCTTTTTTGTGAGTAGTTTTCTCTCAGCGACGTGGGTACCACCAACATATACGCCGACGAAAAACTTATGCAACCTCGTTTCATGCAGCGATCCGTGCCTGGCCGGCTTGTATAGAAGGCCTACGCAGCTTCGTCACTTATCTGCGACAGCTAGATGTCCTTTTCCAGTTGGCGGTGACAGGAAAAACGCCGGACAAGCAAACCGATGCAGCTAAGCGACACGACACAGCACCGTAAACGAGCCGAACTGCGGTCCGCTCCTGTCCACTGGATTTGGATTTGGATTCCGCGACCGGCCAGCGTTGATTATTTATTATCGCTGCAAAGGTTTGCAGATTAGTTCGAAACCGGGTTCGAAATGCATCTATTTCTTGGCAAAAGTAAAACAAGTTGAGTAATTAGCTTTGCCGTCCCGTTATGGCCGCCCCGTCTACGAGCGGAACGCGATGGAGAGAATTTCCTCCCTGTCCAATGAGTGATAGAACACGTAAAATCGATGAAAAGGAGAGATTCGCTCGTCACAAGGAGGAACTTGGAAATTCCCTCCTTTTTCGCCACCTTTTTTCTTAGAGTGTGGGACTGGCGTGCTCGTCAACTACCGGGGCAAGCTTGTTCGTCGTCAGCAGCTACGAGAGCGGGAGTTTTCCGAACAATGACTCGGCACCCGTGCCGATACCGTCGCGTCTGCTGGAACTGGAGGCATCCGCCTACTTGACCGGGCAACCTAGAACGCGCCTAGAGGGATGTCTACAAAAGCGCCGTCCGCCGTCGAGCCAGTTGGGGCACGTCACCGCCGTTCACGCAATGACGCAAGCCCGTCTGTTTCTTCAGGTTCGTTACTTCACCAATGTTCGGTGCTTTCGCTGTAGCGATCTCTGTTTGTTAACGATGTTGTGCCCGAAAAACGAAGTGCGCTCTTGCTTGAGGTGGCTGTGCCACCGTGGTTTTAAATTTTACTACGTTGCATCACAACTGCTTTTTCGAAGTGTCGGGGGACGTTAAATAGAACCCGCCCCCCCCCCCCCCCCCCCCCCGACAGCCAGCGGATAGCCAACATTCTAGCCGTTGTTCAATGATTGAGGCATCGCAAAGTAGCATGCTGGCCAAAATCAGTGCCCTTGAAAGTGAACAAAAAATCACAAATGCATCAGTGGGCCAACTCTCCGCAAGATTAACCACCGTCGAGACGGAGTTGACTGCCTCACACGTCGTATGTAGTCCCATCTCTTCAAACAGTATGTCTATTCAGTTGGCTGATGCTCGTAAACAATGTGCAGACCATCAAAATAGACTTCGACGGTCTAACCTCTTGTTCTTTGGCTGTCCTGATTCCCCCTCCGAAAGCTGGAGTCAATCAGAAGGAAAGGTCGTTGCCTTCTGCACCGAAAAATTGGAATGTTTCTTGAATCCGGCAAATCTTGAACGGTCGCATCGACTTGGTAGATTTCAAGTGGGCAAAAGCAGACCAATTATTGCCACATTTTCTCGTTTCAAGGACAAGAAAAGCGTATTGGCCTGCGGAGTAAAGTTGAAAGGTACTGTTTTTGCTGTCCGAGAGGACTTCTCCGCTTCGGTACGGCTGGCTCGAGGCAGACTCTCTTAGTATGGGAGAGCCTTAAACGCTCCTTTCAAAATAAGCTTCGACAAATTGCTTGTTGGTAACAAACGATACTTTTTTAACGAAGAATCTCAATCTGTAGACGAGCTTTATTCCCTCGAACCGAATGCGTAGCAAACAAAACGAAACGGGTCTTTCAATTCTTGTCGACTCAAACATCACGACAAAAACAAGGTGCATTCAGTCCTTTCCCCTAACATAAGAAGCGTCATCCCGCAACGCGACAAACTTCATGGTATCATAGAGGACAGCTCATCAGATATCATTGTCTTAACGGAAACATGGCTTAATCCCGGAATAGACGATAACGAGATTTTTACCTGTCATGCCCAATTGAATATTTTTCGTCATAATAGAAATGCGCGAAAGAGGGGGGTGGTGTTCTTATCGCCATAAAAAAGAACATTCCCTGCTTTGATGTCGAAATCATGGATAGTCGCATTGAAATTTCCGCAGTATGTGTCTCTACCCCTTGAAACAATATTATTCTTGCTGCGTGATGACCTGTTTCTGCCAAGCTGTCCTCCATTTTGGTTGACATTAAAACTCACTTTCCGAAAGCAGATTTTTTACTGTTTGGTGATTTCAATTTCTCCGAGATTGACTGGGAAAGTTTATCATCCGAAGGGTCTCGCGCATCTGCAGATTTTCTTGATATGTGCCTCACGCTTAACCGCACGCAGGTTGTAAACGAGCCCACACGCTCGTCTAACATTCTCGATCTCATATTAACTACATCTTCTGACCTCGTAAAGTCTATCCAACTCTCTGAACGTTTAAGTGACCACAAAATGCTGCACGTTATTCTTTCATTACCTGTTTTTGTGAAGAGTCCTTTTTTCAATACTATTCACGATTACAATAAAGCCAACTATGAAGAAAGAAACAACGACTTATCAATTTATTATGACACCTTCCAATCCGAGTTTTCGCTAAGAACTATCGAAGAAAATTGGGATCTTTTCAAAAATAAAGTTCTTGACCTGGTGCAAAACTATGTGCCCACTATACAAATTCGCCCCGACACATCTAACCCATGGTATAATAAAACATTAAGGACATTATGTAACAAGAAAAAACGACTCTTCACCAAAGCTAAGCGAACTAACCTATCAACTGCTTGGGACTCTTACTACGCTGCTCTCAGAAACTAGACGAAAAGCCTTAGAGCATCGAAAACAAAATTGTTTTCTCAAGATTTACTGACAATTTTTCGCAATAATCCGACAAAAGTTTGGAAGCTTATGTAACCAAAAGCAGTTCCAGGACCATAAATCTCACCGACCTCAACGAAGAACCAGTCACAGAGAGTGACTGCCCCGAAGTGTTAAATGTCTACTCTCTTCAATATTTACAAATGAATACCCATTAAATATTCCAACCATACCTAAAGAGTGTTATGATATTATGTCACCGGTCACTGTTAACACAAACGGAATAATTAAACTCATTGAAAAACTTAAAGTTTCGTCCTCAGCAGGCCACAATATCAATGCAAAATTTCTTAAAAATACAGCTGCTATAGCCAGCAACTTTCTTAATCTCATCTTCAACCAGTCACTCTCCAAAAGCTGCCTACCCCTTCATTGGAAGATCGGCTGGATTGTCCGAATTTTCATACAGGAAAATCGGTCTTTAGCCTCTAACTACCGTCCTATTTCTCTAACCTGCATATCGTCTAAACTTCTAGAGCACATCTTGTATTCACACGTCATGACTCACTTGTCCTCAAACAAGTTTATTTTTAGACAACAGCATGGCTTCCGCAGGGATTTCTCTTGCGAGACTCAGCTGTGCGAATTCGTTCACGAATTACACACAAACCTTGAAAGTCGTGTACAAACCGATGCCATTTTTCAGGACTTCTCAAAAGCGTTCGATCGTGTTCCTCACCAGCGTCTTCTCTCCAAGCTATCATCACTGCAATTAGACCGCTTAGTACTTTCCTGGATTAATCATTTTCTCGCATCTCGCGTTCAATGCACGGTCACTAACGATCTCGAATCAAGACTAACAAGCGTTACGTCAGGGGTACCACAAGGTACCGTTCTTGGCCCCCTGCTTTTTTAATCTTCATTAACTATCTTCCGCGTACCATCTCCTCAAAAATTCGGCTTTTTGCAGATGATTGTGTCATATATAACAAGATCTCATCAGTAACAGACAATTTCCAACTTAAAAATGATATAGAAAAAATTGGTCACTGGTGCAGAAAATGGTTGATGTCGCTCAATAAATCCAAGTGCAAATTAATCCAATACACCAGAAAGCAGTCCCTGTTAGCATTTCAGTATACCATAGACAACGAAGTTATTGAATCCGTTTCCATGTACAAATATCTTGGCATCAGATTAACTACTAACCTTTCTTGGACAACCCACATTGAAACCATTTCTGTAAAAGCATCGAAGACTCTCGGACTCATCAGACGAAACTTACGAGAGCCCCCCCCCCCCCCCACACACACACACACACGTTTGACAAATGGCTTATGAAACGTACATTAGACCAAAACTAGAGTATGCAGCATCGATTTGGAACCCCCATCTATCATACCTTGTCGATACCTTAAAGCAGCGCAAAACTGGGCGACTCTTTTCATCTTATCATCATATGATCGTTTCACCAGTGTTTCTACGTTAAAAAATAAACTCGGTCTAAACCCCTTTGCACTGCCGAAGGAAACTCTCCCGACTCTGCCTCCTTCACAAAACTTTTTACCACTGCCCAGACATCAAGGACTCACTGCTGTCCCCCCCCCCCCCCCCCCCGAATATCATCTCGCCTCAATAACTCCTGTGCTATTAAACAAATGTTCGGTAAGACCAATGCTTTTAATGAATCCTTTCTTCCTCTCGCCATCTCCGAATGAAAACAGTTGCCATCGTCTATAGTTACCATTGACGACTCTACTGTGTTCCTAAGTGCCCTCCAAATCTATCTTATGTGAGTGTGCTATTTTGCTGTTTTATATTTTGTATAACTTTAACTACACTTGTCTTTTTTTTTTCTTTTATTCTCCATTAGGGCGTTTTTCTGTTGTTTCATGTTAATAAACTGCCCCCCTCCCTTATGTAATGCCCTAACTGGGCTTTTATGGCGATATAACTGAAATGAAATGAAAAACAAAAGTGACGTCAAACGTCTCGTATTTGAGAACCACTCGTGGCCTCTTGAGGGGAGTGAAACTAAAGTGCGACCAGCCTTCTTAACGTGACACTGACGGGGTATTTATTCTCGCCAAGGATTTTATTTGTGCATGACATGTGACAGCCCAACTACCCAGAACACAATAGACCGATCTCACCAGCTAGTTTCGCTACGCCGCCGCTGCCGCGATGCATTCTGGGACCTTTAGTCTCTGCGCAGCGGGGTTGGCGGGCTCCCGGGCGGAGTAGCCTCGATTGGACTGCGTCAGCGGTTTTGGTTCGAGTTTGTTTTCGTTTAGCTTCCCCGTTATGGCCGGTTTTACGTGTTGCGTCCCTGGCTGCTGCAACAACAGCACCAGACACAAGGGTCTCGGCTTCCATAGCTTCCCGAAGGACCGCCAGCTCCGAGAAAAATGGATTGCGAAAGTTCGCCGAGCAGGTAGTAAGGGATGGTAAGTGAGCTTTCGCTTGTTCAGTAAAGCTAATCAGTCAACGTAGTGTGCACGAAAACAACCGCGCACGGGTTTTGATTTCCTCGCTTTTTACCTCGCTTTTGAGAAGCGATTAGGACAAAGCCGACAGAACCCGTGGGGTGTCTCTTAGAAGGGCCGCACGATCGTGCATGCGTCTGATCGTATTTGCGTCCCGATAACGCGCGGCGTCTCTTGATCTGCGTTCACTCGTTGAACGCAGATCACTGGTTGAACGCAGGCTGTTTTTACCGGTAACTCTGTACAGTTGTTCTCTACGTTTGCAGTTTTTCGAAGTTCGTGCTGACGAGTGGACACAGGGTTTGCGGCGCCAACTTTGAAGGTAGAAAGAAAACGTATATGACGCGTATACCCACCGTGTTTCTCCACGCAACACTGCGCAACAAGCCCGAGCGGCGGCGGCGGCTCTGAAGGCAGCCGATTGCAGCTGCTCAGTCAAGTCACGTCACGTATAGCTTTTATTTCCGTGTTTGGGGTTCGATTTTGGTCACCGCCAGTGCGAGATCTATCTTGCGCTGAGCGAGCTAATATGCCGTGCGCAGACGGTTTTTCTGCTGACGCAAGTGAAAAACGGGGTTCGTCTGCTGCGGAGCTTCATTCGAAGACGAAACTTAGTCAAGAAAACGCCGAACGTACTGTTCTAACGGAATCGAAAAAGTGGCGAGTGTCGCGGTGAGCTGAGATCGGACGCGGGCTGAATTTTTGATCGCCTGCTATGTCACGGCGGAAGTGATTAAGAACCCGCGATTCTTTTGCAAATCTCAAGGTGTTCTGCTGCCGTACACGAGCTGACATCGACCTGTAAAAGGAACGAGTACTAAGGACAAGCACATCAGAGGCCGAGAGACCTATCTCGCCGTTTGTGTTTGTGACACATTGTCGCCAAAATATTCCCGACCGCCAACACGGGAACGTCTCAAAAAATTTCCGTTGGTCGAAAACGCGCGCCTAGCAAAATGCTGCGACACTACGCCCAGTCAGCAGCCGAGAAAGCTCTCGTTCTTACCTTGACCAAAAT
This sequence comes from Ixodes persulcatus, assembly GCA_013358835.2. Classification (NCBI taxonomy): domain Eukaryota; kingdom Metazoa; phylum Arthropoda; class Arachnida; order Ixodida; family Ixodidae; genus Ixodes; species Ixodes persulcatus. Next base: position 805,004 of record JABSTQ010009368.1, on the reverse strand, counting down.
CTGACCCCAGGTTCGCTTGCTTTTGTCCTATCTAAACGTTGATGCCCATTTATAGCCAGCTTCATGACAGTAGACCCATTCAGTTTACAAAAAGGGCAGCTAGAGGCTCGGCATGGCTCTAGCAGTATATATGCATTGTCTAGCACAGCCCATATATTCAGGAATATGCTTCAAACTGGAGAATTCATTATTCAAATAATGTGCTCCAACTTAACGTAACATCAAATAAATAGCAAATATACAGATGTTTCGGCACCTATACAAACGGCATCCTCGGTATAATCTGCGAGAGGCCAGCCAGTCACTATTTATACCATAAGTCCTTGTAAACGTCCCGTAAGGGGCTGCGGGTGTAGTTATGAACCAATGAGTAGTGACAATTGATGAACCAGTACTTGGGAAACTTCCTTGGACCGTAGCCAGGTTGCTGTTCCAATGTCCTATCATTATTGGAATGTGTGCCCCGTCGTCCACCACGAGTTCAGCCTTTGCGCATAAAGCTTGTCTTTTCACCGCCACATCTCTTTCGTGTTCTTTGTCTTCTTACTGTCTTTCTGCTTGTTTTGACAATATTTGTGTCATCTCAGTCACTGCACTGCACTTCCTTTACCACTCCACTTTGGATGTCCGCCAGAATACAGTTCTTCAGCTTTGTGGAAGCATTGCTAAAGTGTAAAATGACAATACCATCTTTAGGCTTTCATGAAGCCAAAAAACCGTACTGCTGTGAAAGTCCAAAGTGGGATGATATATAAAATGCAGTATTGCCACACTACATGCGCTGACAAAAAAGGCAGGAGGCTAATATGACTGAAAGAACACGAAGTTGGGTGTGGCGAGGGCCATGCACACTACACGCACAAAGACTGGACTTGTTGAAAATTGTTTTACGGCACTCCACAGGCTTGTCTTGAACAATCACGGCAACACCTCTGTTTTCTATTCGAGACATTGGATATTTGCAAGCTTCTGTTCCAATACTTATCTGAATACTTCTGTCACATGAAAAAAAAAGTCTCTGCGCAGCGGGGTTGGCGGGCTCCCGGGCGGAGCAGCCTCGCTTGGACTGCGTCAGCGGTTTTGGTTCGAGTTTGTTTTCGTTTAGCTTCCCCGTTATGGCCGGTTTTACGTGTTGCGTCCCTGGCTGCTGCAACAACAGCACCAGACACAAGGGTCTCGGCTTCCATAGCTTCCCGAAGGACCGCCAGCTCCGAGAAAAATGGATTGCGAAAGTTCGCCGAGCAGGTAGTAAGGGACGGTAAGTGAGCCTTCGCTTGTTCAGTAAAGCTAATCAGTCAACGTAGTGTGCGCGAAAACAACCGCGCACGGGTTTTGATTTCCTCGCTTTTTACCTCGCTTTTGATAAGCGATTAGGACAAAGCCGACAGAACCCGTGGGGTGTCTCCTGGGTTAGAAGGGCCGCACGATCGTGCATGCGTCTGATCGTGTTTGCGTCCCGTTAACGCGCGGCGTCTCTTGATCTGCGTTCACTCGTTGAACGCAGGTCACTGGTTGAAGGCAGGCTGTTTTTACCGGTAACTCTGTACAGTTTTTCTCTACGTTTGCAGTTTTTCGAAGTTCGTGCCGACGAGTGGACACAGGGTTTGCGGCGCCAACTTTGAAGGGAGAAAGAAAACGTATATGACGCGTATACCCACCGTGTTTCCCCACGCAACACAGCGCAACAAGCCCGAAAGGCGGCGGCTCTGAAGGCAGCCGATTGCAGCTGCTCAGGCAAGTCACGTCACGTATAGCTTTTATTTCCGTGTTTGGGGTTCGATTTTGGTCACCGCCAGTGCGAGATCTATCTTGCGCTGAGCGAGCTAATATGCCGTGCGCAGACGGTTTTTCTGCTGACGCAAGTGAAAAACGGGGTTCGTCTGCTGCGGAGCTTCATTCGAAGACGAAACTTAGTCAAGAAAACGCCGAACGTAGTGTTCTAACGGAATCGAAAAAGTGGCGAGTGTCGCGATGAGCTGAGATCGGACGCGGGCTGAATTTTTGATCGCCTGCTATGTCACGGTGGAAGTGATTAAGAACCCGCGATTCTTTTGCAAATCTCAAGGTGTTCTGCTGCCGTACACGAGCTGACATCGACCTGTAAAAGGAACGAGTACTAAGGACAAGCGCATCAGAGGCCGAGAGACCTATCTCGCCGTTTGTGTTTGTGACACATTGTCGCCAAAATATTCCCGACCGCCGACACGGGAACGTCTCAAAAAATTTCCGTTGGTCGAAAACGCGCGCCTAGCAAAATGCTGCGGCACTACGCCCAGTCAGCAGCCGAGAAAGCTCTCGCTCTTACCTTGACCAAAATCTGACCCCAGGTTCGCTTGCTTTTTTCCTATCTAAACGGTGATGCCCATTTATACCCAGCTTCATGACAGTAGACCCATTCAGTTTACAAAAAGGGCAGCTAGAGGTTCGGCATGGCTCTAGCAGTATATATGCATTGTCTAGCACAGCCCATATATTCAGGAATATGCTTCAAACGGGAGAATTCATTATTTAAATAATGTGCTCCAACTTAACGTAACATGCAAATAAATAGCAAATATACAGATGTTTCGGCACCTATACAAACGGCATCCTCGGTATGATCTGCGAGAGGCCAGCCAGTCACTATTTATACCATAAGTCCTTGTAAACGTCCCGTAAGGGGCTGCGGGTGTAGTTATGAACCAATGAGTAGTGACAATTGATGAACCAGTACTTGGGAAACTTCCTTGGACTGTAGCCAGGTTGCTGTTCCAATGTCCTATCATTATTGGAATGTGTGCCCCGTCGTCCACCACGAGTTCAACCTTTGCGCATATAGCTTGTCTTTTCACCGCCTCATCTCTTTCGTGTTCTTTGTCTTCTTACTGTCTTTCTGCTTGTTTTGACAATATTTGTGTCATCTCAGTCACTGCACTGCACTTCGTTTACCACTCCACTTTGGATGTCCGCCAGAATACAGTTCTTCAGCTTTGTGGAAGCATTGCTAAAGTGTAAAATGACAATACCATCTTTAGGCTTTCATGAAGCCAAAAAACCGTACTGCTGTGAAAGTCCAAAGTGGGATGATATATAAAATGCAGTATTGCCACACTACATGCGCTGACAAAAAAGGCAGGAGGCTAATATGACTGAAAGAACACGAAGTTGGGTGTGGCGAGGGCCATGCACACTACACGCACAAAGACTGGACTTGTTGAAAATTGTTTTACGGCACTCCACAGGCTTGTCTTGAACAATCACGGCAACACCTCTGTTTTCTATTCGAGACATTGGATATTTGCAAGCTTCTGTTCCAATACTTATCTGAATACTTCTGTCACATGAAAAAAAAAAAAGATATAGTGCCTTTAACCTTGTTCATTTTTTTTTGTCTATAAATCTTAGTGCAGTGCCCTGAACTGAGGCAAGCCAGGGTTCGGGGGATGAATCTGGCTCCATGGCCATTAATTCCGCGACTGCTCGCACCTTTACCTGCAGCATCGTAGTGCAGCATGAGCACAGCTATGGGTTACCAGCAGAATGGAACAAGGAGCTAAAGAAGATTATCTTCGATCAGAGGGCTGACCTCCTCATATTGCAAAAGCAACTAGAAGAGGCCAGTGAAACTATCGAGAGTCTGCGAACAAAGGGGAGAGAGCTGGAAGCCCAATCTTCAAAAACACTGGACGTGCTGAGAAGATCCAACGAGAAGTTGGAAATCCAACTGCGGTTTTTGCAACGTGACCATGCCAAGTTGAAAGAACGTCTGAGGGAAAGGCCCCAGGAGTTCCAGTATGCGGCGTTGATTTAAGACCAGAAGAAGCTAAAATACTACAAAGGGTTTACCACACCAGAGCTCTTTGAAGGCTTCTTGTCCTTCTTACGGCCACATATCGAGCGTCTTCACTATTGGAAGATGAAGCCTCCAGCTACTGAAAGCTCACGAAAGTTTGTATTGGTGATGGAAGACCAGTTCCTTCTCGTCATGATGCGACTAAGGTTGGACCTCGATGGAACCGACTTGGCGTACAGGGTAGTAATTTGCACTCGTTATCTCCCTCGCTTGTGACTAAGCTGACAGCTTGAGCTAGTAGCTCGTGCGTTGAGCACATATAGTAAGTGGCACATTAGGACTTCGGGGGAAGCTTAGCGGATTGAACACTGGAGTGGAGGTGATCCCCTCCCCCACAAAGTGGAAGAAGGTGGGAGGAGCTTCTCTTGAACCTTTAACCTGTTACCGACTATATATTGGTAAGCTAAAGTTCTTTCAAAACAGACAAATGTGAACTCCACTTGAAACAATGCATGTGCCTCTACTCTAGCTTACTCAATGGACTGACATGAAAAAGTCCTCCAATTTGTGGCAACTATTCTGCCTAGTTCACTTTATACATCAGCCTCATTGCGTGTTGCCCTGGTACTATGTTTCTTTCCTGCAGTAAATTGGGGCTTTTTTTTCTGGGTAGTCATGCATCACATTTTATTGGTTCACATGAAGACATTAGTATTAAAACATACATTGTTATTAAAATATTTCAAGTCACAGAACTACCAGAGGTAAATGGGCAAACAAAAACACATAAAGGAAAAAGATGCTGCAGGATTAGCATACTGCAGCTTTTTCTTTTGTTCACATCAAGCTGGAGACTTGCCACATTTGCAAATAAACACAGTTCAGTGCACATCGCGAACTTTTTTTGAAAGCAGTGCTCAGAGCATATCATCACAATTCCTGTATGATTTCAGGAATCAAAAATTTGTTTGCAAAAATTTGCAGTCGACTCACTAGATCTGCGAAATAAATGCCATCAAATGCAACTGGAACCTGCTCTGGCTTAGAGACATCACTGTAAATTAAAAGTACACTTGAAGGGACTTTTGCTACACCCATCTGCGTTTGCAGTTGAGCAAAAAAGTTGCTAGTTTGTTTTAGCGTTCCATTTTTAAGTTCTTTCTTGGAAAACGTTTCAATGACCTCTGGGGCTTTGATTTCCAGAATACGCACTCCACAACACTCGCACTTGATAAAAGCATCTGGCGAAGCACCAATGAAAGCAAACTCGTCCGACAGAAACAGGCCACAGTCGTGAAGAGTAATGTTTGTGTGGGACTGGTTCTCTTCTAGAAAGGATTCCTTGGCAGGACCCTCAAGGTCCAACCCTCTTCTCTTCATTGCAGACGTCTGTTTTGTTGACTTTCCGGTCAGTGTCCTCAACAAAGCAGTTGGGTCATGCTCTCCACCTTTTTTCTAATAGGAAAATACCCATGTATACACTCTGTTTGCAACAGTCGTGGTTATGAAACCTTTGCGGTATCGAAACCATAGTTCACTCTTACTCTGCTCACGTGTCTTCTGCTCAACAATTTCAATCTCCTCTTTGGTGTAGTTGTGAACTTTCTTCGTTTTCACCAGCTCCATCCAGTTTGGAGGGAGATGTTGCAGGTCGGCGTTTTTCACTTCCAACTTTCTCTGGAAAGGCTGCGGGGGTGAAATCTTTCTTCTCAAGTATGTCTGCCATACATTGCAGTCCGGTCTGTGTTAGCGTGGCGTGCAAACTTATCAGTTCGAGTCGAGTCACTTTCACATGATCCACTGGTAGGCAGGAGTATCGCCTTCTCTTGGCGCAGTCCTGTGGCGCAGAACTTATCCTTTCAGATGTGTCCTTCGTAAATTCAAGTTCTTCAAACTTTCGTGAAACCTCCTTGGGGTCCCTTGAAGTGTACCATTTCCTCTCTGCTTCCGTGCAAGACACTTCTGCTGGGACCTGCTTCAGTTCCTGCGTTACTATTGTTATTAAGCCGTACAATACACAACAGACGTGCTTGCAGACGCCACCCTTTCCAGCGACACAACTGCACTCTCCACCTTCAATATCTCCAGTGTCCTTGGCGAGTGCCACATACACAGTGTCAAATGTGGTCGTTGCCATTGACGCCAGCACACGTGCACAAACCTTCGTGCTGTCACATGGCTTGTCGAAAAATTCAACCTTATGTAGATGACAGGAAGTAAAGAGGAGTAGCCCAGCCTTCCGGTGTTTGCTTCCACCTTGTGCTTCGACATACCTGTAAAGCAAATTCGTAAGTTACCAAATTGCCATGACCCAGTCATAGAATATAAACAACTGTGAAATAATGAGCAAGCACCTGTGCAAATGTTAGAGATAATAACAAAAAATGGGAATGGGTGCTTGTTAGGTCTGAGAGCAGGAAAGCAGACGTGGATGTTACGGTAGGCCGATTGATCTGACCGAAGGGAATAGGAGCAGTACAAAGGTATGGTGGAACCATAACTTTTAAAGCAGCAGTGCTGCTTTTGTGAAGTCTGCTTTGCACAGTATTCTTGCGTCAAGCACCAACATATGTGCATAAAGCCTCACCGCCTTGCACAGGCTTTTTTTCAGTTAACTCAGTTGATTGAGGTGGGTGCTTGATAAGTCATTTGCCTGTTGGTGAGGAGATAGAACAGTAGGGGCCACATTGTACAGCCTGTTTTCCACAGAGCTCAGTGTTAATCCAGCACAAGGCCTGTGGAATGGATTTCTTTCGTCATCTGTGTCGATGAAGCATGAAGCACAGTTTGGACACGAGTGCTGCGTCAGCGTTGAGCTGAACTCGTGCTCAATTGGTGCATTACTGATTGAACAACAACCCCAGCCGAATGCTCACGCAGCATTAAACTAAGTCAGAAACTACAAACATAAAATTGGTGCTCTTGTCCTCATGGATGTAATTCTCAACTTCGCCAGTAAGAGCACGACGGTTGGATCTCCTCTCCAACATTTTAAAAAGTAAGTAGTGGGCACCTATTCCGACATGGGAACATGCTCAGTAATTTATAATCGAGTTTCCTTAGAGGTATGCTCACTACTTACTTGTAGATATGCTGCTTGCCGAAGAACGCATTCAGGCTGCTTGTTTTTCGTGTCCTCGTATTGTCATTCGACACTTGCAGCCCATTCGAGGCTGTTGCTGAGCTGTAAAAGAAATGATGCACTATAAATGATGTTTCAAAACATCAAGAATGGTTGCTGATGAAGACCAGTCTCGTTTTCTAAATATGAGTACAAATACGCCCTAGGAGCCATGCTTAAATTAGGAACGACACTAATTTACTCAATCACACTATGATTAGACTTATCAAATCTCAACACTGAATAATTTTGTAGCCGTCTTACATAGACGGAAATAATACCCCTTTTTCGTTTTTAGTTGCCTAGCTGAGCTGTAGGTATAGCATTTCAGTGTCACTTACCTCAATTATGAACTCTTGCCCGTGTAAAAATTAAGTGACATGAAATAATGGTGACAACTATTTGTCTACTTCACAGGTTTGGAGTCTCTGAGAGTACTGTGTCCAGGACCTGGATCACGTCGCTGGATTTATTCTACAACCGTTTGGTGCAGGTAAGTAAAATCATGTTCCAAGCACAATGTTTGTGCGACAGAAGGCATTTCTATTAGCAATCTGATGGCTCAGCAGGCACACAAGTTCAGAAGCCGTCAGTTGCCATGGCACCTGCATTGTGTAGCTTTCCTCTGCTGTCAGAAACAAGGGGCTAGATTACTTACCTACAGCCCATGTGGCCTCCTATAAGCTTCACTTTTGCTCACGACAACTGCACTCCCCTGCTTTAAATGAGTATGTTGCTGCTAAATCGACTGTATGTATGCGTGTTTCAGGTCCCGATCTCGATGCCCCCAGCACTCTGCGATAAGTACAGGCCTCAAGTGTTTCTCGAGAAGGGGTATGCGTCAGTTGACGGTATTTTGGATTGTACAGAAGTGTTTATCGAGACTCCATCGTCCTTCCGTGTACAAGAAGAAACATACTCAACCTACAAAAAGCATAATATGGCTAAGGGTCTCGTGATGTGCATCCCTAATGGTGTTGTAACATTTGTATCTGACCTTGCCCCAGGGGGGCTTTCAGACAAGGAGCCAACTGCCAGTTCAAAGGTACTAGACAGTGTGTCTCCAGGGAGGAGCATTATGGCAGACCGGGGTTTTGTGATAGAGGAAGAGTGCCGCAAGCGGTCTATTCAACTCAACATTCCGCCCTTTATGCGAGAGAAAACACAACTAAGTCCCGAGGAGGAGCAGGACACGAGGCAGATAGCAAGTGTCAGGATTCACATCGAAAGAGTCATCAGACGGATCAAGACCTTCAAGATATTGTCGAGTATTTTTCCGAATAGCATGGCCTCACAACTGAACAAAGTCTGGCATATATGTGCTCGTATCTCCAACATTGTAGAGAGGCCACTCCTAGAGGGAATGCCGCAGGCATCGTCTCCAGTGGTGACTTGTCCCACCTAGTCCCACCTAGGCAATAAACGGCAACAGCGGACAATGAACAACCTCAAGCCCGTGCGGCACGCATGTAAACGTATCTTTAGCAGACCTGCAATCACTCATGCTTACTTCACGACCACCAAGATTTCAAGCCTACCAAAGATGCATTCACATGCATGCTGCATGTGCCTGAGGTTGGCAGTTGTCGGCTGTTGCTGTTTGTCGCACAAGTGGCACTAGGGACTAAAGCAAATGCGTCCAGCATCGGAATGGTTCTGCTAAAATTACTCCTCCAGCATATTCACAAAAATAGTCCTGATCTACTGGTTTTGACTCTTGCTCCTGCCCTCCTTGATCCAGACGAGTATTGCACTACTGTGTACTTATGTAATTATTAAAGTGTAGCGTGTTACAAGGAAGCTGAAGCACTTAAATGAAACAGAGTGGGGTTGGCCTGTAGGCATATTTCGTTTTCCTCCACGCTCAGCTACTGAATGAAAATATAACAAAATTTAGCACAAGCCGCTTTTATTTGGGAAGATATGTGAAGGAATGTCAAATTTCAACCTCGAGCCCAGCTAAACGGAGAGCTTGGGGTCACTTCTCACCACTGATTACAGCAACTCATCACACGCAGGGTCCCTAATATAAATTGTGCCAGAGTGACTACATGATTTCATCCGAGTAAGGTGGTCATCCTGACCGAACCTGCCAGGGACAGGCTAAGAACACGATATCTATGCACCCTGCAGTGCAATTTTTGCTCTTCCATCCTCCACTTACTCCGAGCTACAGAGCGCTAACTCATTTCGCCATTGGCCTCAAGATTGCCCAGATTTGCCATCTCTTGCATCATGAACAATGTTGTTGTATGTACCTTCCAGGCAAACTGACCTCACACCTCACGTGTAATATTTTGTTTTTTTGTTGTTGCTTGTCTGAGGTTATTTCACCCCAACGAGGAAACCATGTGTGTTGCTGTGAGTGCGCAGCACAATCTACTTTAGTAAAACCATTGCCATGTTACTAGTAATTCCTGCGCCTTATAGTGATGATCTTTGGTGTTTAAATTCCCTCCCCACAAACCTTGTACCTGTCGGCACATGAGATAAGAAATATGACGAAACACTGCAATCAGGTTCCAACCAAGTACAATTTGTAAAAAGAACCGAATAAATTTATTTATTTATTTATGTACGTTCACTGTAGTAACATGGTCCATCTAATCACTGCTTCGGGCAGTTCTTTTCAACACCTATGCTCATGAAGAAAACACAGCATCGACGCATGAAGGGCAAAAGTTCTACCAACCTTCCTGCTCTTCTGCTCATGACCTCTGACTTGGTTGGCCTGAAAATTAAGAAACATTACCTTTTAACATAATTGGTCCAGCCACAAATGCGAAAGCTAAGGGCACATTAATCACAATGCTTCATTTTTACACGGCTGGCGTCGTGCAGATACAATCCAGCTCTTTTGCATTGCCTTTGCTGGCTTGCCAAGTGCACGCAGATAAATAGTATAGACCAGTGGTTCTCAACCTTCGCTGTTTCGCGGACCCCTTGTGAATCGGCGGAGATGATGGAGGACCCCGTTCGTGATGAGGGGAGGGGAAAGGTATAGGTGAAAAATGATAATGATTTATTAAATGGATATAACTAAGGGCTAGTGTGAAGTAGACCTCCCTTATTTACATATACACGAGAACACTCGCCCAAAAACTGAAACATTTCTTCTCGACCTGAGAAAAGACAACTTTTATTGCCGCGCTTGACTGATGAAGCAGGGCTTCGCGGACCCCTAGAATGCCTTCGCGGACCCCAAAGGATCCGCGGACCCCCATTTGAGAACCACTGGTATAGACGCTTCAAATGTAGACCGGACAATGCTGGCGAGGTGGTATCACCAAATGCTTTGAAACCTGGGTCGAAAGTAGAGGCAACAAACTGAAACATGACGAACTAATATCGGCGAAGCAGATTTCCAATGTGTGAACTAAGGCTTCGTTTACAAACGTACCGCAGAAATGTTTGCCCAACTACAAAGTCAAAATTTGAGCAATAAAAAAACCAGAGGCCAGATTCACGAAGAGCTTCTTAGTTTACGACAACTTAGCTAAGAAGTTCATAAGTTAAGAACATCGTAAGAAGAGGAGAAATCGGTATTCACGAACGCGTTCTTAAGTGAGAGGAGGAAAGCGGCGTTCTCGTACGCAAAAACAACATACCGGTGCTGTTGTTATGGCGACGCGTCTTCGGCAGCGCGAACAACCAATCGGAGAGCTCGGCATGGTTCGAAGCCGTTCGGAGCAAGTGGATTTTTAATAACAAACACAGGCGGCCTTCCTGCCACCGCTTGTCAGGGGTTCGTGTCCGTGCAGTGATATGTCGACGCTAACATGATTTAAACGCGCCCGAATGCCAAGGCTGGGATGCGTAACCGCCTCCGTTGACTGCTACGCACTCGATCGCTACGAAGTCAACACAACCGTCATCGTTGGTAAAAGACGGCCCGTGTCAGTCGTTTGCAAAGCGACGTAGATGGAAACAAATTTCCGCGGCGTTTTTCGCGGCCTCGGAGATGCAGGAGCGAGCCGACGTTAGAAAGCATATGTTTGAACTACGACAGTGTCAGCAAGAGCCACGTAATACCTGTTCACACTCGGAGCGGACGCGCGCGTTTGATCGAAGTGCTGGATTGGCGCTGTTGGACCGCGAATTGATAAGCGCTTCGGGACCAATCCTTTACGATTGCAACTCGATGCTGACGTGACACCCGGCAAAGAAAGGTTGGACCGGCATTGCGACCCACGAACTGTTATAGCGATCGACAGTGAGGTGCAGTCGTGTCAGAATAAAAATGAAATATTAATAACAAAGTGCACATACCGTGTGGCGAAGATAATCCATACGGCGTTTATTTGAGCTTTATATCACACAAAACAAAGAGATAGAATCGATGAGAGCCCCTTTTCGACGACAGCGTTCGTCACCGCTGCCTCGGAAAACTAGGAGATGACAAGAGGAAGAGATTGACCTCTTAATCTAAAATTGATGTCAGCGATACGGGAAGGGTTCACAAGGGTCGCGCGGGCATATTCCATTCAACACGACAGCTGGTCGTGGGCATACGGTCTTGGCCAAGGAAGCACCGCTGCGCCGAGAGTGCCTGCTAGGCCTATCTGCCGAGCTCGCTTGGTCAGCTTTTCCCGGGTGTTTATGGATCCAGCGTTCTTGTTCGTCGTGATCTGTTTCAAGTAATTCTACTTTTTTCTTGCTGCTTGAAGTCGGGACGCGTGAGAAGCGTACGTAGAAAAATAATCGTCCGGTGGTTGTCGCGACCGCGACGCTGTCGGCCATGCTGATTTGATCGTAAGAAGTGCGTAAGACAGCTTCGGAGCTGTCGTAGGATATCGTCGTAACCTGCGCAAAACTTACGAAAATTTCGTTTCGTGATTACGAATTTGTTCTTAAGTTTTGTCTTACGCATATTTTTGGCGTAAGATCGTTTCGTGAATCTGGCCTCAGCTTCGCAGCACGCAATAAAACCATGAATAACGCGAGCTCAATGTCCGGAAGGGCAAATGCTGCTCACGAATGTTAGTGAGTGAATCATCTGAATGTTTACGTTGGAAGAGCTTATTATGAATGCTAGGCTCACCTTTAACAGCGTCTGGCGGGACTGACCGACAGATGTCGCGATTGAAAAATTGCGTGGCATTGATTTTCCCCCTCCTGAGACGAGGAAATCCAAACCGTAAATACATGCGCGACATGCGCATGTACTCACGGTCAGAACGTTGTTCAGGGGCATACATGCATGCTCCTGACCAGCATCACGGCTCAAAAGGAGCTTAATAAACCCGTGGTGCCATTCCTACCACATTCCCTCCTAATTTCCAAAACACTGCAAATCAACTTAGCGGCAAAAGCACAGAGACGAGACCTTTCGCGCGGATCGCATGTCTAAATACCAGAGACCGAAAAAGGCAAGGTTTAAAGCATACTCATACTTACTTGAAGTGAGAGCTTCAAGCTAGGCTGGCGGTTTGGGCGTACTACGGGTGTTTGCACAGCTTACGCCGCGGCTGCCAATATGGGTGTACCGGCTGTAATACGCGAGTTCCCTTGGTGTACGCACAGCCACGACGTGCGCACAGTCTACGCCTCGTCCGTGGACTAAAGTTATGGACGTCGCCCAAAGTGGCTTGCTCAAGTTCGCGCATGCGCCGAACGGCTGGTGAGATCGGTCTATTTGCGGCTCGAAATTCGTTTTCTTTCCGCCCGAAAACCACCCATCGAGAACTGGCCGGTTTTAGTCACGCTCACTCTCTTCTCTCTTCTTACGTGCCGTTTTTTATAGTTTAGAAACAACCACAAAATATAATCAAAGTCGTGGGTCATCGAAGGCACACAGTCAATATTAAGAATAAGAAAATAAACCCGATACCCATTTTTTTTGTGGCTTCTCAAGTGGACTCTAAACAAAAGGGAGGAAAAAGGTAGCAACGGCGTGTTTTTCTCCCTTCTACTGACGTGCCCCCAAGCGGACACGAGAAGACGAAAGGAACGAGACGTTTTTCTCCTTCTCCAGGAAGACTGGAGAAAAGTACCGCTCTTCCGCCTTATTTTTTTTTCGGTTTCGTTTCTCGAGCATGTCGCGCACGTTGTTTAATAAATGTTGTTGAATTGATTTAGCTTCAGTGGCAGCGAAGGCCGCCTGTAATTCCGTCTCCCAGTCTCAAAGTGCAGAACATTTCGGTTGCATTGACGTTTTTACCGCTAATTTCGTCAAACGAGCAAACGAAGCCGCTAAAAACAGCGAAGTTCCGGAGTAGTGCCAGCAGCGCTATGCACTCTGGGTAAGATGGCCGCCTCCGGACTGCGAAACTCACGCGGAACAATGTGTCGGCGTTGACGACGTTATGGAAATCGTGGAAACTGCGTCCAAGACAAGCAGGTTTTGCTGCCGGGTGCCTGGGTGCCTCTGAGCTGAGTTCGGTTCTGTTTTTCGATGCCGAGTGCCAACCCGCAGTCAATGTGGTTCTGTATTTCTGTGTGTCAGCAACATTGCAGCAACATCGCGATGGCAGTGTTGTGCGTTGTGAACAGAAGACTGAAATTATCAGCGATATGACCGTGTGTTCACGTATCAGTGGTGTAACAACTAGCTGAGAAGACGTAAGCTGTCGGGCATTGATGCCGCCGGTTGGGCCGTGATCGGAGGGGGCGGGTGTCCCAGGTTGACATTCAGCTTTACATTAAAGAGTTCAAGACCGATTGAGGAATTACGGTGCAATCGATCGACCTGCGGATAGTGATGTTGTAACACTGGTTTGAACCGTAGCTCCTATTGCACAGTGGCCGATGGGATTGTCGTCTGCGATGTCCTGTTGTATCCACACCGAGAGCGATTGCGCTCTGGGGAAAGGACTGAACAGTATGGAAATATGATCAAAAATGCGTATATTTATAGTTTAAAAAGCTTAGCATTAAGTAGGTAAAATCGACAAAAAGAAGCTATCCTTTATTTTGCTCTTTAAATATACTACGGTTCCAGGAGAAACTGCCCTTCAAGTGGCGGGCTGGGATGAGCGCTAGAAGTTTTCGAACTCACCACGGAGTGTTGATCGCAAAACGATTTCTCTGCCCGTGCAGCATTCGCTTCCAGCTAAGTGAATATCCGTTCTACAGAGATTAATTCAAGACGACAATTGCCGCCGGCACTTGAACAGCACAAACAGAAAAACGAATACAATAGAAAAACTGGCTACGACGTGCCGTGCGGGGAAGCCAACACTTGGCTTCGAACCGCAGTGGATCGGCTTATTTTACTGGCTTTCAAAGAATTACGGCATGAGCGTTTACATTTTACTAAGAGATTCGTCCCCTGAGCCGTTCAAAATACCCCCAGAGGTATAATATAACTGAAGAAAAATCAACATGCTGGGAATATTATTTACGTCTTAGGATCACCGAGAAGATCCGCACCTTCAATACGACGAGTATAAAAGGCGGAAACGCAGTTCTCGGAAGTAGCAATAGGGCTAGTGTGCTGTTGTATTGATGTCTGTATTTTCTGTGCGTGTGTATGCGCTCAATGTATATGCTCATGTGGTGCTTGTAGTATGCGCAATATACATTTTGTGTATATAATAAAGGTGCCCAAAGACCCGAAGGGCAATGGTGGCGTAAGCAATTAAAAATATTTATTTGTAGAACATGAATTGGGTGGTACCTATAGTAGGTTACAAGTCAAGAAGGTAGCGGCAAATGCCCCTCAAAGGGAATCATATATCCCTCCGCCACCTCCGCATCCAATAGCGTCCCATCGTTTCCGTGACGTTGCGGCCAACGCGCGAGGAGGGTCGTGCCTTTCTGTACATATTTGCTTTATCTCTCGACTTTGACTTAGCATTGTGGAAGCCACGAGAGGGAGATTAAGTCTTCCCCCTTCCGATGGAAACAAAGACGACTTTCGGGGATTAGCTTCCCCCTCCGATTGATACAAAGGCTGCTTTCAGGGGCTCGGTTCCTTCTCCGATGAATACAAAGGTCGCTTTCTTAAAAAGTGGGGGTCGGAGATAAGTTGGCACCACTCTGGGGCCATTATCTATCAATTGAAGCGGAACAAGGAGCATTTGCAGTGAACTCTTCTTTCGATTGCGGAGGGATTTGAAACCGGCGCACCACGCTTGTGGGAGGAGCTTCTCCTACCTTCTTAACTTGTAACCGACTATAGCGCACCTAGCTGAGCTATATGCAATCACTCTGCTTCACCATGCCATCTGGTGGCAAGCGATGTAACCTTCTTTCACGCCTGGCGATAATTTCTGGTTACCGTGCAACCGCTGCTTCGAATTTGCTCTTTTGGGAGCGGCTTGTGGTTTCGCGAATGATTTACCACTCCTCCGTGATGTGCGGTTCACAAAGAAATTGTGGCTCGAGGAATAGCAAAGGTAAGACGTAAAGTGCGCGAAGTAACTGGGTATCGGTTGTCTCCGTTAAGCATCGCAGTGCTGTCGACGAGAAGACTGAGTAACTGCTTTCGAAACGTAAGTTTCTTCACCTGCTGTGGGAAGCTGGCTTCGGAAAGAACTACAGTTCGGGGAACGCTCGTGTTACGCTTTGATTTGAGCTCCTCTCGCCCCGCATAATAGACGTAGCGTCCTAGTTGTGCTTTATTGAGCTAGATTTCCTGTATTAGGGGCCGCCATAATGAGATGCAGGCGACGGAAAAACTTTGCTACCCTGCTTTCAGGACGAAAGTTTCTCTCTTTCTAAAGAAACATATGTTCCAAGAGCGTTGCGGAGTTCTATCGAGACCCTTTTTTCTAAGAGTGTGGTATTGAGCCTGGTGGCACCGACCAGCGAGAACAGTTAAAGCCCCTTGATTAGGCGTTTTTTTACAACTACTGCCAACCATTGTCTTGGAAACGCGCAAGACACCTGCCACAAGCAGGTGCTCTGCCGCCATTCGCTTCCAAGGGCCGCTAATTTCACTGCTGCGCCGCCATTTTCTTCCAAGGGCCTCTCGAGACACGGACATCATGTACTGGCGCATTTGAGGCTACTTGAAATACAAGCGCAAACACATCGAGGGTCTTTAATCGAAAGGACCGAGCAACGTAAGAGCGTTGTCATGTCCGCTGGGCCGCGCGTCCAGCGATGAACTCAAGAATCTTAGCTGAACCACTCTTTATATGCGCCTTCTCGTGAAGCGGCAGGTTGTAGCGATCGGGCCGTGATAAAGTGGCTGGGACGGGAGAAACCATTTAAAATAAAAAGGGCCCTTGAACGGTTCTTCCGACCTCAGCGCGAATTTCATCTACTCGGATAGTCTGCTGACCATCATCTGTTCGGCGTAGCCGCTTGGCACGGCTGCCGCTCCACTCACCACATCGGTGGAAATGTATTTCGTTTTGCTTTTCCTCCAGAATCTACGAAAACACCCTGCCGTCGCGGTTCCACATTTGTATGACGACGCGTTCGG
This sequence comes from Ixodes persulcatus, assembly GCA_013358835.2. NCBI lineage: Eukaryota > Metazoa > Arthropoda > Arachnida > Ixodida > Ixodidae > Ixodes > Ixodes persulcatus. Next base: position 788,738 of record JABSTQ010009368.1, on the reverse strand, counting down.
ATAACAAAATCTGACGTAGACGGAATCAAGAAGTGCTTCCTCGCGAAACCCGCTCGTATATGGAAAGCCCGGCGAGCTCCACACAGCCCCCGAAAATAAATTTGTCTTTCCCATTGCGCGGCGCCGAGGAAGCGGCGGGGATATTTTGTCGGACAACCGCGATGAAATCTCGCAGTTGCGAAGACCCTTGCTTGCTCGTGGGGCTGCGACACGTGTGCGGCGGTGCGTCTATCGGTGGCTCGACGTGACCCGCATTGAGGAAGCTACCCCGTAATTCGGCGGTGGAGCGGCGTCGCTTTGACCACGAGTCTCTCCTGTACGCTTCTTTCTTCTATTTTTTCACTAGCAGCACTTTTTGCTTTGCCGGTGGCGGCGGAGAATATCTTTCGTAAAAAAAAAAAAAGTTCCCGCAGGAAAAGAAAAAAAAAAGGAACTGTCACCCGGTTTTTGTGCGTCGGAGGCTGGAGGGCCACGGTGCGATGGGGAAAGTGATGGAACGTGATCTGTAATGCCGAACCACCGCTGCTTTTTCGGAGGATGTGTAGTTGTCATTTGTTCATAGGAGCTAAAATACACGCATGGTGGGTAAGAATTAAAGGGTTAAGGTGGCGGTCCCATGGCGGCCATCTTGAACAAGCCGTTAGTTCAACCACTAGATGGCGGCGCTCGTACGTGTGGCCTAGAGTTCCTGTATAGGCTCCCTACGGGAGCCAGAGTTGCGCGTTCATGCATGGCATGTGGATTCAGCTCCTCACGTGACTGAATTCGGCGAATAGCAGCGCCGCGGGGCGCGTGCAACGTCTACTTTGCTGCACGACACTTGATACGGCTCCTCACGTGATCGGATCTCGGCAAATTGCGGCGAGGGCGGCACGCGGCACGTGGAATCAAACGCGCAACTCTGGCTCCCGTAGGGAGCCTATACAGGAACTCTAGTGTGGCCTCGGGAGCCTTCATACACAGGCGCCACGTCTGTCTTAGGGTGGTGCCATCTCGGCCATTTGTGTCCCTAGAGTGCACGCGCTTCCGTCTCTTTCGGAGCGAGCGCTTAGCTCTGCCCAGTGCTTTGGCGCCATTTTAAGGCCCATTTGGCACGCGCAGGCAGTTTTGAATACAAAAATGGGTGTCTTCACCCCAACGAGGTAGAGGGGCCTAGAGCGATAAACCGGGGTTCCGGTCTGCACTCGAAAGTGACCCAGAAAAGGCCGCTGCCATTGGACGCAAATGTGACCGTCGTTAGGTGACCAAACCAAATACGCTACGTCACAGGAAAGATGGCAGCGGCCAGGCAGCGGCTCGCCCCAGCTGAGCCGGAGCATTGGCCGGAGCTTGTCGGATGCTTTGTTCGTTGTCGTTCGTCTCAGCGAGCTGATTTCAGATACGGAAGCAGTCATATGAGCCCGGTCGAATGTGACTTCAGAGTTCAGCGTGGTGTCTTACGCAGGTATAACGTGAACATACGGAGGAACGGTGCGCCTTTCGCTGGTGATCGACGGGGATATTGCCACGAAAGAGACAATCAGCCCTGCGTTGCTCGGACTTCGGATTGATTCGGATATCGGTAGGATAAATTTTAAGGCGAAGTTTATGTGCTCTCGTTAACCATTCGAAACTTCGAGGTCTGCAGTGAAGCGTGTGCAATGTATCTGGATACACAGTTTAGCTACGGAAATTCTGCGAGTCGTGCTTGGCAGTGTGCAATCATGGTGCCGCTTCGTTCAAATAACCGAAGGCTCACTTTGGTTATGCGGGGCACCGGAGAGCTAACTTGAAGCGGGCAGCTCTCGTACCGTGCTAAATGATGCTGTGCTGCTTCCCAAATTGTTCCGGCGTAGACGTGCACTTTTACAGAGCAGAGGTGTCGCAGTTGGTATTGATTCCGCTGGTCTGTCGCACGTTTCGTCGACATAAACGTTTCATCAACACTCGTTACGCGAATTGCAAGCTGTATGGACCTTTCATTGCGCGTGTTACCTACCCAGCACACCCGTTCACGCCGCTTCGCGGTGACAGCCTGCAGTGGACCATTACCAGAAAAGTAGTCCCTCATCCATTTCAGTTCAGTTCGTCCACGGCAGTCGCCAAACCCCGAAGGAGAGGATTTATTCAGACAATGCCACTGAAGCAGTGCAGCTTCTTTAGTGGTCAGGATAGAACCTCTTATTTTAGTTTTGTCATATTGTCATGGATGCTTGTTGCAGTCCTATCTTCTATCAATATTTACTGTCGAATATGTTCTGGTGGAGGTGCTGGGTACTTTACCCAAACCCCTTCGCTCTGTGTGCACCCTGGCGGCTCCTCAGCCGAGTTGCCCGATAGCGGGACACGGGTGGCGGACTATCCCACGTCTTAAACCCCTGGCGAGCCGTGAGCCAAGTCCTATCCCGAGCCCGGCAGAAAAGCCGCGAAAACCGCAACCACAAGAACGAACCTCGCAAATATACCACGAAGAACCAGGAATCCGAGCCAGTCACTGCTACCAGGAAGAACCACCGGAATTCGGTCCCCTGCCAGAAAAACCGAATCTGACTAAGCCAACAATGACAAACCTGTAGCAGCAAACCGCGCCCGCTTCCACCATTGTTTGCATGCCCGTCGCACCTATAAACCTGTAACGGTCAGCGACCGAAGAGCTCATCCGCACATGTCAAGCTTATATGCGCCGCGGGGAGAAAAGCATGACGAGTAGGAAGTGTTGGGCGCATTCTGTTTCCAGCCACCGATAGGAGCGGACGCAGAATGGAACTCTTCCCGCGAGCTGCGATAGCGGCAGACGCTGGCCGTGATTACAAGGAATCATTTGATTCGATTATCGAGTTGTTCTGCCCCCCCCCCCCCTGCCATCAGGTGAATCAATGACGCGTGCAGTCGTGTTGCATTGCGACTTGACTGGACGACCGTACCGCAAGAAGATTTTCGAAGGCCTCTAGAAGACGCAGGACTCATCAACGACATAGCTGGAATTGGGGCCTATCAAATGGCCCATGTCTGTCTGGTGAAGTTGAAGACGGATGCGGTGAAGTCCAAGGTGCTCCACGGGGGGGGGGGGGGGGGGTCTTTGTGTCAAGGGGCACACGTGCCTCGTCGTGGACCCGTTCCGGAAAGAGCTCCGTATAAAGCTCCACTGGGTCTCGCTTAATGTCTCGAACGACATCATAAGGATGGCCTTCGAAGAACACGGCGGGGTCAAGGAGGTGAGGTATGACCGGTGGAAGGTGTCCGGCTTCGTCGGGTCGAGTCTACCACCCGACTCGTACGTCTCGTGCTCCAGGAGGTCGTCCGCCTTGACTGTCTACCACATCCACTGCGCCTCGGCAGCGGGACGGCTCTCGTGGTTGTGCCTGGGCAGGCCCCGGTCTGCCTCCGGTGCAGCAGAAAGGGGCATATTCGTCGCGACTGTTGGGCTCTCAGGTGTGTCGAGTGCCACATTTTTAAGCATGAGGAGGCAGACTGTGTCCATTCGTACGCTCGGGCCGCAGGACGGGACAAGGCCGATGACCAGAACGAGCTGCTCATGGACCAGGGGGAGGCGGAAAAAGTATCCACGTCTTCCGTGTCGGCAACAGAGGAGCCAAGCCAGGACAACAAGTCTGGCACCGTATCAGCGAAGGTAAGTGACACTGGCTCGTCATAGCGGTAGATGGTTGTTCCTGCTCCGGCAGTTGAGCGTGCGTCGGCAGATGTGTTGGCCGTGAACGCCACAAGCGTCGCCCCGGCGTCTGAAGGCGAGACCCCTGTTACCGAGACCCCTGCTGCCGAGATGGACATTGAAGCGAGCTCTGTAAAGCGCCGTCATGACGACGTCGTCGGGGCATCCCAGGAAAGGCGGCTGCGACAGCTCGAGCGGCAATGGTCGGTGATTCTGGCAAAGAAGTGCGTCCTGAACCAGCCGCGGTCACTGCCACCACAGCGCAGGGACAGACTGCCCCAGTAGATGCTGTGCTAGAGGACCACTCTGTACGACGAAGGTAAGCACCGTGCACCCTGCTTGGTCTTAGCCGATGACGATTTCAGTCGAAAAGCCTGTGCGAGTTGCGGTCCTTAATGTTCAGGGGCTATCGAACTGTAGGAAACAAAGACAGGTCTATCGCCTCGTCACAGAGCAAGATATTGGCATTGTCGCGTTGCAAGAAACCAAAGTCGAAACAAAGGACCAGACAGGGAGGGCGTATGGTGTGGCCTTTTACGGTGCGTTACGACGTGGGCGTCAGCCATGCGGTAGGTGCCTCGGCAGGGTTTGTCTTGTTGGTTCGGAAGAGTTTGGGGGCGGTCGTTCAAGCTGTCACCACCTGTGATGAGGGACGGCTGGTTGTCCGTGATTTTTTCTTTTTGTCCAATGAACGGCGGGCTATTTGCATTTATGATCCTACCAGTGCTGATAGAAGAAAATATTTTTTTAAGATTTTTCTTTTTGTTTATACAGAACGCACAGTCATCCTCTTTGGTTATTTTAACTGTGCATGTTCCGCGCGTGATAGATCTAGTACAATCCCTTTCAGAGATGCCACCACGGCACACCTTAATTGAAATCATAAATGAGAGCGGGCATGATGATGTCAAAGATATCATGGGGAATACACAAATGTTTTGTTTTACACATTTTCAAGGGTCCAGTCACGCTCGGTTAGATAGGCTGTATGCTTCATTGGAGTTGCTGCCCCTATGTTACAAATATTGTGTGATGTCTGTGTCTTTTTAGTGATCACTGTCTGGTGTCGTTCACGCTTGATGCTTACAACATTAAAAGAAAATTTTCTTGGGAGCTATGGAAGATGAATGGTAGGCTGCTGAGCGACGATATTTTTACAGCAGCGGTCGAGGATTGCCTGCAAACTTTAGTTGAATCAGGGGAGGGGGGGGGGATGGTGGATAACTATGCTACAAGATGGGAATAGTTTAAGCAGGAGGTTAAAATAAAATAACTGGAAAGAACACGCGCGATCAAACAAAGTGAAAGAAAAAGAGAAGCGCTCCTTTGAAGCCCCGCGGGGGGCACCTGTGAAAGCAGGTGTTTCGAGAGTGGCGTCTCCACGGACCCCGAGCCATGCGGATTCACCCGCCCACGTCTGGCTCTGTGTGGCTTTCCCGTGTCTGGAGAAAAGGGCATCCTGGTGATTGAGTTGAACCCGGGGTAGGTTTGGACCCTTCGGGGCTCCCCCAGGGGAGGCAACACACCACTTTAGCCCCCGCTTCACGTACACGGGAGTCCTGGAGAGGCCCGGCCAGGATGATTCAGTCTAGTCACCTTTCCTTCTACTATCCCCTCCGATCTTTCGCTTTTACCTTTCCTGTTTCTTTTACTTCTCCCTTATCTCTCTTACTCCTTTTTCGCCCCCTATGACGGCAAGGGCTAACCTTGAATTGAGATGGACCCCTGTCTTGACACACACTTGGATATAGTTTCCCGACAGCACTGTTAGAGTAACGTCTTCAGCAAAGCCTCTTTTGTTTTGTGCGTTTCCTAACCCCTTGTTGGGCTCCGTGGTGGGCGGTGCACCACGGATCCTAAACACTATTTGCCCTCCTATGGCGCCCCTTCCTTCCATACCACGTTCAGGGCAAGCATATAAAAGGCGTTGTCGTGAACCCAAGGCCATCGACAAAGATTCTGAAGTGGAAACATTTATGAAATTTTTCGTTGTTAATTCGCTTGATAACAAAAATCTGCAAAGCTGTCGCCTTTTGTTGTAGCGAAGGTACTGGAAAATCATGTCGGGCTCTCCTACAAGGCTAAAAAGCTGCACTCCGGAGACCTCCTAGTGGAGGTAACCACCAAAAAACAAAGTGAAGCGATCCTGAAGCTGACTAGTTTTCTTGATGTAAAAGTGTCAGTTAGCCCTCACCGCACGCTCAACACCATCCGTGGGGTCCTCACCGAGGACGACTTCTTGCACACTAGTGAGGAAGAACTAAGAACCTCGAGGAACTCCAAGATGTTGGCGTTGTTGCCGTTAAGCGCATCATATTCCGTAAAAATTGTGAGGAAGTTCCTTCTAAACACGTCATCCTTACTTTTGAAAGACACACACTGCCAGAAACCATCATGGCAGGATATCTTAACTGCCGCATTCGCCCTTATGTCCCCCACCCCCAGCGATGCTTCCGTTGCCAGCGTTTTGACCGCGGACCACGCAGCTGTCGGTGGAAGGAGACGCGTACAAAGTGCAGCAGCCACAACCATGTAACCGACATCTGTGAGGGCGCAGCTTCCTGCGCCAACTGCGAGAGTGCTCACCCTGCGTACTCTCGCTCTTGCCCCTCGTGGCGACAAGAAAAATAAACCCTCACCCTAAGAGCCAAAGAAAACATATCATATCCAGAGAAAAAGCAAAGAGTCTCCTTTTGGAAGGTAGATACTCCGACAAGGTGCGCAGGAGCCCTCCACCGCGAACGGAATCGAAGGACACCCAGGTTTCGCCTGAAGCCCTGACAGTGGCCCTTCGGGCCCCAACCCCCCCGCAGAGGCAGCAGCTCTCTTCCCCCCACTTTCTGGAGGGAGCACATCAGCTGCCCCCAAGTCTCAGGACAGGCAGGCAACGCCAGTGCCAGTCCTGACTTCGACGCCTTCCCCCGGTGGGAAGGAGCGACACTCTCACCTCATCTCACTGAAGAGGGTCTCCTCCACCAAAGAGAAGCACAACTCTTGTGCTGCTCCCCCGATGTCCAAGGGGCAGGAACGGGTGGACGTGGGTGAGAGCTCGACCTGTACCTCGTCCGCCTCTTCAGCTGGGTCTGGTCAGGGGCCGTGGTTTACCACCTCGTGCCTCAAGCCTTCCCAGGTCTGCAGGGAGCGCCCCACCTTTAGAAGTAGAGGCGATGGGACAGTGCGCAGAGTTGTCCACTCCCGCATCCGATCAGGACGACATGGAGTTGCAGCTTTCGAAGACCAAGCACAAAAGCAAAAAACCCGTAATCGCACCAAAATGATGTGTCTGATGTGGCTGCCTGTTTGATATCGAATACACTGGTTTCTTTCTTTGCCCTCTTTTTGACCTAAGATTTTAAAATATTTACAAAATGAGTAAATTTGCTTTTATGCAGTGGAATTGCCGCGACCTTTTACGGAATATTTACGATGTTATAGGGACCATGAAATGACCTTTTTACTTTTGCCCAGATAACTTTTACATTAAACCTTCAATGTTGATTGAATGCCGAATAGGCATTAGTTTTTGTTTCGGTTTATTAACTTCTACACAAAAAAATGAATGAAATATCGACTTTTTCTTTCTCTCCAACTGACCGCAAAACAAGCTGCGGCGTAATTTTGAAGGTCGTGACGTACTCTGGCACAGGAACTGGAAGTTCTCTCGGCAGTAGGAGAATGGCGGCGGCAAGTTGGAGGTGTGCCGGTAGGTTTTACTTTTACTGCGCTGATGCCACCGACGTATTTTCTGAATCGGCGCCTCTGATCGCCGCGATAGCCATGAACACATCGCAGCTGAGCGAAATTCAATTAGATATGTTGCGGGTGTGGGTGACGCGGGCCCGTTGCGACGCTGGTCGAGACGGGGAAGTCTGTGTGTGCTTGGACGCTCCGTGCGACGCTCCTCGGCACCACACTTATCCACGAGCACACACACTCGGGGGCCTGCAGAGCCGCTCCGAGCTCAACCCGCGTTCCGCCTGCCGCCGCACCCGCTGTCGCTCCCAACGTTCGCGTCGCGTCCACCCACCGGTCCAGTCTCGGCATACACTGACTTGACTCGGCTCGAAACCAAGCCGAGGTCCTCACTTTCCCATTTCTTTCCTTATCAAAAAAAAAAAAAGTTGCGGACAAAACATTCCGCCGCACCCTCCTCGAGAGGGGATCTCTCCCGCGGTTCCTAATTAGCGGGGGCCGCGAAACAGCACAAGCCGATGGCCCCAGCTCTTCCGCTCAACCCGCGGGGCAAGGAGCGACCGACAACCGGATACGCTCCCTCACGAAAACTCCAAAATAGAGAAAAATAGTCGAACTCTGTGACAACGTGGTTCATCGAGTGGCAAGCGATGAAACTGCAACTGTTTCTTTTTAACCACCGGACTGCAGAAACTGCAATTCAGACACTTCGGTACACTGCTGCCTTTCAGCATAGCCACCGAGCGATCGATCACAAACAACGTAAACACTACTCGAGCAGCCAGAAAACGATGCTCCGCGAAGAAAGCGCAACCAGGAGCAAACCCGTTCAGCAGACGACGCTCGGGGACTGACTGCGCAAGCGCAGTAGGGTCTTTCTCTTGCTTCGTTTACCACACGATAGATGGCGCTGGGCTCAGAGCATTATCAGAGCCGTTTATACTGAGAGAGTTTGGCCTTCTTAAAGGGACACTGACAGGGTATTTATGCTCGCCGAAGTTTTTAGTTGTACGTGACATATGAGAGCCCAACTACCCAGAACAAAATTTGCGGCTCGAAATTCGGTTTCTTTCCGCCCGAAAACCGCCGATCAAGAACTGGCCGGTTCGAGTCTCGCTCACTCTCTTTTCCGTGGTCACGGGCCGTTTTCTAAGGTATCGATGCGATTACCAAATTTAATCGAAGTCGTGGGTCATTGAAGGCACACAGTCAATATTAAAAATAGAAAAAAATATGAAACCAATTTTTTGTGGCTTCAAAAAAGCTGCAAATACGTTGATTGAAAAAAAAAAGTAGCACAAACAACCGGAAGCTTTCTGTGCGTTCACTCAACATGGCGTCGTTTCGCGTATCGTGGGACTAGCACTAGCGGATGGCAGCGGACGACGGGCGTTGGACCTCTACTTCAGAACTGTCGTTCACGGTACTGGCGAATTCTGTCTTTCTTTGAAAGAGAAATTTCGGAACAATCAAAAGAACTGATACTCATCCCATACGACATGCCCGACCAGCAAGCCGATTGCACGAGGACGTCGCCGAGCCGTCGTCCCTTCTCCTGGCACGCGTACGGTTACTTTACGAGGTGCGAATGTGCCCTATGCGTGGTGCTGCCCGACTTCAAGCCGGGAGTGTATGTATTGAAGGGAAATCGGCAGCAAACTTCCGACATACAGTCTACCAGCTGCATAATTACGCATGAGAGTGTTCCTTCAATAGCTCAGTGGAAAGACGTCCGGTTCACACGCAAGAGGGCACGGGTTCGATTCCTAGTGTGGGTGTACCTTTCATTTTTTATTTTATTTTTTGTCAAGCATTCTGCGATGTTTACATTTCTTTTTTTACAATTATCACAGGAAAAAAAATTGTTGTGGACGATACGTCGCTGAAATAAATGGTATGGATTCCATTTTTGACACCTGCGAACTCAGTGTATATCACTTTCCACAAAATGCAAGGAGCATATGAATCGGGTAGCGTCCGCTTTCCGAGCTTCGCGTAATGGTTCTACAGGAATTGCAGCCAGCCATTGATTCCGACGCGTTGATCTTTCGGAAACTTCTGCACTCTGGCCACTTTCAGATGCAGGACATGTGAGGCAACTCTTCACGCAGCACCTTGGAGTTGGGAGTATTCTTTTCGGAGCTGATCACGGGAATTCACCACGGCACTCGGGCACTGACTACTAATTGCCAACACTTAAATGTACAAAACAGCGAGCGGAACAAACATAACTGCAAAGGAATACCACGGCGAATGGACGCATTTCGTCTGCTACGTGCGGAAAGAGAAAAAAAAAACAAAAAAAAAACGCACGGTCGGGTGTAGCCACGTGACTTCCGCCACTCCCGCTATCCTCTCCACTTCTCCGTTTCGGTTTCGGTTTCGCGCAGTTGCGTTTTTTGGCTTTATTAAAAAAATACGTGACTCTGTAGCAAAATATTAATTGGGTAGTCTTCCGACACCATAATGAATCGCCTGACGAAAAAGGAAAAAAAAAAAAATTGGGGGTGTCAGTGTCCCTTTAAGGAGATTTTGACAGCCTGACAACCACAGCAGCGTAGTCTGACAACCGGGGGATGACTACTTCCGTCCGTCATATTGTGGCTCTGACTCATAGGAACTCTACGCGATTTCTCAGGAATGAACAAGACAAAGAAGTAACGCCATATTGTGTTACCACGAAATCCGCTTGTTCTAGCGGTCAACAAGCTCCGCCCATTGGCCAAACTCTCTCAGTATAAACGGCTCTGAGCATTATCAAATTCGGCAATTTTCCTCACATCTCGAAATTATGCTACAAAATGTGGATCTGAATATTATTTAACAAGACTTTTAGGAAACATTTGCCGGCTATTTATTGTTTACGATCGCGGTGCTGGTGAGGTAGGCTCTTACCCAATAGGCGACGTCAATTTGGCTGACGTGCTGCGGTTCCGCGGATGCATCGCTGCGAAAAGGCAGAGAGCTTTCGAAGCAAAGAAGGTCCAAAAGAGTCAGGTTTTCTTTTAAAAGTTCTATAGCGAAGATTTTTTTTTGGCGCCCTATTGTAGTGTTTTTGTGTTTCTTTTCATACCTTTTACGACGTGCGGTAGATGAAATTCGATTTAAAAATCGTTTCATGGTGCCTTTAACTTTATGGACGACTTGCGTCCTATAGCTCTGTCTTTACAGAAGACACATCTTAAAGGGGCTGTGCAACAATTTTCAGACTTCGGCCAATTAACCACGGAAATTAATCTGCGTCACCTATGGAACGAAAAGCAGAAAACCGTATTTTCTTGCGAGCGCTAGATCTTATTTAAAAAAAGAAAAAAAAAAAAACAATGAAACAAATCGAAGGTAAAAGTGCCTCTCAACTCTTCACTTCGAGTTTCGAGTGACGTACTCCGGGGGTCCACGTAGTTTCCCCTTGAGTTCTCTCTTCAGAGAGCAGCCGCTTCCTCCGCGATTGTCAACTTTTAAAGGATTAGCATCGTCGACGCTCGCGGCGAGCGATCGACACAAAGGACGGTTCGCCACGGCGCTGACGGCGAGTGTAGCAGCGGAGGGGGACAGGTTTTGTTGACTTCCGCGTATCCCCCAGAGACGGTGTCATTTTAGTTCCCGAAACCCCGACAGGTGGCTGCAGATCGGCAAATAATTCGTTTTTTGATTTGCGATTACACAGCAGAATAGCAGTTTTTCGGGAAAAGGTGACGCGTTTTTGGTCACTTGGGCTTGCATAAACAATATAAAAATTGCAAACTGTCAATTATTTCAAGATTAAAATCATTGCACTGCCCCTTTAATGATCATCATGTGTCTGTTTTACGTCGTGACCAAGTGTTTAGAAAGGATCGTTCCATATCAAACTGATCTGGTGGAGTAGCGGTTGTCGTCCAAAGTGGAGTTGCTTGTTCTCAGATTCCTCTTTCTACATCCCTTGAGGCTGCAGCCGTACGTCTTCTCTTCGACCGCTTAATCACCGTTGTTTCCATCTATATTCCACTTAATGCTCCATTGCATATTCATGATCTTCATACTTTAGTTACTAAGTTCCCTCACCCCTTTTTACTTTTAGAAAATTTTAATTCCCACCATCCCTTGTGGTGTGGAATTCGCCAGGACTCGCGTGGTGGAGTCATTGAGCTTTCCTTACTGTCATCTAGTCTCTCTCTTTTAAAGAGCACAGAGCCTACCTTTTTTAGCGCAGCTCACAACTCATTTATATCCATTGATCTTTCCATCTCATCTCCGTCCTTGGTGTCTTGCTTCACACGGAGTGTTTTAAATAATCTTTTTGGAAGCGACCACTTTCCGGTTGCTCTGGAGAGCGTACATTTATTTCCAGTCTCACGAAACGGACTCCGCGTTGGAAGCCAATAAAAGCATACTGGTCTCTTTATAGCCAAACATCCGAGCTTGTTTAGTCTATGTTCTCTTCGTTAACTCATGACGAAGCCGCAGCCTACATGACAGAGCATATAATTGGTGCTGCTCCTTGCTCCATCCCTCAAACTTCTTCGAACATTCCCAAGAAATGTAAGCCATGGTGGAGTGAGGATTGTTCCACCACAAAAATGAAAGCCGTTTACAACTCCCTGTAACGCCGAATTAGAGCGCAGCTCTTGAGGAGGAGGAGGGGAAAGTACGGAGAGGAGGCTATGCCCCTCCTCCTCTCCTGCTCGCCTCCCATTTAGGGGAAATTTTCCGCTAATTTTTGCGGGGAAAGTTTTCCGCTAGATTTAGCGGGGAAATTTTTCCGCTAAATATAGCAGGGAATTTTTTTCGCTAATTTTAGCGGGGAAATTTTTTTGCTAGATTTAGCGAGGAAATTTTCCCGCTAGATTTAGCGGGGAAATTTACCCATAATGCACCGCGCGGTTACGCCCTACGCCGACGGCGACGCCGCTCAAGCCTGAAACGGGCGCCTAAGAGCTGCGCTCTAAAAAGAACCAAGATAAGGCTTGGGGCAGGGACTCCAGAACCGGGGGGGGGGGGGGGGGGGGGGCAGGGGGGGCTCGAGCTCCCCGGAATTTCTCAGCCCCCTCCCCTCCGCCCCCCCCCCCCCCCCCCCCGCCGCCGCCTGTCTTTCATCCCCGCTCCCCCTTGCCTTCCATGGCCTGTCTACTGCTTGCTGCCGGCATGTCGAAGAAACAAAAAGTTGGTCACCAATTCATCCCTCCCCGTGTATCTCGTTTTATCTGCTGCTTCTCGCTGATCATGCTGGCGGTAAAATGGGCAAACAGCAGTTTTGAATCTACCCTCAGACATCTCGGGGACAAAATTTGGCAAAGATCCCCATATGCGGAGCTGCCGAAATTGAAGCCCAAGTTTCCAGTGAGGAGCACCTGTCGGTTCATTCAACTTTTCTTCAAACAACTTCCTTCTCGCTGTGTCTGGGCTGCCGAAAACACGTGCGACACGGTTGCAGGCAAGGACCCCGGAACCGGGGAGGGGGGGGGGGGGGGGGGGGGGGTCAACGGGGGCTTGAGCATCTGCTGACATTTTCTATCGGGGGCAGGGCAATATGCTGAGTCCCCGTGCGTTTGGCTCAAGGCTCAAGGCCCCTTTCCCCCCTCCCCTACGTTTTCCCGTTGTTGTTCAGCTCCGCCAAGCCACGTACTTGGCTAAGGGCAAGCACGTTCGTCTGTTTTTGTTACGGTGGTTACCCACCAAATCACGGCACGACCTTTGCCCACAAATTCCAGAAAAAATTACGAAGAAAGCAAAGTGTCGCGGACGACGCAACACCTCCACAAAAATGAAAAAAAAAAACAACCGGCGCTTGCGGTTTGCAGCACAGTCAGGGAGATCTCCCCTCTTCTCCTGCTTGGGTCATTAGGGAGTTTTCGTAGATGGTTTTCGCCATCCCGCAACGCTTTCCGCATCCCGCTACGATAGCCGGAACTCTACAGTCAAGGCCATCGGCGCGCAGGCGCAGTAGCGGCTTTTTCGTTGCGGAGGGCTTAGCGGAGGGGAAAACGCGGTCTACGAAAACCCCCTATTAGCGAGTTTTAGCAGACCGTTTTTCTCCTCCGCTACGGAATTCGTAAAGAAGGCGCGGCAACTGAGCATGCGAACTGCCAGCCCTTTCTGCTTAGTTCAAGGTCTCGCGGCGGATTACAAAGAGCTAAACTGGTGCTTAGCGGGTTGCAGAAACGATCTGCCAAAACTCCCTATTTTCCTGGGGCACTTCCATACTATACTCACGTGCTGGCTATGCGGGGAACCCGCAGCGCACTGTTTTTGTACACCCAGACAGCCGGCTTCTTCGTTTGGCTTCTTTTTGGAGCAGTTACGTTTCCAAAAGCACAGAAAATTGTCTTCTATACTCCGTTTCAGATTACATCCGGACGCATCGGACGCTACGAGCTATCCTATAGACGCTTTACAGCAGCTGTGCATGGGCGCCGCCATAACTGACCTTCAGTTTTTGTTCCCTCTTATTCCGTTCGCTTGACTTCATCATTTCCACAGCAGGACAGGTTATTGCCATTTTAAGTGTTACTCTGTCCTTCCCCCCAGCATAGGCCGTTGTGGAGACTCGTCAACGCCCGCTTCAGTGGCTCGGCATCTCGGTAAGACAAGAGAAGCGCGGCTATGGCGGCTCAATCTGGCGCGTGTGTAAAGCGTCTATACTTCGTTTCATCTTCCGTCCAAGCGCAGCCAAAGCTACGTGTGGCCGGAGCCAATCACACGCCGGCAATAGGTCACGCGATCTCACCTGCACTTTTGTATCACTCCGCTGCGCCGCTGTTCGTCCGCGCCGCCCGCGCTCGCCGAGTATTTCGTCTGCTACGGGTGTATCAACGGTATCGTCTGCTACGGGTCTAAAAAGTGCCCTTTTACGTTCTGAAATTTAGTCACAGGGGATGTCAGTACGTAGGCTGGCCGCTGGTGTCTGTGTTCCAGCTTTCCACCTGTTCAGCATTTCGGCGTAGTTTCGAGATGCAAGTACACATTGCAAGGTGCCCGATGACCCGGCCGTTGATGTTTTTTTTGTATTGTCTGGATATACCAGGGCTCGAGGCGCAGTCCTTTCCACCAGCTTCTCGGCGTTCAATGTGATCGGCAGGTAAAGGGGTGCCCTGACTTCGCCGTGTATCAGGGGATTGTAGTGGCCCGGACGCTCTTCTTGTTTACAACGCATTCGCGGTACGACGCGGCCGGAGTCTCCTGCCGGATTTGAAAGTATACATTCATCACGACCGCGCCTGACGCCCAAACGTGCCCTTGCGAAAGGACGTTTTGAAGCGACTCGGTGAGGAAAGCACCGTAGCACATGATTCGGCAATTACGGGAACGAAATCACGCAGAAAAACCGAGTGCGGCAGCCGTGTTGGCTGCGGATGTACGTGTTTTCACCAAACCACATGAATTTACATATATTAATAAAAACATAAACTTCAGACATTTAATTCCTCTAGTTGCAAATCATTCTCAGCAGTACACATCTGGAATATTGTGCAATGTTTACGCACAAAACAGTTATTTTAAAAGAATTACTTTTGCAGACTACTTTGTGGTACGTAGGATTGCTCTTCCCGAAGTTGCGAACCGTCCCTCAGCCTTTGGCTGCGCTCGGACGGAAGCTGAAACGAAGTATAGGCTAATCCTGGTCTTAGGACAGAGCCCGTGGTACGCTTTCTGCGCGTCGCTGTGCCCCCTCTCCAAGGTCACGTGATACTCACACGACCTTGGATTGGCTTCGATGGCTCGTAGCATCCGCTGCGCTCGGACGTAGGGTAAAACAAAGTATAGCTTTTTTTTCTTTTTTCTTTTTGCAGCGGCGCTTTTTTTGCTGTTCTTTTGGCGGTCTAAGCAACCACAAGGGTTGGGTAATACACTACTTCCATAAACCCCTGCATGGCACACTGCGCGCGTTGCACTCTGGAAACTAGTTGGCCAGGGATCGACAAGAGATTATACACAGAGTTTCTCATGTTTTGATCGACACATCGACAAGAGATTATACACAGAGCGTATCTCCTGTTTTCTGGTGCCGACAGCGTCATGTTTGGTCTCTAAACTAACCTAAATGGCCAGACCTCGAAGCTTTAGCACAAGCCCGAGACGTATAGCTTGTCGTAACACATGCTTGTTGTATTTTTGTACTCAAGCCTTTCTGTTAGCGTTTTAGGGTATGTGAACGAGCCAGTGCTGGGAATCTGGACGCTGCGAGGCTCGGGGATCTTGCTTGTGTACGAGTCAACAAGCTGTAACAACCAATAAGTATCCATACATCGAGCTCGCACCTTTACATTAGTGTTGCTGGTCAGGAAGTTTGTTTGTTTTGTGCGTCCATAGACGAAATATAACTTTTTGCAATTACTGTATTTCTTAATACGCCTGAGTATGCGAGGTAAAACTCGGAGGAACATTGAAAAGCTCAAATTGAACACACTTCTTATCTCTTATCTGTACTGACCCGCAGCACTGCACGAAGCAAACTCCCCACTCGCTTGCATTCCACCAATATTCAACATCGCGTATGCGCATATAAACTTATCCTGCAATCATACAGGCACATTCGCAGATACAAACCGTTTTAAGGGGGGAAACTACCCTGAAAAAAAAAAACACTCTGCAAAAACGTTGAGTTTAAAAAATGCCCTATTTACATCCGCCAACATCTAGAGAGTATTCCCAGAAAGTTTATTTTGTATACAATACATAGTTATTTTCTTATAAATTATTTTCAGTCCACCAATGTTAAAGAAAAGGTTGAGGTTCGAACACTTTAAATGCGTTTTTCTCCAATCAACGTTTTGGCATACATGCCACCTTAATAAAACTATCGTTTCAATGTGAAATTATCGAGATACCTAATATTTTCGGCTTATAGGCCAAAATTTTATGGAGCCGGTTACTATGAACTTTGATTTTGCATTTTTATATTCTTTTATTATGAAAAATTGTAATATGCAAAACTTAGTAAATGTGCAAAAAAAAGTTTTTTTCATACATTTTTTTTTCTGAAATTGCATATTTTTCTGAAATTTGTTTTCATAGTAACCAGCAACAGATATTCCAGTATGCATTCCACCAGAAAAATATGTGGTTATCAATACCATTTCTCAACGATACATTTATTGAGCAGATTCCATTCAAAGCTATGCTTTACTTCGTTCTGGGAATATTAAATTGGTTCACAGGGCTGAAGCTTTGCATGCCCTTCTTCTATATGGCTACAAGCACCACCTGAAAATACCACGCCAATTGAGTGAGCGGTTCAACATTCGACATTCCCAGGTATTGTCCCCTCTTGAAAAAGCAAAAGTCGAGCACTTGTGTGAAGAATGTCGCACCGTTCGCCGAAAGTGCGCCGGACGGGCGTGAACCCCTGTGCGGTGCGCCAAACGAACGAAGTTATTCAAAGCGCATTTGATGGTTGCTAATGGCCATAATATTTGTTATGTGTTTGTCTTTTTCCTGACTGAATTGTCGAGATAATTTCAGACACACCGTTCTGACACAGATCTTAGTCGTAAGTAAAAGCTCATTCAAAAAAGCTTAGCGAGGAGTAAGGGACGCTTGTTAGGGCCTCCGTCGTAACTAGCAGATTTCAGCGTTTGCGAAAACTTAATCTTCTATCAGCATAAAATTTGAGTGGTATATATTTATGATGATACGAGGAAGACATTAAAGTAACTTTTGCGCAGTAGTGAGGTCGAATTTATTGCGTTTTCTTAAAAGTTCATGCGTCAACGCTGGGCTCAACTTTGATACTTCTGTGAAGATGCGGCTTGCTTTTGGCCCAATGAAGAAACAAGAAGCGGACATTTGGCAAACCAAATATGTGTAAGGCTCAAGGTGATCAAATTTCAGTTGTAGTTCACTGGTATCTGACGAGATTATTGAAATTGAGGTAAAAGATGCACTGGTGGGGTGAGGTGACTAAGCCACGTCTTTCTACGTTTGCATACGGACGCACAATATCCAATGTTTCGGGAACCAAGGAAAGTGCCCCAACCTTCGTTTTGTATCGCTCCAGATTGAGTGTATTGCACATTCGTGAAAAGTCAGATAATCGAAAACGCAAGCAGCGCATTCGGTCACGGCGTGATGGCATGAACTGAAGCTGCTCAAACAAAACCGAAACTGAGTGGCCAACCAGTTCCCAGAGTGCACTGCGTGGTATTTCGCCGCGACGGGGCGCTTCGATTTTGGAAGAAGCCTATTGCTTCCGTGGGGAGAGCCGAAGCGCGAGGTGGGGAGATGGTCTGCGCGAGAAGAGAGTCCTTCTTGAACGAGGGACTGCCTACTGATGTAGCAAGTTGAGGGAATGAAGTATCCCGACTCCCAAGGCAAGAAAGGCCTTAGCAGTCGACACACGTTGTCAAGGGAGAGATCGCACTGCAGTCTATGTTGAAGCGCCGCTATCCCGGTGGTCGTGGAGACATCAAAGAATCACGGAATTCTCGCCTGTATTTCTGTGTCTGGTTTTCGAAACACCATCTGGTGCTTGGCGAGCCCGCCTGGTATGTTCAGGCGGGCACCCTATCATACACCCAGACTATTTTACCCCATTTTCAAAGACGATCATAAAAACAGGAAACATGCTGAAATAAAAAAGGGCATCGCCAGTAAATGTTTATTACCGAAGGGCAACCGCGTCACCGGTGGTAAACTTTTTTTTTTTGAAATTTTCAAGAATGCGTTGTAATAACTTTTCACAGGAACGGAGCTGCGCCGAGAAATTTCCCAAGAAGGCGTTCACGATTAAAGTACACAATCGTTGAAAATGTGAGCTTTCTACGCCCAGGCACCCAATTTTCCAGTGCCCTTTTGCACCGTAAATCGATGCCACCATATATAGCTACTACTATTTGATCAGAATGTGTCAACATCCCATTCCTTCGGGACAGGAATTTTGGATGAATGTATGAACACACGGCAGGTAGTGATAATAAATTTTCTAAATAAAAAGTAAAATTGTGGTAATTGTTTTTTTCTTTCAATTTTAGTTTCTTTTTCATCTTCCCCCTCCCTCCCTAGCCGCTTTATTTCGACCACTACCCCCCCCCCCCCCCCCCCCATGCAAGATATACTCCCGGGGATCGCTGGCTTGGGGTGTCTTTCGTAGATACCCGACGTCTGTGAACTTGATTGAATTCAAGAGACGCAGAGTTTGTGCCCGCTGGACTTGGAAGCAGGCAAAAGGAAAGTCTTGGAGAGATTATTTGTCCTCGGTCAGCAGCAAAGGAAGTGTGGGACTGACTTCACAAGGTCGAGTGGAAATACCGCTGTTTTACAATACCCCTTTTTCCTTCTTCTGGAGTCTCATTGCTATACCAGGCTAGCGTGTTGGGCACTCACTTCGCTGCAGTTTTAAACTCCGCACATTACTCTCTAGCGTTCATGAAGCGTAAGGCAAGCACGGAAAAGACGAGGCTCTGCTTCACAGGAGGGACGTCTGCACCTTAAGATCAGCCATTTACAATGCTGAGCTCGAAGTGGCTCTGAACCCCTGCAAGAATTCAGCCTCCGGTCATGATAGAATTCACTACGACATGATTCGACACTTATCTAGAGAGTCACCCAGTGCTCTTTTCACTTACTTCAATGGCCTGTGGAGTGATGCCAACTTCCCTGTTTAATGGAAGCGGGCTGAAGTTATAACGCAGTTAAAACGGTAACCGGACAAAAGCTCACCGGACAAAAGCTCACCGGACAGAAGCTCACCGGACAAAAGCTCACCCGTTTTTTCACAGACCCGGACAAAAGCTCACCTCATTTTTCTTGTGGTTCAGGGTAATATTTGAAGTGAATGGCGAGGAAAATTAAATTCTTTTCGTTATTGAGCGTCGTAATTGTATTTTAAATCAAGGATTATCTCATGGTGTTGTGAAAAGGAAACTGAAGCAAAACTGTAATATACATACCATTGAGTAGCGAAGTTTTAAAAATATTTTTAAGGAACGGGAGTGTGGCCTTTTGGACAGATGACCAATTTAGAAAGCTGTGCGGGATTTTGGATAGGCTCGCGTTCCTTCCACCACAGCTTGTGCCCGAAGGACTAACCTACATCAGGGAAAAGTCTCCCGGTGACATTGGCGACCTGCTGGACTACTTTGGTTGCACGTATATCAACGGCCCCTTCCGTTATGCTTCTGCTCCTTCTGTGGTGGCACCCAGAGCGAATTCTTCCCATTGCCTGACGGTGTGCTGACGACGATCGGAGTTTCCCCCGGAACGGTAGAATATGTACGACGCCACTCTTCAAGAGAAAGACCGGACATACACCTGCGAAGGATGGTACCGGGTTCCAGACGTTTGTCGGCCACTCCCATCCAAGTGTCTGGATGCTGATTGAATGCCCACAGGAAAATCAGGCGTTTGTTGCCATGGCATTGACACAAGCCCGCAGAGGTGAACCCCCAGAGAAGCGGAAGCGAAAAACCGCTCTGCGCCTGCAGAATCGTGTACAAAATATTTTCGGGGGATTACAGGTAAACCCAGATCTACCAAGAATGCTGAAGCTAGGGGGGGTGGGGGACTGCATTCGCTTCAAACCAATCGATAAATAAACTTGTTTCTACTCTAAGCAACAAACCATTCGCCTGTCAGATTTAATTTATCGTTGCATTTTAGTGTCACACGCATGCACCTAAGTTGTCCGCACACGCCTTAAGACCAACATGAAGTTTTCTCCTGGTGAGCATTTGTCCGGGTCGTGTAAACAAATGGGTGAGCTTTTGTCCGGTGAGCCATTGTCCGGTGAACCTCTATCCGGTGAGCTTTTGTCCGGTGAGCTTTTGTCCAGGATTCGTTGAAACCTGGCAAGGGCCCTTCCCTCCCTGCTAGGTAGTCCAGACCAATAGCATTGCCAAGTTGTCCTGGGAAAACCTTTGAAAGAATAATTAACAGGCGTCTTATTTATTTTCTCGGGCAACATAATACCTTGCATATCAATCAGTGTGGCTGTCGGCCTGAACGCTCTACAAGAGACCAGTTAGTGCGGCTAGAGACCTTCGTGCGTGCGGCATTCGTCAACAGGCAGCATTGAGTATATGTTTTCTTTGATTCGGACAAGGCCTATAATACCACTTTTAGGTATGGCACCTTGCGCGACCTTTCTATACACGGAGAACGTGGTAAAATGTTTGAGTGCATAAACAGCTTGTTGTGTAAAGGCACTTTTCGAGTTCGGTTGGGAACAACTTTATCAGACTGGTTCGTTCAAGAGAATGGTGTTCCTCTGGGTGGAGTCATAAGCGTCATACTTTTTGCAATAAAAATTAACTCTCTTAGTAAAGTCCTTCCTCCCTCAGTATCTCACTCGCTATATGCCGATGACATTTGTGGGCACCCTGGCGGCTCCACAGCCCAGTTGCCCGACTGCGACGCAAAGGTGCCGAACTTTTCCCGCGTGGCGGCGACGTCACGCCAGCCACGTGCACATCGCGTGCGCCGCCTTGATAAGGCAGATCAGAGGCGGCGCAAGGGAGTCGCTGACTGGACTCAGCCGCCGTTGGTAACAATGTTAATCGTCCTGTCCATGTCCCATTAAATGTAGTTTCTTGTTGTTGAAACCGCTGGCTCCGTGTTATTCCTCCGGGTCGGGTATGCAGCAAGGCAAACCGACCACAATGGCGCCCAACGTAGGGCTGAGTCCCGCGTTGGGCGCCATTGAGCGCCCAACGTGGGACACGAATCCAAGGAGGTTCAGTTGGCCACGCCCAAGATTAACCTCCTTGGATTCGTTGTGGATAACGGCGCGCTCCGCCCCAACGAAGATAAGTTGCGCGCGCTAACGGAATACCCAAGCCCACATGACGTAAAGAGCCTACAAAGATACCTCGGAATGATTGCGTTCTACCGGGATTTCATTCCACACTGTTCCGAGATATCCCCACCGCTCAATCACCTTCTAAAAAAAGGTGTCAAGTGGTGTTGGGCCGAACAGCAACAATGCGCATTCACAGCCCTTTCAAAAGCCGTGACTGACAACGCTTGTTTACAGCTCCCAGACTTGAACAAGCCATTCGTTCTGCAGACAGATGCAAGCGACTGTGGCCTGGGTGCTGTCTTGCTGCCGGAGTATGGCGCTGTGCTTCGGCCAGTTGCTTTCACGAGCCACACGCTAACTCCAGCCGAGCGCAACTACAGTGTCGCAGAACGTGAATGTCTCGCCATTATTCATGCTTTGAAGCGCTTCGATATGTACCTAGATGGCGCAACGTTCCAGATTCAATCTGATCACTTTGCTCTATCATGGCTAAGGGCACTTAAAAATCCAGCTGGACGTCTTGCTCGTTGGGCGCTTACGCTACAACAGTATGACTACTCCATAGTGTACCACCCGGGGTCAACCAACAAAGTTGCTGATGCGCTGTCTCGTGCTCCACTTCCCGAGGAACACTTGCAGGATGCTCATGGCTTGGTGACCATCGCGGCCACGGCACGAGGATCCCAAGATTCACGGTTGGGTGCATTGGTGAGCCGCGAGGAGCTTCGCAAGGCGCAGCTGGATGACGGACTCTGCCAACGGGTGTCCGCTTGGCTGGCAGCAAGAGGTCCAGTCGACCGCCAAAGTGACGAGGAGTTCGACTCCTACTTGATGAGCGACGACGGCCTCCTGCTGCGCTACATCCCCCAGGCCGACGATGATCCGGATGGCTCGGCGTTCCGGACCGTGATACCCCGCAAGCTACGTAAGCTTTTCATCCGATACATGCATGACTCTTCCTTGGCAGGACACAGCAGTGGGAGCAAAACTTATGAAAAGCTATCCCAAGTTGCTACCTGGCCAGGCATGAGACAGGATGTGCTCCGATATCCTCGTAGCTGCTCGGTGAGCCAGAAGGCAAAACCACGTGGTGGTCAGCCCCCCGGTCTCATGCAACCGATCGTGAGCCAGAGCCCTTGACAGATTTGCTGCTGTGACGTCATGGGGCCCTTCCCACGTAGTACCCGTGGCAATCAATACTTGTTCGTGGTAACCGACCACTTCACGAAGTGGGCTGAGTTGTTTCCTTTGCGGAAGCTAGATTCGCAAAAAATCTGGGAGTGTCTACTTGAAACATTCGCTAGGTTTGGCTTTCCTGCACAGCTTGTAAGCGATAATGCCTCCTATCTCACGAGTAAGGTGTTTGTGGACGCATGCGCGGTGCTGGGAATTAAACACAAAAGAACTTCCCCATACCACCCGCAAGCAAACATCACGGAAAGGGTAAATCGGAACCTTAAGATGATGTTAGTGGCCTACACAGAGCGCCACAAGGACTGGGACGCGAAGCTGCCGGAGCTGGCATTCGCAACCCGTACGACCACTAATCGGTCAACGGGTCTCACTCCTGCCCAATTGAACTTCGGCAAGGAGCTCGCGTTCCCGCTTTTTAACAGTCTCCTTTCTACAGAGTCTGGGGGAAGGCTTCGCCCCTACGTGAAGTTCGCGGAGGACCTGCGAAAGCGCTTCTCCGATAACCTTCGAGAGGCCCGGGAAAATTTCGACATCGCCCGAGTACAGCAGGCAGAACAGTACAACCAGGGGCGACGTGACTTGCAGTTGTACTCCGGCGTACTCACCCACTGAGTGACGCCACTCGAGGCTTTGCAGCTTCCCTCGCCAACAGGTGGGAAGGTCCGTTTCGCGTGCGTGAAAAGTGCTCACCACTCACTTACAAACTAGTTCACGGTGAGACTAGTGAGGAAACCGGACATGTTCATGTCACCGACCTTAAACGATTTTTTCAAGCAGAAGACGAAGATTCCTCGCAGGACCGGAACGACACTGACGACAGTCCTGTTCTGGAAACCCCCTTGTCTCCACCAAGGCGGCGGTATAACCTGCAACGTCGGTGACACGAGAGAGGAACCTTTTTTTTTTCTTCGGCTTCGCCTCTCTCGCATTTTGGGGGTAGTTTTCTACTTCCACGGATCTGCTCCCTTTTCAAGAGAGGGGGGAGAAGATTGTGTGCCCACCTAGCTCAGATCCGTTATTTTCAACTTTCTGGAAGGGGTGCGAAGATAACGTCGGGCCCAACCCACAACTGAGCCCCATGTCGTCTGCTTTCTTCTTTTTCTACGGAGATGGCTCGTGGTCAACACCGTCACAACACCCGCCATCGGAACGACACGGCGGCCGGGCTTGTGCTGGACCGGGGCACCAAGGACGTCGGCGCGTCAGGGGTGGCCCAGGGAGCATGGACCGCTACCATCTCCAACAGGACGGAGCGGCAGCTAACTCGGATCAAGGAGGATGACGCGGAGAGCATCCACAAGGTGGATGCCAGCCGAGCCCTGAGCCAGAACAAGGAACTGGAAAGACAGCGGACGCCGAACGCATCGCGCTCGTCCAGCAGGCGCCGGCCGGACTTGCAACATCAGTCCGCCCAGCAGCGCCATCCACCCCCTGACGCCCACAACAACGTCTCCGGCGTCGACATGCCGGACGAAGCTTGAGGGGGGGGGGGGGGGGGGGGGAGGGGGGAAGTGTGGGCACACTGGTGGCTCCACAGCCCAGTTGCCCGACTGCGAGGCAAAGGTGCCGAACTTTTCCCGCGTGGCGGCGACGTCACGCCAGCCACGCGAACATCGCGTGCGCCGCCTTGATAAGGCAGATCAGAGGCGGCGCACAGGGAGTCGCTGACTGGACTCAGCCGCCGTTGGTAACAATGTTAATCGTCCTGTCCATGTCCCATTAAATGTAGTTTCTTGTTGTTGAAACCGCTGGCTCCATGTTATTCCTCCGGGTCGGGTATGCAGCAAGCCGACCGCACATTCAGATATCTGCAGCTTCATGTAATATGTCTAGCTGTGAGCGAAAGCTACAACTGGCCATAAATAAAATGACTACATGGGCTGATGAGAATGGTTTTAGCTTCTCTCCGGATAAAACTGTTTGTGTTCCTTTTTCTTTAAGACGTGGCCTGTTTGATCCTCCTTTCCTTTTAATCGTAAACAACATTGCTGTGAAAACGGAGCACAAATTTATACGAGTTACTTTTGACCGTAATCTTACTTCTGTTTCGCATCTCAAACAGCTCAAGCGAAAAACTCTGCAGGCATCGAACTTACTAAAAGTCCGTTCGCGCAAGTCGTGGGGCTTGGATAAGAAATGTCTCCTTCGTCAATATTCTTCTCTCATTTGATCACGCTTTGATTATAATTCAGTTTTCTACGCCTCCGAGAGACCATCTGCCTTAAAAAGGCTCGATCCAGTACATCACCTTGGGCTGCGTTTGGAATCTGGTGCTTTTCGTAACTCCCCTGTGCTGAGCTTGTATGTTGAGTGCCATGAAATGTCGCTTGAAAAAAGACGACAGCTGCTTAGCCTCACCTAGTGCTTACAAAATTAAGTCAGACCCCAGCTCCCCCACTTATAGTTGTATTTGAAACTCTAGGTTTTCTCGCCTCTTTAACCATAGGCCAACTGTTGTGCGGCCTTTAAGTCTTCGTGTCGAGAGCCTTCGCTACTCCCTCAATCTGACTCTTGATTTTAACCTCTTGGATAGTTCATACCATACTGCCCCATGGAATGTCAGATCCATCTTTTGAGACTGGTGCTTAACAAAATTCAGGAAACAAAGTGTCTCTCCTTTAATTTTACAGCAGGAATTCTTTACACTGGAGGAAATATGCAAAGATTATAATTATTTTTACACTGATGGCGCCAAGTCGTCATTGTTCGTTGGTGCGGCTGTATACTCTTCTTATTTTTCCAAAGTCACTCGTCTAAACACTTTTGCCAGTATTTTCACTGCCGAGCTATATGGGGTCATGATGGCTCTTGACTATGTAATTCAGAGTAAAACAAAGAAAGCCATCATCTTTGTAGATTCCCAAAATGTTATTGGCGCTATGGGTTCTGTTTTATCAACAAAGAATCGGCTGACCCTAACTGTGCGTCTTAAGGTGCAGCAGGGCCTACAGGATGGGCACGACATTAGGCTGAGCATTGCTGGCAACGAGGCTGCAGGTAAACTGGCTGTCTCTTCGCAAATTCTTCCGGTGTCACATGTCCGCATCCCCCACCAAGACTTAAAATGCCTACGAGACTTGCAGTCTTGCGATCGTGGCAGTCTGACAGACAGACAGACAGTACAACTTTATTGGTGCCCGAAAAAGAAATTAGGAAGTGGTGAGGAGCCCACTAAGGGTCCCCTCCCAGCCCCCCCCCCCCCCCCCCCCCCTCAGACGACGGCCAGGATCCCCTGGACCCCGGCGGCGTCTTCGGCCAGTCGGACTAAGTCTTCTTGGACCCGAGGCTCCGAGCTGAGCAGAGTGGTCTCCCAGCTCTTTTCATCTCTGAGCTGCGTCAGTAATTCATTCGCGCAAGCGCCCCTGTCTATGTTATTACACTCCCACACCATGTGTTTCAAGTTCGCCCTCTGCCCACATAGTTTGCACGCGCCCGTGTATCTGTCCGGGTACCACCCGTTTAGTAAAGCCGGACACGGATAGGTGTTCGTTTGCAGACGTCTCCAGACCGTGGACTGTCTCTTGTTCAGCGAGTGGTGCGCGGGGGGAAACCTCCTCCTCCCGTCCGTGTAGTGGTCGAGAATATCTCTAAATGTCACCAGCCTGTCTCTCCCGGACGACGCGACGGGGGCCCCAGACGTTGTGCCGGCCCGGACGGTAAGTCCTCGGGCCGCGTCGTGAGCCTCCTCGTTGCCAGGAAGCGACGCGTGTGCTGGTGTCCACACGAGTCTCACTCTTTCTCTCCCACCGAAGCACGTCGCACCCCTGAGGACACGCAGAGTCTTCGGCGACACTCTCCCTTTGGCGAAGTTGCGAACCGCGCTCTGCGAGTCGCACACGATTGCCCTGACGCCGGGCATGCTTAGCGCGAGCGCCACCGCCACCTCTTCCGCCGTCTCCGGGTCGTCGGTCTTCACGCTGCAGCTCGCGACGAGGTGTCCGTCACCGTTCACCACCACCGCTGCCATGGCTCCTCTTCCCTTGTACTTGGCCGCGTCGACATACGCGATTCCCTCCTCTTCTTTTAGCGTTCTTCCCAAGGCTTTGGCCCTCGCCTCCCTTCTCTTTGCGTCGTGTAGAGGATGCATGTGCTTTGGGATGGGGGAAATCTGCAGCATCTCCCTGATGTGTAGGGGAACGTCCACTTTCTCGCCTCTCTGTGTCTCATACCGGAGGCCGAGGCTCTTGAGGATGTGCCTGCCAGTCGCGCTCCTCGTGAGCCGTTCCAGCTGGGCCGTTCTTTGAGCCTCGATGAGCTCGTCGATGGTATTGTGTACCCCTAGGGCCGCCAGCTTCTCGTTTGACGTCGAGTCTGGCAGCCCTAGGGCTCGCTTGTATGCTTTCCGCACTATACATTCCAGCTTGGACTTTTCGGCCACTCCGAGTCTCATGAAGGGAACCACGTACGCCAGCCGACTCATCACGAAAGCTTGTACCAGGCGCATGAGGTTGCTTTCTTTCATCCCATAGTTCCTGTTGGAGATCCTGGCGATGAGCCGGGCGACCTGATAGGTCGTCCCTTTTAGGGCCTGTATCATCTCCCTGTTCTTTCCATCTGCCTGTATGCGCAGGCCTAGCACCCTGATGCTCTCGACCTGGGGGATGCGGTGCCCTTGCGCGAAGATTTCGATGTTCGATTTCTCCTTCCCGCCGCGTTTGGGTCTCAGCAGCAAAAGCTCGGACTTCTGCGGAGAGCACGCCAGTCCCCTGGGAGCTACGTACTCTTCTACGACCCGGATTGCCTCCTGCAGTACTTCCTCTATGTAGCCGTCGCTGCCGCCAGTCACCCACAGCGTGATGTCATCGGCGTAGATGCTATGCTGCAGTCCGGCTATCTTCTCAAGTTTCGCGGGCAGGCAGATCATCACCACGTTGAAGAGGTACGGGGACAGCACCGATCCCTGTGGCGTTCCTTTTCCCCCAAGGCAGATGTCTTCGGACTCGACCCCGCCGACCGCCAATCTCGCCTTCCTCCCGCTCAGGAAGTCCTGGATGTATTCATATGTTCGCTTGCCCACGGCCAGCGCCCTTAGGTTGTCGAGGACTGCGTCGTGTATAATGTTATCGAAGGCCTTCGTCAAGTCCAGGCCCAGGATCGCTTTGGTGTCGAGGGGGGAGCTCCCCGTTCCATCCACTATCTGATGCTTAAGGCGCAGCATCACGTCCTGAGTGGACAGATGCGGCCTGAAGCCGACCATGGTGTGCGGAAAGAGCTCTCTCTCCTCCATGTACCTGTTCAGCCTCCCTAGGACGACGTGCTCCATGAGCTTACCCGCGCAGGAAGTTAACGAAATGGGTCTCAAGCCCGGTTCACACAGTTGCGTTTGACTGCGTTTGACTGCGTTGCGGCAGCGAGACACCAGGACATCCCTGCTGCTTATATCGCGTGCCAAGAAGATTCCTTGAATTGGATTCCACGCTTCATGCGAAACACAGATGTGCCGGTGACTCGCTTTCGGTTCTCGCCGCAACGCAGTCAAACGCACTCAAACGCAAGTGTCTGAACCGGCCTTAAGGGAGTCCAGCTGCGGCCTCTTGCCCGGCTTGGGGATCATTACCACCTTGGCGGTCTTCCACTGCTGGGGGATAGAGCCCCGCTCCCAGCACGCGTTCATATATCGCGTTATGCCGGTAACGGCTCCGTCCCCCAGATTGCGTAGCATCTTGTTCTTCACCCCGTCGGGACCCGGGGCCGACTTGGTCTTGAGACTGAGCAGGACCTCCCTCACTTCCGCTTCGGTGATGGGCACGTCCAACGCCGCGTTCCTCTCGCCGTCGTACTCCGTAGAGGCTCGGGGTGGGCTGTCCCCTAGGTACCTCTTGCGGATCTCCTTCATGAGGTCGTCCTCGGTCCCCTCATGGCGACACAGGATCTCGCTCATTTTGTTCTTCTGGGCCGTCTTGGTGCCGTCTGGATCGAGCAGGTGCCGAAGGATGTTCCAGGTTTTCGGAGCGCAAAGCTGGTGTTCGAAGCCGTCGCAGGAGTCTTGCCACTGCTGTCGCGTGATCTTGTTGGCATGGGCTTCAATCTCCTTACTTAACTTGGCGATCTTACGCCGAAGGTTGCGGTTGTGTCTCTGGATCCTCAACCTCCTCTGCATGCTGGACTTGGCCTCCCACATGTGCAGGAGCTTACTGTCTGCAGTCAGCATGTTCGCCTCCTCTGGCACGGTCTTGGTCGCGGACTCGGCGCAGGCCCTCAGCTCTTCCGTCCACTCCTCGATGTTCTCAATGTCATCTTCCTCAAACTCTTCTGAAAATCCTCTGAAGGCGTCCCAGTCCGTAATCCTAATCCTTCTGCCCTTCGGTTTCCCCGGGCCGGCTATGACCGTCGCCGCCGCCACGAAATGGTCGCTGCCCAGAGCTTCCCAGGTGTTGATCCACTCCGCTCCTTTCACGTTCCGGACGAATGCTAGGTCTGGCGTGGTGTCCCTGTGCCTTGCATCTCCCCTCCTGGTGGGTTGATCCGGGTCAGTAATCATAGTCAGTCCTCCGTCATGGGCGTCATGCCAGAGGTTCCTGCCTTTCACGGTCTCCGTCAGGTACCCCCAGTCCGGGTGCGGCGCGTTGAAGTCGCCGACCACCACGAGGGCCTGTTGCTTTGCAATCTCCAGGGTCGCCCGGAAGTGTGCGGCGAACCTGTGACGCTTGGCGGGGCTGCTGTAGACGTTGAGCACAAAGACGCTGCGCCCGTCCCTCTTCGTGTTGGATATGATCTCGATCAACACGTGTTCCACTGTCGAGATCCCGGTGTCGTGCTCGATGACGGGTAGGTTCCTTCTGACTAACGTCGTGACCCGCGTCTTCTCCTTGGCATCCTTACCGTATGCCCTGTAGCCGGAGAGCTTGGCCATGCCCCACGTCTCCTGGACGGCGATAACGTCGGGTGTGCTTTCTTCTTCTTTGGTGCTAACGTACTGCTGCAGAGTCCCCCTCTTCATACGGAAACCGCGGCAGTTCCACTGCCAGATGACGTACTTCCTACGGCTCCGATCCATCTTCGTTGATCATAGCCTCAGTATCTGGTCGTGTGATGTTCCCCGTGACTCTGGTCTAGTGCGGCCAGGCGTCGAACGGGTTTGACGTGCCTTGTGCCAGTCTCGAGCAGCGGCTCTGCAACATGGTCAGCATCCTCTCCATGCATCCCGTGATCGCGCTCTCCAACATGCTTTTCGTCACGAAGCTCTCTTCGTCCCCGTTAACGGGTTTAGCCTTGCGTGCCTCTCTTCTCCGTCGCGCCGTGACACGCGCCCTCCGCTTCAGTGGCGGTGACGCCGACTCACTACCGTCAGACTCCGCGAAGATCGTTTCCTCCGGTGTGTGCACAACCTCTACTCGAGCATCCTGCTGTGTCTGCTGCATTGGTCGGCTTTGGACCGACTGTCCGGGCATCTGATCTATCAGTTGCTGCAGCTTCCTCTCTAATTCCTGCTCTCTCGCCTGAGCTCTTCTCTCGTTCTCCTCCAACCGCCTAAGTAATTCCCCATTCTGTCTTTCGAGTTCCTCAATCATTTTCTCACAGTTCTTATTGCATTTGTCCCCTCGCCTGCTCTCCAGCTGTGAGAAATCGTCTTTTCTTCCAGCTGTGTGGTCAACCCATCGAGGCCGGCTGCCTCGACCACTTTCCAGCGTTGATGCTTCCTGCTGCGTATGCTGCGCCTTTTGCCTGGTGTCGGCGTTCCACGTCACTTGTTGGTTTCCACTGGCGTTCTTCTCTCTCACGTGTAGAGGTGGGGATCCCGGCTTAAGCCTTCTTTTACACTCCTTGCTCGCCGTCTCATGTGGCTGGACACATATCTTGCATCTGGGTTGACATTCGTGGCCCTCTGGGTTCACCTTTTCCCCGCATCTTGGGCACTGGTTTGTGTCCGGGTGTGGGCAGACGTCCTGTCGGTTTGAATCCCGCTCGTGGCAGTCCGAGCGGGATTCAGAGGTTAACAATACGCTTCACACCATCACGCCAGACCTTGGTACCTGGGAAACATCTTATAATAAAAATAGATTCCAGGAGGTCCTCCTATGCCACCTGAGGGTTGGCCACACCTACCTAACACATAGATGCCTGCTTATTGGTTGAAAAACTCTATCTTGTGAGTGCTGCGGTGAACCTTTGACTGTTTATCATGTTTTATTTCTTTGTTGTGGTCTTCGGCAGCAGCACAATGTTTTTCATGATCTTTTCAAGTATCGCATTCCATTTCACCCTGCCTTGCTACTTGGTGAGCGACCACTGATCTCATTCAAACCACATTTTCATTTTCTTGAAAAGATAAGATTTTTGATCAAACTATAGAACTGTTCCCCCATAGTTTAATTCTACTCACCCATTTTATTGACCTACCTTGTTTGGCGCAGTATGGCCATTGATGCTCTTGCGCCATCAAAATCGTAAACAACAGCTCCTTCGAAGTAATCTCAAAAGTCTTCTCGGTGAAGAAAGTAGGTCGCCTGGCGTCTAAAAGACGATATCTGTACTGTGAAAGCGCCGCTAGAAGTTTTAAATAAAGACCGTTATCATGGTGCAATTGTTCGAGCGCGAGGAGAAAACTACTACTTAGCGAAGCGCCGACTAAGAGGGAACTGGGCTCCGAAAAACGGTGTGCCAGTCGCAATGAGATAGCGGAAATCTAATATTCCGGGGCTGTTACTAGTAATCGTGAAGATATATAGCGTGTATTTCCTGATTTTTATAAACGATTGTTCTGTTATTACCCTGTAGACACAGATAACTTTAAAAGCGAATTTCTTTGTTTATTGCCGCAGTTGAACAGTGACACAACTACAGTTTTAGAGGCTGGGATCTCCGTAGAAGAAGTTGAGAAAGCTATAAATTATTTAATTCCCGGCAAATTGTCTGGACCTGACGGTCTAAGTGCGGGTTTCTATAAGACATTCAAGCATAAGATCAGCCCTGTGCTCTGTCCTGTACTCCGTGAAGCGTATGAGCAAAAAAAGTTTCCACCGTCTTTTTCCCGTTCACACACAGTTGTCATTCCCGAAACCGACGATAAGGTTAAACTAAGGCAGTTAGCAGCCTATCGACCGATTAGTTTGACTAATGCAGATTATAAGATATTATGAAAATATTGGCTAGAAGGTTGCAGACGGTCATGAATGATATAGTTGGTCCCTATAAGACATGTGGGATAAAAGGCCGATCAATAGTAACCAATATTCATGTAGCCCGGAGTGTTCTCGACTGTTGTGATTTTATGAATCGGGTGGTTGCGATGCTTCAGATTGACCTCGACAAAGCCTTTGACTAGGTCTCGCATGAACGTCTGTTTGGTATACTAGAACATATAAACGTAGGATCCATTCTTCTTGATGGGGTACGCACGACATACGATGGGTGCACTACTAACCTGATCATTAACAAATCGAACAGTGAATGTATTAAGTTCTCTGGACGGTGCGTCAGGGTTGTCCGTTGTCCGCACTTTTTTTTTGCATATGTATTGAGTCCCTTTGTATGTGTATAATTAATTACGAAATTATTCGTCGGTTTGCACTACAGTCGTGCGAGGTCCACGTGTTGTCATATGCCGACGATATTGCCATATTTTGTGTCGATAAGAATAGCATCAGAGAAACTCTGAAGATAATTAAGAGTTTTTGCAGATATAGCGGAAGCGCTGTAAATTGGCAAAAAATGTTTAGGATTTCGGCATGGAGAGTGGAAGTCAACGCACACTCTGTTTTAAAATGTGTGTTGGGTAACGACACCGGTAAAATACTTAGGGGTCCGATTGGAAGACTACCGAGACAGTGATCCGTACTGGCGGAAGCAGGCAGTCGAGCTATGTGAAAAGTGTTGCGATAGGCCTTGGTCAAGGCCACATTCTTCTTTCGCCTCCCCTTCTTGTCCACCCGGCGGGGTTTGGCCTTCCCATTGAACGTCGGCGCCCGGCTGTCTGAGCCGTTGTGGACAGAACGCGTCGCCCGGTGCCGTGTTGACGCCGCCACACCTGGGAGCGGAGCTGAGCTGAGCTCTTCTCTCTGGCTGTAATCGCGCTGGCCCGAGGTGGGGGTCAGTCAATTCAGGAACCAGCTGCACTGCCGGGAGAGGATTCCGGGGGACGACGCCGGCGGCGGGACTCCCGGGCGAGTACGTTTGGTTCGGGTTTTCGTCTGGCGCCACTTGCGAATTATCCCGCTAATCCTTTCCTGAGCCTCGACGCCGCACAATGAGGGGATCATCTCCATCACGGTCATCGTCTCACGAGCTGACAGCGAACCCTTCGTCACCGGCTCCTGGCGCGGCTTATCGAGGTCAAGAGTGCCCCGGCGCCGGATTGGGAAGCCCGTCCGACGCTGCAGTGTGTGCGTGTATGTGTGTGCGTGCTCGAGAGCATGAGTGGGGGCGGGGCCTGAACATGACATTCGTTGGCAGTTCGGCCACCATTGGCTGTCAACCGCTGGAGCACCTACAGCGACCCTATAAAAAGAGCAACCGAGAGGTCGCAAAGTGTGCTCTCGGACGATGTAGAAACTTCTGTACATATGTAATTAAACAGAGTTTATCGTGAGACACCCTCCCGTCTCCTGATGTTCCTGCCTGGAGTCGGCCTGCGGTTCCTGTCCTGGCCTGGCCCTGCCTGAGTCTTCCTGGGGAACTCCTCAGTCGCAACAAAAGGTTGAAAAGTGAGAAGGAAGGGATCTATCAATTTTTGCACGCGCCACACTGTGAACCTGTTTTTTTTTCAGCAAGCTATGGTATGTTCTGCAGGTGCTGCGCTGTTCGCGCGTGAATGTACAGAGATGGCACCGGGTGTTCAATGTGCTCTTATGGGGATCCACATGGGAACGGACAAGTCGAACGAGCCTGTTTCGGCGCGTCCGCTCTGGGGAGATTTCATTAGCACACCTCTTCCTGCGACAGGTTGTCAACCGTTTTCTCTTCCTACGAGATGTGAACGATTTTTTCCTTCGTGCCTTTTGTCAAGTGCGCCTGTGCAGAGTGCTCCCAGGTTTTGTTGTCTCGTCTACGTATATTTGTGGTGGAGAAATTTATGGCTATATGTGTGAGGTGGTACATGCGATTCAGTTTTTGTGAACGCGTTTCTCTCTAGATTACTTGAGCGGGGTATCTCAAAAGCAATTGTGCAGAGATCTTGTTGACGTTTCCCTGCCTGTACCGCTGCATATATCTCTGTATTGTATCGGTCCTGGTAAGAATGTTCTCCAGCGAGTTAAGAAAATGCGTGTTCCTTCATCTGTTAAAACAAGGGGTGTGCGAATATTGAATTTTTCGAATACGAATCGAATACGCATAAGACAAAAAACGGGCTTCGAATATCGAATCGAATATCGAATATGTGTCCACTGTCTTGTAATGAAAAATTACAAAACAAGAGATAACAGCAGATTTTATTGCCTTTTCAAAATAAATCAATGCAACTGCATTTTACCGGGCGGCAGCAGGCTAAAGATGCTTCTAGTAATGCACTCATAACAATTATCGTGTAGGAAAATTAACTGTTCCACTGTTCAGAAAGTAAGCGCCCCCTACGCGCCATGACAACATTTCCGCCAGTAGAAAGATCCTTAAATGGGTAAACCTGCGAAATGTCCCTGAAGTTCGAAGAAGTTTGACTTATAGACAGTGTTGCCCGGCTCCTACACGAATATTTCGAATTTTGGGAAACAAATATTATCGAAAGAAGTTTATTTTCTTTTTTATAAAATGGTAACCAATGTTTACTCCATATAAAAGCGAAAATATGCGCTTTTAACGCTTTCATTATTTATTAATGTGAACCTGTGGTGCCAATAAACCCAACAAATGTTGCACTTTTGCTCCGCCAGTTGAGTCAATTAGTTTTTCGTTTTGGTTTTTTTTTAATATTAACGCATGTGCACAAAAGTAGAATTTCAGTTGAACCTTTGTCGAACATCACGTTGAAAGGTCGAAAAAGTCAAACTTAGTCGAACTCGAAACTGGGCATTTTCGCGATATCTCTAATTTTGACTGAGCGGGAGTGGCAGGCACTGGTGGCAGGAGTTGTCGATGGCGATGCAATGTTCTGCTCACCCCTAGCTTTTTTTCTTTTTTTTTTTTTAATTTTCAAACATTTATATTAGATAACACTCTCGAGATATATTTTATATTTATATTTCTCTCTTGAGATTTATTTTATTGCATCAAGTTATAGAACGTGCAATTGCATCACATATTTCTATATAAGCGCCACACAACAAAGGGCTTGGTGGAAAAGAAACCGAAACTGATCCTGTCTTGCTGCCATCGGACAGATAGAAACGGAGCAGACCGATAACGCACGGATCATACGCCTTTTTCAGTGAATAAACATATTCATAGGGGAAGGCGTGGCAGATTATTCGTTACATGCTCGAATATTCGTAGTTTGTGCGAATATTCGCCGTTTTTTCCGAATATACGGCTTTGGCCGAATATTCGAGAACTTCCGAATATGCAATTTTCGAATCGAATGCGTTTCGAATAGAGACAATATTCGATTCGTATTCGGAATTTCGAATATTCGCACACCCCTAGTTAAAACCTTTTTTTATTCAATGGCATTCTGGTGTCTTGCCGGTAAAGACTTGGTTAGGTTTCTGTGCCAAAAGCCGGAGACAGTAGAACTCGTCTTTCTAGACTGTTGGGATGGGGTTTTCTTTTGGGACGTGCTGCAATATACATTTAAAAAAAGTTTCCCTTAGATCTGTGTGTTATTAGGTTTTTAGCTGTAGAGGAAGAGAACAATGTTCCATTCGATCTTGTGATGCTTGTGGGCCTTCACAGTATGTATATGTAAATACCGCATGGCTGTCCGCCATGAAAATACTGATGATGCTAGAGAGGTTAAAGAATACTTTGGTGAAACTATGCAACATGTTTTAGAAGTGTGGAAAGCTCAACCTTGAGTTCCTGATTTTGTATCGGTACTCGACGATGTGACTCGCTCGGAACCCTTTTTGCGAGGCCGCTTTAGACTTTAGTCGGAAAACGTGGCCTTTTTAATTTTATGGCATTGTATTTTGTTAATGTCCAAATCCGGCAATAAAGAAAATAAAAGGAAGTGTTGGGCGTAGTGTTGTTATAGTGTTTATGTATATGTTTATATCGGTGCTGTGTAATATGTGGTGCTCGTGCTGTCTGCGATAAATGTAGGGTTGCTGACTACTCATGATCGTTCGCGGCCTACTAACAGACTCGGTTTTTGTTTTTCATAGGCTGCTAGAAATCTCATTAGGTGGCACAAGTTGCCGCCCGATTTCATATATTTTTCTCGAGTTATTTATTCATCAAATACGGCATTCGTTTTCTGTCTAACGGTTGCATCGCACCTACCAACGAGGTAGAGGGGCTTAGAGTGATAAACCGGAAGTTTGGAAGTGGCACCCCCCCCCCCCCCGGTTGCCGCCATGTTGTACGAAAATGTGACCACTCGTCACGTGACCTCCCAAGACACGTGACGTCACCGGTAAGATGGCAGCGCCCAGAGCTGGCGGATGCGAGTTTGTTTGGTGCGCAGTAGCCGTGATGTGCAGCTGCTTTCCGACGACTTCGGCGTTCTTCGTGCTCGCTGACGCAGTTATAATGTGAAAATATGAAGGAATGAGACTTTATAACCTTTTTGCGCAAGATCGCTCTGGATCGTCTGGATATTAACACCTGTGAGACAGCATCAGCCGTATCGCCGTCCCGGTGCTCGGATTCCCGGATGTGTTTGAGGATCGATACAACTTTGAGTGCTTTTAGCATGACATTTTCGCATTCTCTTAACTTTGTTTGAACGTTGGAATGTCTGAGAATCGACGCCAAATGTACGCGCGGACGTAGGGCCTAGGGGAATTTGTTTCAGCCCTAGGTAACTGCATAATCACAACAACTTTTAACGAGGAAGCTCCTGCGATCTTTACGTTTTCTACTAATCAACAATTTTACGATTAACTTCTGGGATAAAATATTCGCATTTTTCTAGCTTCGTTTGAACGTTGGAATGTCAGAGAATCGAAGCGAAAGGTATACGTCGCGTTAGGGCCTAGGGGAAGTTGTTTCAGCCCTGCGTCACCGAATAACCATAGCAGCTCTTAGCGAGGAAGCTCTTGCGAGCTTTAACCTTTTGTGCTAATCCACGATTCTACATTGGAATTTGGATCGCTATACATTTTTAAAGTGAAAAACTGGCGTTTGCTTGATTGACTTGCACGCAAACTCTTACAAAGCATTCGAACCAACCATTCGGAAAAAAGTTCATTACTTTTGTTCATAAAACGGTTTATTTGTC
The DNA here is from genome assembly GCA_013358835.2 of Ixodes persulcatus. Classification (NCBI taxonomy): domain Eukaryota; kingdom Metazoa; phylum Arthropoda; class Arachnida; order Ixodida; family Ixodidae; genus Ixodes; species Ixodes persulcatus. The sequence continues at coordinate 752,234 of JABSTQ010009368.1, read as the reverse complement.
TCCTTGGAACTCGGAACATAGCAAATCTTCACATTTTTGATTGATCAGTTTACAAAATGCTGCATCCGATGTCCCTTAGAAATTAGTATTAGTAAGACTCTTTACCTTGCCGATTGGTATCAATAGTTCACAGTAACTTTCATGTGTATGATCATACTCCTCTTAGATGGTTGTCTAATCCATCATTCTAACATCTAGAATTTTTAAAAAAATGCAGCCCCACTCTTTAGAGGTCAAGAGATAGAACCACACATATCAGCAATTCGTTTGATGTAATGCAACTCAGAAATAGAAGATTAACTGCACATTTTTCTCTTTTGTAGGATTTATTGAAGCAATAATTTTTTTATCAAGCATGCGTTGTATTAGTCGGTGAATTATTTACTTGTTGTAATTACCTGAACAAGATGACTCATATTTGTGTTCATCCCTTGCCCAAAAAGCAGTCTTGTTGAAAAATGTTGACTACCATCACTTTCGGTCTCTTCAATATACTTTTTTCAAAAGTGTGGGCTGCATATTCTTTGTTTCACCGTAACGTGGAAAAGGGCCACAGCACCCTCGAGCCAATCAGAGAGACGGAAAATCTGTGCAGATCCTCTGATGATATGTTGTCATGTGCCTCTCTCCAACGTGCATACTGACTGGCCGAGACTGTAGCCTTCGCTGTTTGCCAAATTGTGATGAAACGAATTACACTAGGCTACTACTTTAATTACCCAAGGCCTTCATACATTGGGCACTTGTTCGGCAAGAATGTTATGTCAGCCATCACTGTGAACTTGGCTCAGCGCCTATTGGAATCGAATGCTGCACTAGCGTTCGACGTAAACTGAGGCCCATTCGTGTGCTCTACGCCGAAATAAATTGGTGACAGTTGTGTTGCTTGATGGGGTTTTGCAAAGGGTCTATTCTGTCATACGTATAGGAAGTGTCCTGCTATGTAACAATTCATCAACACATGCTATTAAACTAGATGCTCAGAGGTGTGTTCGTCTTTGCAATCAACAAGTTGCATGCAATAATTATTTCTGACAAGCGTAATTTTATTTTAGGTAGCTGGGCCCGTTTTTTGGCCATTAATGTCAGTGTTCTTTGATATTATCATGTGTGTAGTACTAAGTATCCTCTCTGCAATGCCTGCAGAGGCCCTTGGAGAGAATAAATTAATAAACAACATTTTCGCATCACTGGAGTTGGTTTTTGGATGCGCCAGATGTTCAGGAGAAGTGGAACGAATGCAGCGTAGCAACCAGTCTGGAATGTCACATCAATTAATATTGAGGGGTCAGAGATGCGAGTGTCTTCAAAAGGTCCAGCACGTGCGGTTAACACAATTTTTTTTTTTTTTTTGTATAAACTCTGAAGGCGTAAAGGCGAGCGGAAATGTGTTTATTTGGTTAGTGTATCAAATATGTTTATTTCCACTTGATTGCATAATTATTGGTTCATTGCAAATGGTTCCATAACGAGTTCTTTCTGCGACAGTCTCGTGTCAGGCGTTCAGTCGTAGTACCTGTGCTCCTTGTTGTCGGATGACGCTCCTGGCACGTCGGTGCTCAGTTTGGTCGAGTGGTAACTTTCACCGATTGATGCCGTCTTGTAATCATACGTTATGTGCGGCCACTGACATTTAAGATGCACTGAAGCTGCAGGGCTGGCTTCTAATCCGCAAATATTCCTGGTAGTTTTCTGCGTCAATGCAGCAAGCTCAAGTACGTAGTGCCTACGTGGCTGTGCCTTTTGCTGTACCGTTGACTTGATGGCTGGCAACACTGTTTGTTGGCTATCCAAGCCATTTCCCTTCCATTTCGTAATGGTGATTTTTTCTGAATCCCACGACCACTGCAACTTGCGCAAGTCTCGTGTGGCAAAGTGAAGTCGGGTGATGCTCGGTGTCCACTTTTGAGAACCAACCAATCTATTTCTTCAAGTCACTCAGCGGCATTCTCCCTCAAACTTGGTAATTGTGTGCTTCGTTGCGTGGACATAGATAATTGTTGTCAGCAAATTGTTAGGTATTGTCCTTGGACGAAGACTGACACAAAATCAACTTTCCTTGCATTGCCGCTCACCTGCTTTGTCGTGCTTACCTCCCGTCAAGATGACAGGGATGACGAGCTTCGGGGTAATGCCGGCACCAAGGGCAAAGGCCGCCGAAGGTAATCCTCAATGTCCCACGGACGCTCCTCGAGACGTTGTCAAGGGTCGTTCGGCACGAACCCTTGCAGGCCAATTCATTGATACGGGCACCTCCAGTAGACATGGTCAGCCGCATGCAGCACCTCCGTTTTCCTCTGTATACTTTGTTCAGCGGGGACCTACACAGGTTCTTCCCGATGTCGGGAATGCTTCGGCTTTCGGGTGTCGCGTTGAATTGGCATTGAATACTAACGGGTAGCCGGTGGCGGTCGTCGTGACTTTGTGGCATAAGTTGCCCTCGGTTCGTCAGATGCCGCTTCGCTCGAACATGTCTCCAGTTTAAATGCCTGTCGAACTTGTTCCGAAACAATCTCGGCAATCAAAATAAAAGCCGGGCAAATGATGGCAGGAAGAAACTACCTGATCTCTTCCTGGACAATGTCGTGGATGATGTCGCGGATACCTGGGAGGCTGCCGTCGAAGTTGCAGCTGGACGACTCGAGTGTCGAGACGCTGGAGAGTTGTTGATAGTGACAGGCTCGGGCCTGCAGTGTACATTCAATGTTGGAAGCCTCGGTGATATGAACCCTTTGATTGTTGTCGTGGGGTTGCGGACAAGGCTACCGAAGGTGTTGTCCCTCACATGAGGGACATGGATTCTTAGCTTCTTGTCTTCCGTAGCATCAGGGTTGGCGTTACCGCACTATACAGTTACCACACTATACTCTCGGACAGCTATTTCAGAAGAAGTGAAGAGCGCACCTGCACTGCTTCGATGGGTGCTCAAGATGCTCACGCGCACGTTTGCCCATAGCTTTGACTGCATAGCCGCAGAATGTTGTCCGCAAGTATTGTGCGCTAACTGTGGCTTAGCGTAACTGCAGTTAAGTGCGCCCGTCCAACAAGGGTATAAGTCAACTTCGGTTTTTCTGGCAATATACCAAATTCCGGTGGTTCTTGCTGGTAGCAGCGACTGGCTCGGATTTCAGGTTCTTCGTGGTGCATCTCCGAGGTTCGTTCTTGTGGTACTCGCTCGTCTTGCGGTTTTTCTGCCGGGCTCGAGATAGGACTTGGTTCACGGCTCGCCGGGGGTTTAAGACGTGCGATAGGTCGCCACCCGTGTCCCGTTATCGGGCAACTCGGCTGAGGAGCCGCCAGGGTGCACACAGAGTGAAGGGCTATGGCTAAAGTACCCAGCACCTCCACCAGAACATACGATGACAGCTGAGCATGGGTTGGAACTTTCTAGAATAGTAAGTATTGATAGAAGATAGGACTGGAGCAAACATCCGTGACAATATAACAAAACTGACGGAACAGAGTCTATCCTGACCACTAAAGAAACTGCATTGGTTTAGTGGCATTCTGTTCGAATAAATCCTCCCCTTCGGGGTTTGGCGACTGCCGTGGACGAACTGAAGTAAATTGAATGTGGAACCACTTTCCTGGTAATGAGCCGCTGCACACCGTCGTCGCAAAGCGGCGTGAACGGGTGGACTGGGTAGGTAACACGCGCAATAAAATATCCATACAGCTTGCAATTCGCGTAACGAGTGTTGCCAATACCAACTGCAACACCTGTGCTCCGTGAAAGCGCACGTCTACGCCAGAACAATTTAGGAAGCATCACAGCTATCATCACCTAAAGCATGGCACAGGAACTACGAGCTTGAAGGCAGCTCTTCGGTGCGCCGCACACCTGTGCCCCGTGAAAGTACGCGTCTGCGCCGGAACAATTTGGCAAGCAGCACAGCATCATTTAGCACGGCACGGGAACTACCAGCTTCAAGGCAGCTCTCCAGTGCGCCGCACAACCAAAATGAGCCTTCGGTTGTTTCAACGAAGCGGCACCACGATTGCTCACTGCCAAGCACGACTCACGCAATTTCCGTCGCTAAACTGTGTATCCAAATGTATTGCACACGCTTCACTGCAGTCCTCGAAGATTCCGATGGTCAACGAGAGCACAGAAACGTCACCTTAAATTTTATCCTAGCGATATCCGAATCAATCCGAGGTCCGAGCAACGTAGGACAGATTGCTTCTTCCGTGGCAACATCCCCGTCGGTCACCGGCGAAATGCACACCGTTCCTCCGCGTTTTCACGTTATACCTACGTCAGACACCACGCTGAACTCTGAAGTCGCTTTCGACCGGCCTCACATGACGGCTTCCGCGTCTGGAATCAACTCGTCGAGACGAACGACAACGAACAAAGCATTCAACAAGCTCCGGCCCTGCTGGGGCCAGCCGCTGCCTGGGCGCTGCCATCTTTCCTGTGACGTCACGTATTTGGTTTGGTCACGTGAGGAGAGGTCAAATTTGCGTACAATGGCAGCCGCCTTATGGGGGTCACTTTTGAGTGCAGACCGGAACCCCGGTTTATCGCTCCCCCTCTACCTCGTTGGCACCTACCCAACGTCGCTACGCCTAGGTGGCGCGAGTCGACACCCGATTGTAATAATTCGCTTGCTCGAGTCATTTATCTATTCTCTAAGGAGTTCGGCATATGATAATCTGTCTAGCAGTACCGTCATAGCTACCGACGCCGCCGACGCACGTAAGTACGTACTCTTGCACGTAGCTACGTCGGCTGGTCTAACGCAGCAGCGCAGTTTGTACAAGTGTTGTCCACTTAAAAGCCGACGGAAGAGTCCGCGTTTGAAGGTTGTACAGGATATCGGAGCGTAAACGTGAACAAGGCCGAGGCCGAGGCTACGGTGGAGTACCATCGGGGCGGCGCCGTCCTTCGTTAGTAACCTCGTCCTAGCTCAACTAGGTACGATGCTAGCGCTTGGAGACAGTATTTACTGTGCATAAAAGACATCAAACGAGAGCAAGCGCGTCCTGTGTGCTATCATTGCTGTCACTTCGGCAGAGGCGCGCGGCTCGCTGGGCTCGTTTCTCGCCTGTTCTCGGGTGCTGGCCGTCATGTTTTATGAGGAACACGCTCAGCCGTGTTTTGCGGAAGACAGACACGGTGTATCGTGTTAAAGCTTAGTCGGCACCTCATGTGTAGAATAACAAACATGGCTGCGTGTAAAACGAACATGTTTTGACGTGTCCGCTGTGGGAGAACGGTTCACACGCCTGGGCGTGTTATTTTTGCTAACAGTGTAGAGGACGTTGGTATGACGGCTACTCCGGAGCGTCGTGGTGCTCTCTGGCCCCCAACACCTCTCCGACGAAAAGCGCTCCATTTACAACTTGACACTAAGCAACATCGGTATCAGGTGGGAGCGAACTGTGCGCATTCTCGGACTATTCATAGACGAGGATGGCAGAGCCGGGACATGGCTCAGTAGGATCAAGAAAGAAGGTACTCAAATCATTCACTTGATTCGACGAGTCACCAACCGCAAGTGGGGCACAGGCGAAAAAAAGACCAGACAGGTCGTCCAGGCCCACTTTTACTCTAAGTTGCTCTACGGCTACAACTAGTACAACCTAACACAACGCCAACGTGACATCGTCCAGAAACTTAACAAGGAAGCGATACGGCTTATCGCCGGCCTTCCCGACCACACCTGGCCACCGTACCTATATGCTCATGGAAATCTCAACAAGCTCGAAAATGTAGCTGAACAATTCGTGTCTGCACAGCTCGCTCGATTGTTGGGTACCAAGGCAGGCCAGACCCTTTTCCAAGAGATTGGGAGACCACAATCGTCCGCACCAAAACCTCCGCCGCTGCCACCACCAGCCTGGGAAAGGCACGTCACCTTAACAGCTGACGCTCCCTTACCACGACGCATGGATGCCGACCATCCAGAGCGACGAGCCTATCATGCCAAGGCGCACGAGCGGCACGCCTGGACCCACGACGGCACGTCGTTTACTACACAGACGCTGCTAGCGGCCCCGTTCCTGCCCAGGGAGCACCACCAGCGTCGGCTGCATGGGTTAGCAACACCCATCCCGACGTGTGGTCCCAGCGGCTCCCCACAGGAGTGGGCATTAAGGACGCCGAGTTAGAATTCATTGTACAAGCCGCCAAACATGCTGAACTCAACCGCTCAGATACATCGACCACAAACATCACCATCTCACAGGCTCGCAAGTGGCCTACTCGGAGTGCTGCCACGCATCCAAGAGTGACCACGTGCACAAACTCTACGGCATCAGGTCCCACCTGCAAACCAAACACCACACTCAACTCCGTATTGCCTGGGTACCCACCCACTCGGGTATTCGGGGAAACGAATGAGCCCATAACGAGGCGCGTGCACCACTAAGCAAACCTTCCACGCCAATCGTACCCACCATCTATACAGTGGGCCCCATTTCGATTCTTCGCAACCCGATGACACTCAACCGGACCTTACTGAAAGAGCCGCGCACGCCAAGCTGGTGAGAAAGATAATACGCCGCAATCTGATGACTACGGCCTTCCTTTTCAACAGGCACAGCAAAATGATACACCCTATGCCAGCAGGAGTGAGCCGCAAGGCCCAGACTCCGCCGTACCACAACGAACACCCTTATGCTGCCGGCCCAGCGCAACCGCATATTTCAAGATGCCGCGTACCAGGGCTACTGTACAGCATGCAACACCCTTGTGACGACGCAGCATGTTACCTGGGAGTGCACCGAGTACGCTGCGACTCGCTTCGAGGCCTTGGCTGTCGTCCCGGTAGCAGACCAACCTAACACCTTTGAGGACCCGGTGATCCCAGAGGACAAGCCGCCGCCTACAGTGTGACTTCTGTGGGACCTGCTCTGCAGCTTCTTCTATGAGGATGGCGGATCAGCGGGGCTCTTGCCCCGATGGCCGTCGGTGACTGCGAACTCCCTTTAAGAGTCCTATCGCACGGTCGCGGTTTAGGGCGTTTGACGACGTTTTGCAGCGTCGAATTGTGAAACGGCCGTCCACCACTCAAACGCGGCTGTCTATTTCATTATTTTTGCCGCTGCGGATGTATTGAAGCAAGAGGAACCATGCATGGCATTAAATAAAGACGTTTTCTCAACTCAACTCTTTACTTAATTTAATTACGTGGTCATAATACGCACACGCACACACACATACACACACGCACATAAAGACAGCGAACGTTGAAGCGTGTCGCTTGGAGATAGAGAGAGAGAGAGATAAGTTCTTTATTATGGAGATGTTGGTATTCTTTAAATGACACCGGCTACTCCATAACGAGAGAGAGAGAGAAAATATATATGAATGAAAGGAAGAACATAAAATGAAAATAATAAAGATAAAATACATAAAGTATAACCGTAAGAAAAAACAACTCACAAACAACTTTAATTACAATTGCGAATAAAACGACCGTTTGGGAGTCGTGCACCGATTTGCTCAATTACATACATAGTCATTCCCGTTGAAATTGATGCACGTTCGCACTCAATAATCATACACGATTCTAGTGCCCTTTAGAAAGTCATGAATGATATTCATTGCTCTGTGTTGTTTTTTACGCGTCGGCCAGGGCCCCAACAACTTGGTCAGAGACAGGGGTCTATCATCTAATATTTGAAGGCGAATCTCCATCCGGCGCCTTTCATGTCGAAAGCGTTCACAGTCAAGGAGGATATGTTGTACATCCTGATAGGGTTCTCCACACAGTCACATCTTGGCGAATCCCGGCGTTTAATTCGAAATAAGAAGCATTTCGTAAAGGCCACTTCAAGTCCTGTGTCGATGGATTAATGCGTCGCATTTCCTTTTCATCCCGGTGTGCGGCAGAAGCTCAACATCCGGGTCGATATATGGTAGGAGAGTCTCTGTTGAAGTGTCCTTTAGCCAGCACTGCTGACAACGTAGATGGCGTAAGTGACGAAGGATGAATTTTGCATCTCCAGAGGTAAATGATGCCGTTTTCATTGCGTCACCATCGTGAGCTTGAGCTGCCAGGTGATCAGCCTCTTCATTTCCGGCGATTTGGCAGTGGCTCGGTGCCCATTGTAGTCTGACGTTATGTCCGTGGAGTCGAGCTTGTGCTAACGTGAGTTGCACCCGATATAGAATGGTCGCCTGGGCAGTACGAAGGTGCATGCCCTGTAATAACTCTAGGGATGATTTTGAGTCCGTTAGAATAACCCAGTTTGATGGTGTAACGAATGTTTCAATGAATGATGATGCTGAAAGTATTGCAGGTAGCTCCGCTGACGTCGAGCATGTATGATGTGACAATCGAAAACATTTAAATGTGTCTAACATCGGGATTGAGTAAGCAGATGTTGACCCCTTGTTAGATGTTGACCCGTCTGTGTAAATATGAATGTCGTCTTTGTAGCGTGCCTCTAAATGGGAGAGGGACATTGTCTTCGCCACCATGGGGGCCACCGAAGGTTTTGATCCAAGACCAGGAATTTCGGTCTGTATCTCCAGTGGCGGAATTGTCCACGGAGGGTTGATTAGACTTGGAAGCCAATGCGCTTGATGGGGTGCTGCGACGGGTAGTGCGACGAGGAGACGGTGAAAGTTAGACTCTGTCAGTATCCTCTGGCACAAGGGTCGGGCATGCGAGTGTGAAGCCAATCGAAGATAGTGACGGCATGTTTCTTGTTCCCGGAGAACAGGTACTGGAGGTTCCTTGGCCTCAGCAATGACGAGGTCACTAGATGTTGCGCGGGGGAGTCCAAGGCACACGCGCAAACTTCGCGCAGTCATATTATGTCAAGCGTTTCTCCAGTGTTGGTGAGAGGCCATGTAAAACAGGAATGGAATATGCGATAGTCTGGCGTACTAGAGCTGTATGCAATAGCAGTAGTCCGTCAGTCGAGCCTCCCAATCTGGCACCTGCCACATATCAGAACGTTAATGACTCCGTTAATTTTTTCCTCAAGCATGTTGATATGTCTTGACCATGTGAGGGAGCAGTCCTGCGTAATTCCAAGAAAACGATGCCACTTCAATTTTTCAATCTGTTGTCCTTGAAGTGTCAATTTAAAATTCTTAAGGTGCTTTCTAGTAAATGGAAGAAATGCAGATTTTTGAACTGAAATGTCCATGCCCCTTTCACGAAGATAACTGTATGTGTCATTAAGACCATTCCGCGATTGTTCTTGTAGTTTGGTCTGAGAAGACCCAGATACCCCTATACAAATATCATCAGCGTAGATGGACACATTCAGTGGTGAAGAAAGTTTACTTGGCAGTTCAGCCATGACTACATTGAATAAAGTGCGGCTTAACACGCTGCCTTGTGGCACACCATGGTGGAGTTTGTGTTGTTTGCTATTTCCCTCACTCGTGCTTACAAATATCTTCATGTGCATGAGAAAGTTGCGTATACAGCGGATCATACGGCCTCGTATCTCAAGCCGTACAAGTCCACGGAGAACATGTTCGTGACTCACGGTGTCAAAAGCGCGATGCACGTCTAGAAATACAGCGATCGTGATATTTCGGGATGCCCGTTCATGTTCAATAGTTGTTACAAGATCTCAGACTGAGTCTATAGTGCATCGTCGAGGTCGAAATCCGGTTAGTTGTTCCGGTAATACATCGGTGGTTTCCATCCAACATTGTAGACGTGAATGTATCATTTTTTCAAGATTTTTCCTACACAGCTTGTCAGACTGACTGGGCGAAACGATCCCAGTTCTTTCGATGTTTTTCCCGACTTCAGTAATGGAATTATCTTCGCAAGTTTCCATGAAGCTGGGACGGTTTCTCTGTTCCACACATCATTGTAAATATCAAGTAGGCTGCTCAGTGTTCCCGGCCCGAGATTTGTAAGTGCTTCATAACGAATGTGATCATGCCCAGGGGCTGTATGCTTACGAATCGTTCTTAACGCCTCATTAAGTTCATGAATGGTGAAATTATAGTCGAGTTGCCAATGTTAGGAATGAATATCTTGAGCGACGTCTTTCAGTGCAGCTTCACGTGAGGCACAATACTCTGGCGATAACATTGCCACACCTGGTTGAGATAGAGAAACACAAAACTCATCAGACACTATCACTTCGGATGTTCCTCGTAAAAGTGCCAGTGCCCGAAATGGACGTTGTTGCGTAACAGGGGACCTAAGCGAACGTAATATGTTCCATACCATCTTAACTTGGGTGAAATTTGAAAATCTGGCACAAAGCTTTCTCCAATAACGCTTAGCCAGCTTTTGTAGCTGTCGGCGCATTTGAGTATGGAGGTGTTGAGCCTCGCGATAGTCTTCAATTCTCCCAGATCTCCGATACCTTCTTTCAGCTTTGCGTCTTATAGCCCGCAGTTTTTCATATTCTCCATTCACACAACCACGGTCTTTGGAACGGGCAGCTTACGTGTAGCCTTTTCAAAGTTTCTGCTAATGATGTTTTCGAAGTCTTCGAGAGACTGAATCGCATCCACCTCTTCCAGTTGGTAAGGTGTACCCGGTGCGGAACACAATTAGCAACAATCCGGGGATGGTGTATCAGTATGGGAAAATGATCACTGCCACGCGTGTCCAAGTCTGTGCGCCAGTCAAACTCATGTGAGTGATCGGAGGAACACAAGGTCAGGTCTAGGCAACTTGAATAGTTTACACCTTTCAAGTATGTTGGAGAGACGTCATTCAGAATGCACCTATCACACTGGTCTACAAGGCTTTCGATAAGGTTTCCTCGAGGATCGCTGTGGGACCCACCCCATAGGGTATGATGGGCGTTGAAATCTCCGCAACCAACGTAGGGACGTTCAAGTCTTGTGAATAATGCCTCGAACTCTGTTTTTGTCACAGTCTTCTGCGATTCTATATATACGCCTACTACAGTAAGCGAGGTCGTGCCATAACTGACTTTGCAGACGACATACTTCAATGCACTTGAATCTGAAGTAAATAACAGAATCGAGCCAAATTTTTTACGCACCCCGACTAAGCATTGACTTGTTCCTTTTGGCCTCTTTGATTGGTACATAACATAGTTAGCAAGTCAAAACTGATTATTTACACGCGCCTCTGATATTACCAGAATGGGTAAAGAGTACTGTGCAACAAATTGTCGAAAGTCCCCTGATTTTCCTTGCAAGCTGTTAGCATTCCACTGAAGGATAGATGTGCGCTTATAGACCTCAGCCATAGAGGTATCCACTCACCAATGGGCATGTTGACCTGATGAGTGGTTCCATGGCCCGTATTGCCCTAACTTCCGGAAGGTCGCTAGAACCGGGAATCGTTCTGATTATTGTTCTAAGCCCAGCAAAAAGCATGGGAAAAATAACTTGTCCAAGGTCGTTTTTTTCCTGAGGTATTCTACCTGAAACTGCAGCAGTTGGTGGGTTGCGGTCGTTGCTCTTTCTTGTACGAGGTGCTGCTACCGGCGGCCGTGTCGTAGGAACCAAGGTATTTCTTGACGGAGGAATGTCTTGCTGTAACATTGCTTTTGATCTTCTCCTATCTTCTTTTGGTGCCGCTTGTACGACGTCACAATACGTTATCTGTAGGGTTCCGTGTTTTCGGTTAAAACCGAAAAAAGCCGAAAAACATCCGCCGGTAAAATTTTAGTCAATTCGGTTTTATCCGATAAACACCGATTTTCAAAATCCCAATACCAAAAAAAAAAAAAAAAAAGTCGCATAAGTTTATTCAGAATACCGGGGCAGTTGTCCGGAGGAGAGGGCAATCCAGTTTCTTTTCAAACTTTTGACTGACAAAAGGGGAGCTTATCTTATCTGATCTCGTCAAGGTCCGATCAGGACAAAGGAGCGCCGGTTTCAAGGTTGGACCGTACCATCTGTGCTTTTTACGGGGAGGAGGGTATGTGTTTCTCTAAGACTGCTATGGAAGCTATGATTCTGGTGGGTCAGCTGAAGTCCCTACATAACCCCGTCACTTCGCGAATACACGGCACTTGTCTGTGAAATTGGCGACTGCAAGGACTTCAACATGGGGAGAAAACGTAAGCTTCCTAGCGACTACGTTAAGGAGTTCCCTGATTTTGAGGTATCGACGTCCGCTGAAGAAACCCTCGTTTGCAAGTTTTGTCGAGTGACGGTCAGCGTGAACAATGGCAAAGGCGCCGTGAGGATTGCAGAGCATATGCACTCCCAACGCCACGTACAACTGAAGAAACCTCGTCTGGACACAGGTGAGTCCTTTTTAACCATTGATACTGTGCATTTTCGGTTACGTGAGACTAGCGAAAGCTCCGATTTAAAGCGACTCCTAGAAACCTACATTTACAGCGCACGCCCCTTTGCCATGAATTTCTATGAGGTTTTTATCTATCCTGATAAGAATCGCATCTTTACAGCCACTTTTCTCATTTCGCCTTGGTATTCTTCAGGTCACTCGTCGCACCAAGACTCAATCGAGGAATGCATCACTCGATCCAGATCTAACAGACAAGAAGCAGATGACATTCCACACCAGTTTTGTCGTGCACTGTGCCATGCTGGCGTACCCCTGCACCAGGCTGACGGACCCCTTGGCAGCCTTTTTCGAAGCAAGTGTCCGGCGGCGCGCACAATGCCGGGTAGTGATCAACTCTACCGGAAATACCTGCACGAGGTTAACGAAAAAGACATCGGAACCATAAGCCGTGTGCTGAAAGAACGACCAATCTCCATCACCGTTGATGAAACTCCAGAAATTCGCGGTCGTCCAGCAGTAGCAGTACTAGCAACGTTCTACGATGACGATCTTCCTGGCCGTAAGACTTTGATGATAGACTTGCAAGTGCTCCAACAGTGCAACGCAGTATCAGTTGGCATGCTTATACAAGCCTCTCTCCAGAAAGTTGGAAAGACCTTAGCCGACGTAGCTGTGTTGTGTTCTGATTCAGCCTCCTATATGCAGAAGCTTCACAAGGATTTGCAACTATCCAGCCCCGAGTTCAAAGCACTCCACTTCAAAGATCCATGCCACCTCCTCAACAACGTTCTTGATGATGGACTTAAGACGGACTCGTTTGTGGTCGTACACGACTTCGTCGTGCACTTTCCGGCCCTGTTGAAGTCGTCCCGAGAGCTGCGCCGTAAGTTCGGTCTGGTGTGCACAAGTATGGGAATGAAGATCAAGTGCCTTTCGACTGTGAGCCCATCCCGGTGGTTTTCTTTTCACGAAGCCCTCGAAGACATCCTGGACTACTGGCGTGCCATTCTGTCATTTTTGAGAAGCGATGATGCTAAAGGGAAGAAGTGCGAGAAGCTCAAGGCTCTTGTCTCATCCCCTGATGATGTGCATGATTTACTGATCAAGCTGAAGTTTCTCAAGACAAACTCGTCAGCTGTGCTGTCAATTATTAAGGAACTTGAAGCAGAGAGCACATTGGTGTACGAGGTTTATCCGATACTAGGGGTTCGTTTCTGCGCACTGCTCAGTCAATGGCGTGACCCATCCGAGACAAGCTTAACATCTGATGTCGCTAGTCTGCTAGACCTCCTTGATGAATGTAACCGCTCCAGAACTATTGCAGACCTTCATGAATACTATGCTGCTGTAACTAGAAAGTGGTCCCAAACAGTCGAGAGGAACCTTGCTGATGAACTGAAGTACACGAGCGAATCGTTTTGGTACAACGTGCAAATTGTGAATCCAAATGTGAAGCTTGAGCTGCCCCGCCCGTTTGAAAACTATGAGCACATTTTCAGGCTAGTGTTTTTGAAACTGACGACATGCGCCAACTCATTGATGATTTCGGAAATTATCAGAGCTATGCAATCCCCAACATTGTTGATCCTCTGTCATTTTGGAAACTTCATGCTGTCCAATGGCCAGTTCTCTCACGCTGTGCGCTGAGACTTTTAGCTTTACCCGTTTCCAGCGCTAATGTCGAACGAGCATTTTCTATGCTAAGGGTCATCAGTCGGAAGGAGCGCGCTGCCATGAGTGATGCGAACTTGGTTAAGTATGCTTGCATTTATTATAACAAGCTGTAAGGCTTGTTGTAATATATACAAGCATACGGCCCCGTATGTAAATATATCTGCTTTTGTTTGAAGTGTAGATCTGTGCTCACTGTAAGTATTTCTCGCGATTAAAGTGGCTTTCAGCGTTTTGATGCGTTTTTGTTTAAGTATTATTCTATTTATTTATAAGTATAACATTAAGAATACAGTAACATTTAAACTCCGAATTTCGGAGAATTGGGAACTTAAAAAAAAATAAGCACCGATAAACACCGAATTTTCGATAAAAAATAAACTCCGAAAAACATCCGCCGAATTTCTTCAAAAATAAACACCGAAAACACGGAACCCTAGTTATCTGCGTTGATTTCTTTGGATTTGCAGGTGGCGGTGGCCTTGAAAAACGTACAATGTCTGGATTCGGGTTCGGTTTCTTTGCTCGGTAATCTCTACCGTTCACGAGTTCCTTCTTGTGTATGTTTGTCGCGGACTTCTTGCATGGGCATCCAGCAAACGTTGAGGGATGTGGGCCTTCACAGTGTGCACACTTTGGGTCTTGCAAAGATGTACACACCTTGTGATTGGGCGGCCCAGCGCACACTTTACAACGTTGTGGACCACGGCAATATTTTGAAATGTGCCCATATCCTATGACAGTGAAAGCATTGGATGGGTGGGCCGAAGAATTCCTCTACAGGGTGAGATGTGAAACCCATTAAAATGCGCTGTGTCATTGGGCGATCCGGACGGAAAGGAAGAATGACACTCTCAGGGCCGGTTGCACCAACGTCGCTTACCTTAACCCAAAGCGGCTCTTTCCTAAGTCGGCTTAGCGCCCTAAACCGAGCTTGGATAAGCACGGGTTTAAATTCCGGTTGCACCAATGTTAACCCGGCTTTACAAACGCGCCCCTAGCTAAACGCTGGATTTGCCTAGGGAATGTAGGGACAAACAGAGCGAACTAGGGAACGCTCAGAGGGACGAATACGATTGGCGGAGAGGAATTTCGTGATGTAAACAAAAACCTGCTGTAGTAGCCGTCGTCGGCGTCTGCTTTTCGCTGTATTTCTTCGGTGAGTAACGAATTGAAGGTCTCCAAATTCTATCATTTTTTTCGCTTAACTTTCAAAAACAGGAGTCAACGCTTTAAATAAACACGAATGCTCTTTACATCTGTGATTGTGTGTTTAATATCGGTTGATAACAGAATATTTTGACAGTGACAGCAGTTTTCGTGCTCACATTTTGAGATAAAGGAGCCATCGGGGGCCCCAAATCTCACCGAACGCGAGAAGGATGCTCTACTCGCTACATCGCTCAAGACAAAACTTCACCGAGAATAAGTAGGCAGGTAAGATAACTACTAAAATCAAGTCATGCCTGAGACCGATGAAGTTCAAAACAGTGACGAACTCGCCACGGCAGCAGCGAAAATGCCCGGAAATCGTCGAATAGATAGAAGTCGTCGAGTTGTCGTCACCACGAATGAAAGATATAAAGCCAAATATTCCTAAAAAGCGCGATCACCAGAAAAGTTTCGGTTATGGAACGATCAGTGGCGTCACTAGGGTCAGCGGCACCCGGGGCGGTGGCCCGCGGCTACACCCCCCCCCCCCCCCCCCGGCTCGTCGCAACACCATACCCCCCCTCCCCCGCTCGCCGCACTCCTCCCCCCCCCCCCTTTCTCGCGTCCCGCCGCGACACCCCCAGGAGCGCTGCACCCGGGGCGGTCCGCCCCCCCCCCCCCCCGCACCCCCCTTGTGACGCCACTGGGAACGATACAGTTTTCTGAAGCCAAGATTCTACTCGCGAGACAAGTAAAATTCACTTAAGATTGTCTCGAAACTCAGAAAACGAAAGAAATCGACTTTTTGCTGTTTTATAATTTGAAAAGCGCCGCAATCTGATGCAAACGGCAGAAGTGTCGACAATCAGCTGATCGCCGAGATCATGTACTGCCACTATTCAACGCGCTGATCGAATTGAAGGATATGCGTTGCAAGTAGAAATAAACAAGCTAGTAAATAACAATACGTTACAGTTATGCGAAAATCAGTAAGGTATACATACGAATAAGCTCGTTGACAGAATAACCAACGGGAAGACAGACGTCAGCCCCACAGTCCGTAAGTATCTCGGTTAGGGCTAACACGCACTGAGAGTGGAGAGCCAACTTGAAAACAGGGGTCGATAAACACTTCACGCGAAAATATTTTGCATCCTTGTCACAATCGAAAGTCATTCTGTCGAGACTCTCACGCTGCTGTAGCCTAAAACACTTTTTACAACCAATTTCGTCCACCGCGTCCGCCGCCACAAACCAGCCGCCATGTTTTAAATCCAGGATTAAGAAACAACCAAAAGCAAAGCGCCCAATGTTGAGCGCTTACGATAAGCGTAGTTTATTGCTAGGTTTAGCGATAAGCGATTTTGGTGCAACCGAACGAAACCGAAACTTAGCTTAGGTTCCCGACTAAGCTCCGCTCTGCGCTAAGCGGCGTTGGTGCAACCGGCCCTCAGTCTTGTGTTCTTCGACTTTGTCGCCATCCTGTCGTCTGTAAGCAATCTGGCGTTGAACATAGATGACGACGAAATCGTTTGAATATTCGAGTAGCTCACCGTCCGAGTATTCAAGAGGGACTCCTTTGATTTTCTCGAGGCTCTTGGACACTCGTGGTCACCTCGATGGTACAAAGCAATGTAACAACAAGACGCTTGTTTGCCGCTAGGAGAGATTCAACGCTAACAGCAAGGCTGCCATCCTTGTTGATGCAGTGCGAGAGAAGTTTCTCTTTGGCGATGCCAATCACTTCGTTGGCAACAACATTGGGATTGATGCGCCAGAAAGATTCTTCACTGTTGACTGTTTTGAAGACTACTGGTATCCCTGCAGGGCGGTTTTTCTTGTATCGGACTTCAGTGAAAGGGTTCTCGTAATCGTCCAGGTCGACGTCTTGCATGTGATCCTGACTGCCTCCCTCCGATGGGGCGACTGTGCCTTGAACGGTGTAGGTAGAGGTTCGGTCGTCGTCGGATAGTGGATCTTTATCAAAGTCCGGCCATCGTCGCTTGGTAGGGATTTTTATAGTGCTGGTAGCTATGCCAACTGGTGGCATGGCTACTGCGTTCTGAGTTGGCTGCTGAGCACTTGCATGTGATGGTCCGGGTGTCCCGCCCTCGGAGATCCCTGGTATCAGCGATAGAGCTTGTTCAGACATTCTTGAGGTCCTCGGCCCGGGGCTACTGGTGAAGTACCACCCTGGGCCGGGACCGGGAACTTGCTGCTTGATGCCGGAAATTAAATTTCACGGCGTATCACCCGTAAAATAAAAAAAAAAAAACAGATGCCGTTTTCGAGGGAGCAGATGCAAAAGGCCTCCAATCTCTCTAAATTTCGTCGTCTTTTTCTCGCTTGGAGAACTGTTTGAGTGTACGGGCTAATTAATTAGGTTTTTCTTTTCAAGTTTTGAGGTGGTTTTGTTTTTCGATTGAGCATTTGACGTTTGGTTTGAAGACGCATCTAGAAGGCTATTGCTCTTTCAAGAAACAATCAAAACGTTCCAAAATTAAAACCAAAAAAAAAAAGTTTCGAGCAATTGTATGTTAATTTTTTTTAATTATTATAAATATAAGTAATATATGAATATCTTTATGATAAATATATATATAAATTTAAATATATATTATATAAATATTATATAAATAAAAATGTGCAAATATAATAAAATAAATTAATTTAATAAAAGAAAAATTATAAATAAATATAAATTATTATAAATATTAAAAAAGTATTCCTAAAAAAAGAAGTAGTACATCACGAACATTTTTACTTCGGTGCGGAAGTAATTGCTTCTATAGCAGCCGTCACTTGGCACGGTTACCTGATTATCGAGCCGGGTATATTTCTTTGGTTTGTATTTTGAACAAAAATGGCGACACGGGAGGTAGGGGAGCGAGCGCGTGTCATAAAAAAGAGCTTTCGCTTGGGGCAAGTGCTCGCGTGTGCTTGCTCTATTGAATAGATATCCCGTCGCGTTTGAGCCCATGATAACGTTGCGCAGTACTCGCGCGTTCAAGTATAGTCGCTTACGGCGAAACGTTCTTTTTATATACACAAAGAGTTTGCAGGAAAGATATTGCTTACTTCCTATCAGGACGCATGCACGTAGATGGTTTTTGTTTTTTTTTCCAGCGGTGTGGGGTTTTTAATGTTTTTTTTTTTTTTTTTGAGTGAGGGGAGGGGAAGGGGGAGGGGGCAGGATGATTTATTGCAGTGAAGAGGCACCCCGCCAGCTCCGATGTAAATCAGCTGTCCTCTACGTACGTTGGATACGATTTAAAATAGCATAATAAACTGAGTGCATCATTTTGTGCTGGAGTACCCTATAACCCGGAAGGACAACGCAATATAAAAAAGGACGCGTATGTTACGTGTCTATTTTCTCTTCAATTTTTTTGTTACTTACTATACCTTACTTTTATTATTAATGTATGTACTAAAATATGTATAAAGAGGATCACCGTATTAATACTGTATTTCCTGCTCAGCATCATACATTGGTAATGTATTTCGCCAAGGTCCCGATAGAAGGGGTGGGGCAAGAAATTAAGGAGACACACGAAACTGTAAACGAACCGACAACGCGGCTCCCTTGCATTCTAATGAAAGTCGGGTGGTAAACATCTCCCGTAAATAAAGTAGAAGTTTGAACTTGCTATTAATATTGCTACGCGATTGATGAGAGCACGTTAAAGCCGGGGTCACACCGCTCATACACCCTACAAAAGACAGGATGCAAACACGAGTCACAGCAATATACGTGGGTCGAATACTGCGTGCCAAGGTTTCTCCTTGAACTCATTTGCCATGCGGCATTCGAGTCGTGGATCTAGCGGAGCCTCGCATTCGAATCTGTTTGCAGACGGTCTTTTGTATGACCTATAGCTTGTAACTTTTGATCCTAGATAGCGGTACGTTCTGAAACTTTTGGCATTCGGTCCCAATTATCCAGCGCCACATTTTGGGCGGAAAGCCGCAGTCTCGCTGCTAAGACACCACACAAAAGTCATGTGCTGACGCTGCCTGAGCCCTCGAATGACGATCCCCTCACATTGGTCATAAAAGAACTGTCATTTTTTATACGTGTGGGAAACATATACATATATATGATGAAGCAAACATGATTCCATCGCACTTGCGGCGTGTCAACAAAAGAGTCTCTCATCATGTCTGCAGCAAAACACCGTGTCTTGATGTTTGAACAGTATGGCTGCTCAGAGAGTCACACTGCTCAAAAAGGGTTCGGCGATCCACAGTTAGTTTTGGGGTAAAAAAAAACAAAGAAAAAACGCTTCTCTTTTTCCTCTCGACACACGGTAAACGCAAATTCGCCTCGTAGTTTTTTTTTTGTTTCTTTTTCTTTTTAAAACTAATTTTGCACAGTTTATTAGTAGGAATGTATACAGTGATGCACTGTCAGGGAGGTGTCTCCTTCGTGCCTGACGATCCACCGCAAGGATGGCGGTGCTTGTCGCAATTAATTCGACGCATGCGCGGAACTCTGTCCCTGCCACGCAAGGAACTGCCTCGTCGTAACGAGCGGCCTTTCAGGAAGGGCGCGCGCTCGTCAAAGCAGAAGAGCCGAGACCTCGCGCTCCGTCGCGTCCCTTCGCGAGATGGCCCGAGAGCCAAAAGACGCGTCTGTTCCTCGGCTCCACCCAGGGATTCTTTTTTTGCTTCTTCTTCTTTCCTTTTCCCTTTCGCACTTTGTCGCAATCCAGTAGCTCAGAGTCGAGCCAAAGAAAGAGAGAGAGAGAGAGAGAGAAAGAGACGCGCCGAAGAAGCAAGGGAAAGGAAGCCACCGTTCGATAATTCAGAGCAACCGGAAGAGGAAGCTAACTCCGTTCTACCGGAAACCGGATCCTTTCCTGCGCGCCCAAACGAGCGCTCGGAACACACACAGGCACACACAGGCACACGCAAAGACATGCTCATAAACATGTACAAAACACACAGACACACACACACACACACCGGAGATCACAGGCACGGATATGTACACGCACACAAGCAGCATTTCTAGACACACAAGACACAAACAACCGCGTACGTAGCCATTTATATAAACACATATACAAGACCAATGTCATAGGTCAGTCCCGTACAAAACTCACACAAACTCGTTTTACGCAGGCATGCACACGCACAACCGTTGGCGTCCAGATGCCTCATCACACTTACAGATTGGAACACACACCTATCTGTATGACCGAAAGAGCAGAGTCAAAAATTGCATCCTTTCATGTACGTAGGACAGATTTGTGCGGGGTCGCTTTGGGCCAGCCGAGGCAGACAACGGAAAGGAGGGAGGAAGGGGGGGGGGGGGGGGAGGGCGGAGCCATAGCGCAGCAACGTCTTTCGTAGCGTGAACGAACCAACACGAGGGACGGCTGAAAAGGTACGGGAGACCGAGGGTGCGCTTTAACTATACGCGTGCAACAGTCCGGGAAATATGAAGTAGACAAACCGCGGTCTCTCGTGCTGCAACAAGAGACGACCGGTCTTTTCGGGCGCGGGCGCCTTCAGCCAACGTCGTGTGCGTCCCACAACTAGAGACAGGGCGTGATGTATCTCGCGCGGTGACGACGAGGCCTCTTGCCTCGCGTGCACGCTTCTCGCGAAACGACGAACCGAGTCGCCGGGACGCCAAATAACGGCAACAAGCAACAAAAGCCCCGCGCGCAACAAACTGCACACGCATTCGCGCATATAATACACACACGCCAATTCGCATTCACGCGCGTCGTGGAGTGCGCAAATACACTCGTGTGCTCGGTCGCGAATGTATTCAAGAATCCGACACGGACGCAGTTGCAGGTTCGTCTCGGCAGAACAAACAGAATCCGACACCGCGCGGACGAGTGCTCGAGCGACGGACGAATTCCCCGCGTCTCGCATCCCCCTCTCTATGGAGCCTTTCGCAAGCGTGGCCGACACAGAGGAGAGGCATAGGTGAGTCCAAACAAAAATCAAAACAGCAAGAAAAAAAAGCAAAACAAAACACGAGATATAGAGAAGCGAGAAAGAAAGATATAGAAAAGTGAGATATAGAAAAGCGAGATATAGAAAAGCGAGATATAGAAACGCGAGAAAGAAAGAGAAGGAAAGAAAGTTGATTCCCATTATTGTATTCCGACGGCGGCTCGCTCCGGATGGATAGGAGACTCGAGAGGGGCTGGCTTCTTTGATTGTAATTATACCATTGTACCTGATGAGGGGTTCATTCATATAACCCGATTTGATCAAACTACCTTGACGGTTGACCTGCGTGTTGCTCAGCACCGGAAAAAAAAAATAAAAGAAACAGAGACGTAGTGCGGTTTTCGATGCGGAAGGGAACTTGGATGTGTTGCCGGCTGAGCTCAAAAGGCCAGCGCTGGAAACGTCGAAGCATGAGCGCCGATATAGTTTCCAGCTTACAACACAGCCCGAAATGCACCCTTTATTGGCAAATAAACGTCCAAAAAATGCCACGGAAATTTTTTTTCCCGCTTACTCGAGAGTTTAGGAACAGTAATTCGCGATTCACATGGGAGTGATTTCACCTGCAATTTCGCAGTGGCGACGTCGCTCGTGCGGCAGAAAGTGCGTGGTAGACGTTGCGGTGCTCAACGGCATAGCGGCGAAATCGCGAAAAATTTCGCACCATGTGTATCAGGGTTAACGCTGTGCACTAAGGTTACTGCTCACTTTCCACGTCACAGTGCTCTCACCACAAGAGTAATAGTAGTTACTACAGTCACTGACAGCTTAAGAAACACGGAGCGCGGCTTATGATGTTCACACTGCTTCCTCGCACAATTGGTTCTGCGGCGGCGTTCTTATCGGCTACAGCCGATTCACATGGTGCGATTTTCCCTGCGATTTCGCAGCTGCGGCGTTGAGCGCCGCAGCCTTCTTTACGCTTTTTTTCTTCGCCGCACGGTTGACGTCGCAATTGCGAAATCGCGACCAAATCCCACCATGTGAATGAGGCTTCGCTTAACGTTACAGTCTCTTTGGCAGTGGAGCGATGATAAGGTGCTCGACTCGAGACTCGCTACGTCATTTGTTTCTTAATTGTCAACCGGGGAAATAGAGAGTTTCAGAATAGCGTAAAGACTCTCCCGTTAGCGCTGCGTAAGACACACGCAAGCTCTTAGCGGAATGCTACGGAGGGCGACAGACCGACGCTTTTAGTAGAGCGGAACGCGAACGAATAGGCAAGCAGATGCAGCGCCGTCTTGATGTGTCCCCGCAAACCGCTCTAAGCCATAGAAAGCCGGTATTTAGCCTAGCCTATCCGATGCCACGAATACCATTGCGCTACCCAAGCGTCGTGGTTTCCTTCCCGGGTGCCGACTGTAAACGGGCTTCGTTTTTTTTTTTATGACTTTACATTTTGTTTACAAGGGAGCCGCCATCTTGGATGTCGTCACTTCCAGTATTGACGAAAACATTGTTTTGCCATCACCACGCCAATGCGGCGTGCAAACTCGTCTGCTCCTCTCCCACCTCGTGCCTCTGTTTACCCCTCAAACGCGCCCCCGTACTTTTGTTTTCCCCCGACCTCAACCGATGATGGTGAGCTTAGGGAACGCGCGATATTCATCGTGCGTTCCCTGAGCATTTATTTATGTTTGCCCTGTGATTGGAGAGTACTCCTGCTTGCGTGCCGATGCGTTAAAGACGCATTTCGAAGCCCTTTCTCGCCGTACACTGCGAGCAAGCCTACCAAAATGCGTCTTCGGCGCTTCGGAACGCGAGGACGAACAGGCCAATCAAAAGGCAACGTAGATAATTCTCGGGGAACGCGGGATGACGAGACAACCAAACGCGCACCACCATCGGTTGAGGTTGGGGTGAAAGCGAAATCACGTGGGGGCGTTTGAGGGGTAAACAGATGTCGGAAAGAGGAGACAAACTTGCAATCCGTATGGAAGACATACAGGATATATGCGTAACCGTCACCCATTCAGGTTTTGCCTTGTCTCTTTTTTTTCCTTTTTTAGTATTTACAGATTAAAATATTTTATTAATTTTTTCGTCGTCCACACCTGGTCTACCAGCTGACTGGACACGGGGGAAGACAAAAAAAAAGTGTGTGAAAGTGTATACGGCCAAGCCGTTCGAGGCATGATTCACTTTTTTTTTTTTTTTGAATCCTGGGAAGTCGCGCGCTGTCCAGCGCTCGACGAGGGCAACAAAAAGCGCACGCAGAGGGCCGCTGGATACGCACGCAAAACTCGATGCCGAGAGTACGAACGCATAGTTCGCTGCGTTGCGTACGTATGCCGCATGGCCAGGGCGGAGGACGCAACGCTAACTCAAACGCACAGTGCTTGTGTTTGCTGATATACGCTATACTAAAACTATTATTTCGATGTTCATTAGGGACTTTTCATTATAAGTTCGCAAGGGCTTTGGCTTGTTGCAGTCACTGTGAGCTTAACAGGCGCAAAGCGCAGGACGTGACTCCTATGTTCATGCCACTTGTTTGTGATTCGCTCCTCGGCGTTACACGCCCTACGTTTCTAGAGTTGTCAACGAATGCAGAGGGAGCTCGTGCTGTCAATTTGAACGTGGATGGGGCATGCGACCACAGAGCCCGCAATCTGCAGCGTGCCGTCTACGAAACGTCGCTCTTATACCGTTTGCTAGGAAAGAGTGTGCAACAAGAGAAATTAGATGGGTAGTCTGGTATACGGCGTGTCCTCCCCTCCCCCCCCCCCCCCCAAAAAAAAAAAAAGTATTGCTGTGTTTTTCGTATCGCAAAAATAAACTACGCATCGCCGAACGCTCCTTCTCTGCAAAAATGTAGCGGTAGAGGTCCGTATGAGCCGCCTAAGTTTCAGCACTAACGGTTATCTTATTCAAATCTTAAAGGTGATTTTCTAAAATTTTGAATGGGGGAATGGGGACCATTTTTGCCCATTTTCCGTAAGTGGCGCCATAGAGCTCCATGTATTTGACGGGTCTGTCGGCAGCCGTTTCCCCAATGAAAATGTAAGAAAATTACTTATAACATTTGAATCAGATAACGGTTAGTGATGAAACTTTGGCATCTGGTTCGGACCCTTAGACTTTAGAGCTAGAGTTGAAATGGGAGTGAGCGTTCGATGACGCGCAGTTGAGTTTTGTGGTAAACGAAAATGAAAAAAACATCTTTAAAATTATTTTTGGGACTCCCTGTGCTTCTCCTACACATGCGATCGTTAAGGCCTGCGTTATGTAAACCGGTTAATGGCTTTGGTCAGTGAAGTTATAATCAGTTACTTTCAAGGTGTATTCACACGGCGGACAAATAAAACAAAAGACCCAAGGTACACCTAAGCACTTCTTATGAGTTGTGAATGCGAAAGCACTCGTGCCGTTCTTCCGCTCCCGTGTTTCGTTTGCGTCTTATTTGCGTCGGCCGTGCGCGAGTTCTCCCAGCTCTCCTCGCAGCTCTGACCTTGGACGAAGCATTCAAGGTCAGAGGACGAAGTGCCTGTAACAAGGTTTTACAGGCGCGCTCGCGGCACGGACACGCAGCGCCATGGGGCGGTGGTCGTTGAAACTGACGCGCGCAGTGGCCAATGGGAGCCTCGTTGACACGCGCCAGGTAATAAGACCGAAGGCGAAATCCATCAGCTTTATTCCGCTCTTTTGGGATCGGGGAAACTAGGTGCCGTTGGCTAGGCTTTTCTCGTGGTTTCATCGCTGGGTGCTGGCTTCATTTGGAGAAAGGAATTAAGGTGCCGTTTGGCGCGTTTCAAACTGATGACGTCGGTTCGCTCCATGGTACAGTTAATGCTTTCGCATTAAAAAGCATTTCCGCAGACCAGAGAAAAGTGCCTGCCACGTGGCCCTGACGTCATAACGTACCTGGCTCTACATCCCGTGGTTACCGTGGATCGAAGTTAGGACTGCGAGTTCCCGAGTTCTTAGCTTCGGTTGCTGCATTCGCTTCACGTGCTACCAGACAAGGTCAGAAGCTCTCAAAGTTCTGACCTCGTGCCCCTAGCTTTCGCTGCACTCCAAGCGAAGACACAACCACCACGCAGCGCATGTGACGCTCAATTTGCAAAAGTCAACGTCAATTCGCATCCAGTCAGCGTCTGGCCAATCTGTCAATGAAGGTGACGAAGATGAAAAGCCCCAGCGGACGGAATGGCGTTTTTTCTAATTTGACTCGGGGAAGAATTCCTACAACTGCCAGTGCCTTCAGTACGATAAGTGCCTAAACAACATTACAAAATGCCAATCCTGGCATCAGCGAAAAAATGCAGTGGCGCCGGAATGGGCCTCACATGGCAGGTGACATCATGGAACGCTGACTGATTCACGTGGATCGGGCAGTTCTATTTGCCCGCTTATAATTGTCTTATATTTAAAAAAAATAAAACTTTGTTTCGAAAAAAAAAAATCTACGAATATTTAGGACAGAAAAGTAAAAGGCATTTAAAAAAGAAAGATGGCCAAGTTACTGAGGACGGGTACAGCATGCGGAGGTTCTACCGCGGCCGCCAGCTCGTATAGGGCACAACAAACCTGTGCTTCCCCGGGGATGCAAAGAAATCTACCGAGAAGATGAGGATCCTTATGACGTGAGTAAGCCGAAGACAATTTTTACTCCTTGTTTTACGTTGACGAGTGTTCACGCTCCCTTTCAATTGATGAAACCCACTCACTCATGTGCGAAACAATGTTGCCGATGGCTAGCATTGTTATAGACGCTTTACACGCGCCAGATTGAGCCGCCATAGCCGCCCTTCTCTTGTCTTACCGAGATGCCGAGCCACTGAAGCGGGCGTTGACGAGTCTCCACAACGGCCTATGCTGGGGGGAAGGACACAGTAACACTTAAAATATCAATAACCTGTCCTGCTGTGGAAATGATGAAGTCAAGCGAACGGAATAAGAGGGAAAAAAAACTGAAGGTCAGTTATGGCGGCGCCCATGCACAGCTGCTGTAAAGCGTCTATAGCGTTGCGCAGTACCGCTGGCGTTGAACATAACCATGACGACGCTCTGCATATTTCGGCGCTCCTTCGCTTGGGTAGGTCATGTTTTACTAAAATGCGAAGTATACGCCGAGTGAAGCTGCTGCTACTAATAACTGTCAGCCACGTCTTGCACCCGAGTCACGCTGCATCAAGGCGACAAAATTGGGAAGAGCATGTACATTCATAAACGTTGCTTTCTGGAAAATAAAGCTCTAAAGACGAGTCGGAAACTCATTTAGCAGCTGGTTTGGTGGAATAACTGACGGGAAGGGGCCAGCTTTAGTTTAGAAACACAGCGATAACTCATGAATTTCTTTTTATTTTAGAGCTCTCTTGCGAAACAGAATTGGGATTTATTGTGGCTGATATGACAGCTTCCTGCATTGACAAGCCTTCAGCACACACATTGCGTGCAGCAACAGACCCGAGTGCTTGCCTGAGAAGTACCCAAAACTCGAAAAGAAAAATAGAAATGGAGACAAATACTTAGCCTCCAGTTGGAAATTGCGAACAGATGCGTTCAATAACATTATCCAAAAAGCTCTGCTGCCAAGAGTTTTGATAGTGTAGTTGGTAATTTGGGAAGAATAGTGGCGGACC
Source organism: Ixodes persulcatus (assembly GCA_013358835.2). Lineage (NCBI taxonomy): Eukaryota > Metazoa > Arthropoda > Arachnida > Ixodida > Ixodidae > Ixodes > Ixodes persulcatus. The sequence continues at coordinate 725,677 of JABSTQ010009368.1, read as the reverse complement.
ACATCTGAAAATAATAAAATAAAAGTTTTATTCGGTGTCACACACCGAATAAAACTAAATGGTGCTAAATTAACGTCACCTAGACCATCTTAGAATAAATAGCTATGTATCATATTCTGTCTAAATCCTAATGCTCCGCAGCGATACACATGTTTAGGAACAGAAACTATCGATCTACAAAGTCATTAAGCTTTCAATACATTTTATTCTTAAACACATTGAACATTTTGCACAGTTAGGATTTACCTGTTTCATTTAAAATTTAGTTAAATCAAAATAAAAATCGTTTCAAGAACGCGATATATATCATCCTCTGATGAATTGAAATAGGAAAATAAATCTAAGAGCATTAACTTTCTTCTCGAAATAGAATGCAAATCCCACGTTTCACAACCACTTTTGATAGCCAAAAATGACCGCACGATTTCGCGTTGTGGTATTGACGCTTATTGTTAGATCTGGCTATGGGCTTGCAGACATACGCATTATGATATCGGTTGAAGCATTTAGAGAACTACTTTTTCCTTCTGTATTTAATACATTTTGAATTGGTGTTTGTTTTCGCCCAAGTGGGATTCCTGTATTGAAATGTTAAGAACTATATAGGCATTTTGCTATAAAAAAGGCCGTAAAACATCATCGATTTTGAAAGGTGTTTTACCTGCGGCAGGGACGAAGGTATTAATTACAAGAAATAACATATAAACACATTCGGTTCAATGAGGCGTCGTCAACTATTGTAAACCGTTACATAAAACAAAGCCAAGCAAAAGCCATATGAACAAACGCTAAATATAGTCCATAAAAAAAAGAAGACGGCTTGTGTAGCTAGTCGTTTCGTGAGCAGCTTGGCGCGATTGGATCCTTCCGAATTAGCCGAGGCCGCGGACCTGGCAAGGATCTCGCCGGACCAGGAAAGAGCGACAATAGGTTCTTTGAGCAAACCGTTACCGGGCTCCGCATACCGCACTGCCAAATCCTTTGAAGCATGCTTTTAAGCGTAGGCCCCGCTGTCACAGCTCAAAAGGTTCCGGTAGTGTGGCACGCAGAACACGGTAACGGTTCGCTAAAAATTCCTATTAGAACGGGTTTAAAATCTTTATAACCGTGGCACGACAGGTCCGCGAACCTATTTCATGGCGTTGTTCCCGGAAACGTCCCAGCTGCTCGCAGACTACCTCTTCAGTTTTGCATGCTTCTTACGCTTGGAACAAGCCGGATTTTGAACCGCAGAAAATGTGACGTCACCGATTTCGTAGGAACTTCTCCTGGGACAAGTTCACCGTGCGATTATACCTTTAGGGTGCATTCACACGCGACACTTAATGGCTCCCGTTTGGTCAGATAGAGTCTTGAATAACATTTGTTATAGCCATAATTATTAACGTGTTGTGAACGCGCTACATGCGGTACCCTGTTCGAATTCATGTCATTTCGGCGATAACAAACGTGGAAATCAGCATTGCGGTTGCGATTTTAGTTCTACTTTAAATGCACCGGTATCACGAGCAAACCAAAATTGGTATACAGTACTAGACACTGAATTATTCAACTCTAGTTTTTCTGAAACACGCAGATGCTATTTCACTCGAGATACATCATTAGGAGTAGGTAGAGTACTTGAAGAGTGAAAAAAGCACACGAGACAGTTCGAAATCACGGCTACGACGCGACGCTGCTGCCAGGGCCAGGAACAATGCGTTTAGCCGCCAATGAACAAAGAAAGTCGGTGCGCGGACTTTCAAATTTGCCTAATCTCATTACAAGACGTCTAAATGCGCAGTCCTGATTATTCCCGTTTCGAGGCTGCTTTGGCGCAATATCGTCCCACTCCAGTTTCAGTTCTCTTCCTATTCGCGCAGATTGCCTCCCCTTTAGCGGGGCAGCGACCGGTAACGAGCCGTGATGCTACTGCGAGCATTTTAAGTTGAGACAAAGGTCGTCTGCATGGCTTAGTGGCGATGAACAGAAGCAGAGCCGCTCGGTAATCGAGCCTGCCTACTTTTCCCCGCAGCATTCGTACCATGTGTCCAAACGTGCGCGCTCAAGCGTGTTCGTAGTCGATAATAATAACTTTTTGCTGGTCTCATTTCGGAAGTGCAAACGGAGTCGAGACAAGCGGTATACAGCGTCAGAAACAAATGAATAAGATGGCGACACCTCCCTAACAATAAAACGTTCATGATAACTGCCGTTGGAATATACTTGAAATGTACAGACAAAACAAGTAATAACCCTAATGTGTGTCCGTCGGATGCACAGTCACGTGCTTCATCTTTGAGACGCGCGATGGCCGTATGAAAGTAGCCATGGCGTTCTTTATTCGGCCATAAGCGTAAGAGCTCTCTTTACAGTTGAGCCATTATTGCAGAATCATGCGAGCAATAGTAACGCACAAACAAAAAAAAGCTTTTTAACTTTTTACTTTTTGGTAATTTCATAATTAGTTATATGGATCCGCTGGATCGCGGATCCATATATTGCTTATGCGCCGAGAAACTGTTTGAGAGGAGGAAATGAGCGCGTGTGTTCACTTCAATATACCGAGTTCTGACTGTAATGATTAGCGGGTATACCTGACTCTATAGCTGCCTTTGTCTCCACTACACTTGTCAAACGCGTTAGAACGCGGAACGCGGAGCGTCCGGCGTTTGACTTTCGCTTTCGAACGCGTTCAACAAGGGCAGTGGAGACAAGGGCAGCTAGCTTTGGGTCTACCCACTAGTCATTCGAACCAGAGCTTGGCGTTCTGACGTCCCCGCGCGATCTCGTCACCTCCTCTCCCTCACTTTCTTGACGCATAGGAACCGACATCTTGAGAAACGCACGGCACGGCTTACTATGTCCAGGCTTCTTGCGTTACAATTTGCTCTTTGACGTTCTTATTGGCTGGTGTCGCAACCTCAGTGACCGAGAAACGAGAATAACATGCCTGGCGTTTGTCACGCCCCGCATTTCTCAAGCTGCAGTGACCATACGCCAATCAAGTTCGTCTGCTCTTTGGGCACCTCGTGAGTCTGTTTACCCCCAGATGCGGCCACGCGCTTTTGTTTTCCCCGACCTCAATGAATGACGGCCCGGTCTTGACAGCCTCTTAGGCGCGTGTTCCATGAGGGTTCTTTATGTCGCCCTTGTAGTGGCCCAAGGCCATGCGGCTCGCCTTACGCGAGAACGACCGTGTCCGCGTCTTTTTCAATACTGATAATTGTGCTTCACTTAAACCAGAGGAGACAAAAGAGGTGATCGATAAGAAGAATGAAGGCAGTTGACATCTGGTACCCAAGCTTTCAAGTCGTTCTTTCTCAAACCTCACTTGTCACCTAAACATTGGTGACCCGGAACTTGGCAGCAACGCCATGACCTTGGAACAAGAGCACCATCCCCTGTCGGTTTCCGCTGTCAACATCAAGTTACCGCCATTCTTGACCTCTGATCCAGAGCTCTGCTTTATTCAAGTGAAGTCGCAACTCGCTTCACGACGCATCACGGAAGATCTCACAACATACCACCACGTTGTGAGTGGTCTGCCGCCCGCTACAGCGTGTGAGATCCGGGATTTGTCGTTTGCTCCACCCGCGGAGGATGCGATGCTCAAAAAGACCCTCATTCGAAGGGTTGCCTCTTCAAAGCCCCAGAGGTTTCAGCAACTTCTTCGTGAAACAGAGCTCGGAGACCGCACACCGAGTCAGCTACGCCGTCAAATGCAACAACTGCTCGGCACCAAGGCGACGGATCTCAACAGTATAATGGCCGGTTCACACATGCAGCGAAGCGCTGATGCAGCGCTGCTCACATGTCGTCAGCTACTTTTCGTCTACCGAGCAACAGTTCGACGGTGTGATACAAAGCTGGTGAGCGCTCCCGTCAGCACGCGCTTTCCGCGAAGTCAGCGCTGTGCTTGTAGCGCTTCGCTGCATGTGTGAAGAGGCCTTAAAGGCCTGTTCACATATACAGCGGGGCACTAAGTTCGCGCTAAGTGAGCGCTCTATGGAGCGCTCATGTGACGCTTCCTAGCGCGTGACTTAGTTCTAATATGCGATTAGCGCTTTTGTAGCGCCTTGTTAGCGCTTCTTGTATGGCGGTTATTGCTGCGGATTAGCGCGTGCACTGCGGTTCCGGTTCCTGTAGTTGGTGTTGTGACTCAGGGCTTGTCCACGTAGTCGATCACCGCTGGAGCCATGCGTCGCCCAGGACATCGATGAGGGTTGGTAGCGAGCCAGGATGTCTCGTCTCAAACTGTTTATTTACATTCTATGTACAGTCTGCCGTTCGGCATGAGAACAACATGAGAACACACAGTAGCAGCCGCCTGCTGCTGCTTTTATAACGTCACATTTCCCCACATCCCTAGTAAGGAATCCCTATCGTCCCTGCCTTGACCGAAACAGCGTGGTCAGTGTTGGTTACGTTCAGGCACGCCCCTTCCCTCTCCCTCACACACTGCCACACGCGTCACGCACTCCGTGGGCCAGACGTCCTTGGCCGCGGTGTCGCCGGTCAATCTCGGCGGACAATGGTGCCATCGAAGTCGAGGAAGGCGGAAGACATCCATAATTGCAGGTATCCTGGCTTCCGTATGTTAGGGGATAATCCCATGGGCGATCTAAGCTGGGGAAATTGAGTAAAGCCCCCTCCTTTGTCGAGGACGTCCCAAGGCTGCCGGGTCGTCGTGCGTCGAGGTCAGACAGCAGAAGCAAGGAGAGGGGCCGGACGGCAAAGACCGCCAGGTGACACTGGCGTGGGTCAACCCGATGATCCTTCAGAGAAGGTCACGTCGTCTCCGTGTACCAAGGTCCGTTGGCGACTCCCAAGGCGCCTCTCGCTCTGTCTCCGGGTGCAGCTGACAATAGCCACCTGGCGACGATGCTCCAGGGCGTTCACCCGTGCCGGTCGGTTTGGAAGGGCAAGGTCGTCTCCTGGGGCCTTTCGCAACTTTGGGTGTGCATCAGCAGTACCATGGCGGACATGTGGGACGCTGAAATAGAAACGCGACAAATGATCTTAGATACGCAATTAGTGCATATGTGTGTGAAGAACTTAACGCCTAGAAGAGCCTTCTGGGTGCAAGAAATCTTTCGCCACAGAGATATCGAGGGCTATTCGGCGAACCTTGTTCCCAGGCTGAGGTACCGAGAGACAGAGCTCTTTCGAAGGCGATTATTTTTAACTGCGTGTCTTTAAAACCAGCGTCACGCACATCGAATAGAAAGCGATGAGGTCGTACCCAATCAATTAGTCGCTCAGAGTCCATGACTCTGGATCATCTGCCCGACCCTTTGCTTAGAAAGCGGCTCTTTTACTTCCACTTCTTTCAATGCCAAAAGAAAAACAACAACAAAGGAATCGCCATGCACGCGCTGTTCCGCAGCAGCAAGCACGGCACAATTAAGGCCTGTTCACACATGCAGCGGAGCGCTACAAGCATAGCGCTAACCTAGCGCTAAGCGCGTGCTGACCGGAGCGTTCACCAGCTTTGTATCGCACCGCCAAAACTGTTGCTCGTGGCAGGCGATAAGTAGCTGACGGCACGTGAGGAGCGCTACACCAGCGTTTCGCTCCATGTGAGAACCGGCCTTTAAGGAGCATGAGAGCGCTTACTCTGCGTTGCTGAAGCACTAACCGAGCGCCTACTGAAGCGCTCCTGAAGCGCTAACTGAGCGCCTACTGGAGCGTTTCTGAAGCGCTAACCGAGTACGTCACGCGCAAGTCGGTGCCACATGAGCGCTGCTTCCAGCGCTCATGAAGCGCTCAGGGGCTTCCCAAAAACGTGCGCATGGTGCTCACCTCCGACGGAGAAACGAACCTCTCCAAGTAGGCTGAGCTCGCCGACAGTCTAATGACCGTGCTCCCTTCCTTTGTCTCAGCCATGCAAGCGGAGCCGGCTACTTCTGACCAGTTGCAAGATATCCGAGATGAAATATCGCGCCTAGCCGTCACAGTACCGGCACTGCAAGAGTGTGTTTCCCACCCGTCTAACCAGAGTACCAAGGCGCGACCACAACAGCAGCAGAAGGTATGCTGGTATCACCGCAAGTACGGAAACGCCTCACGCAACTGCGTGCCACCCTGCGAGTACTCGTCGGGAAAAAGGCCGGGGCCGGCACTGAGGGCGACCAGTACCTCTGCCTTACCAGAGAGTCGTCCTTCGGTCTTTTTCCTCTCCAACCGCGAAAAGGGCGTTCGTTTCCTTGTTGACACTGGCGCAGAGGTGAGCGTGATCCCGGCGTCGTCTTCCGATCGGAAGCACGCGAACTCGTCTCCCCTGCAAGTTGTGAACAACACGACAATCGCCACCTACGGGAACCGTTCACTGTACATCGACCTGGGCCTTAACAGGGTGTTCCGCTGTGTATTCATAGTGGCCAAAGTAAAGTTTTCAATCCTTGGAGCAGACGTTCTTTGAAAGTTTTGCGTTTTAGTGAACGTGTGCAACAGACGGCTTTGAGACCCCGTCAGGAAAACGGCCGTGCAAGGCAAGCTTTCTAGGCACCCCCCACTGAGCCTCGCGCTGTTAGGACCATCGGGCCCTGCACGCTTCGCCACAATCTTACAGGAATTCCCTGACCTGACACTCCCTGATCTGACGCACCTTCCGCAAGCAGACTCGGCTGTAAAGCATGAAGTGCGTCACCACATTACCACCACAGGCTCGCACGTCCACGCACGACCCCATCGTCTATCACCGGAGAAGCTGCGGGTAGCTTGTCAGGAGTTCGACCACATGCTCGAACTCGGTATAATACGTTCATCGTCAAGTCTCTTGGCATCCCCACTGCACATAGTAGCAAAATTCACACGAGGGGAGTGGCGCCTGTGCGGAGATTACCGAGCACTTAACAGAACAACAGTTCCTGACCGTTACCCGGTGCCGCCGTTTATCAACACCGTTTATCAACACATCAACACCGTTTAGCCTATTCGAGTTCTTCCGGATGTCGTTCGGTTGATGCAACGCAGCCCAGATATTCGAGCGGTTCATCGACGGCGTGTTGCATGGCTTTGACTTCGGTGACGCCTACCTTGGCGATGTACTCGTTACTCGTAGCTCGCCGGAAGAACACGAGGAACAACTGCGCACCACTTTCCGGCGGCTGACTGAACACGGAATCGTGGTGAACACTGCGAAATGCGAATTCGGTGTCCCGGAGTTGGCTTTGTTCCGCCACTTCATCTCAAGCAGGGGAATTTTACCAACCCCAGGGAAGGTTGAAGCCATTAGAGAGTTTCCCCCGCCAAGCACAAAACGTCAGCTCCGTGAGTTTCTCGGGCTGGTAAATTTCTATCGGCGCTTTGTTCCGCAGTGTGCGGCCATCTGGCATCCTCTTCACAGCCTCTTGGCGGCACCAGGAAGCGCGACCAGTGCACTTTACTGGGCCGATGAGGCGACACACGCTTTTCGACGAATCAAGAACTGTCTTGCAGATGCTGCACTCCTCGCCTACCCTCGGCCAGGGGTGCCGCAATTTGTCATGGTCGACGCTCTAGATACAGCCGTGGGAGCCGTTCTGCAGCAGCTCAACAATGAAGTATGGCGACCAACTTCATTCTTCTCCAGGAAGCTGCCACCTATTGAGCGGCGCTAGAGCACATTCGGGAGTGAACTACTGGCCATCTACGTGGCCATCAGGCACTTTCGCCATTTCCTGGAAGGAGTAGACTTTTTCATACTGACAGACTACGAACCCACGACCTACGCCCTTCGTTCCCTCAATTCAGATGGCAGCGCCAACACAGTGTGTGAACTGCGTCAGATGGCTTACATCTCCGAATTTACGACGGACCTTCGCCACGTGAAAGGGGTAGACAACGCCGTTGCGTATGCACTATCATCTAGCCCGATCAATGCTCTCAACTCGCCTCAGGGATTTGATCTAAGGAGACTGGTGCTAGCTCAGCGTGGGGATTCATATTTGAACCGGCTATAATCTACACAAAAGACACTAAAGCTGCAGTGGTTGCCTCTCACCGGAGCTCAGGGACAAACTGCGCTGTGATTCCTCCACAGCTAACCCCGGCCTTTTTGTGCCCTCCAGTCTCCGCCGGGATGTCTTGACATCACTGCACATGCTGTTACACCCAGGAATCCGCGCGACGCAGAAGTTGGTGACTTCCCGTTTCGTCTGGCCCGGATTAACAGCGACGACCGGCAATGGACTAAAGAGTGCCTCTCCTGTCAACGAGCGAAGGTGAAGTGTATCATAGTGACACCCCTGGCAAGTTTCCCAACACCGGACGCTCGATTCGACCGTGTCATAGTCGGAACGCTGCCGCCCTGTCAAGGCCAGGCGTATCTGTTCACGTGTGTCGACGGTTTCACGCGTTGGGCGGAAGCGATTCCAATTTCCGATATCACTGCCGAAAGAGTCCCTCGTGCCTTCCTCCATGACTGGCTCTCTCGTTTTGGCGTGCCTTCCACCATCACAACGGACAGACGCGGCCAATTTGAATTCACACTCTTCACTGCCTTCACTCAGGTCATCGGCACCACCATCAAAGTACCACGGCTTACGATTCAATGACAAATGACATGGCGGAGAAATTTCATCGCCAACTCAAGGCAGCCTTGAGGGCGAACGAGGAGCACTCTTGTATGGAAGCGCTTCCTCTCGCTCTCCTGGACATCAGGACTGACTTGAAAGCGAACGTCTACGGGACGACGCTGCGTCTCCGCGGCGAGTAGGGTAATAGCCGAACGTGATGCCACAGGCCCCAAGCTACTGACGCCTTGAACCGCGTTACAGCCAACTATAACCATGAAATTATTATAATGTGCGCTAGAGGTTCAGCTGGCGCTAGTGTGCTGCTGCAAATTGAAGCAGAGAGCAACCAGTCTAATATTGACTTCCGGTAATGCAAGGCTATGGGGAAAAGTGAGTGCATTCTTTCTTTGTGCTTGATTATAACCAAAGATATTACAACTTAATAAATAGTCTGAAACATTGCTCAGTAACATAAACGAAAATATAATTTGTTGCAGTATTTTTCTTTCATATTCTTGGCATTAAACACACCACTAAAATAGCTTTAGACGTGCTTTTATGTGCACTGTCGGACCCTGTTAGCGCGAACACGAAGTCGGCGCTATTCTGCAGGGAGGACGTACGTTCCAAAGGAACGAACGATATCTGAAAAATCAATAGATACTGCAAGAACTACTTAGTAACACTGAATCAGAAAGTGCCTGTGCACGTAGACGATGGATCAAAATAAAAGGAAGGCCAAGTAATTATAGTCCCATTTGCAATAAATAAGTTTTGATTTATTCTTTCTTCTCATGCATATGTGCGAAGATGTTTGCCCTGCATTCGAAACATTATCCGCACGCTCGAAATCTTTGAATATAAGTAGAAGCCAGTAAAAACGTGCCTGATTAGAACTACCCGGCATGTAAATAATAAAGAAGCACCATTGATCGCCCACGTATTTCATTTTATTTTCCTTTTACGTTTTGAGCGATTTTTAACCGCTCGTAATGTTGCACAACAGAATCATTTTCATATGGTGACAGGGCTTGCATATTAGCAATATATAAGCGTCATCAGAATGATCTTTAACACAACATACATTACTTGCAATTGTTATTTTCCTTATTTTTGTCGCTTGTCATGACACCCCATGCTGTGGAATACTGGCTTGGGCCTCAAATATATATATATATATATATATATATATATATATATAAATAATGTAGACAGGTTACCGATTTCGAAATAATTAGAAAATCAATTTAAAATGAAGGCCGTTTTCTTCTACTTTTTACAGATCAAGGCTCATCAGGCCCTTCAAAAATACTTTGCAATATTTTTTTTATTTTTTTATATTACAGGGCGCTAAATATACAGAATTGCAGCAACGGGAGTAGAGAAAGATAGGACGTTGCCGATTTATTTCAAACAAGGGCAAGCAAGGGACCGAAAAATGTAGGGAGTCTGTGAAGAGAAAGCAATGTGACAGGAGTTCGTGAAAATAAGAATTCATTCAAACGATTACAGGTGAGTTTGAAGCACAAGTCAACAATTTAAATACAGATGTCTCGGATCAGTGAATTTTGGAGCCTACCCTTCGCGCGGAGGCTGGCCCGCTGACGACCAGGTTTAAATAATGAAAAGAAAGAACACATGTTTAAAGTGGTAGTAGTAGTAGTAGGCAACCTTTAATTGCGCCCAGAAAGACTAAGCGATTGGTCGGAGAATTAGGCGACGGGCAATCGCCCCTTAGGCAACGGCCAGAATCCCTTGGACTCCAGCGGCGTCCTCGGTCAGTCGGACGACTTGTTACTGCACCTTAAGGTCGGTGCAGAGAAGAAGAGCTTCCCAGCTCTCTTGGTTGGGGATCTTTTTTAGTAGCGGCTGGGCGTTGCGGACAAGCCGGCTGCATTCCCAAATAAAGTGGCGAAGAGTCGCTTTTGCACTGCATAGCTGGCAGTCTCCCTTGTAGCGATCCGGATACCATCGGCTGAGCAGGACTGGGGTAGGTGCCTGTCTGTAGTCGCCACCACGCTACCGCTTGTCTTTTGTCCAGCGAGGGATCTGCCGGAGGGTAGCGCATCCTTTCGCCGGCGTAAAAATCGAGGATGTCTCGGAACGTAACCAGTCTGTCGCCCCCCTGTCAACGATTCGATGGAGGGGTCCAACATTGCTTCGGCCCGGCGAGTGAGACCTCGGGCCGCGTCGTGAGCCTCCTCGTTGCCGAGGAGCGACGATTGTCCTGGAGTCCAGATCAGCTTCACCTTCACAGTCTTTTCAGGATCACCCAGTACGCGAAGCGTAAGCGGCGAGATCCGTCCCTTGGCGTATTGGCGAATCGCCATCTGTGAATCGCTGACAACGATCTTGGCGTCTTGCAGCTTGAGTGCCAGAGCGATGGCTACTTTCTCGGCTACCTCCAGTTCTGTCGTCCGGGCACTGCAGCTCGCAACGATCTTCCCTTGCTTGTCAACCACGGCCGCGGCCATGGCATCCCTGTCGTACCTCGCAGCGTCCGTGTAGTAGAGGCCCTCTTGCTTCTCTAGTAGTCTTCGAAGGGCCTTGGCTCTCGCCGTTCGTCGCTCCACATGATGCACAGGGTGCATGTGACGCGGCGGGTTCAGGATGGTAAGCTTCTCCCGGACCCGCCTCGGCACGTCTATTTTCTCGCCCGTTTGTTTTTCGTAGCGGATACCCAGTTTTTCGAGGATGTGACGCCCGGTCGCGCTCTTCGCTAGCCGTTCGAGCTGAGACGTCCATTGCGCCTCGACAATCTCTTCCACGGTGTTGTGTAGGCTCAGCGCCGCTAGCGTTTCGTTTGACGTAGAGTCCGGGATGCCAAGAGCTCGCTTGTATGCCTTCCTAATCAAGCAGACTAGTTTGGCTTTCTCCGCCACCCCGAGCGGTAGGAAGGAAAGGACGTATGCCAGCCGGCTCACGACGAAAGCGCGGACGAGGCGTACAAGATTCTTTTCCTTCATTCCGAAGTGACGGCCCGAGATGCGTGAAATAAGCCGGGTGATCTGGTAAGTTGACGCCTTGAGCGACTCGATCACCTCATAGTTGTTGCCATCCGCCTGGACCCGCAGACCCAGGATGCGAATGCTCTTCACCGACGGGATACGCAGTCCTTGCGAGTAGAGCGCGATGTCCGACGGCAGCTGGCGGGACCGAACAGGTTTGAGGAGGAGAAGCTCCGACTTTTGCGGAGAGAAAGTTAGGCCCCTCGGAATGACGTACTCCTCAATCGTCAGTATCGCTTCTTGTATCGTGTCTTGGATGAACCCGTCTCTGCCGCCGGTCATCCAGAGCGTGATGTCGTCTGCGTATATACTGTGGTGCAGCCCCTTGATCTTGCTGAGCTTCACAGGCAACTCAATCATCGCCACGTTAAATAGGTATGGCGACAGGACCGAGCACTGAGGTGTGCCTCGCCCGCCTAGATTAGTGTCCTCGGATGTGACGCCACCGATGGAGATTTGTGCCATCTGGTCACTGAGGAAGTCTTGAATGTAGTTGAGCGTGCGTCGCTTCACGCCCAGCTTCTCCGGGTTCTCAAGGACCGCGCCATGTCTGATAGTGTCAAATGCCTTTGTAAGGTCGAGGCCCAGGAACACCCTAGTGTCGAGATAAGAGCTTTTTTCGCCATCTATGATTTGGTGCCTGAGCCTCAGCATCACGTCTTGGGTAGACAGATGGGGCCGGAATCCAACCATGGTGTGAGGGAACAATTGGTTCCTCTCCATGAAGTCGTTGATTCTCCGTAGGACGACGTGCTTCATTATCTTGCCACGCAGGACGTGAGCGAGATTGGGTGCAGAGCGTCGAGCTGAGGCTTCTTGTCCGGTTTCGGGATCATGACCACTTTGGCCGTTTTCCACTGCTGTGGTAGCTGGCTTTGTCTCCAGCACTCGTTGATTCACTTCGTGATGCCGGTTATGGCTTCAATGCTCAGGTTCCGCAGCATCTTGTTCGTGACGCCGTCCGGTCCCAGAGCAGAATTTGTCTTCAAGTCGCGCAGTGTCTCGGCAACTTCAAACTTAGAAATGTCCGCGTCAAGCACCTCGTTGTCTGCACCACTGTTTAAGGTGGTACAATTGAATTTAGTTTAATTATTCAGCATCCTGTGCGCACAATCGGAGCTTGTCGCGTGCATTCTTTCTGCCGGACGCTGACCTGAGTCGGTCACGGCGCTCTCCTGGCACTCCGAGAAGGAACATTTTTTTCCCGTTTTGCCTGGACTCAGTGGCAGCGCAAGCTGGCTACCTCGATCTGGTTTTCGCAGCCATAGGAGACTCTACTTTTAAAGATATATCTTTTTTGCGTCTACTGTTCTTGCTAAAGCAGCTGTGGTTGCGAAGTGTCCGACCACGTACACTGCCACAAGTGACAGGACTGAATTCCACACACAACAGAAACAGTGTCCCAGTCCTTTGCTTTCATGTCCCTGAACGCTTTGACGTCAGCTTTAGGGAGGTGGATTAGTTTCACGTTCGGCAGTTTAGTGTTCAGTGGGGCAACCATCTCTGACGCCGACTTTATCACCGACTTGGTGGGCCGTCGGAGGCTGTACAACGTTGCCTGGGGCTTGACACGACCCCCGATCCTATCACAGGCACTCTCGCCATGTCAAGTTGCGGAAAAAATACACCTCGCTGAGGGTACTTGTGGCTCTGGAGCTCGTGTAGTTGGTACTTGTTCTTAAAGTGGCTCGCTGCACCATCGCTTACGTAGGTCACATCAGCATACCGAAATTGGATTTCACGATTTCTCCAAACCATTGTCATGTAAATTAAGTTACAAACAATCTCATTAAATCGCAATCCTTTTACTTTTTTTTAAGTATCTTTATTTTCTACGCATTGTCCGGCCGTCCACGGCGGCCGATCTATTGGCGCTCACAGGCGGCGCAGGCTCAGGCTCTGCCGCGCCCTACCTCCTATATCATGTTACCGCCAAGGTTGTAGGCTGATCTGTTTGCAAAGTCGCTCCGATTGATTCCTTTACGTCGCGTAGACGGAGACGCTACACTCCGGCTGTTGAAACAGGCACCTCGAAGCATGTTACAGGGTGGCGCACCTCGATCGCTTATGGGTGGGTTGTACACTTTTGGGTGGGGTGTACACTTTTGGGTGGGTTGTACAAAATGCATTAGGAATTTTCCCTTCAAAACTACCGTCCACCTCTGTGCTGTCAATTTGTTTTTTCCTGACCACCCCGTAGCATTTTTACGCTTTTTAATAATAATGAAATTGTGAAGAACGGGTATGTGCACGCCCCATTTATGGAAATCGGGTTAGCGTAAACTTGGCCATATTTCTCGCTTTATAACTTAAAAGACACACAAATATTGCATTATGTTTTATGTTTCTGCAGATTCTATTAGGACATATTATAAACGTTAATTTCAGAGAGTTTAAAAGATATTAAAGATAACATTTAAAAAAATAAGTTGCAAAATAATGCATATTTAGATTAATGACCCTGTGTAAGCAATTCTTGTAAATTTCTCCCCCTAACCAGGACAACATTTCATTCAAAGATGAACTATATACAGGGAACAGACTGGCAAAGTTTGAAAACTTTAGCTTTTCTAGATATGGAAAAAAAATGCTTTAATCTGGAGCGTTTTTGCGGTATGTGCCGTTTTGGCGATTATTTTTCTCAAAAGAACGACAATAATACTCGGTGAATAATACTTTTTGTCAATCCTTTCTAGGTCTAATTTCTCAGTGAATATATCTAGACCCGTAGCCAGAAAAATATTTTTGGCGGAAGCCACCCGAAATGTCAACATCGCGCAATACGCAAAACGCGCACGTGGTTGAGAGGGTGTTTAAAATTTGTTTCGCAAAGAGAAAATGTTTTTCCGAAAACAAGGATTGGTTTTATTTTTCTGGGCACGGAGCCAGCAAAATATATTTTTTCATCAAAATTTAAAATGGTCACCGGACATGGTTGTTCGATCTTATCTGAAAACGCCCTACTATATTGCTAAACCACGAAGGACAGGCGCAGTTTGGCGACGCAGCTCTTTTATTACTGTGTAGCTTCTGAAACTAAAACCGTTTTTCGACTCAGTTGCTACAGCAAGTTAAGGTTTCAACTTAAAAGCAGCTCATATTAACGCTGTGTGTGTGTTCAGAATTACGGCTTGTGCTTCGGCTTGTTATCCGCTTTGTTTCCCATGTAACACGTCCTCTTCAGTGTGCGTTTTGAAAACTTTTCCTGAACCGCTGTGAAGCAAATATTCCAGTATGACGCTATGTGTGGCGGTGGACTTAAATAGTTAAAAAGTGCCCCCGTTTTGCTGCTCAGCCATGAGTGATTTGGAAGAACAGCGTGCTACAAGGAAATATGCAGCTATTCTAACGCAGTCTCAAATGTATTTTGAAATGTCGTGTTAAGAAAACACATCGATATCTTTCTTGTTGTTGTGTTTATAGACGCATAATAACAAATTTCTTGTGTTTTCTGCGTTTCTAACATGAACAGAAAGTATAGCCTTTTATCTAAGTAAAAAAACTCACAAAGGAAAAAAAAAGTATTTTTACATCCACCATTTTCGAGGAGCACGAAAAAGGAATCCTTCCTCTTGGGTTATGCTCGTCCGAGTTCGAGATACATTTACATATACAACCCCTGCGCTTTGGGAACGCATAAAATATTCCCCTTTTTGTTGTGCACCTAAAATAGTCGAAAAAAAAACACATTCTATGGCTTCTTTTTTGATAGAACACAAAACAAAAAGCGCCGCGAGACGGTGCATTTGTTGGAAAACAGTGAGCGGTGCACGAAAACATTTGCAACGGTGCCACTCCAGATAATGTATGCGTTAGCGGCCGTTAATCTCGAAGGTATTGCTTGCTGTAGATATGCTAATAACCTTATTTTGTTTTTTTCGAAAATACCCTAAAACCTTGACTGCATGATAACAGCGAGGAACGGAAGTTGTGTTTTTTTATTATATTATAAAAGCGCCGAATGATCCGCGGACCGTGTTTATACACTCACATTCACCTGGGAGCAAGGTCACGCTCGAAACGTCATCCACGACACAACAAGATTTGATGTGCTTTTCAGACACGTCCGAAGTTTATTTGGCTTTATTTTTTGTGTCATGCCCTCTTGAAATGAAAACAAAGCTCTCCACAGCGTGGGATTATTGTATCGATTTCCGGCTTTCTTCCCTGGAGAGGGGGACTGACCGACTGGCCTGTCTGGTTCTGTCTGTCTGAGCGAAGGTCTCAGTTTTCAGCAATTTCTAATGAAGGGTACATATCCTAATGAGTCTCCCTTAACGAAGACGCGTTTACATTGTGGCTTATGAAGGAGCTTTGCTTGGCTGAAGCCTTAGCCTGCCTGACGTCTTAGTTTGACTGAAGCTTGGTAAAGTTTTTCTTGGCTGACGCCATATTTCGCGTGAAACTTTCATTTAGGAAGAAAGTTTTCATGAACGCGCAACTGGCAGCTGTTAGCGTTTCCTTTTAGAGCTTATAGCTTGTTATAAACGTTATAATAACGGACAACGTTTATCTACGGAAGTCATAAAATTAAAAATCTGCTGCATATCCTTGACAGGAGCTCGAAAATCGCGAGCGCGCGGGCGCCTGTAGCTTAATATTCCGAGAGATAGCCCACCTAAAATTGAAAGTAAATCAGGTGCAAATAGGGAGTGGGATAACCTTCAGTGTACAATGAAGAAGTAGAAAAAAAATTGCTAGTTCTTGATATCTTAAAATGCGCAACTTGTGACCGCAAGGAACCAAAAGCGGCTGTCCTTCCCGTCAGTAATGTTCGCCTGTTTCCCGCCGTCACACCATTTCTGCTGAGGTCACCGCCGACCGGGCTCTGAAATTACTAGAAGTATGCTACAACTCACTGTTCTTGAAAAAAAGAAAAGCAAATTTTCCAAACATAGGGGTGGGCTATCTTTCGGGCGTGGGGCGTTTCTCGGGGTTGACGGTAGGTTTCACGATACTACCTCAGAAAGTTGTCGAAACTAACTAAAAGTCAGTTCACACATGTGACATTTGCGTTTGAGTATGACTGACTCCGTTGAAAACGTTTGTGACTGCTTACGACTCAGATAATAGACTGCCGCCATATTTCGGGTAACTATGACCCGCTTTTCATCCTGAACTAGACGGAAGTTAACAATAATGCGCAGTGAGCATTTATGATTGGTCTTTTCCTTTAAGGCCGACTCACACGACGGACTGATCCGCGGACGAATTGATCACGCGACCACATTTCCGCGGTTCGTCCGTCTCCCAAGCGCATCCACACGAGGGAGACGACGAGCAGACGCCAACAAGGACGGACCGAACCTGTTCGGTCCGTCCTTGCCACAGTGCCTGAAAACTCCGACTTCGCACCGTGGCACCTTTGTCCAAGAGAGAAATCGACGTTTGCTACCGTGATGAAGAATCGTACGCCGCTTTTACGTACAGATCGAGAAAGAATACCGTGATATCCTTCGCACGACGCGCCACTAGCCTTACTATCCCAAGGCATGACAGTGACACAGACATGGTCCTGCTCTAGAAGCCTTCGGCGTAGAAGCTACGAAGTTCTGGGCTCGCGGAGGGGCCTTTGGAGATGCCACCACGCACTATGCGCTCGTGGACAACACTCAATTACACCGCAGTTACAAGAAAGGTCTTGCTCGGTGAAAGGTTGGTTGGACGTGCAAGATTTATCGCAGCGTGCTAGGCCAGTTTTGACGAAAGTTTCTTCACATGAACCCAAAGGAGTACCGGTACCTGCGTCGCGTCAGCTGGATAAAGTTTCTGCACTTTCTTCCACGCGTGGGGCCGAGAATCGCGCGATAAAATGAACCAGCGAACGCACAAGACACAACGATGCGCCATTTTTTTTTTAATAACCCGAAAACAAAGAAATTAAGAAAACGTACCGTTGCCATACTAAATGCTTTTCAAGTCTATCTCCCGCCAAACATCCGCGTGTGAAAAGGCGCTCGACTTTATCGGTCAGCGCGTCCACGGGCGAGGCGCGGATCGCAAGAATCGGTGACGTGACGGTCACGTCGTACACGGTCCGCGGACGAAAATCGCGATTCGGTCCGTCGTTTGAATCGTCTGTCACTGGATTCACGGGATCCACATCTATTATGTTGAAATGTGCCGGTATCTGAGGGCAGCTCCGGCAAACGAATTATATCTCGTCTGCCGTCATCATCCATTGTTCAAATGTATTCCTTTCATACTCTCCTACGATCCGGAACTATACTCTACCTTGGTTCATATCAATGCCACCATACGGTGATAGCAATATTCGTAAGTTTGAAGATGTTAAGTGGAATCTGCGTGACTGGATCAGGAACCTCAGTTTACATAAAAATTAAATGCCAATTGGGTTGTTTATCATTTAGCTATGTCCTTACTTTTTTATTTGTGAATTTTCTTTACCCATAGCAGGGCTGTGACAGGTATGAGGTAGAAGTTAACATAAAATCTACATTAGAGATCGAAAAAGGACCGAATCAATACCGCCATTCGGCCTAGAATAAATGCACAAAATCAATATTTAAAAAAAAAAAAAAACTTCAATTGAAACATTCCACATTTTATTATTGCAAAACTAAATCCAAACAGTCAACGCTATAGTTATCACATCTTTGGCGAGAATAGGAAAAACGACATATTTAACCTAGATTTGAAAAATCACTTTCAAGATTTCTGTGAAGAGTTTATCAAGATAATATTCTGGGGAAGCTAGGTTATTCCATTCGCGTAGAGTTCTCGGGACTGCTGGTCGTGATCAACCTTTCCCTTTAAAGAAAGACGTTTTTTTGGCCATTTGCAAACAATGGCTATAACCGAAGGTTCCGAAGAATTCACTGAACTCACACATGAGTGCGTGTAATGTGGAAAAGCTATCTGTTACGGGGAGAAGCTCCGGCAGTATCATGGAAACTTTCCATCCTCTGAACCGCTTCTAGGCTCAAATTGCATGATATTTAGGTGGGTTAATTTTTGAGGGCTTTATGTTTCAATGAACAAATTGTTTTTGCAAAAAATAAACAGCAAATCGTTTTCGCAGACAATAAACCGCTCCAGGAGTTCTCGACCGATTATGTTTTTTTTTTTTAATCGACAACGCGGTGCTCCCTACACAAGTGTATATTCCACAAAATTTGAATCTGTTCAAATTCACCGAGGTCCTTGAGTTACCTCGGGTTAACTTGCATAAACGTCAGGTCCTGTAAAGTGACCTCCCCCCCCTCAATGTGTGCTAACATTCGTTTTCATAATATATCAGTGATATTCGAGTTTTTGTGGTTTCACAGGTTTGTATTAAAAAAGCTGTGAAAGGTACTCTTATACGTCTGTGCAGCTGAATATTACGGCTAGGGCGACATAATATGGGGGAATAATTGACACGATAAGTCAAATAATGAACTAAGATTTGCTAGCTTACTTTTTAATTGCTGAAAGTAAACATATGGTTCTAATTGGAAGCTCACTAAACGCCATTCAATAACCACTAAATCAGTAAATTTCAGAAATACATTGTTCGCATGAAAAGAGCGGCAGTGTTCGCACATTATCACTCCTACAACAGGCGCAACGCTGGCGTTGCAAAAACACGGATGTGAGAGAAGAGAAAACGGCGCGAGCGCATTTCGAATCCTCGTATGAGAATGGAAACGCCGCAAAGAACACTTACGATCAATTCCAAGGGAACATACACAAGCGCAACGCCATACAGCCCTGCGCCCCGAACCTTGGCGTCCTTTTTCGTCCTCCTCTGCACCCCTGCAGTGCATTCCCATCCCATAACAGAGGAGAGAATGCACTGCCAATAGTATGGCGTACCTCCTAACAACCGCATGAGGACAAAACAAATAAATTAAATCCACAACTTCTAATGCATAATTGTGCAATTCGCGATATTTCTCATTCGTGTTATGGCCATATGGCCTATATTGTGAGATCTTCCCCACTCTAGAAAAAGAACCAAGACTTGCGGTTTGCTAGCTTGTAGAAGCTTTGTAATGCCTTAGTTTTTTCGAAATATCTCACAACTACGCCTAGAGTGCAAACATTTATGAATGCAAATGTAAGTTATGTTTGCATAACTTATATTTGAATAACTTTAATTTGTGAAGAGCTATTACCTGCAGCCTGGCCGTTAACTCATTATTGTCATTGATCGTAACATTATAATGTAATAAAAATCGCCTTTAATAGGAATGGATGAAGCTACAACATTTAAGAGGCTGGAAATAGAGTGCAATCTGCAGCGCGCTAAAAATCGACATATGTTTTATGATGGATGGATCCCCCTTTGGGAATAAAAAAGGCCGACCTGATCTTCCATCAAAGGGGAGCATTATGTCTAACAGCGCCAAAAGCTTGTAAATATATGTAATATTGGCAGGTGCTCTCACTGGGAAACGCTAGCAATTTATGTTAGGACTAGCAGCGACATTGTTGTTTTTCACAATGTGTAACTTTGTCCCCGATAGAAGCACTTCCGTTATCAATTAAGGGTTTGCACTTCATGAGGACAGGGGGCTCTTACAAAGCGCAGTTTTGCCTAAGGTGTTTTCACAGCAATTTATATGGTACGGATAGCTAGTTATTCTACGTTCTAAAAACAATTTTTAATTATTTTGTTAATGCGTTTAACAATTTTATGACATTAATTTTATTAATTTGATTACTCGTGGGGCTATCTAGGTGTGTCTGCATTATTCCTTGGGTACTTCTTTCAAACTTTTAGTTCATATATCATGAATCCTACTTATTTCTTGCGCTTGAAGCAGCCAGTCTCAGAATATCACAAAAATTCTTCACTTCATCAAATAAACATTGAATTGAGTGGCAACGTAGCAAGTCGTCGTTGCGTTCAAACACAGTCCAACCATATATCATAGCTCATAGTATCAGGCCCCACCAAGCAGCCGTCCCCCCCCCCCCCCCCCCACCCCGCCAATATTTTCGCATTACTTAATTAACCTCAATGGTCGTAGTGTATTAAACAGAATTGTTGAACTAGAAGTTATTTTTGTAGAACACGATCCTGGTGTTGTTTGTATCATTGAAACGTGGTTAACAATCTAGTTATATATTGCGAGTTTGTTCCAACAAACTTAGATATTTTTCGTAAAGATCGTGGGTCACGGGGAGGGGGAGTCGGCATTCTATTAAGAAGGACATTGAGTGTATTCCGATGTCTTCCATTGAAAGTCTTGAACGCTCGTTTTGTAAATTTAGAGCTGGAAATTAACCTAGTCCTTATGGACTAGGTTAATTTAGTCCTTAGGGAAATGAGGAGATGATAGCTTACGATGGCATCAGAACGCCTAACTCTGACTGGGAAAATAGTGGGTATAAGCAAAGGCTAGCCGCTTTTTTGTCTCTATCTCTCCAGTCACAGTGAACAAGGGTCATCGTCTGCTCCTTGTGCATTGACTGGTGTTCGAAAGGCAGACGACGCTCTTGTTAGGTGTGATTGGAGGGGAGACAGCAGTTAGTAAAAAATGCAGCAAGCCTTGCGTCTACAAACCAATCATTCCAATCAGAGCTTGTCGCACTGACGTGATCGTATGCTCTCATACCCTCCTTTCAATCAGTTCCCCATCGTAAACTAACAGTTGAGACCGCTTAGACGAGACATCGTTACTGTGTAGCTACAAAAAAAAAGGATTTAAAAAATATAATACGGAGCTTGCGTTTGCAGTTGTAGGGATTACGATCTTGACGCAATCCTGGGGATTGACCACGATGACGGGACACAAATGCTGCTCATGAAATGGAAACGCGTCCCGCGTCCGCACTCGACTTGGACTTGTATACAATCAATGCGGTAGTTTGGGTTTGGACTGGTACTCTGTCCCCGTGGTGACGGAAGTGGCCGTGCTATAAACGGGGCACATCAGATGCTCACGGCAATCGCCCCTTCCCCCTCAACTTTGCGTGGTCACAATGAACATTGTTCTACAAAAGAGTCTGCAGAGCTGCCATTTTAGACAAAGATAATGCATGATGCATTAAGAACAAAAATCTGCGAACTTAAAAGAAACACCGGCAGTATCACAACAAAAAAAAAAGAAAAAAAAACTGTAACACGTGGCAGTTTGTCCTTGTTGTGAGTTCAAGTAATAAGCGTGGCTCTTTTTTTTCCTTTTGTTTAGCAACCGTTAAAACGTGGTGATATGAATACAAACTGAAGCGTGGTGTGTATAGTATATAATAATGTTTCGCCAATATGGACATATTTGTTCCCTTAAAAAACGTCCACAATAAAGAGACGCAAATATTATTTTGTTTCTTCTCATCAACATTGATGGCGAAGGTAAAGGAAAAAAAGCTGTAAAAATACAGCTTGACGAGGCCCTCGACCTCCCACATGAGTTTAAAGGTGATCATTCGGAATGTTTTTCACTTTGCACGAGCGTTCAGGCACTAGTAACTCAGAAATACTCGCAAGCAACGTCACTGGACAGAAAACTCCTTTGTTGCGGTTTAATTTCAAGCACAAAAGCGAGCGTTTTCATTCAATCTCTCCTTCGCGAAACTTGATGACGTAACCAGGGGATCGCAGTATCCTCCACTGACGATATTTGAATGCGGCTCATAGATTCCACCTGAGCATTGCGTGGGCACTCGAGTTTGGCTCGTGATAATTGATAGCTCAACAATCATTCGGGAAGTGGCCCGTGTTTATTCGCTGCATTGACGATAATGGCCGAACCATAACAATGTCTGGAACTCAGGCGTGTCCTCTGCCTTGCCAACCCCAGCGCGTAGCTATAATGAACATAGGCGGCATATAATCGGCTCTAGATCATGTGGCCGCTTGTTGTGGCTGTGAGTTGAAGGGGTGAACGCAGCTCGTTTTTCTTTATTTTCTTATGCGACTTCGATTGTGTGTGGTAAAAAACGAACAGGTGTTTCGCAGGTCGTTAACGCTAGGGATCCATTCTAAGCTGTATTTCCGCAAAGTATGAAAATCCTTGCATTGCCCCCTTAAAGGGATACTGAACCAAAGAATTTAGTGTCCATAATAAGTAGCGCACGTTCTTTCCACGAGCCAGCAGCCGCCGGTGTGCGCGAGCACACGCAACGAAAATGACGTCGAAGACCTCTATCCGCGCTTAAGAGGACAGTGAAATGCATGGTCTTCGGGCCAAAGGAGAATAAATACAGGTTTTTCATCTCTACAAGTGAAAGCTACGTGCTTGTTAGACCAATTAATCGCATACCTTTTACACCAGACACCACTGTGTAGATTGAAAAACTTGTCTTTATTCTCCTTTGGCCCGAAGCCCATATATTTCACTGTCATCTTAACCGCGAATGGAGGTCTTTGACGTCATTTTTGTTGCGTGTGCTCGCGCACACCGGCGGCTGATGGCTCGTGGAAAGAACGTGCGCCACTTATTAAGGACACTAAATTCCTTGGTTCAGTATCCCTTTAACAGCACAGCCATAGGAGCAGAAGAAATAAAAAATAGCAGGCATTCAGTACACATACCAAGCAAACAAAAACCAATAAATCGTTAAGTAATAGGTAAAGGATGAAAACACGGATACCCTAACCATCAGTATTTACGAATTATTCTTTAAGTTGTTTTGGTTATATTTGAACTAAATCCAACTGAGGACCATCAAATCGGTTACGCAATTCAGGCAGCGCATATCTGATCACCTGAGAGCCGTAATTTGTTCTCCGCACGACCACCTTTGACGAGTGGAGTACATTGTTTCCTCTACAGAAATATGTTCCAGATTTGTTAGAAAACACGTGTTTCTTTTGTTTCTCATTATAAAATATTACTAAGTCTATAATTGTATAAATTGTGCATCTTAATAACGCTGAAAGCTTTAAGTAGACCAGTCGAATTGCAGTCGAATGGGATGCCGCCATTAGACATCAACACCCTTTTTTGTAATAAAATATTTTTTCTAGATTACACGACGGCTCAAAACAAGATGGCAGTAATATAAATTCGAATAAAGAATTATTTATTTATTTATTAATACTGTTCACCCCTTTTTTCGGGCCGGTTATAGGAGTGGAAGAAAATGACATTCCAATACATTTCACAATGTATAAGAAAGTATACAGTACAACCACGCGGATACAAGCACACAAGTATTGGCACATTTTCTGAAAATGTTTGAAATGTAACTACAAGACACACTCAGAGCGCCAAACAACTTCGCTTCTCCAGCGTTTCCTCAGAGGCAACAATATTTTCTATATTTACAGTATCCTCTGGTAGGTCGTTCCATTGTTTAACAGTTCTAACAAAAAACGAATACTTAAAAATGTCATTGTTTACCCGTTGTATTTCAAAGGCATTGTTATGCACACCCCGCAGTGGCCGAGTCGAGCGTGGTAGCAAGTAACGGGATGTGTCAATGTTCAGCTCGTTTCGAGAGAGCTTAAAAAGTAGTTTGAGTCTTGCAATTTCTCTGCGACTTGACAATAAAGGGAGGTTTAGTTCTTTGAGCATTGAAGCCACCGAGTCAGTTCGTCCATACCTCGAACAGATAAAGCGGGCTGCCAATCTTTGTATTTTTTCTAACTTATCAATTTGGTTCTTCCTATACGGATCCCACACAGTACAGGCGTATTCCAGAGTTGGCCTTACCAGGGTTGTGTATGCTGATAATTTTACTTTAAATGGAGCAGGCCTTAGATTGCGCTTTAAGAACCACACCTCCTTTATAGCTTTACGATAGAAACTATCTACGTGCAGTTTCCAACTTAAATCTGAGGCTATCGTTACCCCTAAGTACTTTAAATGATCAGCTACTGTTAAAGATACATATCCTTTTTATAATTGTGAGTAAGAATGTCCATTTTGCTTGTTATTCTGAGAAATACAGTCTTTTCTGTGTTCAGCTTCATTCCCCATTTTGGACACCAGTTATCTACTGAGGCGAGCGACAAGTTTAAGTTTTCTTGGTGTCAGTGCTATGAACTTTAGTGTAGAGCGGGCAGTCGTCTGCGAATAACCTAAGTGTAATATTGGAACTCACTGTTTCCGCCAAATCGCTGACGCAGCACAAAAATAACACTGTTCCCAAAACTGAACCCTGGGGGACTCCCGACGGCACCCTACAGACAGACGACGCAACACCATCAACAACTACAAACTGTCTCCTATTTCTAAGGTATGCGCTAATTCACTAAGTGTCGTGATCATTAACTCTGTAACTAGTTAATTTTCTTATAAGTCCCTCATGAGATACCCGATCGAATGCTTTTGATCAGTCTAGACAAATCGCGTCAATTTGTCCTCTTTGGTTTGACGAGCACAAAAAATCATAAAATGTTTCAAGCAACTGCGTTACTGTGGACAACCCTCCTCGAAATTCATGTTAGTTTTTATAAAAAAAACTTTCGAACTTTCAACATAGTCGTAAAGGCTTCTGGAAATTGTGCTCAAAAAGCTTACAGGAAGTGCATGTTAATTAAATAGGTCTGGAGTTTGTTACGTTACGCTTATCTCCCGATTTGTGAACTGGAACAACCCTGGCACACAACCAATCCCTGGGAACGCTATGCTGTTCTAAAGAGACCCGAAATATAATTGTCAAATATTTAGAAATTCACTCTGCATATCGTTTTAAAAATTCATTAGAGATATTGTCTGGTCCAGGTGTCCTTTTGGACTCAATATTTAGTAATAGTGAAAACTCTCCTTGTTCTGTGATAGTGATGTTCGGCATAGATCGAAGCGAGTCGGTACCTTCCGTGCTCAAATCCGCGTAGATATTCGCTTCAACAAATACAGAGCCAAAATAATCGTTGAACCGTCTGGCTATGGTATTCGGGTCTAAAATGTCTTTACCATTTTCCGTAATATACGCTATTTTCCCCTTTGAAGGTGCAAGGTATCGCCAGAATTTCTGTGGTGCCGTCCTCTGAAACTGGGGTAAAACGGAAGTAAAATAATGGGTTCCAGACTGATTTAATTTGCATTTTAATTCATCTGAAAGACGGGAAGCGTCAGCTTGGTTTGTACATTTTTTTTTACTTATTTTTATTCTACGTTGTAATTGCATAATGTATCTTGTAATCCATGGACGTTGCCTATAAACACGTTTTTTTTTTTTTTCTTTTAGGAACAAATCGTTCTAAGCAGTGGTTGATAATGTCCTTGAAACGGCACCACAGGTCATCTACGTCCTTTGCGTCATCGAATCTAGATAACGATCGATGATTCTAGATAATCCAAGATATCGATGTCGTCGGCGTTGTTAAAGTCATGCACATAAACTACCGGACGCTTAGAGGCCGCCATTGATGATACAACATTGCAAGTCATCAGGACTAATTTATGGTCTGAAATACCCTCGTGCAAAGACACAACATTGTCACTCAAATTTGTACCTACAAATATTAAGTCCAGTACGGAGCTTGCAGTTTGTTCCGCTCGGGTAGCCTCATTTACGACTTGTGTTAGGTTCAGGTTAAAAATCATACCAAGAAGCAATTCAGATGATTTGACGTCTTTTGTTGCCAACCTCAAGGTCGCTCCGATCTATTTTGGGCAGATTGAAATCACCAGCAAGTATAAAGTTATCTTCGTTAATGAAGTTAGCAATTGTGAAATCGTAAATTATTTCCATCCTGGACAGTGGCGAATCAGGAGGTCTGTAGACAGCTCCTATTACATACGTTTTGTCACAGAAAGTAATTTTGCATTATACACTTTCGGTATCTGGAAGATCATCCATCACAAGGCACACTGATTGATTTTTGAAGAATTATAGCAACACCGCTTCCCCCCCCCCCCCCCCCCCGTGTTGGGCGGTCTTTTCGTACCATCTTGTAAGCAGGTGGTAGTGTTTCATCGTCTTTTATGTCTGCGTTGAGCCACGTTTCTGTGACAACGACAATATGCGGATTATACAGCATTAGTATGTGCTCTAACTCGCTAACTTTATTGACGAGAGCTCTACTGTTCATATTGATAAGTCTGAGCGGTTTTGTTTTTGTATCTCGCGATTGTCACTGATTTGTGCTTCGTACGTTATCTCTCAGCTTTGTTCGGCTGGCGGTATTGTCACCCCATACGAAAAAATCGCTATCGATTTGAATTTTTTCGTCGAAAAGTTTAACTCGAAAACCGTTGTTTCTTTCTGTGCTCGTGCTTTCCCAAAGCATTTTGCGTCTACTTAACGTCGCCTGCGAATAATCGTTTTGAACAGAGATGTTGGTACCTTTTAATTTGTTGCAGTTCTGAAATACCCGTATTTTTTCGTTGTAGTCCCGAAAGTTCATTATCATAGGTCGGGCGTGTTTTTCACGTTTTTTCGCTAGCCTATTAATTCGCTCCACTGTCTCTATTTTTAAACCGAGGCGCGCATGAAAAAGGTCTTTAAGCACCGCGGATCGAACGTCGTCGCTAGTTTCTTTTTCTGGCTCAGGAATCCCAAACACAATGAAGTTATTTTTCCTAGATATCCATATTCACCAGTGCTTTTTGCTGAAGTTTCGCAGTTTCTTGTAGTTGCTTTACCGTAGTAACCAAGTTCCCAATGTTTTCTTCGTTTTTTCTTTGTACCTTACCCAATTTGGTTTTTATATCATCGATTCTTTTGTTCATCCTATCAAAACTTGCCTGGAGTTTTGTTTGGTTAGCCGTAATGTCTTTCCCGTCATCGCTCATTTGCTTTCCGCTTTCGAGTAGTTCTTTCATCATTTTTTGGAGATCGTGGCCGGGGTTCGTCTCTACATCCCCAGAAAGTATTAGCTACATCAATTTTTGAAAATAGTACATAACAGAACAAGACACTTTGGGGCAGAGCAGCAAGAATAGAAACCTGTTGTCGCTTCTATAGCAGCTACCATATTCTCTGCTACTAGCCTGCTCGATGAAAAACAAGAGTGGCATTTCAGACGACTTGCTCCCAGCGTGGCTGCTGTGCCTACTGAAGGACGGCGTTGCTGGATCCAGGTTTATGCCGCGGCTGGGGAATCCCATGGTTCCAAGCTCCCGATCTTTCCACTGGTTACGTTCAACGGTAGACCATGACGGGAATCCTTGCCTGCCGTGGCTCGTGACGAAGATTGTTGAAGTCCCGGTGTTTGCTTGGCCGGAGATTGCTGACGAGCTCAAGCCAAATGCGTGTGTCAGCAATACCTGCTCGATGAAAAACAAGAGCTGCATTTCAGTCGACTTGCTCCCAGCGTGGCTGTTGTGCCCACTGAAGGACCGCGTTGCTGGATCCAGGTTTATGCCGCGGCTGGGGGAATCCCATGGTTCCAAGCTCCCAATCTTTCCATTGGTTACGTTCAACGGTAGACCATGACGGGAATCCTTGCCTGCCGTGGCTCGTGACGAAGATTGTTGATGTCCCGGTGTTTGCTTGGCCGGAGATTGCTGACGAGCTCAAGCCAAATGCCTGTGTCAGCAATACCTGCTCGATGAAAAACAAGAGCTGCATTTCAGTCGACTTACTCCAAGCGTGGCTGCTGTGCCCACTAAAGGACGGCGTTCCTGGATCCAGGTTTATGCTGCGGCTGGGGAATCCCATGGTTCCAAGCTCCCAATCTTTCCATTGGTTACGTTCAACGGTAGACCATGACGGGAATCCTTGCCTGCCGTGGTTCGTGACGAAGATTGTTGATGTCCCGGTGTTTGCTTGGCCGGAGATTGCTGACGAGCTCAAGCCAATGCCTGTGTCAGCATTACCTGCTCGATGAAAAACAAGAGCTGCATTTCAGTCAACTTACTCCAAGCGTGGCTGCTGTGCCCACTAAAGGACGGCGTTCCTGGATCCAGGTTTATGCCGCAGCTGGGGAATCCCATGGTTCCAAGCTCCCGATCTTTCTATTGGTTACGTTCAACGGTAGGCCATGACAGGAATCCTTGCCTGCCGTGGCTCGTGACGAAGATTGTTGAAGTCCCGGTGCTTGCTTGGCCGGAGATTGCTGACGAGCTCAAGCCAAATGCGTGTGTCAGCAATACCTGCGCGATGAAAAACAAGAGCGGCATTTCAGTCGACTTGCTCCCAGCGTGGCTGTTGTGCCCACTGAAGGACCGCGTTGCTGGATCCAGGTTTATGCCGCGGCTGGGGAATTCCGTGGTTCCAAGCTCCCGATCTTTCCAATGGTTACGTTCAACGGTAGACCATGACGGAATCCTTGCCTGCCGTGGCTCGTGACGAAGATTGTTGATGTCCCGGTGTTTGCTTGGCCGGAGATTGCTGACGAGCTCAAGCCAAATGCCTGTGTCAGCAATACCTGCTCGATGAAAAACAAGAGCTGCATTTCAGTCGACTTACTCCAAGCGTGGCTGCTGTGCCCACTAAAGGACGGCGTTCCTGGATCCAGGTTTATGCTGCGGCTGGGGAATCCCATGGTTCCAAGCTCCCAATCTTTCCATTGGTTACGTTCAACGGTAGACCATGACGGGAATCCTTGCCTGCCGTGGTTCGTGACGAAGATTGTTGATGTCCCGGTGTTTGCTTGGCCGGAGATTGCTGACGAGCTCAAGCCAAATGCCTAATGCGTGTGTCAGCAATACCTGCTCGATGAAAAACAAGGCTGCATTTCAGTCGACTTGCTCCAGCGTGGTGTTGTGCCCACTGAAGGACCGCGTGCTGGATCAGGTTTATGCCGCGGCTGGGGGAATCCCATGGTTCCAAGCTCCCAATCTTTCCATGGTACGTTCAACGGTAGACCATGACGGGATCCTTGCCTGCGTGGCTCGTGACGAAGATTGTTGATGTCCCGGTGTTTGCTTGGCCGGAGATTGCTGACGAGCTCAAGCCAAATGCCTGTGTCAGCAATACCTGCTCGATGAAAAACAAGAGCTGCATTTCAGTCGACTTACTCCAAGCGTGGCTGCTGTGCCCACTAAAGGACGGCGTTCCTGGATCCAGGTTTATGCTGCGGCTGGGGAATCCCATGGTTCCAAGCTCCCAATCTTTCCATTGGTTACGTTCAACGGTAGACCATGACGGGAATCCTTGCCTGCCGTGGTTCGTGACGAAGATTGTTGATGTCCCGGTGTTTGCTTGGCCGGAGATTGCTGACGAGCTCAAGCCAAATGCCTGTGTCAGCATTACCTGCTCGATGAAAAACAAGAGCTGCATTTCAGTCAACTTACTCCAAGCGTGGCTGCTGTGCCCACTAAAGGACGGCGTTCCTGGATCCAGGTTTATGCCGCAGCTGGGGAATCCCATGGTTCCAAGCTCCCGATCTTTCTATTGGTTACGTTCAACGGTAGGCCATGACAGGAATCCTTGCCTGCCGTGGCTCGTGACGAAGATTGTTGAAGTCCCGGTGCTTGCTTGGCCGGAGATTGCTGACGAGCTCAAGCCAAATGCGTGTGTCAGCAATACCTGCTCGATGAAAAACAAGAGCGGCATTTCAGTCGACTTGCTCCCAGCGTGGCTGCTGTGCCAACTGAAGAACGGCGTTGCTGGATCCAGGTTTATGCCGCGGCTGGGGAATTCCGTGGTTCCAAGCTCCCGATCTTTCCAATGGTTACGTTCAACGGTAGACCATGACGGGAATCCTTGCCTGCCGTGGCTCGTGACGAAGATTGTTGAAGTCCCGGTGTTTGTTTGGCCGGAGATTGCTGACGAGCTCAAGCCAAATGCGTGCGTCAGCAATACCTGCTCGATGAAACACAAGAGCGGCATTTCAGTCGACTTGCTCCCAGCGTGGCTGCTGTGCCTACTTTATAATAAATTATAGATTCGCACTTTTAGGTTCATTGGCAAAATGACCGGTGGAGGTATATCAATCCAGC
The DNA here is from genome assembly GCA_013358835.2 of Ixodes persulcatus. Lineage (NCBI taxonomy): Eukaryota > Metazoa > Arthropoda > Arachnida > Ixodida > Ixodidae > Ixodes > Ixodes persulcatus. The sequence continues at coordinate 695,458 of JABSTQ010009368.1, read as the reverse complement.
AATTTAGGATAATTTTGTGAACACCCCCAACATCTTTGTTCATGTAGATTAAGTGTGAACGATATCTGAAAAAGCAATTCTGAAATGTATACATAGAAGTTTTGTCAATCTGTCCGTAAAAACGGGAAGATAAGGCTCTTCAGCAAGCAGATCAAATATTGACCTGCTGCTGAAATGAAAAGGAAGAATGACAGCCTACTTTAAAGTTGCAGCAGACTTGTAGGTGTAAGCAGGCTTCAATGAGTTATCGTCGAATTGCTAAAAAAAGTTGCTTTTGTGTTCATCTGGAATTTCCTTGTCCCCCGAAGTTGAGGTCAAGCAGGGCTCATTTTTCGTTGACCGGTTCGAAGAAAAAAAGGAGGACGTTTTCAGTTTTACTTGCGAATCATTTATAGCAGAATATTTTGTTCTCAGACACTTCGAAGGCGGGAGAGGAAAATGTATATACAGGGTGTTTTTTTTTAAACTTAACAGATTTGTTTTAAAAAAGCCGTGAAAGTTATACTTATGCCGCTTGTGGAGGTGAGTTATACGGCCAGGGGGACAGATTCTAGGGGGATAATCGTAATGATCAGTCGGCTAATTACTTAAAATTTGTTAATTAACTTTTTAATTAATAAAAATAGACATATGGTTCCAATTAGAAATTTGTTCAGCGTCGTCGAAAACCCCCAAATCAGTCATTTTCAGAAAGACCTTGAGCGCGTGAAAAGCGTAGTAGTGAACTGAAGTTACCGCTCGTGGAGCAGGTACAAAGCTAGAGGTTGCGATAAGGCGCCCGTGCGATTTTTCCGTCTCTTATCTAGCCCCAGCCTTGTACCTGCTCCAAGTATGGTAACTTTAGTGCACTACTACGCTTCTCACGCGCTCAAAGTCTTTCTGAAAATGACTGATTTAGGGGTTTTCGATGACGCTGAGCAAGTTTCTAATTGGAACCATATGTCTATTTTCATTATTTAAAAAGTTAATTAACGAATTTTAATTAATTAGCCGACTGATCATTACGATTAGCCCCTTATAATATGTCCCCCTGGCCGTATAACCCACCTCCACAAGCTGCATAAGCGTAACTTTCACGGATTTTTTTAAACAAATCTGTTAAGCTTAAAAAAAAAACACCCTGTATATATATATATATATATATATATATATATATATATATTGTGAGGGCGCTTATGCGTAGCACTGCCCACGGACATCGTCGTCGTCACTTTTGGCTGTGGGTGGGCCGATCGGCATCGTCAGCTGACTGGTGGCACCTTTTTTGAAACGTTCCACAGACATCAGACGCTGATAAAAAACCGTCATCTGAACGACCTGTCTCTGTCTCACAACGTGGTGGAGGTGAGCCTTTAGACCCCGTACCAGAACCACCTTCCCTTCGAGCTTCCGCTTAAAACCCTGGAGCTCCGAAACCGCACGCTGGCTACCATCACGGCGACGGCTGCTCAAACCCCCTCGATGTCTCAACCATCCGCGACGACATCCACAGCCACCACGATGACTGAACAGCAATCGCAACCAACCCCTACCACTCCTGGTTGGACGATTCGCAGTCGCCAAAGAGACCCAAAGGTTTTTGCTGGTCTTCGTGACGAAGATGTTGAGGACTGGCTCGACAGTTACGACCGCGTGAGAGTCTACAACAGATGGGACAATCCCACTAAACTCGCTAACATGGTCTTCTACCTTACTGATGTTGCCAAAACGTGGTTTCTGAACCACGAAGAAGAAATTCCAGACTGGGACGCTTTTACCACGAAGCTAAAGGACATATTCGGCACTCCAACTAGCCGCAAAGAGAACGCGAAAAAGAAACTCGAGACTCGACGACAAGGAGAAGAGACGTACACCTCCTACATTGAAGACGTTCTCGCGCTCTGCCGTCGCGTCAACTGCGAAATGCAAGAGAGTGAGCGCGTACGTAACCTCCTGAAGGGAATCGCGGAGCCGGCCTTCAATGTTTTTCTGGTCCGAAAGCCCGAATCGGTAGCTGACATCACATCTGTTTGCCAACACCTCGATGAAATGCGGACCATCAGAGTCTCTTGCCCAACTCAGAATCTCGGAGAACCAAACCTCGTATCCCGTGCTGAAGACTCGCGTCAACTTGCGCGACTTCGCACTGTTCAACAGCAACAGGAACGAAAAACCCGACACGACTCCACCCACAAAAACGTCAGCTTTCAACCTGGAGACCTTGTTCTCGTCTCGTTGCCAACACGCAAGCCCGGCCTCTCTGAAAAGTTACTGCCTCATTACATCGACCCCTACCACGTCATCGCTCAAACAACTCCTGTCAACTTTCTCGTGGAACCAGTACAAACACCCGCAGATCGCCGCTACCGCGGTCGCGAACAGATTCACGTCTCCCGACTGAAACCTTTCACCCCCCGCTCAACGGTCCCCCTTCCTTCCCTCTGTGGCCAGGTGGCCACCTTTCCGCAACCGGGGGAAAACTGTGAGGGCGCTTATGCGTAGCACTGCCCACGGACATCGTCGTCGTCACTTTTGGCTGTGGGTGGGCCGATCGGCATCGTCAGCTGACTGGTGGCACCTTTTTTGAAACGTTCCACAGACATCAGACGCTGATAAAAAACCGTCATCTGAACGACTTGTCTCTGTCTCACAATATATATATATATATATATATATATATATATATATATATATATATATATATATATATATTCCGAAGGTTTCGATTTCTGAATATAAATTTTTCACACATTACTTAGCATTCTTTGTTGGCCTGTTCGGATCTTATAGTTGAGAAGATCTGGCTTGTGCGGAGGGCTCCCAATTTTCGGTATATGTGTACCGATAAACCCCATAAGATAACACCGAGCTGGCTTTTATCGCAGTCAGGGAAAGCGAGAAAAACCCCGATTTTGAGGTCCCCTCGAAAGATAAATGGTCAAGCTTCATGGTAAGACGTCTGAATCTGCAGCATTCATGTGTTTTTGCTCGGCACACAGTTAGTGTTGGCGGTAAGCCGTTCCAAGTAACGGCGTTACTGTAACTTGTAACGTACTCGTTACTTTTTTTCTAGAACGTGTAACGTACTTGTTACAGTTTCAAGACCGTGACGGGTAACGTACTGACGTTACTTATTTCGAGTAACAGGCAACAGAGTTATGGTACTCGTTACGTTTTCTTCCTGAAGCTTAAAACAAATTGCGCTCATTTTTTTTTTTTCGTATTTCTGGGCAGAAAGCCATGTGAATTTTTTTTTTTTTTTTTTTTTCGTTTTTTTTGCGTTTTTTCTTGTGGGTATTTATGTGAACCGCAAAAAAATAAAAAGTAATTCTGTTCAGTTTCAGCAAGGACATAACTTTCTTGAAATTTTCCGCTTATGCATACATTTAAAGGAATGCTCAATCGAAAATGGAATTTCAGAAAACAACGCAGAATCCATAGGCGGGACGCTACAAATCCCAAAACGTCACTCATAAAGCGGCGTCTCCAATGGATCGTCGTATTTTTGTAAAAGACGAGCGCGCTCGCGCAAGGCCGAAAAAACGCGTGACCTCGCGATTCTCATTTCTTCCTCTTTTCGCTTTGACTCTGCGAGGGCGCGAAGAGAAAAAAGAGCCCCCCCCAATCCCCCCCCCCCCCCTCCCCGAGGCCATTTCTCCTCCTTCTCAACTCTTCTGCGATCAGAAGACGTCAACATTCTCCGTCATTCGCTCCTTTATTTTCCAGAAATACGGCCACCCGCTCGAGATATGGCTATATGAGTGATGTTTCGTGGTTTATGGCGCCCTGTTGAACACTTCTCTAAGCTTATTTTGGGAAATCCAAATTTCGGTTCAGCATCCCTTTAACGTCGTGTTAAGTCATAATTTAAAAAAAAAAAGTCACGTGCCTTACTTTTTGTTGCTAACGGCAACGGCAGCGCGTTTATTTTATTTTGAAGTAACGTGGGAAGCTAACGTGTTACATGTATTTGAAAGTAACGAGTAACGTATTTCGTTACTTTTTTCGGTAACGCCTACAATACTGCACACAGCCCGCAGTGAACTGTCCTCGAGGCTGATTCTTCCTTCAGGAACTATTACTGGCGATTCCAGCAAAAGAGACGGCACCTAGTAGCTAGAAAAGAAAACCGTGGTGCCACGTTCGCTGTCCAGCCTTCTCGACAACCGAGTCAGATATTCTCAACTCCTGGCGGTCTAAAGACGAAACCGTTAAAGTAGGTTCAAAAACACGTTATAAAAAATTGCTTATACCCCTTATTTCCTTTCCTCATTTAATCTGTACCCGGTCCCTTTACAAGTATTCGGGTTATGCCCATGGTCCTTGGGGGTTGGAAAATCCCATTTTCGTTCATGTTTTCTACACCCGAGTCCCGATACGCAGCGATTGTTTGCCTAAACCCAACAATTGACACTAATATATTCAACTCTGTAAAAAGAAAAAAAAAATCCGATCCCCTCTTTCTTTTTTGGTCCCTGAATAAAAAAGATTTAAATAAAAAAATGAGCCCGACGACAAGGGTACTATAGTACCTACTTATATTTTGCCCCACACCGAAACTTCAACCGTACGGAAAAACGTACTGAAGTGACGCTTTATTAGAACGCAGACGTCAGCTGAAGTGATACTTCAGCCAAAATGATGAAGCTACTGTCTCGAACAGATCTTTTGCAAAGCGTGGAGCGGCGTTCGTGGCGCCAAAAGGAATGCCGGGAACGTAAGACACAACCGGTACTAGCACAGAGCCGAGTATACAGAGAGTTTCGTCAATGGGAGGAGCAGGTAAAAATTGGTATGTAAAAGTGTAGTAACCCTTCATGTTTGAAAATAGGGTCCACGCGATGTTTCGATCCTGATCATGTAGAAAGATGTAAGAAACGAATGCGCCGCTCAACTCTGTTTTGCTCGGACAGAGTGTGACCGCTCGGACGGCAGATTCCCCCGGCCCTCGGCGCATGGCATACGAATTATGTCGATCGTTTCGGTAGTCGCACTCTTCCACCATGATTTTGGATCACCGTGATTGAAACATCACGTGCACCATAGTTTCAGTCACCGAGAGTTACTCCGACACACTGATTAGGTTTGTTTCTCGCGACCACCGCCAGGGTATCATTTCCGGCTTCTGTGTGGCCACATTGAATTTGTGAAGACGCCCTGGAACAGGCCCGGCTGCTTTCGGCCAATGGCGAAAGCAGTGCCGGTTAGCCTTCACGAGTTCACTGTCTTGCGTCCTACTCGTCCGAAGCCATGGTCACGTTGCCGGTGATAGCTCTGCGAATATTTATTTAGGTGGCCTTTCCTTTCGGTTATAAGCTCGTTCTAATTTGACGTGTCTTTCCGAATAACGATACAAATTCGTTCCAAAGCGGCCTCTTCGGCCAGAAGCCAACAATTCGATGACTCATTTGACCGATTAGGGTTCTGCCCCAAGTTCATGACCGTTAGGCGTATACAATTTTTAAAATGTTCGTGCTGTCCTCTGCGTAAGGGCAGACACGGAAGCATCGGGCGAACTTGGTTAACGTTTTTTACTCGTACGCGCTACTTACGCGATACGAAATGACTTGAAGACGCCACTGAAACGTAATAAATTACTTGTTTACACTTTATAATATCGGCGCAACTTCCACTCAGCAATGGTTTTAGAGAACTTCGCTGGTAAAATAAAATAAAAATATCCATAGCAAACCCCGTTATACACGAAGGAACTTGAGTGTTGCCAGTCTGCAAAATCACACACCAGATAACAAAAAAATAGCATCAAACTACACCTTTAGGAAACTAAAGGGAAATGCGCATGGATATAAAAAGTCAACTGACAAGTTATTATATTTACATGCACGGAAGGTAGTTGACAGGGTGCATCCAACATACTATTTAATTGACTTAGATCACGGAGTACACCCAAGGAAACTGAATGCAGATGTACCTCTAGAAGCAGCGTATCTCATATATGTCAGATTCTAAGATTCTCAACTACCCCCTCTTTTCAGGGTTCCTTGTGGTCATGGCAGCGTCTCGCCACCCAAAGTTTAACATGGGTCAAGCCTTAGACGCCATTTATCTCGGCTAAACATGCCGCGCAGTAAGGTCTACAATTATCACTACTGTATCTAATAAGTGTAAGGAAGGCACGTATCCTGGGAGACTGGAGTATGACGTTTAGGTCTCAGTTCCTGAATTCCGAGAAATATCTGTACATAATACACTTTCCGGGAGACTACAGAGGTAGCAAGGGCGAGTGTTGAAGCTCATATTGTCCGGGTGGAGGCTTCCTATAGGAAAAGTGACTGAACATGTTTGAAATTTACCGACACATCCGAATAAGCTTTTGAGGTATTTTGAATCAGTAGATAAACCTCATATTGTTCTAAGGAAATCTTCTGACTAGATTTAACATGCATGCTAAAAATATATGTGTGTATGACGGTTATCCCGGGAAACAGACGGAGCAGGTCTAATTTTCCCCTAGACGCAGCTGTATTCATATCAACCTTTTTATTGTTCTAGAGGAACCGACTCGTTTGTTAGGTTCGTAGTTTGATGCAGCATTGTATTCATTTAAAACGAAAAAAATGGTTGTATTAAATATTGAATGCCTTGGAATTAGGGGTGTGCGAATATTTTCCTTATTCGAAACGTATTCGATTCGAAAATTGCATATTCGGAAGAACCCGAATCTTCGGCCAAAGCCGAATATTCGGGAAAAATGGCGAATATTCGCACATACTGCGAATATTCGAGCAAGTAACGAATAATCTGCCTGCCACGCATTCCCCTATTAATATGTTTATTCACTGAGAAAGGCGTATGATGCGTGTGTTATCGGTCTGCTCCGTTTCTGTCTGTCCGATGGCAACAAGACAGGATCAGTTTCGGTTTCTTTTTCACCAAGCCCTCTATTGTGTGGCACTTTTATAGCAATATGTGATGTAATTGCGCGTTCTATAAATTGATACAATAAAATAAACCTCGAGAGTGAAGTATAAATATAAAATAAATCTCCCGTGGGTTATCTAATATAAATGTTTGAAAATTAAAAAAAAAGAAAGAAAAAGCTAGGTGCGAGCAGAACATTGCATCGCCATCGACAACAACTCCTGCCACTCCCGCGCAATCAAACCTAGGGATGTCGCGAACCTGCCCAGGTCGAGTTCGACCAAGTTCGACTTTTTCGAACTTTCAACATGATGTTCGACAAACGTTCGACTGAAGTTCGACTTTTATGAGCATGCGCAAAAATTAAAAAAAAGAACTAGTTGATTCCACCTGGCGGTGGAAAAGTGCAGTATCTGTTGGGTTTATTGGCATCACTGGTTCACATTATAAACTAATGAAAGCGTTAAAAGCGCGTATTTCCGCTCTTATGTGGCGAAAACATTGGTAACCATTTTATAAATATAAAATAAATTACTTTATAAATTATTTGTTTCCCCAAATTCGAAATATTCGTGTAGTAGCCGGGCAACACTGTCCATAAGTCGAACTTTTTCGAATTTTAGTGAAATTTCGCAGGTTTCCCGAGTGAAAGGGTCTTTTTCCTGGCGGAAGTGTTGTCACGGCGCGTAGCGAGCGCTTACTTTCTGAACGCGTTGAACAGTTAATTTTCCGGCAAGATAATTTGTAATGAGTGCATTACTAGAAGTATCTTCAGCCCGCTGCAGCCCAGTAAAATGCAGTTGCATTGATTTATTTTAAAAAGGCAATAAAACCTGCTCTTACCTCTCGTTTTCAAATTTTGTATTACTAGACACATATTCGATATTCGATTCGATATTCGAAGCCCGTTTTTTGTCTTATTCGTATTCGATTCGTATTCGAAAATTTCAATATTCGCACACCCCTACTTGGAATACATTTAACTGTGTATACCTTATTGATTGATCGTCGGTTTCCATAGAGAGTTTTAGTAGAGAGTTTCGATACCCCCTATAACTATACGATGCATGCGCAAAGACGGCGGCGGAGTATCAAATATCGTTATCGCCATCCTCTGAACGATATACTAAAATTCTGCTCACACCCAAGCTGTTTCTATCACCGTGTGTGTTTGCGAATACTGATCGACAATAGCATCGAAGCGTGCCATTTTTGTATCGTTTTTTTGTTTATTTTATGTAAAGTTAAAAGAAACTGTTGTTGAAGTGAAATACGTTATCTTGTTTTGATCACCTGTGGTTCTTGTCCAGTTATGAGCACATCACGAGAAAGTGAAGCGCAGTGCCGGCGAACGCGAGTACCGAAGCAGACCAAAATGCCATGGGGGCCGCCATCCTTAAAAATGAAACAACAAAACAGAAACATAAAAAAGTAGTTAGGTCCTCATACCTACTAAGAGGGCGCATTCACGAGTTCAAAAAAATGAATTGAAGAACTTGCACTCTTTTTAAATCATTTTGTGGATAACAATATACATTGCTCCTATAACATAGTATATTTTTGGTTGTTCCCTGTATTATTAGTGACACAATATCCTAGACCACATGTTCAACGATTTTCATAGGTGTATTCTACAGTGGACAAACGGCTCATGATACACTGTGTGCGAGCAACTGCGCTACCCTCTCGCTCTCGTCAGTGTACGTGGTAGGTGCTGCGGAGGCAACGAGGAACATACTGGACTTCACGGGCAGCCTTTCTGGATTTTTGCAAAAGGCCTATTGGGATAACTCAATCGAACGTTCATTCCACGTCCTCCCAACAGATACTTTTAACCAGACGGTCCCTGTGGTGAGCACTCCCCTGGGAATGCGACTGTACCGTCAAAAACCGTTGTGTGAGTTGCTGGGTGCCAGTTGCCTAAAATGCAAGGGCCCCAGCATCCCAGGACACAGTCTGGGGACAGCAGCTGCGTCAAACGATTACCGCAGACAGGCTCAACGCGAGCCCTACTCGGTTGTTTGTCAGAAGTCGCCCAGTCCGGGGCGGTACCGGCCTGCGCGTTTTCTGCAGCCGGCAGCCGTTCCGAGTGCTGGGTGCTGGAATTACTAAAGGTGCTTCGTTAATGATTAGGAGGGACAGCGGTCAACGTCGACTTCATTACAGGAAGCCGGCTGCCCTTTAATTTGCTGAGAGAGCACCGGAGTTGCCCCGACGTGAAATGGAACGACCGATGGTGGGGGAAACGGGAAAGGGGGAGGGGGGCACTCGGTAGACCCTGGGACAGCTTGTTTACGTGGAATGTAAAGTAAAATGTAAGCGACAGCTGCCTAATTCCGGGAAGGAAAAGCCCATAAAAAGCAATGTTCGGTGAATGTGTTTAGGGGTGTTTAGGTAAGTTAGGCAGTTGTTGGAGTCGACAGAAATTTCGCCGGAGTTTGTATACGGCCTTTATGTACTAATTGTATTATACCTGCTTGTTTTGTTCGAACCTTTATAACCCTTCTGCGCGGCACTTCTAGATGAGATAATAGGAATGAATGAATGAAAGAAGGAAGGAAGGAAGGAATTAATGTTAAAGTTAAAGTTTCGTTGCAGCAATTTTTACTTTGAAAGAGTTTCCGGGTTTTCATTTTTACATTGTTTATCTCACCAAAAGGAATGTAGAAACCGCCTCATTCTTTTGAAACATCGCAATTCTGCGCACTTCTGCTGCGCAATAGTAAAGCAAGGAACGGGAATGTTTCGTGATTTGGAGTCGTGGGGTGGGGGTCATGGGAACTTAGGCGTGACGCACACCTGGGTCCATTTTAATTAGTTGGCAATGTGTGAGATTTAGAGCTCAGTATAAAGCTATATTTTATAAATATAGTCGTTTCAACATGAGTAAATGAGTCAAAAGCCTCATATAATCGACGGAGGTGTACTATATTCAGTCTTGGTGGCACCATCTGCCTGAGGTACAAACAAAACTCCTCTCTTGAGCCTCACCCCACTGCTACTACGCTAGTTCAATTTCCTCAAAACAAGGCAAGCGGTTCAACCCCCCGCCCCTCTCCCTCTCCTTCCCCACATTGCTCAGCCCAACCTTCAAGATCGCCATGTGAATCGTAAGCAGAAGCCTCACGCACTGGAAGCTCTGAAAGAGAACGCAACCCGACACTCCCCAGTGCACACGGGAAAACGTCACTGCGTACGTGACTCGGAAGACGGTGTAGGAGTTGAGAGTGGTAGGGTAGCACCCAAAATGTCAATGTTTGACAATATATTGAAAAAGAACTAACGCGCGCAGGCAAAATTGGTTTTTTTTTTTTTTTTTTTTTTTTTTTTTTGGTACAGACGTGAAAGGAACCAACTTCCGCAATTATTTGACTGAAGTCTAGAAATTGTTGCACGGCCCCTTTAAGTAATGAGCCCTTAATCCAGATCCGCTTAATCGACGTACTGGCAATTATGCTATTTTAGGGAAACTTTGATCCGTGCTTTCCTCATTGGTTAACCAATATTAGAAGCAGGCACGTAGCCAGGATTTTGTTTCGGTGGGGGGGGGGGGGGGGGGGGGGGGCGCCCATGGCAAAATGCTGTATGAGGGGGTGGGGGGAGAGGAGGTCCCGGCAAAATGGAAGATTTCGGGGGGGGGGGGGGGGCCGGGCCCCATGGGCCTCCCCCCTGGATACGTGCCTGATTAGAAGGCAGTCCTTCGAAACTAACGCTAATGCAACAATTCGTTTGGTATGACCAACTAAGCGTCAACTTCTGTGCTCCAGGGAGCCCTAGGTATCGGTGGTGGGAGGCTGGAAGGTGGAAAGAGATGCGAAGAAACGTCTATACGTCGTTCCTCGAACAGGGCTTATGGTAGCATGCTCTTCGGTGTCGTGCGATTGGCGAAAACCTGACTCGCTGACCGAAGGAAGCTAGCAAATCCCGCGCTTCTCTAGCTTTCCTTGACCTTGTAAAAGCTTTCTTTCAGCTACAAGAAATTTTACGTTGAAATCGGTGTATGGTCTTGTGGCCGATTCACCAATCACAAGAGGTCACAACCCGGCAAGCGATTAAAGCAGCTGAGTAGTAGCGCGGCCTTGACGTTTCGGCAAGCGTGAGGAGCCTGTCCTTGTTTGCATGGACATAACACATAGGATGATAGTTGTAGGAAGCCCTTTCTGGGAACAATGTATTTGTAAAGCCAGGGAAACTTTCAACATTTTATTTTGCAACTTTGTGTTTTGGCCACTATGCGCCGTACTGACATGCGGTCACAAGCAGACAAATGCCCATACATCCTCTTCATAGGGGTTTAGCACGGAGTTGTAACTGTTATCTACAAGTGGCCATAGCGAGCGGCTATCAAAAGAGGTATAGCTAACAGCACTTGGTGGCCAAGGCATGAGGCTGTGCAAGGCGGACCGAAAAGGTTTTACTAGAGTAGCTACTACGCCTTTCCACTTCTTCGCACCGCCATGTTTGTCTGCTGAACTGTCGAACGCCTTCTGTGCATGCGCTGTTGCCCTGCTGGGCGCTATATCGGACCCTGCATATGCATCCACAGCTCAGGGACTCAGCATTTTTGGCCCGGGTAATAAGCGCTGGAAACATTTACTTCCAGTGCTTATTCACTGGGGGCCATAGCTGAATCTGCGGCTGCCGAGCGCGTGTCGACGGCGAGCTTCCATGGTTCTTTTGTAACGTGCATTCCACACCACTAGTATTGCCGGTATTAGCAGACCATAAATGTGAGCTTGTTCTGGGCGTGCGCTGATCAATATGGCATCCAGTGAATACCCCCTATGGGAAGTGCTGCGGATGCGGTGGTGTGTGTGCTACCTTCAGCGGCTGTGGTACTCTGAAGCAAAAACGATACCCACGTATTTTAAACCTCTTAGTTTTTTTAACTACTTCATTAGTTTTGGTTTATATTGTTAGTGGACTAGCAATTGACTCAACTAGAAAGAAGGACACGTTTTCCGAGGCTCCTTCTTTTTACGTGTGTTTAAAATCAAAATCGAAAATAACGGGAAACTATTCCAATGATTGCGGCTCTTCCTTTTAACTTAAAAAATCGTCTTATACAAGACGAGTTTTTTTCTCAAAGTAGGATGTAAGAATATGCAGCCTGGGAAAACGAATTGCCAGACAGGTGATTAATCACGATCGTCCACTGGCGCCTGTCGTTCGATCAGGGACAGTATGCTGTGGCCGGGGATTGACAAAACAGTGTTTTTCATGTGCAAAAAGTTTGATTGCTTGGTGAGGCTCAGCTTTCGATACTTCCACCAAACTGCGCGAGCCGTTCAGTTAAGCCTCCGGTGATAAATTACAGCGTGACAGTTTGAGAAATGGATTGGCGCTTTGCTTTTTCATGATAGTCTCGTCGACACATATAAGACCAGAAGAAAAAAAAATTTAAGTTAAAAATAATTAAACAAAATCGAGTTCGATGCGTGAGTCTCGGGAGTGCTGGATATTTTTTTTTTTAATTTGGTAGGGAAATAAACAGTTCAATTCAATTAAAAAGGGCCCCAGATGAATACCGTAGTCGCCAAGAATACACGGGCCTACGTTTGAATGAACTCCTTTCAAATGAACAACTTGGAAACTCGCGCAAGACTAGACCTCCGAAAGTTCGGCTTGTACAAGAAAGAAAAAAAATAAACTGTCGGGTACGATTGTTTTAAGTATGGAGAAAAGCGTTTGGTAATAAAAGAAGCGAGTTCTATTAATAACACTAGAAATTATATTATTGAAGACGTCCCTCAAGTATAAAAACCTACACTAACACAAAAAGAAATGAAAGAAAAAACTGAAGCGAACCTTGGAACGAAAGAATGGGAGAGGCTTCGTCCTTCATTTGTCCCTTTTTCCAATATCGAATTTTTTGTGGGGAATCTGCCCTCGCACACTCCTTTACGCTTCGCTTTGCCTCACTTTTAGTTCAAGTCGAAATGTCTAGTGGAAATCTAAAAATTGTGAGATCCCCTTTTCTCTAGCCCTATTGCAAGAAGAAAGGGGGAAAAAATGAAACAAATAAAAAAGGGGTGTCTCGGCTGTCCGGCGGTGAAAAAAAAAAGAAGGAAGACAACACAAATTTGAGAACACGAAAAAAAAAAAATCAACGAAGCGAAAACCTTAGACGTTCTTTCTTGTTATTGTTTTCTTCGCTACCTTATTTTGTTAGCCCAAATTTCTTATTCCAAAAAGACGATTTATAACTGCTTTCGTTCGGTCAGATCGTTACGAAGAAAGCCCTGTTCGGGTTGTCGAAATGTTACAGTTGGCCAGTCCTTGAAACTAAAACAATCGAAGAACAAAGTCGGACGCCGGACATTTCGATTAAAAAAAATACTACGAAAGAATTCTGGAAGCAGTTTCCGATAGATGTATTTCCCTCCTTGCCTCTTACGCTGCGTGCATCCGCGACCGCATCTCTCCCTCTCTGATTCTTGTTCAATTTGAAGTTAGATGCCAAAAGTTCCCATTTCGAAAAAAAAAAAAATAAGAAGCCTTTAGCATTAAAACAAAAAAGACCGGAAAGAATGATCGAACTTATTTAATAAACAAAACAAAACGCCGTTCATTTTTTATGGAGAGGAACTTCAGAGCATCCAAGGGAACGAAAGGAAACCCGAAGCAGACGATCCGAGACGAATCCGGCAAAAACTCTGTTCGCGCCGTCTGTAATACTTACTCAATGATTTTTATGGAGTTTTTTTTTTTTTCGGAAATATTTTTTTAATAGACCCTAAGGATTGTGATCATGATGATTGTGCAGCTTTTCTCTATGTGGAGAGCGAACCTGAATAATTTTTGTGGCCTAACCGAGGCTCAAAAAAAAAAAAAAGCGACGTTTCATTGCGCAACTAAAGCCTTCGTTGCCTGCGCACACTTCGAGGGCAAACCGCTGTCCCGCCGCCGTAATCGGAGAAGCCAGTGAAGTAGCAAATCAGACGCTCATTCACGGTGCCCTGATTAAAACGTACAGCGTACAAAGACAGGAAAGAAGAAAGATGATACAACATCGTTGAACTTTCAACTGAAGTTTTATCGTCGAGGCGCAACCTTACATTCGACGACCAACCAAGAAAACACACGCACACGCAATGATACGTCAGAGATTATTCTGTCCTCTTAATGTGCACTGTACGTTTTAATCATCATGGCTCACCAAAACACCCTAGCTTCCATTTCCATCTGCACCCTGGTTGGCGAGAATAAAGAAGGGGGAGGGGGGGGGGGGGGGGGGCTTAGCTAAACACAACTCAGCGATTCACGCGCTAGCCTTTAGCGTCTCCCAGATTTGTTTACCGGGAGCGGGCTAAAAACTTCCAAGTGAATCAATGCGGGGAGTTTACCTAAGCTTGCCCCCCCCCCCCCCCCCCTCTTACCTCTCTATCCTTCCTACCACAGTGCGGAAATCTTCATGTTGATCTATGTCTTAATTGACACTGGCAGTGTCGGTTCCGCTGGTATCCGCACTGCCTTACGGGTGTCCACTTTATCCACCGCCCGATCAGGCACCGCCTCGACCGCCCCGAAGGCGATCACACAACGCAAGGTACGAATGACCTACTGTCTCGCAGTTGGACCATCAGGAGGCAGCGCCTTGTCCTTCACCGTTTTGTCGACGACCATCCGCGAGCTCGCTGTATGGAGCTCAACCCAGTGCCGTCTTCTTCTCAGTTGGCCCCCGCGGGCCCATGTCCGGCCCCCTCTTCACTCTAAAAAAAAGCCCGTGCGTCTGCTTTCCCGCACAACACTCGGAGAGCCAATCACCGCAACTTACAGAGGCAACTCAGCAAATGACGACGCCGAAACATATGTTTAGACCACAAAACGCAGTCTGAGTTGTGACATGAAGCAATGCAAAACGTCACGCTTGCGTTGCTTAATGTCACAACTCAGACTGCGTTTTTTGGTCTAAACATACGCTTCGGCATCGTCATTCGCTGAGCTGCCTCCGCAAGCTGCGGTGATTTGCCCTCCGGGTGTTGTGCGGGAAAGCAGACGCACGGGCTTTTTTTTAGAGTGTAGGGGTTCCGTCAACGCAGCGCAGCGCGCTCGTGTTTCCCGCTTGCAGCGCGAAAAAACTCAAGCACTGCGCATTCACGTCAGCGTTGCGTGTTCTGCACTGCTAGTGCGCGGAGCCTCGAATCTGTGTCTTGGATTGGCGATTGGCGACGACGCGCATGCGCAACGTGGAGCACGCAACGCTTACGCAGGCGCACAGTGCTCGCGTTTTCACGTATACGCAATACTAAAACTCTCTATTAACTTATAAGTTTTGAATAAGATAGCAGTTCGTTCTGAAATTTTGGTCTCTGGTTACTAGCGCTATACTTGGATGGCGACTGAGCTTTCGCCAATGCGTCCCTTATTAATGCAATAAAAAAATATATATTTTAGGGCCATTTTGAAATTTTGTTTTGCGCAATATGCTTCGTCATTAATGGTGATTGTCTTTTCTTGTCAAAAAAGGTATCGAAGAACTTTAAGTTCGACCAAAGTTCAAGCCATACGGCCCCTCGGGTTCAAGTTGTAGGCTTCAAAGCGAATACTCGTCTGAGTAATGTGAACTACAGACTTATTTTAGAAAGTGGTGACAGTAAACAAAAAAAAAAACAATATTTGACTGGAAATATTGGACGACATTTAAGATCGTCGAGTTGGCTATTCATACTTGTAATATACAGCGCACAAGAACCATTCACATTCAAACACGCACACCAGTAAAAATGAATCAGTGACTCAGCGCTATTGTTAGCCGCGCATGCTAAAGATGCGAGTTAGTTGCTTCAGATGAAGCCTCGGGGGCTGCACTAGCACTTGTGTAGCGAGTGCTCCAGTCAAGGCAGTCAAGGCTTGCCGCTCGCACTTGCGCAGCCTTCGCAGTTAGTCCATGCTAACGTGACACGAAGTGCAGTGTACTAGAATGCAGGGTAGTGTTGGGACCGGAGCGGCTCGCGTGAGCCTCCGGACCCATTGCCGAGCCGCGGTGGTCCAAAAACTACCCCGTATTCTAGCACACTGTAGACGAAGTATATCAACTCAGTTGTAGTTCGTCTTCTTTTTCTACAGCTTTGCACATCAACCTCACTTCGGTATTTTCTCTTAGTTGCAAGGAAAGAAAACTATATTTCTTGAATAACGTTAATAACACATTTCTGTCCATCATAGCAATGTTCTCAGTCTCAATTATATCTAGCGTGAGCAGTTGGAAGTTCTTGCTGATACCAGCGCAATTTTCTAAGCCTGATGAGAATCCGCAGTTCCCGCAATAGATGACTAGATGTTTAGAATTTGCTTTTTTGGTTGTGTTGCCGTGTTTTTTTTTTAAGCAGTCATTTTCACGCCTTGCAGCTTGTCCTATGTATTTGTTTTGCCACATGAGAGGAAAATAGAACAAACCACTCCTTCTGTGCACGGGATGGAAGGGGTTGTAGGCTTGTTTGCACTGCCTGTAGTGTGATTTTGGGTAAAACTGACTTTTTTGCGTAATCCTAAGAGACTCTTGGGGGCTCAAGAGACTACATTTACATTCACACGTATTTCTATCTTCTTAAGATTGTGTGATATGTTGTGAATGTAAGGTATAACTGATGGCCTTTCATTCAGTCTCTAGACCTTTCTGCTGTACACTGATCATTCTTGATATCCGTAAGGAGGTTTTCAGCTATGGAGGGTAGTAGGTCTATGGGGTATGCCGGTTGTCGTAACCTAGATATTTGTGCTTCAACGCCAACTTGGGACGAATGTGGATAAGACTTCATTCTCCGCATTAGAAATAGATTCTAGGCCGACGGCCCCAAGCGACCCCCGCACCATTCGAGTCACTTTAGCAGAAAAGAAAGATCACAAAGAGCCCTATCTCCTTAAACGCACCTCAAAACACGGAAACATAGCGACATTCGCAACTTTGAATTAAACAGATAGAAATCCTTCTGTAATCCTGAAAAAGCGTATACTCTCCGCAAGGTTCACTGATATATCTGCCCGACGTCTTCTCGCAAAACGGCGCAACGAGGCAATCGAATTAAGCGAACTCCAAGGCTGTCTCAAAGCCTTTTAACACCCGGCGTGCGTGTGCCTCGAGAGTAGAAAACCAATGCGGATACAAGGTTCTCGCCCTACAGAAACAAAATAACAAATGTGGAGCAGCACGATAGCAGCAGTCTCTCAACGGGGTCTTCCCACCAGCTGGCGCGCTCACTGCCTATCTTAACAACACTATCTTTACTATCTAGCCAATTATTTATGTGAACGACTCTACCCTGAAGGAGTTAACAATCGAGCCGAATGCGTCCGTGCCTTCGCCCAGTCAAGTCTAGACACTGCATAACTGAACGTCTTCTTGCGTGCGTCGAGACCAACTGGGCTTCAGCAACGAAGCACTGCAATTCGAAATGCCGCTCCAACGCGACAAACCGGCGAATCGCAGTGCGCCCAAACTCTCTCCCAACCAAGCCCGAAAATGCGTAACAAGAAAGGTCTTTTCGCGAACATCAGGACCGTACAGATTCGAGGGGGAAGCCCCCCAAGCGCCTCGCGGCTCTAACCCAGACCAATGCGACTCGCGCCACAAACAAAATGGTTCCTCGAACGGCTGCCTCAGGTGGGGATGACCGATACAAACACCAACTGATACCCGCCATACATGAGCATACAATCCTCGTGTCTGCAGGTTTTGTCACCTGCTTCCGACACGATTTATCCCGCCCATGCACGGACGCATTTGCCCACAGCGCAGACTCCGAGTGTTTTGAACCGGCCAAGCCTTTCCCGCAACTGTAGCAAATAGAAATCATTCCCCGGTAAAAATTGTAAGGGTGCAGGCGAGCTGTTGAATATTAACCGTGTTGAATTAACCTGGGACTGCGGTAGAAAAGAAACATCAAAACTTCAAAGGGACAGAAAATACACAGGACGACGTCTCAAATAGACGTCGTCCTGTCTATTTTCTATCCCTTTGACGCTCAAGTTTATACCAAAATTGCCCTTTTTTCGTGCGTCTACGGCTCACTTGGAAGTCCACCTTCTTTTTTTTGACCGGAACAGGTAAATCAGTGTGCCCCTGACCGGAACTGCTTAGTGGACTCGTATCCGATTTTTGGCTGGCAGGCAAACGACCCTCCCCCCCCTCCCCTTGAGCTCCCAACGAACACTACGGAATTCCACGTAAATTCGATGCGAGCCGTGACTCTGCACCGATCAATTGGCTCAAGTCTCAAGCACCCGAGACGGCGGCGCCGCGAATAAAAAGCAGTATAAATTTAAAAAAAAAAAAAAAAAAACACCGACTCAAGCAGACGAAACACGAGCTCGCCGTTCACTCAGCCGCACGCGGCCTTACACTATGCATTCATACAAAAGACACGGGTGTTTGGTGGCATTATCTGAGCACGTGCCTCAAGCTTCTTCGAAGCATGTTTTCTTCACACATATATATGATTCGAACGTATCTGCAGACAGCTTTTACTTATGACCATTGTGACAGGACCGTCAAGGAGGGAAGAAATACGCCAAAGACACATCCGATACGGTGCGATACGACCTCGATACGAACTGCGCATTTCAGAGTCTTCTGTTCTAGCGCATGCGCAGTGCGTACCGGAGGGCCAATCTTACCGTATGGGACGTGCAAAAACGGTTCCTTAGAAGTCTCTACTGTCTTTAGAGTGTCGTTTGTATGACGTATTAGGAGAGTGACCGTGGCTTAAAGCGCTTCAAGCGGCGCGATAGTGCGTTAATGTCGCGCCAGTGCAGTGATACCAAGGTGGAGTCGCGAGGCTCGAAACTACACGAGAGACCATGTTCAAGTGTTACTTTTCCGCTATGGCCGCGACTTCTTCTGTGTTTTGTCTGGTAGTCTGCAACGGGAAGATTCCCGACACGGCCGTCTGCTCTATAACCGCGCACTTCCGCTGCCAGGTTGCCACCTATTTCCGGGTTCTCACTTCCGGTTTCTTACTTTACGAGCAGAACCTTCTTCCTCGCTGTTTCGGGGTTTATGGTCTGCGAACCTTCGGTGAAAACTAAATAAAACTTTACAATAAAAAAAATAACTGTATATATATATATATATATATATATATATATATATATATATATATATATATATATATATATATATATATATATATATATATATATATATATATACTATAAAAAGGATTCGAGATATGTTTACGGAAAATGAAAACTGCGAATGAAAAGAATGAAATGAGCCCATCCTTTTGATTATGAAATCCCCCACTCGCGCTGCGAAACCTCGAAAGGAAAGTAAAAAAAAAAGGAAAGAAAATAAACAAGCTGCAGTGGATGACAATAAACGCAAAGCACGCGCATTCGGCGTGGGGTCAGGTGCAATAAAACGGAGCTGTAAATCCAAACGTAGACGCAAACAGGTTGAAGACAAGTAAAAGCAGGGTAAAGATAGAAGACTGCAGCCGCTTCTAGAAGTTCGAGGGCATCGGAGCAGTTGGAAAGGCTGTAAAATGCTCGAAGGTTGTTTTTTTCTCTCTTTAAGGGTCTCGGAGCCCAGACCCTTTCTCAATTTTCCTTTTATCTTCCTCTCCTTTTTACGGCACATTCGGAGCTATAAAGAGCGGAAATGTGAGTTATCGCGAGTCCTTGCCGAAAGAAATATAAAATCTCAATTTTCCAAGAGGTCTCCATATAATTCTAGGGTCTCTCATATTGTTTCGTTTCTAGCTCTTTACGTTTAGGAACTTAAAGAAAGCATCAAGCAAGGCCACGCAAAAGCCGGTCTGAGCGAAAAAGAAATGCACAAAAAAGAACCCAAACTTAGGAGAAGTGAAATCTCGACCCTATTACCTCGGACACGTTAATATAAACACGCGCACTCGTCGTCAGCAGTCCCGACTATTTATGGGGCCGCAGGCTATTCTCGAAAATGGCCCTACTTAAGAAGGCCGGGAGATGGATCTGAGAACAAACGGCTTCCATTCCCCCGCAGGTGCCCGGAATATCTCGAGCCCCATAGCTCCGGGATTGGACAACGAACGTGGTCAGCGGCAAAGTGCACCATAAAGCCGCTCTTGCCGAATTGGGTTTTCGCTTTACTCATAACAGTCAATTTTGTTGAATGCTTACCGTCAACCGGTTAACAAGAATAGACTTCCTGAGCTGCCAATTCATCCAAGCGGGATGCAAGGTTGGTCGACTTCATAGTCACATCAATGCTACTTGTAAATACGAACTGTGCATGTTTTATTTCGCTGCCGTGAGGATTGTGATTACTTTTTGTTCTATTCAGCCTGCCCCACGGTGAATATGTCGCAAGCGCGATGATCAATTCCTCGATGATGCCTTAAGCGCGGGAGTTCTCGAAGCTATTAGAGAGGTTTAGGGAACCGTTTTTGCACATCCGATACGGTACGATGGGCCCTCCGGTACGAAGTGCGCATGCGCTTGTGTTCCGCGATCTTACCGTAATGCGCTGCTCGAACCGTAAGGCACGACCGGCACGACCAATGGCCGACATGAACAGTCTCGCTTAGTTAGCAAAACGGCTATTTCGCTGGCGGAGAGAACGTGCCGTGTTTCAAACATGAATAAAATAACTCGTGGTAGTACCTAGGCAGGAGCGCCATATGTGACAGCAAGTGCATAAAGTTGGAATCAGCAAATAAAAAGAAAATACAGATCGAAACGCAAGAAGACATTCTCAATAGAAATAAATTAATAGTTTAGCATCAGCGAAAACCGTCTGCTCAGTGTCCATTTCGTGAGCTCGTAAGGTACGGTAGTGGAGAGTTCGAATCCGCTGGCCCCATTCATTTTTTTTTTTCATATTTTAATTAGTTCTTATTTTTTAATTTTTTTTTATATTTTCAGTTTTTTATATTTGAAGTTTGTTTATATTTTAAGTTTTTTATATTTTAAGTTATTTATATTTTAGTTTTTTTATATTTTAAGTTTTTATATTTTAAGTTTTTTTATATTTTAAGTTTTATATTTTAAGTTTTTTTATATTTAAGTTTTTTATAGTTTTAAGTTTTTTTATATATTTGAAGTTTTTATATTTTAAGTTTTTTTTAATATTGAAGTTTTTTTTTTGTTTTTTTTTCATTACAAACGTTGGATGTGCATTTCGAGCTCTTATCACCCGTTTTTACAGCTGCTTTATGAGTGAGGGTTATCTGTAGTGTCAACAGAGTGAGCAACAGCCTTCTGCATCGAGGCTCTGGATACTTTTTAGTTTAAAAATGTTGCATGAATTAAAAATTTGTGTTCTATGCTAATCACATATATTCTATAACACGAGCCCTTTAAATATTGGGTGATAGTTTTAATAAATGCACAGCAGTAAAGTTACAGGTTTTCCTTATTAATTATTTTTTTTTTCCGTGGTAGTACCGTACACGGCACAACGATCGGTTCGCGGGGCGTCCGACCGTGATCGTCTGCTATCTTTACCGTAAGAGAGCAACATGGGCGCCGTATCTACCTCCGTCCCTCCGTCCTCTCCTCGCAAGCGGTTTTCAGCGGAAGATGATATCCTTCCTACTTCGGGAGGTGCTAGGCGCTAATCCTTTTTTTACTCCAGGCCCTTTGGAATGACGTCCTTAAAGGCTTAAACGCGCGTCGAAAAAAAAACTTCTCGTTGCGAGGAGCGAACGGATTGACCTCCTCGTAACTTTGTACTAAGAAAAATGACCGCCTCAACCTGAGAAAGTGATTATATTTCTGTTATTTTTGTATTTTCTTCGCGATTTAATATTTCTAGTTTTATTTGTCCATAACTTTCTTAATACTCGACCCTGCAGTGGGCCTCGAGGGAAAGACACAGGATCGCTGGCAGATGACTTCGAATGTTGATGATAGCGCGCGCGAGCGTGTTCTTATTTGTGTGTCAAATCGAGTTTGCTGTCGGCGACTTTTCAGCATATCAGGGCGTGGTTGGAGTAAACATCATATTTGGTTGATGTAAAACACCAAAGCTTGCCCACTGAGAAGAACGTATGACTTACAAACCAAGTTACCATGTACGACCGAGGAACTATTTTATTCCCCGAGGATATAAATCGAGTAAACTAAAAAAAAAAAAAAGAAACGGTGGCAAACGAGCCTCCGACACCCAGATTCAGCCGTTGGCTGTCAACGTCTCCGGGATGCGCAGCGCCGATCGGAGATGGGGCAGATCCTCCTTTGTGAACCTGAACTGCCGTACGACGTCCTCCTCGTCCATCGATGCCAAGTTGAAAGTCCCATACCTTGCCGCCAACAAGTGCCTTCTCTTAGTACGCAGACAGTCGTACAAAATAACGTTTTATAAATTGTTTTCGCCGAATAGAACCAACTCCAAGTCATCGTCAAAAAGATCGAGCGCCATGGTTGTCGGAAAGCTCGTCTGCTCCTTTAGCAGACGAACATCTTAGAACTTCGCAGTGCCAGTGGCGACACGCCATGGAGCGCCAGGTTTTGTATTACGGAAGCGCATTCATTCGAGTAAAAAAACGAGACGAACTATAAGTAGGTATACATTGTTTTAGGTTCTCTATATTTATAGGATGCGATTTTTATTTACTTCAGTTTCTGCGATTTGTACAAACGCACGCAAATTTGCTTTTCTCGATGAGGCCGATGCAGGTTTCCGTTGCCAGGGGGCGCGACCTGTACCGATCGTCTGCTCTCGTCTGCAAATACGGTTCCCCCAAAGCCGTTTCGAGGCACACGATTGGTCGACTCGCCCGATCCAAGGTATCGATCGTTTTTGTTTATCGATCGTATTTTGTTCCGGTTCCCTAAAACTCTCTATTGTGTCTGACAAGCTGAGAACGGTAAGGAGGAGATAGAGTTATCCCGCCTCGAACGCGAGCTTCCTGCCTTCGACGACGCTTGCACCTCGAGCGCGCGTGCCTGCTGGAGGTCGGGCCTTTGAAAGAGACGCCCTGTAGTTTTTTTGTTTTTTCTTATGCGAAAGCATTAAAGGGGCACAGAAGTAATTTTTCAAAAATGTCGTTTTTGATCTTATATTGCTTAAAATGTGTGGGTTCCCACATATACCGAGTCCAATATTACAAAACCGCTTATTCCTCTCAGGGCAATAGAAAAACACGTGCACTCTTTTTTTCTCGCGGACTGCATTGTGTGGATTAATCAAAGCCCTACAATACGCGCAGATTGCGAATGATTCTATTATAACTTGTTTCGAAGAGAGTCTGATGGGTACACATTCGGATAAGAGGGCGGAACCATCGCTTGCGATTTATTTTATTTATTTATTTATTTAAAAGTTCCCTCAGGGCCCGAAGGCATTACAGAGGGGAGCGGGTTACATCAGTGGAATTCAACAACATACAATAAATAACAACCTATGAATGCAAAACAATATGTACATATTAGTGAAACGCTGAAATGTGAACATTGTTAAGGCAATTTTTGAAAGCAACGCTGTCAGATATTGATACCACAGACGCTGGAAGGTGGTTCCACGACACTGTGGTTCGGGGTATGAATGAATTATGAAAAGTAGTAGTGTTACATGAAGGTACGCCCATCTTGTGTCGGTGATCGAGACGTGGTGATATGTAAAAAGGAGATGCTAATAACTTGTCACGCAAAGTATGATTGTGGTAGTAGATTTTGTGAAACAGGCACAAACGGAAAACTTCTCTACGTGATGCAAGATTAGGCAGGTTCAAACCTGATTTCATGGATGTTACGCTGGCTGTGCGGTGATAATTAGTAAGTATGAATCGGGCGGATCTATTTTGAACTGCTTCAACTGCAGATGTTAATACGTCAGTACCGGGGTCCCAAATTGAAGAGGCATATTCTAGTTTAGTGCGAACAAGCGTTTTGTAAAGAAGTAGTTTAAGCGATAAGGGGGCTGCCGAAAAATTTCGTTTTATGAAACCCAGCATACGATTGGCGTTACTTGTTACGTATTGAATATGAGTTTCCCAGGACAGATTGGATGAAATATGAACTCCCAAATATTTGTAGGTTGTTACTTGCTGTAAAGGAGTATGGTTCAGGTAATAACAAGAGACATCACTGTGAAGGCGAGAAACCCTCATTACCTTACATTTGTTAGTGTTAAGCTGCATACGCCATAAGTCACACCATTCAGATACACGGTCAAGGTCACACTGAAGAGAAGAAACATCGGATTGGTTAGTCACTTCACGATATATAACACAGTCGTCAGCAAACAAGCTAATTGAAGATGAAACACAGGAGGGTAAGTCATTGACATATATAAGGAAAAGAAGAGGACCCAGTACAGAACCCTGCGGCACCCCGGACGTCACAGAAGCTGAAGGAGAAGACGTGTCATTCGCAATTACAAACTGAGACCGGTTAGTTAGGAAGGCGTGAATCCAAGATAATGTACCGGAATCAATACTGAGTTTGCTTAGTTTATGAAGTAGTAGACTATGTGATACCTTATCAAATGCTTTGGCGAAATCGAGGAATATGCAGTCAGCTTGGGAACTTCGATCAAGAATAAGGTGAAGGTCGTTAGTGAAGGTTAGTAGCTGGGTTTCACACGAAAATGACTTACGAAAACCGTGTTGGGCGGGAGAAAAGAAGTTATTAGACTCCAAGAAGTTTACTAAATGTGAAAAAATGACGTGCTCGAGAATTTTGCAAGGGATGCTTGTTAGTGATATGGGGCGGTAATTAGAAGGAGAATGTTGATCACCCGTTTTGTGTATCGGCACCACCTTTCCCACCTTCCAGTCGTCAGGTAAACACCCACAATTAAGAGACTGATTAAATAGTTTAGAAAGTATTATAGAAGAATATTCTTTGGTACTTTTTAGGAATTTTGAATTAATAGCATCTACTCCCGCAGAACACGATATTTTTAAATTATCGATTACATTAACAATTCCACAAGCATCAATAGCAACCGGGTACATAGGCATAAATCCAGTATGTTGAAATGGAGGTAAAGATGACACGTTAACGTCGGAAAATGAAGCGACAAAGGCGGAGTTCAAAACAAGGGCACACTCACTAAAAGGCACAGCATTTCCAGAAGAACTAAACAATGATATTGACGATTTTTCATTTCGATTAATTACATTCCAAAACTGCTTTGGGTTGCTTGTTAAAAGTGATGGTAGAGTTACATTAAAATAAGTAGCCTTTGCATTTTCAATAGCACTTTTATAATTATTGGCAGCAATATGGTATGCAGACCATTTAGAGTCAACATTTGAAAATTTAGCTGCTCGAAATTTTTGTTTTTTCTTGTTAGAAAGCCTTTTTAATGTGGTGTTAAACCATGGTGATTGCGGGAAAACGGAAATATTGCGCAAGGGTATATATGTACTAGTAAGATGCACAACCTGCATTTTAAATAACTCCCAATTTTCATGAATTGAGCGTTCCGAAAAGAGCGGCAAGTAATCATCAAGAAAAAGAGAAAGTTCATTGTTAATGGCCTCGAAGTTACCTTTAGCATAGTCGCGTATTTTTTTCTGATTCTTTGGAGCATTTCTAACAGGAACATCGATGACAAAATGTATTAATGAATGATCACTTATGCCCTGCATGGTGCTAATTGAAGATATTAAAGAAGGTGACGTTGTTAAGATTAGATCCAATATGTTGGCTGTTGTATGGGTAATTCTAGTAGGAAGAGTCATCAATTGACTGAAGCTGAAATCGTTACACAAGTTTATAAAGTCAGTCGCGTCTGATGAAAATGGGTGACTGTAAGCATGCAAGCCAGTCCAGACTATATTTGGGTAGTTAAAGTCACCCAAAAGAATGATTGGAACGGAAGGAAAGCGCATTAATAATGAGTTTATTGCGTCATGAAGACTGGTAACGAAGGAATGATTGTTAGATGGCGGACGATAGCATACACCCAAAATAAGTTTCTGGTAATTCAAATGCAAACAAACCCATGTTATTTCCAATTCGCTACTCAGGCGCACACAAAACGATTCAATATGACTTGCAATTGCGATTAACACACCGCCACCAGTCCTTTCACCTCTATCGCAACGATAAACCTTGAAACTTTTTTCACAACAAAATATTTCGAAATTTTTAACACAAGAGGAAAGCCACGTTTCGGTTAAAACCACAATATCAGCACTGGATGAGTCTACAGCAGAGCACAAGTCATCCCTATGACGTAACACACTCCTTATATTACAAAAAAGTACTGACAAATGTTTGTTTTTATCAGTACGACCCTCACCCCTCGCAACGCGTTATGATGATGCAGGTGTTAGGTTAGTTGGAACTATCTCTGCGTTATCTCTCGCGCGCACATAGGGGGCGGAACCGAACTCGAAAACCGTATCAGTAGTCGCGTTGTACATGTAGCACTTTTTGTTGACATGCAGCTTGTTATACCGCAGCTGATATAGGCAATTCGTGGCTTTACCAAATTCGATTAGTTTTTTTCTGGCAATTCGAGTAGCTGGAGAAAAATCTTCGGTAATATACGTCGTGCTTCCTTTTAATTTTAGTCGCGAGTAGAGTACCTTGTCCTTGACCTTAAAGGAAGAAAACTTTATAACTAGCGGGCGACATTTGGTAGATTAAAGGAGCCGATTCGATGTGCGCGCTCAATGCAATCTGGAGTAACCTGGAGCTGAAGGGAACGGGAAATAAGCTCGTGAACTTTTGTTTCACTTTCCGCCCATGTTTCTGACGCAACATCGGGAAGACCATGAACAATGAGGTTATCACGTCTTGAACGATCTTCCAGGTCATTAAGACGCTCGAGTAAGTTAACGTTATCGTTCTGAAGGGCCTCAGTGACGCCCTGCATCTCTTGAAGGTCGTGGTCGACTATTTCAAGCGCAGAAACCTTACTTTCAACAAGAAGCAGTCGACTTCCAAATTCGTTAATTTTTGCTTCAATAGATTGCTGGTTTTTTTTTTATTTCTTCCACGGTTTTATTAAACTGCTCTGCCCCTCCTGTGACTTTATGGCACGAGTATTAAGCTCTTGCAGCAGTTTGCACGCATCATCTAGTTGCGTCGCTTGGGCTACAGTCATGGGCCCGGGGTTAAGCTCTACGTCGCCAGAGAGTAATAACAATGACCTCAAGACATCAAGACACTCTAGAAGTAATGCGCAAAACACACTTGGGCACGGAAACAGCAAGAGGCAATGGTTGTTAGTTTTCTTAGCGTGTAATGATGGAACGGAACCAACCTGCTACAAGGATGCACACAGCGTTAGAACGATGCATTCCTAAGCTGTTTCCATGCCCACTGAAGTATCCAAGGGCGCTCCGCGGTTTTAAAGCCAGGCCATCGGTGAGTGACGATGTCGATGTCGATGCGGAAACCCTCTCGAACGGAGTGAAGACATGCTGCGGTTGTGGCCAATCCGCGGGAGCACCGAAGGGCCCGCCGACGATGTTGTCCGGAAAGCCAAGCAACACTTGACTATTTGCTGACGGGGTGGCGATGACTGGTTGAAGTGACGGTGACCAAAGCCGCAGGAAGAACAGCGATGCCAGTATCTGCACAAGGATGCACACAGCGTTAGAACGATGCATTCCTAAGCTGTTTCCATGCCCACTCCACGTGACTTCCGCCACTCACTCTATCTAGGGATGCCGCGAACTTTTTTCGAACCGAAGTTTCGA
The DNA here is from genome assembly GCA_013358835.2 of Ixodes persulcatus. Lineage (NCBI taxonomy): Eukaryota > Metazoa > Arthropoda > Arachnida > Ixodida > Ixodidae > Ixodes > Ixodes persulcatus. Next base: position 668,009 of record JABSTQ010009368.1, on the reverse strand, counting down.
TGACCGAATCAAGCGACTCGAAAGGTTCAAAAGAAATCGAATTTTCGAACTTCGTATTTTGTTCCGGTTCCCTAAAACTCTCTATTGTGTCTGACAAGCTGAGAATGGTAAGGAGGAGATAGAGTTATCCCGCCTCGAACGCGAGCTTCCTGCCTTCGACGACGCTTGCACCTCGAGCGCGCGTGCCTGCTGGAGGTTGGGCCTTTGAAAGAGACGCCCTGTAGTTTTTTTGTTTTTTCTTATGCGAAAGCATTAAAGGGGCACAGAAGTAATTTTTCAAAAATGTCGTTTTTGATCTTATATTGCTTAAAATGTGTGGGTTCCCACATATACCGAGTCCAATATTACAAAACCGCTTATTCCTCTCAGGGCAATAGAAAAACACGTGCACTCTTTTTTTCTCGCGGACTGCATTGTGTGGATTAATCAAAGCCCTACAATACGCGCAGATTGCGAATGATTCTATTATAACTTGTTTCGAAGAGAGTCTGATGGGTACACATTCGGATAAGAGGGCGGAACCATCGCTTGCGATTCGCCGACAAGCGCCATTCGTCGACCACTTCACTCGGAAGGAAATTCTTCCCAGAAAGAGCGTGTCGCGATCTTTGAACAAGCTTTTAACGATGACATAAGCTATGCACGGTTATGGTTTCGGGTTTGTTGGGACGCCTAGAGCGTCTATAGTGAGTTGGCACCACAAAAGGACGATCTCAAAATCGACTTCAGTGCCCCTTTAACTGCCTTATGGAGCGAACCGGCGTTAAGAGCTTTTGAAGTCGCGCAAAATACGGCACCTAAATTGGTAGCCGCTAAATTCGCCTGTCCCATGGAGCGAAGCTCATGCAGCGAATTGAGGCATAAATTCCCATAGGATGCGACGCGCGTCATATCAGATGCTTCGTCACGGAAGCCGCCGGGCAGCTCATTGTCAATGCGGACGCGCCTCAGAAAAAAAAAAAAAAATAAAACACGAAGAAAAGCACAGCAACGCAGATGCATGGTCACGCGATCACGCTGCGCCTGCGCAGTGGGGGAGCGTGATGTCATTCGCAGGAGCGCAGTGTGAAAAAGGAAGACTTTGCGCGCTGCTTGTAGAAAATTCGTTGCGTGTAACGAATCCTTTCGCATTCTTAGACGTAAGCAGTCTTAAGTGTCGTCTCGAAATTTTTGTTATTGACCATATCGGCGACAAGATTGTTTTTGTCCCTCCTTCTTATAGGGTCTATTCGCACAGCGAGGGAGCGATGCACCATGGGAAGAGCATCTCCCCCTCCACCCGCGTCGATGTGGTCAAATTTCGGACTCGGCCCAGCGCGGTGTGTGTTAGCAGGATGGTAAACTGTGCTGTTTTAGGTGTAGGAACTGCTCAAAGCGAAAAAAATGATGAAGATAACTTCCCGAAGTACAATTTTTATGTCTCGCCAGCTGTTGTCCGCGGCGAACATAAAAAAAAAAAAACAGCGGAAACGACTTCGAAACGCCGGGTCGAGTGGCTACGCCGAATTCGCCGGGCCGACATTAAGAAGAATGCTACTCATTACAAAGTTTGCAACGAGCACTTCGTCACAGGTATGTCTGTTTCCGATAACTGTTATTCATTGTACCGTGGCCAGTGTGAGTTATCCGCGTTTCAGTGCTGTCATAGGAGTACGCCGAATTCATTTCACGAGGTAGTACGCACAGGAGCGTTGTTTGTGCGACCGCAGCAGTACAGTGGACTCATAGACGCTATAGTGAGCTTATTTTCTCACACAGCTACAAGCGCTCGTCGAAAGGGCTGGTATTATGGAATGTACTCGTGAAAAGCACTAGTGGGCGGCGCTCGGTCGCAACACAAGCCGAGCGACGGCGATGAGTGGCGAGATTCGCCGTCGCTCCGCGCTGTCGCCCGTCGCGCCGCTCGTTTCTAGATTTATAGAAAACTTCGCCCGTCACTGCTGCTAATCGTGACGTGCCTAGCTTGCATGTGGTTCCAATGGACCGAGCGACAGTGGGACATGTGGCGTCACTTCGTCGCGTTGCGTGGAAGAGTCGCTCATATGTGATTCATACTTGGTTAAAGGGATGGTTAGACCGGAGATCGATCGCGGCGGCTGTTTCAAAGCTGCACGCTGGTCGCTGCGAATGGACCTGCGCGTACGAAGCCACGCATGCGGAGGCCCGAGCTGTGCAGATCGCCATAAACGTGCGCGATTCAAAGAAATGCTATCTGACAAGTTTCAGGTTTCATGAGTAAAATACTTTATTCTCTTTTCCGGTCTGCTTACATTCCATTTTTCACCTTTCAGGCCGTCCAGCCTACTACATGGACAAAGCAGACGAGGACTGGGTACCGAGCCTGAAACTTGGGTACAAGAAGGCGGTGAAACATTGTCGCAAACGGTACGAAAAGAATACATCTGTGGGACAGATGTTGCACAGCTCGCTCGAGTGTGATAGTCAAGTTACAGTGGATGGTGTGGAGGAAGTTCATCACTTCTCCCCCAGATTCATGTGTTTATTGCAGTACCATATGTTTTCAGCTCCGAAAGGTCTGCTCGCCGCTGTGAGAGGGCAGGGGAGCTTGAGGTGGCACAAGCCCTGCTTTCAATGTCCGCCTTATGTGACACTGAGCCCCCTCCTTCCGACACCACCGGCCCGGATGGAGGTGAAGTAGGCGTCTCCGCTGATCTGGGGACACAGACAGACTGCGTGACTCAATAATATTAGGCTTGTACCGAATTGATCCATTAACAGTTTCTTCATGCACTTCATCTGAATTGTTATATACAAGCATGTTGCAGGATCAACGTGGCCATTCTTAGTTTTCATAAAGCTTTTCAAACCGCTGTTCAATGGATGGCTGTCGATAGGGTGACTAATATATTGCCCTGTTGCAAAGTAACTACTATGTAGTCGCCCCCTCACTTCAGTGGATTGCTTGTTTGTTAGTGTACTTGCCGATGTTGTAAGCTTGTCATGACAGCGACCTTTGGGGGCACCCTCGGTGTCGTGGAGTCTCAGAGAGGAAGCTCAGACATTGTTTATTTACATGTTAACAGAATGGTAGAGTCGTCAAGGCAATCTGTTTCCTTTTGAACGGGGCTTGGCACTTCCTAAAGACTTCATGCCCCTCCATATCGTAGGCAGGGTTTGCCAATACCCAGAAGGACCCATGAGAGATATCAAACTCCTCCTGTAAGGCATAACGCTTTGCAAAAGCACCGAACATTACGTGAGACACGTATAACATGATTGCCGCATAACGCGGGCTCACCACTTAGCCATCAAACGTCTCGAGTGTTGGGCGCTATGTCTTGCATACTTTGTGCCAGCTGGCATAACCATCGCAGTGACTAATAGCAAGTTTGTTTCACGGCATTCGTGCCCACGCAGGCCCACTTGCAGCGTGGAGCGGGTTTGTTTCGGCCGGCACTCCACAAGTGGTTGCACTCTCCGAGTTCGTTTCAGCGGCGGCACCCCACGCGTGCGTGCACTCGCTGCACTGAGAAAATCGAGCGTGCGCCAAAATGCAATCCCGTCATGCCGTGCTCCAGCGAGGAGTGGGAGCAAACGACAAGGGTTCGTCTGCTACGATGTGTCGTTCGTACAGGGAAACCGAAAAGAAAAAAAGTGGATTTTCTGATAGAAATCGTGTCCCGCGGGCAACGGAATCAAACGCGAGCTTGAATTGTGAGCGTCTGCTATTTCATAAAGGAAGCAATTGACAACCCAGTGCTTTATTTGCAAGTTTTTAATCGCTCTGTTCCTGTACAGACGCTGAAATACACCGGTGTGTAAAGAAATGCTCAGTACAAACGCTTCAGCGGCCCCCGATATCTTTATCGGGGTGCTGCGTCTGTAAAGCAATGGGTTTTCTTTAATAGCGCTAACCAGAGCCGCCGCATAACCTCCCTGGTTCTATATCCACAACCGCTACCGCGAACCGAGGCGTTGAACGGACAGGTTGGTTGTTTTATCCCACAGAGGTTCGGTGTGCCTGATGTAAACAAACGCGAAAGAAACCTCACATCACTTTTGAGCAGACATGGTGAAACTACTTTCAAAAGTGATTAAATTACATTAGTAATTACTTCTCGAAAAACTGCGAAAATGTAATTAAATTACGTTACAAATTACGGCAGCCTAAAAGTAATGACATTACATTACAATTACTTTCCAAAAGTAATAAACTCACTTCGACATTACTTTTCCATACCTTGAGAAAGTAATTCGTGCTTAGTTTGTTTACAGAAAATGCACTAAAACTTAGATTTTCCTCCTGAAACCGTGACAACCTCATTTGCCTCAGAGTGAACAATAATGAACAGTCGTTCCGCGGGCTCACATGACAGAAGTGTTAAACATGATGAATAAATTCTTTAGATGTGACTCAGACAGTCGACTCACCGGTTTCGCTCTTCGTTCAACGGTGAAGGTCATTAGTTAAAAGGTAATGTGATTCCGTCTGCTTGATTTTGAAGAAGTCCGTGTTAGTCCGTGTTAGTCGGGCCATGGGAGCTCGTTCTTACAAGAAGTCGTCATTTGAAACGTGTCCCTCCCGACTCGGACGCAGTCTGATCCTATTCTCTCAAGAGCACTAGTTGACGCATAGCCCTTCATTCCTCTCGAGGTGTATTTTTCCAAGACACCCGAAGAGCCCCGTTTCTCGCGTGTTGTCATACAAGGGGCCGAGTGTTCCCTGGACAGAAGCGTCGCCAGTTTTGGAAAGGGATGGCGCGAGCTTCCTGCAATGTGTAATTTTCCAACAAAGGGGTGGGATATCTTCTTTTTTGCTTATTCCCGACTGAACTCCCCAAAGAAATGCGGAGAGGCATACCGCCGGCGGTACCAGCTTTGCTCGCTTCCCGTTTTTTCCTGACCATAAACATCTTTACTTACCAAAGTCAAAGCTACAAACGAAACATTAAGGGGCCTTGAAAATTCATTTGGGATGAGCTATCGGTCGTTTGTTGTTCACGATGGTTGAAGCTTACGGTCTCACCTTGCTTGACGAAGGAGCAAGAAGGCTGGGGATCTGCGTGCTGTCCTCTCAGATTTTAAAATCTGGTGAAGTGTCCTCACTTGTGATGTGCCTTTTTTATTGTTTATACCCACGCGCAGAAGAGGGGTCATGGGAAGAAAGGAAGGTGGTTGATTGGTTCCAGTGAGCTTGAAGCTCCGACCGCACTGTCAGCGTAGGGGTGAACGAAGTATAGTACCGTCGTGATGACGTGGCGCCATGGATCTATCTTGTCTAGAGTTCGAAAGTGGCCTTCTAGCGATGTCATTACACGAAAGCTTTTCTCCATCGCCTTCGCCCCTTCAGCCCACCTTTGTGCGTCTAGCGTGTTCCTCGCAATAGGCTTTGCTCTCCGATGACCCTCGTTTATTTGCTTTGTTGTCGGTTTCACGGCAGTTAGCCATGCAAGAATTTTTTTAAAGGTTGCAAACAAATTGTTTCATTTGGAAGAAAGGCTATTTCAAATGTAATGAGTAATGTTTTCGAATTTTATGCCTGAAAGTAATTCATTGCATTACTAAATTAGCAACCTAGAAAAGTAGTTTATTACGTTACTCATTACTACAGAACGTAATTTAATTAATGTAATGTTATTGCAGTAATGTCATTACTGCTACCTCTGCTTTCGAGGCGCCGCTGATTGGTTCAGCCGCCGGGCGATTAAGCAGTGACGTCATGTTTTATGTGACACAAGTCCCGGAGAAAAAACAACTAAAACAAGCAGTGACATCACGTGTCACGCGCTACATGTCACGTGACTTTGTGACGTCATGGCTCTGCCCTCCGGGCACTATTCCACCTCCAAAAAGGGCGACACACTGATCTCTATGTTTATTTGCTGGATCGCGTTTGACCAGCTCCGCCTATGGACGGGAATGCGGCCACGGTCGGCCATCTTTTTGGTAGAGTTATATTGTCTCTAGCCATCATAGGGGGGTAATATGGCGGACAGCGTTAGGGCGGCAGGCTGCCATAAAATAGCCGTGGATCTATTACACTGTACAGTGGGTGATATTTCGTGGTTGATTAAAGTTGTTCGACGAAGCAGATTCTTGAAACCTGGCGTGAATGGTAGCCTCATCCTTGAGGACCAGGCGAAAGTCCTACGAAAGCGCAGCACCGGGGGAAAGCAGCGCAGCTCGCATCGAAAGCAGACTCCGTACCGGCGTCTGCTTACGATGCTTCTTTCGATGCAACCTTCGATGCGTGCTGTGCTGCTTATCCCCGATGCTGCGATTTTGAAAACTTTCACCGGGTCCTCAAAGATCGAGCTACCGTTCACGCCGGGTTTCAACAATATGTTTCGTCAAACAATTTCAATCAAGAACAAAATATAACCCACAGCTATTTTGCCACAACGCTGTCTGCAATGGATGGATGATAGTCGCTGCACGAGCTGCATATTGGCGACAGGTGATATAACTCTACCAAAAAGATGGCCACCAGTGGCCGCATTCGCGGAGTGGGCAAACGCAATCCAGCCAACAGACATAGAGGTCAGTGGGGCGACCCAGAGCCGTGTATACAGAGAGTTTCGTCAATGGGAGGCGCGGGAGAGCCAGGCCGTACACCAGACGGAGAAAGTGGGCTTGGCATTCTCTCTTGGCCAACTAGAAGCCAAAAAGAATCCCCTAGCGGTGGTAGCGAGAAACAAATTTGGTCGTTTTAATAAGCGCGTAAAAGTTAAATGTAGAAACCCTTTCTGGTTGAAAATAGGGTTCACGTGATGTTTCGATCATGATCATGCAGAAAGATGTAAGAAACGAATGCGCCGCTCAACTCTGTTTTGCTAGCACAGAGTGTGACCGCTCGGAAGGCAGATATCCGGCCATCGGCGCTCGGCGTATGGATTATGTCGATCGTTCCGCTAGTCCCACTCTTCCACCATGATTTTGGATGACCGTGATTGAAACATCACGTGCACCATATTTTCAATCACCGAGAGTTACTCCGATGCACTTATCTGGTTTGTTTCTTGCGACCACCGCCAGGGTATTATTTCCGGCTTCTGGTTGGCCCCATTCGAATTTGTGAAGACACCCTGGAACACGCCCAGCCCGCTTTCGGCTAATGGCGCCTCCTCATTTGTCTCATATACTTACCAACGAATGGGCAAACTCTCTACATATACGGCTCTGGGGCGACCCAATCAAACGCAAGAAGATGGATGGATAGCTGCTAAGGGCTGTACCCTTTATATCGGGCGGTAGCTTGCGCCACCTAGCCTAGAAACGAGAAACCAAAAGTATGACTCCTCCCTTCTCCCTTCTAAGCCAATGACACGAACGCAACGACAGCGTTGCCAACCGAACATCTAATTTCTCCGAACATGCTACTTAACTATGTAATAAATATGATGTTCGATAGCTTTTTTTTTATAATACAAAACTTGTTTTTGTGGCGATGGTACATGACACGAACATATTAAGCTAAGGATAAAGTATACGCGCGCTTCAATACTGCCCAAGTTCCTTGACGCACTACTTCGCGATGCGTAGGAACAACTTGTCTGGGTCACGTCACAGCCCCCAGCCTTCCGCTGGGGTCCAGCGTAAGGTGGAGCGGAGTATAGCAACGGTTTGTTTGGAGCGGTGACGTCACACCTACGGAGTCAATGCCGCCTGCTATCTTGACGCGATCCAGGCGACGCTACCGTGAACGCGCAAATGCAAAAGAGAAAATGGCGATAAAAGAGTGAACACCGGAGAGAAGAGAGGAAGGCATATCCTGTCAAAATGCATTGGACGATAGAAGCCCACGCTGCTAATTAAGCAGTGCCGAGAGCGCAACGTCACTACAGCCTTTAATTGAGCTTATTCTTTGCGTCTCATCCAATTGAGCTCGAAAGATGCACCGCGACAGTGCGCTTTTAGTATGTGTGTATGCGTTTGGGTTTCCTTTAGCCTTTGACTGTGCTCTGACTCAAGTTGAGGCCAAGTATAGGAAGGCGCCTGCTATCTTCGTGCGGAGCTGGCGGTGCTACCGACGCGCTAGCGTGAAAGAACAAAAGATAAAGATAAAAGTTGAGCGCGCCTGAGGAGAGGGAAGAAGATGTCGGTACTTTTTTTATTCTGGGGCATTACCCCTTTATTAAAGTGGCTATGTGAGCAAGTTGGTTCATGACTGAAGAAAATAATAAACAACGCGAAAAACACAAAGACCAGAGTAGTAGAAGTAGTCAGAACAAGAGCTATCTGACAACTAACAATTTTTAGTCAAATGAGGAAAAAAAGAGCACAATAATTGCAACGAAAACCCTAACTTGCTAAACAAATATTCAAGCACTGAAGAAGCTCACTATCATGACAACTTGTTAATAAAAGTAATTTCTTTTCTATGTATTGACCTTTTCCTTTTAATCTCGTGCCCAGCCAACCTGGTGTGGGCGACGAGAAAATGATAAAATAATTCGTTCTGCAAATAGTAAAAAAAATAGAGGGGAGGGAAAACGTGAATGGGTCACGGTTACGCTTATATCCTAAATGTGATCTATTTGCGTGGCGACGGGAAAACACTTTTTTTCTCCCATACTGGAAGTGACGACATTCAAAATGGCGGCGCCCTTGTGGAAAATATCTATGTGGATGGACGACTGACTGAGGCAGCACTCTGTACATCGTTTGTTTGTTTGACTCGGCTTGAGCAGTTCCAAAGAATGTTTATTTCTGGATCCGCCTATATGATTTGAATTCTCTGAAAGATGGGGTGACTGTGGCAAACCGCCCTGTGCAAGGGTAAATGTCCTCCCACCGCTGAACTCATAAACAGTTCTTGTCCTCTTGCTTTTTGATTGATGCATCGTGCGGTTTGTTCGATGTGGGCATTACTGCAGGTTTGGTTTACAAAATCCTGCTGACGTGCCGCAAGGCATACATCGGACGAACCAGACGATGCATCAGTCAAAGAGGAAGAAAGCACGACTTGTCTTTGCGTTCTATGGTGGAAGGGCATTTACCCTTGCGCTGGGCGGTTTGCCACCGTCACCCCGTCTTGGAGAGAATTCAATTCATAGGCAATGACAGAGATAAAGCCCTCAGGGAACTGCTGGAGGTGGAGGAAATAAACACACTATGCGCGGAGTGCTGCGTCAGTCAGACGTCAATCTATCTACATGGAAAAGAGAATGATTTTATTAAAACGTGATCATGTTTATGAGGTTCTTTAGTGTTTGTGTATTTTATTAAGTTCGGGATTCGCTGTGGTTGCTGTGTTGTTCTTTCCTTCGATAAAAAAAAACAAAAAAACATTGGTCAGTTGGCAGTTAGCGTTTGTCCAGTCTACTTCTCCGAATTTAGTATTTTCATTTTATGCGCTATATATCATCCTTTCCAGGTGTTACCGCTTGTGAGTAATGAGCGCCATCTTGTCTGCTAACAACGAATTTGGGGGGGGGGGGGGGGGGTGGAGGGATAGCCTAACATGTGTTTGCCGTCAGAACATATAGGCCAGCCGGAGCCCTAAACTCGTCAAACACAAAGTTGTAGCCGAACGTTCGCGAAACGAGCCGATTGGACGTCGGCGAGAAAAGCGCGAAGTCATTGTCGTGATTGTCCAATCGGTACGCTCCGTCAACTTCGGCTCCAACTTTGTATTTAACGAGCTTAGGGCCCCTGTAGGTTTCAAGTTTGAGCAACGCTTCTGGCGAGCAATATCGAATATTTCTTCAGTCACAATTTGACTGAGCGTCATTACGTTCTCGCACATTGCTCGTGGGAGCCAAGGTGACAGAATTTTATTGGTTTATATACATTTTCAAAAATAACAAAAACAAAATACCAGCAAGAAATGCATTCTTATTGTTTTGATAGGACACTGAAAGCGCGAGCTGCAGTTTTTTGTTGTTTATTTAAACGTTTAGTGCTTTCATGCACTATTTTGCCGCGCATAGACAGATGCTGACACATGCAACGACCTTGACTTGTGCATAATTAAATGCTGCAGCGCCACTTTATTATCAATACAAGCATTACATGATCGCGTCTTAAAGGGGCACTGAAGTCAATTCTGAGATCGTTTTTTTTGTGGTGACAACTCAATATAGACGCTCTAAGCATCCCAACAAACCCGAAATCAGAATCGTGCGTAGCTTATTTTCTCGTTAAAAGCGTCTTCAAAGATCGAGACACGCCCTTTTTGGGAAGAATTTTTTTTTTTTTTCGAGCACCCTAAAACTACATTTGTGACGTTCAGTTAACTGACGTTGGCCTGGCGATACCAACTTTTACGAGCGGCTTGATAGCTGCTGGATATAACGTACTAAATAGCTAATGTGCGTATCAAAGAATAGAAGAAAAAAAAAACACTGATGTTTTGCACCAGGCCCCCCCAAAAAAACCCTTGACTGTCTTACTGTAGCCCTTAATGCGTACATTAGCTATTTTAATAAGTTGTATCGGTCGACTATCAAGCCGCTCTTGAAAGTTGGTATCGTCGGTTCGATGTCTGTGGACTGAACGCCGAATTGTTGTTTTGGCGTCTTACATATGGGACAAAGAGTGTACCCCTTTACACGCCCTATTTCTCAGAGTGTAGTTATGATAAAATCATCCGGAATCTGCGCGTATTCTAGGGCTTTGATTGGTCCACACAATGTGGTCCGCGAGAAAAAAGGGTCCACATGTTTTTTTTTTGATTGCCCTGAGATTAATCGGCGGTTTTGCATTATAGAGGACTTGGTATATGTGGGAACTAACACAATTTAAACAATATAAGATCAAAAACGACCTTTTTCAAAAATGACTCCAGTGCCTTTTTAAGGCACCCTCACGCCCCCTGACCGAGAGCAACAGGCCTATCGGCACTGAGTCCTCTGTGCCTGCTTTTTATTGCTTTTTATGCCCCATACTACGGAAGGTCAAAAATCGAATCATCTAAAAAGGCAAGATACGCGCCAGAATAGGTGCTGAAAATGTTGGTCTTGCGGAACGGTGCACTCCGAAAATGGCGACAGCAGAAAGCAAGGGTCAGGGAAGAGGTGGTACATATGCGCGGAGGTTTACTAAAAAGAGGGCCCATGGGCCATTTTAAGTGAAGGTAGAGCCGCGATGGGACCGGTCGATTTCCCTTCGTGCACGTATTGCAGAAATATTCCCGTACTTGCTTATAACTTCTTGATTTCAAATTAGTAGTGCTGCTATATCGCTTTCTGATATGTGACAGCGGTAATTAACTTATATATATTAAAGAAGACAAACTTTGACACGTTGGTCTTCTTTTTCTACACAACTGACACGTTGGTCTTCCTTGGGGGCACGACACCTTTCACTCGACGATGCACCTACGTCCGCACTTACTCCAGATGCTCCTGTTCGATGCCCTCGCAGCCGCCGACAATGCTGGTTCTCCCGTCTACAACACGATGGACGAAATCTAAATTGAGTTGGCACCAACATTGACTATCACCAATAGATCGAGTCACTTGGCGCCGCTGCTACCAACATGCACCAAGGATGCAAGTTTCACCTGGAAACCGAGACCGCTTACCCTCCCATCTGCGTTGGGATATAAGCACCTGACGGGCAACTGCCTGGCTGGGGCACGACACCGCTCGTTCGACAAGGCAGTTACGTCCGTTCTTACTCCAGGCGAGTTACAGTGATCATTCAGAATGCTGCAAAAGCAGCAATCGCTATCTATTTGTCGTATTGGGCTCTAACGACTTGTTGAATTGGTTAAAGTGGCTTGTCATGCGCGCCGAGGCTTGTGGCAGTGTAGTGCTATCAAACCTAATTCTTTGCAAAGGATTAAACTAGGGCAAACTAGGGCAGCCTAAGGTTCTAGAAAAAATTAAGGATATAAAATACAAACAAACACTGACAGACTTATGCGTGAGTTAAGTTTGAGAGTGTCTGCTTTAGAGGGAGAAGTTACGTCTCGTAAAATACCGATGCAAAGCCCCGAACTTCCAAGCAGCACTGCCCCGTCTCTCTCACAGTAGATAGAAGCAATCAGAATATCGAATGATGACACTAACAACCGAATGCGCAGAAAAAACTTTCGCTGTCTGGGACTTGCCATTCCCAATCGTAGAACTGGGCACAGTCTGAGGAGATAGGTATTACACTTTATGCAAGAGAGCTGAACATTAGCATCGACCCGAACAACATAAAACGCCTACAGAGGATTGGAAAGCACGCTGGAAACAAGAACCGTCCTATAATGGTGAAACTAAGCAATTTTAAAGATAAAGAACGCATTTCGACACGAGGACAAAATCGTAAAAGGCACAGATTTCGCTATCCGCGAGGACTTCTCCACTGGCCTTTGCCTGGACCGCAGTAAGCTCATTCAATTCGTTAAAGTGCAAAGCAAGCCGTTAAAGCTTAGCATTGACACGCTTATTATTGAAAACGCTTCCTATGCGTACGGCTTTCTTTTTTTCCGGAGATGTATAACAACCAGCCGATAGCAAACACAGAAAAGTGTAGCACGTAACGCAGACAGTAGGCAAACCAAATCAGCAGAGGAATTACGTTTAGCCAAAGAGCCTCATTGTATAACAACCAAATCATGCTTTTCCTGAAGACAAACCCTGAGACTGGAGAAGAAGACGGGCAACAACACAACACACAGAGGCTCCATTTAAGACTCTCTGTGTTTCGCTCTCCTTCGGCTTTTCCCCAGCCTCCGGGTTTCTCTTAAATTATGTAAATTTCTGCACCAGCTTGTTTGCGCCCTAACTTTTTGTTCGTCAAATTGTGCCTTTCTTTCTCGTTGTCATTCACGAACATCCGAAGTATCGTTGCTCTTCTAACGAACTGGTTGCTTTTTCAGATGAAAGCAAGCCATACATTTTGATGTTGACTGAAACATGGCTACGACAGGATATTTCCGATAACGAGGTGCTGGCTGGCTGCACGGAATATCAAACCTATCGCAATGACAGAGATAATAGACGTGGTGATGGCGTGTTGAAAGCTGCACATAAAAACTTGTCACTTATTATCAAAACCGATTGCTCTCTTGAAATCGTATGGGTTTCCATATTTTTAATAACCACCGAAATAGTACTGGCCGTATGCTATAGACCTCCTGAATGCGCTCGATTATTTGAAAAAAAAAAAGATTACACAATAGTTTAGAAGTTCAACTTAGCTTTCCAAAGTACAATGTTTACTTGGTTTGAAATTTTAATCTTCCAACCATTGACTGGTTTGTTCCGACCTCCCCAGCTCGTAAGAGCAGGGAAATTATTGAGACAACCTTTTGGTTTAACTTAACGCAAATGGCCGACCAACCAACACACGGCGTGAACGTTCTTGATCTTACCTTCACTACTGCACTTCAAACAATCGCATCACTTTCCTGCTTAGTCGGTTTTCGTGATCACTGCTTATTGCAAATCACTCTCTCCCTACCATCCCATACTTGCAGCCCCATTACCATACAAATCAGGGACTAAGGCCAACTACAACGCAATTAACGGCGGTCTCCGGTCATTCTTTGAATTCCTTCCTGAATATTTGTTTCTCTTAGATCTGTCGAGGATAACTAGACAATGTATAAAACAAAAATAATCGATTTATAGATTAGTTTTATTCCACTTGCCAGAATTCGGTCTCATAAAAATCAGCCCTAGTATAATCGTAAACTTCAGAGCCTACGAAACAAAACGAAAATCCTCTTCTCGTTGGCGAATCGATTTCTCACAGAAAGGGCTTGGTCACGCAACCTGATCAGTGATAATATAGGGTATGTTACATACTCGAGTCAGGAAAAAAAAAGTTTTTTTTTTTTTCACAATGTCTTTCCTTGAATACTAAACAATATTCCCAGAAACGTTTGGCAACTCATATCACCTATTCCAGAAGCTGATTTTCCTAACAACTTTAATCACCCTTCCGAATCATTTTCGACATTGAAAACCCTCACAAGATTCCCCCAGTTTCTGCAGCTGACTGCCATTTTATGGTACCTAATTATATCTCTTTACATTGAATCAAAGATATAATTTATCATTTAAAAATATCTATCACAGCTGGCTGAGACAACATAAATTCAGAAAACAATTAAGAACACCAAAGAAATTTCTGGTCGAATTGTTCACTTACTTTTTGAACAATTCTTAGCCACGCTTGAAATCCCCACTGATTGGAAACTTGGTAACATTATACCAATCAACAAACCTGGTGATCGTAACCTTGTTACAAACTACCGTCCAATATCCCTGATAAGCTTAGTATCTAAGCAACTGGAAGATATATTTTCCCGCACACTCTCTTACCTCGAAAACAACAATCTCTCTTTTGGGAAGCCCCATGGTTTTTGTAAAGAGTTCTCGTACAAATCGCAATAGAGGTTACTTACGACATTCACATAAACATGAACAATGACGCACAAACCGATTCCATCTTCTTGAATTTCTCTAAAGCTTTCGACCGCGTTCCTTATTGCCGACTGACTCGCTAAGCTCTCCTCACTCCACACTTGACTGCCTCACACTCCTCTGTATACGTAACTTCCTAACAATACGTAGCCAATACACAGTTTCCGAGAACTACCAGTCCAACATGTCAGGCATGATCTTTGAGTACCACAAGGAACTGTGCTGGGCCCTCTTATCTTCTTAATATACACCAACAACTTAGCTGACTCCATACATGGTTAAAGACAGCGAGAAACGTGAGGAAACTGTAGAAGAATACAGGAGACAGGATAGACGCTCGACTCACAACTCAATATTTAATTTGGATGAAATATTGTGTCGTGAGTTGAGCGTCTATCCTGTCTTCTGAATTCTTCTGGAGTTTCCTCACGTTGCTCTCTGACTTTAACCATGTATAATGCTTACGAACTAGCCCAGCTCACCACCCTTCTATAGCTGACTCCATTTCTTCTAAAGTTCGCCTCTTTGCGGATGACTGCTTTATTTACAGTCAAATTACTACTCTAGACAATCACCTCATACTAAAACAATACCGCAACTCCGAAAATGGTTGGTGCGGCAAGTGGCTTATGTCCCTAAATTGTTAAAAATGCAAGCTAGAATCTTTCAATCACAAACGGTCACTATCAACTTATTCATATACCAGGTACCGTAGTTCTCTCAACCTTCCCCCCCCCCCCCTTACCTGGGCTTTCATCTATGTAGTGACCTTTCTTGGACTAACCACACCAATGCTCTCACGAGTTCTGTATCACGAACACTGGTATATTACGACATAACGTTTACTCTGCACCCCCTCACCTACGCAAGTTTCATGTGAAACATACGGTCGCCCAATCCCTGAATTGGCGTGTGCTGTAAGAAATCCCCACCAGAAATATTACATTAATCAAATTGAAAGCATCGAAAATCGGGCTGCACGGAATATAATATCACTGTACTCCCGCCATACAAGCGTATCGCTCATTAAAAGCTAAATCCCCCTACAACTACTCGAGGCGCGTCGCATCCCTGCCAATTCCTATGCATTATTCTCAAATTACGCTATACTACCCCAGAGTCGTCACCCAGCTCCTCGAGCCTCCTAACCGAACGCCACACCACGTGCAGTTATACACTGGAATAGTCTACCTGACAACATAACCTTACTTTCAGACCTTGCTGCATTTCGAGCTTCTATACCAGATTAATTGAGTGTTCTATAATTGTTATTTCTCGGGATGTTCTTACGTTAATAGTGTTTTATATTTTTGTACAATACACGATTTTTCGTTTCTGGGGGTGCTCTTCCCAAAATAGTATTAAAACGTAGAAAATACGTTGTGTTTCACCTAAAATTGTAAATGTCGGAGAGAATACGAGATCCTTCGTTTCATGTATGTGTTTTTAAAGAGTTTTTATACTGTACTACGACTAAATCGCCCCTCGTGTAATGTCCAGAAATAAACCTGAAAGGTCTTTTCAATAAACAAATAAAATCTAAAAGTGCAAAAAAAGTGTTGGTGACAAGCACCTTGTAAGTATTGTTTGGAACATTACATAACATTCTGGCGCAGCCGACGGGACCTACAACATGTGGGTACATGTTGCTTCTTTTTCGATCGAGTGCTTTTTTCGATTACCAAGTTTAGGACGAACGAGCCTTGGGGCTAGCTGCAAAGCGGCACTTCTCCGGAGCTCACCGAAATCGCACCGACAAAAAGCCTCGATTTCGTTGGAGCCGCTTAAGGACAAAGGATCTCTCAATATCAATACATGCAGGTGGCTGCCATCGACCAACTTGTATTCGAACGAATAGCTGATATACACACTACGGCGCCAAAAGCTTCATTGACTTCCGAAGTTGCAGTAGTTGAGCAAGCGATTAACGTTCAAGAACAAGTTGCGCAGAAAAATAAAATAATTCCACCATCGATGTCAACACTCCGCGTCGAAAGCAAAAAGCCAAGGTTTGACATGGTGAAGCCAGACATTGTCGACGGGCAGTCAACCAGCCAAAAGGTTGGATCGCTTTGTACGAGTACACCTGTAAAAAAAACCTCTGCACCTCGGAAAACAATTGCATCCAAATTGTGCGCCTTTTCCTTGGAGGAACCGCCAAGCAGTGGCACAAGCTACGCTTGGCTGACAACGCAGACGAATCATGGAGCGAATGAAAATTCAGCTTCCTGACCACGTTCAAGGAAATCCGTTTGAAAGGTGGACCAGAGCCATATTCTTCCATTTCAATTTGAGTACACTCCTGGAGTTTTTTTTTTTCTTTTTAAAGAGGAAACTACTCCAACTGAATGAGCTCAAGTTGCCGACATCAGCAACCATTGAGCTCATCGCTCCTAGACTACCTCGAGATTTGCGTAAAAAAGAGCAGACATGGCACCAAAGACGATTGAAGACTTGCTGCAGTCGTTGCAAAATCTTTGTATTCGCCTGTATGCGAGAGTAGCAGCATACTTGCCTGCACCAGTACCACAGACATGTGTTCCTGGAAGAGGTGACCTGTGGAGCAGACGACTCACCGCGACTACTCACGTTCCGCGAACTCCGCTTCACTTGTCTACAGTGCATTTCACGGATGCACAACTGTGTCATGTCCTAGCTTCCTCGAATATTGAGAAACCAAGATAAAGTATAAAAGAGGGTTCGCAGTCTGACCCAAAGAAAACAATTGACACTGTATGTCTGACAGCTTCAAGTTTACTACGCAGACATATTACAGTATTTAGTCAACCAATGCAAGCTCTTCTAGATTTTGGATCGTCTATTTTCATTATCAAGAAAGAAAATATCTGTCCAAGCCAGATATTTCAAGGAATGTCTCTCACTCTTCCGAGCTGACAGCCTAACCCAAAAAAATACTTTGAGTGGGTGGGCGTGGCAATCAAATTCCAGTCTTAAACAATAATTGTGTGAGCCTTACCGATTGACGGAGAAGAGTACAATTTTTTGGCGCGCCCGGACATGAAGCAATTGAAACTAAACTTCTACTGGGATGAGACTATTTCGATCGGTCCACCACTAAAGAGCTGGACACAGAGGGGGGGGGGGGGGGGGGAGAGGATACAACCGTCCTACATCGCACCTTCAAGGCAACAAATAATGTCGCCAAAAACCTATTCGGAACTGCTGTACGTTGGGGGACATCCACCCGGCACTACCAAGTTTGAGGCACCATCGAGATTAATGACAAGACTGCTGTGAAGAGGGAGCCTGACAACTTGACGCGAGAAAAGATGATGGAGCTAAAGCCAGAGCTACAAAGAATTCTCGATTCTGACACATTACGGCCTTCCGTTTCTCCTTTTGCATCTCCTATTACTCTCGCTCCGAAAGATGGTACATTCCGTCTTTCCTCAGACTACCAAGCAGTGAACCACCAGACATCGCTCATACCTCTCTGAATGCCTCCCATCGACGCAATCCTTGATAAAACCGGGTGCTGCAAGTACTTTTCAAAGATTGGTTTGAGCAAAGGGTTCTGACAAGTGCCTCTTCGAGAGGATACCAAGAAGTTCACAGCGTTTGTAATGCCTTTTAACATCTACGAATACAACCACTTGCCATTTGAATAAAAAAAGTTTCCCCAGCTGGTTTGAAAAAAAGATGAAAGCGGCCTTCAGCCTTATACTGGATGCTTTTGAAATGTTTCCGTTGATGATAGTACCACGACCAGCATCTGACACAGGCCCTGTTCTGTGTGATGCAAAACTAAAAGTCGACTTCAAGAAAAGTGAATTCATCATGAACGAAGTGATATTTCTGAACAGATTTCTGGACGGCGCAACTATATTTATATATACAAAACAATTGTCACTTGCCCACCATTCTCAGCTAACCAGTCCCTACGGTATGTACTCGTTCCGCGTGTTTCTGGGTTTTGCGGGACATTTCGGGGCATTTATTCAAGACTATGTCTCGAAAAGTCATGCTTGATCAAGTTCACTCAGAACGATGCGACGTTTGATTGGACTCAAGAAGAAGACGTCGCGTACAACGACGTTGTCCGAATCACCTCGTCGGATTCTGTTTTTCGCTTACCTGATTTTAAGCTTCCATTTGAGCTCAATACATATGCTAACCACTCCGCTACATGTGCAGTCCACTACCAACGTGACACTGGAAAACAAACCTCCCTGCAGAATCATGTTTTAGGGTATAGTTACACTTTTAAAAAGACAAAAGTAAACGACACCACCACCGAGAAAGAGGCTTTTGTATTCTTGAAGGCTGTCCGTTATTTTTTTTCGTATACCTTGAAGGTTCGATATTGAAGCCTTTGTTGACACTACGGCGCTCCCATTTTTACTCAAAATGACTGAGTCCAAAGGAAATATAGCTCACTAAATTACTGAGTTACAAAGTTTGACATCGTAGTCAGTCACTGTCCTGGTTCTTCCTTGAAATACGCCGACGCAATGTCACGACTTCTAGTTCCAGCCTCTGTCGAACCATCCAAGGTTGGGAACGCCTCAAAACATTAGTATGGAACAGAGGGCTTCAAGTAGAGCCAAGAAGAAAGTTTTACGTACCATCCACAATAATGCCCCACATTCTAGAACTGCATTACATAAGCCAAGGCTCAGGGGATCATGATGGATTCTGGAGGACCTACACGAAGTTAACAAAGCGTTTCACGTGGCAACGCATGAAACATATGTTACAAAACACTACATCAAGTCTTACCCTGAATGCCAAATGTACGAAGTGAAGTACAAGCAAACTACGGATGAAATGATGTTCCTTGAACACTCCAATACAGATTCAGCTGGGATTCACCTTGAGTTTGTAGACAACAAGAAGGGCGAGGGCATGAAGAAGACTCAAGTTTTTCAATTCTAGATTGTAAATGCACACGAATGGTGGAAACAAACGCAAGTAGTGAAGATGCAAATAACGTGATCGCTTTACTCAAAAAAGAAGTATATCGCCATGTGAAAGTTGCTGATTTCAGACAACCAGCTTTTCGCCGCCACAAACTGAAAGAATGGGCAGAAGAACGCAGGATAGCTTTGAGGTTGACAGACTACCACCCTCCTACAAATGGCCTAGCGGGGCGCGCCATTAGAGACATAAAAGAATATATCATCATGTACCTTGATTTTCCAGGAGATTGTAGATGTTGCCTAGAAGCTGCGGTAGTGCATTACGATATGTCCTACACAGCAGGGTTTGGATCTAGTCCTCTTACTGTAATCTCAAGAGGAGCTACACTGCTGCCGGCTGACATTAGAGTCGGAATTTGTTTCCAAGTTTATATAAATATGTACAGAAAGACCTAAGCTCAACAAAAGAATATCGGCGCCAGATAAAAAAGAAATGCGATAAGCAACATACTACTGAATGTTGCAGGCTACAAGTGGGTGACTGCGTCTTGGTTTGGAAGAGCCTGCCAGGTTCTTCACACTTTAAAGGGACATAGCAAATTGTAAAATCTACAGTGAAACAGCGACTTCTCAAAACCATGTTGTACACTTGACCCGGCAACACGGCAGAAAAGGCACATAATACCATCGTTTTTAAATATCATCCAGTGAAGGATGAGTTTTTAAGCAGGGCAGAGTGAAGAAAACCAACCTGAAAGGATACGAAGTAAAACAAAATCTAGAAATGGCAAAATAAATGATTATAGGAGAATAATATGGTGACAAGCAGATCTTGAGTATTCTTTGGAACGTTACATCTATTTTATATCCATGCCCGATGTATGTCAATTATTCAGAGGTCCTCCAATCAGACACTTTGAGAAGTAGAAGTACAATCAACCCGCAAATTCACCCCGTTTGGATAGATTACCGTTGCGGTATCCGGCATATTTTGAGACTAGAGACACATAGCAAAGAGTTTTAGCAGATCGTTCTGATTACTCCGATAATAAAACCCGACACTCCGCCGCTGTTGCGCATGCAACGTTTCGTTATTGGATATCCGTATCGGGGTATTGGAGGTATCGGAACGTTCTGTTAAAACTCTCTATTAAGCTAAGGTTCAGAGTAACGACACTGCAGCCATCTTGGTACTTAAGGTCGTCGAGTTATATGAAGTTTTATCTATAATCGCACGAAACTTTTCTACGTCCTGCACAAGTGCAAACACTGTCGGAAGCTAAGGAGGCCAGCCCGAGCTTCCTCAAATCGTACCTATAGCTTGGAAATTCAAGTTTTCGAATCGTAACGATTACCAATTGACGTTTTCCGAAACGCTACACATCACCTATCCGATAGTGCCAAAAAAGCTTCAAAAGTGTGAGTTCGAGGCTTGAAAATGATTGAAAAACGAGGCTTAATGATGCATGGAAGACTTTATAGACGGTTACAATATCGACGTACTCGTGACAAAATGTGCGCTGCAGATCCGACTAGGCTCGTTCGATGTAACTGCACCTCCTGCACCGGTGAAGAAAAGTTTAGGGCATGTTCTTCCGGTCGTATCTCAGCACATATATCGGAAGAACACTGTCCTACACTTTTTCATAAAGTTAT
This sequence comes from Ixodes persulcatus, assembly GCA_013358835.2. Taxonomy (NCBI): domain Eukaryota; kingdom Metazoa; phylum Arthropoda; class Arachnida; order Ixodida; family Ixodidae; genus Ixodes; species Ixodes persulcatus. Next base: position 647,143 of record JABSTQ010009368.1, on the reverse strand, counting down.
TCTTTTCTGCACAGGTGGAGGGGGTGCAGGTAAATCGAACGAGCCTAATGCTCATTCTGCTGCCATGGCGAGCCGTCTGACTTCTTTCTCTTCACCGTAGCTATACAAGCATATCTGACTAAAATAAAATTGTTGCGTTCTTTTTATTGTAAAACAAATTCTTGCAGTCATTGGCGGCACTGTGCGCTGCAATTTCGAGAACGAAAGCGATTTATAAAAACATCGACAATTTGAGGACTGCAACAAGCCACCCGCTGTACAACGCCAAAAACTTCGAAATGTTGGGTTCGAGAATAGAGAAGGGTTACAAAGCGAGGTTGAGCGGCGAATGGAATGCTCGTCGGAAGCTTACAAAGTCGACGTACACGGGACAAAATGCGTTTTTCAAGTCCTCGGGTGCTCTCTAAGCTTTCACGGTGAGCCGTCTGACTTCATTCTCTTCAAGGTTCTCTCTTCGCCAAAAAATATTCTATCCTTACCAAAATCTAAAATGTTTGTTTTCGCACTATTTCTTTTTGCAGACATTGAGGACACAGACAAGGCGACCAAGGACGCTGTTTGTGCTTTCGCAGCAGCCTTACAGTGCGAGTCTAAAAACGAATTCACACCAATTTGCTTTCAGACGAAAATAAAAAAAGGGGAAGGGCGCTATTATTGTTTTCTTTTTTGTTTCGTTTTTTTTGCGCCAGCGCAGCAGTTTTCTTTTTTTTAATATCAATTCTTTCTTTTGCAGCAGCCTAGCACAATGTGAGTGTAAGAACGGCGGCACGCCCATTTGATTTCAAACAGCAAAGGAACACATATTTTCGCGCAAGCGCAGCAGTTTCATTTTTTATTTTTTCCTTAAAAGAGCCATTTGCGCTTTCTTTACACTAGCAGCAAATTTGCGGCCTTCATAAGAAAATCGGGGAATAAACCGGTTTCTGAATTACGCACCACCCCCTGCGCGTCATTGCTTGATCACATAATCTGAGCATGTATTGGACACGACGACTAATTCAGCCTTCGGCGTGAACTCGGCTCAGCTCGAAACGGAAATGAGCGCTGCGTCAACGTTCGGCGATGACTCGGGTCTAATCACGCGCCTCGTGTCCACGCAATGGCAACCGCCAATGTTGCTCGATGGATTTTTGAAAAGGCTCTTCCGGGTACGAATAAAATAAACGTAGCCCATATAGGGGCTCCACTTGCGATTACCTTGCTCTCGTCTGGGGCCTAGGGGCTGAAGCGTTTCATTTCTCTTCGGTATCCGCGCTCTGAGCGGGCGGTTCCTATCCGGGTCGAAACTGGGGGGAAAAGAAGAGATTAGAACCGAACAGTGAGGAGAGACCAAGTCAGCTAGCTTTATCGTCGACCCACTAACTGTTCCAAACAGAGCTCGGTGTTCTGGCGTCTCCTTGCTCTCTCATTTCCTCCTCTCCCCCCATTTCTACCCGCATAGTTACCTCAAGCCGCCAGCGTAACTGGTGGCCTAGCACAACCGCAACCGCTGCGTAACAGAGTCTGCTCGTGCAGCTGCGCAACCCCTGCAGGGACGCACGTGACGTGTCTCGGTTGGTCAGCGAAGTGAGAGGATGGCATCGTTGTCCTTGCGCAAGACGTTCTTCACGGTGGGAATCACTGGTTCGAGTTCTCCGTTCGACTGCGGAAACTTTGGGCTACAGTTACACGTGTGAAGACGTACAACCTTTTATGCATTTAATGGTGGAGAGGTGTCTGGTTCGTGTTATTCTATTGGCATGCTCAATGTCTCCACGCTCGTTTTCACCCGGAAGGCACTCGGCACCTGGAACAACGGAGAGGGTGTGCACTCGATGACTGTAGAGGTAGATGTAGCATAATCGGGTGGGCGACGCTTTTAATCGCAAGATATTGGACGGACAGAAATGTATATTCATGTGAAAACTTAAGATAAATTTTTAATGACGCGAGTGTGTGCCTACAAACCCGCGTTCGCAGTAACACGTGACATCTAACGGCGTCACCGGTAACGCACTAACGTACTTATATTACAAAAACAGCAATGGATGGCGTACTTACGCTACTTATTTCGAGCATTGGATAACGTAGTTACGTTACTTGTTACTTCTTCCCATAATCTCAAACAATTACACTTAATTTTTTTTCGTGTTTCTAGGCGCCAAGTCATGAACTTTTGCACACATCGCAGAAACCTTAAAAATGTTTCCTTTTTTTACCACGCAATCACTCCCACTTTAGAAAACCCCCAACGCCTACGCCTTTTATCCCTAAACAGTGAATCGTTTGAATTTCTAAATGAAAGTAACACAAAACTAACGCGCGTTACTTCTGATAGGGGACAGTAACGGTAACGCATTCCTTTCTAGAGCGGAGCTCTTAGGCACCCGTTTCCGGCTTGAGCGGCGTCGGCGTCGCCGTCGGCGTAACCATAAGGTCACGTGACCCCCCAAGTCACGTGACCCCCCACAGGTCACGTGACCCCCCCCCCGAGGTCACGTGACCCCCGTGAGGGGAGGAGGGGAAAGGAGGGTTATACCCTCCCCTCAGTACCCTTCCCTCCTCCTTCTCAAGAGTTGCGCTCCAATTCGGCGTTACAGAGAGTTGTAAACGGCTTTCATATTTTTTAGAAGACATAGGTCGTTAACGCATTCTGTTTATTTGGAAGTAACGTGTAACGTATTATGTTCCTTTTTTTATAACGCTTAGAACACTGCTTCAGACTAAAATAGAAGTTATCGAGCATCCTGCGCCAGCAACGGATGTGCGGGGTTACGCTTACCCAACAGTTCTCTGGAAAGTCACGAATACAAACGGCTGACAAATCGAAAACTAAAAATAAACGTTTAATGCGGTTATCTTGTGCCCACAAACGTAAAGAGAAAGCACCACGCATTCTGCTTTGTCGACAAAGCAGAATGTGTGAAATGTGTGCATGTGGTACATTCAGGAATGTTCCGAACCAAAACATTCTACGACAACCAAGAATAAGCTGGAGCTTTCGAGAGGAACTGATAATTATAAGAGAAACATCCGGACCAAGCGGGGTTCGAACCCAGCTCTCTCCGTACGCTGCAATATGACAGCACCGGTTGAAGCTCTTCTTAGGATCATTCCTGGTGATCCTGAGCTCTCGACTTTATATTATCCGGTGATAGCTCGCACCAAACCGGTGGATACGATGCGACGAATACTTACAGTTTTACTTCAAAATACCACAATAAAAACACACACACACGTATACTTCAATTATTATTTGAGCCACCCATAGAACCTTTAAATGCCGTACAAACGTAATTAGGTATTATTCTAATCGAGCAATTTTAATCAACCAAGTTGAAAGTTTATTTCTTCTGCCAAAACATCTGAACGTGAGAAGGTGTCCTTAACAGATTTGAACGCACAATATGTATCCTCTACGTGGAACGTATTTGTTTTTCTATATTTTATATGTATCTGATATGCTGCACTGATACTTCAAGCTTTACATATGGCACTTACTATTTGTCATGAACATTACAGAGGCGCTCTCTGAGAATCTTGACTCACTCTCATTACACCCAACCGTCGCGTCTCCTTTTTGATCCCCTCCACATCTTTATATTTTAGAAAAAATAAACAATAAACGATTGTATGTACCATAAGTATTATACAAAAGTCAAACAATCCTTTACCAGCGAATATTCCGAACCAGGACAGTGGAATGAAGAAAGCTAGCACATAAGAACACTAACATTCCACAGACTCATAATTTACATGTCCAGCGACTTTCATAATTCTCCGGAATTGAAATCTGGAACACTTTGCTATCTTCAGTAAAAAGTTCATACGACTTTAAAGTTGCTTAAAGCACATTATGTTTCTAAAGGGGCTGTGTTTTCCATCATCCTGAAATTCATAATCGTCTATTACATAGTTACTTTTATCACTGTTATCATACCATTGATTTATTTATTTTCATGTGTCTGTGCCGATTCTTTACATTATCTGTCGCTCTGCTTAACCTGGAATTCTGGTAGTGCTTTTGTATTTTCAGTGTTTCTATTATCAATGCCTGTCATTATAATATTTTATTGAAATGGGCTCAAACTAGCCAAATTGACTATGGACCCCGATAGCTTTTCAGTAACTTGTAAGAAGTATTGAGTCTAATAAAACCATCGATTGATTGATTGAGTAGGATCGCGTGTACAGTTCTGTGCGTGTCTCTTCAACTCACGTATCCGGGAAAAAATTACCTCGTCTTCGGATCTAGCGCTCCTGAAAGAGAATACAATGTAGCACACTGCCCGCCGGCACATGCAATTCCGGTTACACATTCATCTACTTAAAATTTCACTTCGACCTTTATCGTCGTTAAACGAACGCTATTGGACGTGTTAGGTTCGTCTTGAGTGTCATTATATATTTCGATTGTTTCCTACAGTATTTGAGGGTTAAGCTCTCGCTGTGGTGGTGGCCTTCAAGGAAATGCATACACCGGAGAGCCGCATTGCGCCCTCGGTTAGTTCGGACATAAAAGCCTATGCGGTTAATTTACCACGACATCAAACTTGTAAGGATCGGAGTTTGGCATCAATAGGTCCTGAGACTCGGAAACCCTAATAGCAAATAGAGATACATTATCGCTGTTGTCAGTAAAATATTTCCCCTCCCAAGTAGAGTGTTACAGCTGGCAGTTACACACTGTTAAGAGCGACGGTCAGTGCCACAGACAGTTTTTCCTTTTTTATGTAAAACAAAAAAAAAAATTGACATTAACGAAACACCCAAAGAAAGCACTAAACAATCTGTAAGAGCTGTGTGACCTGCTTCAGGACTTCGTTCCAAGCGATTTTTTCTCGGAAAAAGCAAGCACCGGATAAACTTTCCAACTCAGCGAGCACGGGGTCATTATAGATGCCTGGATGCCTCGATCAGCGCCACGGGTGTTTCTTTAGGGACAGCGTCGTCGCTTGTATAGCTGCGCAAAATAAACATACGTTCTCATGCAAGTAGGCAGATATGCATACGCAGTCTAGGAAAAGAAACACGCTAGGGTGCCTGCGCATGCCTTCAATTATAATGAGGCACTGGATAAGCACGTGGCATGCAACAACAGTGTTGTTGCGATAACCGGCACTGTTAGTACAAAAAGGGTTCTAACTGGCGCCTCGGATAGAATATTAGACGCACAGACGCGTGGTAAACATAGACTGTCACAAAAAAAAAAAAAAAATTTACACGTTTTTTGTTTTTTTTTACCGCAAAAATAAACTAGGCATCGCCGAACGCTCATTCTCCTCCCAAAGGTAGCGCTAGAGGTCACAACCAGATGCCAAAGTTTCAGCCTGATCCGATAGCTTAATTAAAAGTTATAAGTGATTTTCAAAAATTTTCAATGGGAAAATGGCGGCCGACGGAGTTTTCGAATACATGGGGCTCTATGGCACCAGAAACTGAAAACGGGCAAAAATGGGCTCCATTTTCCCATTGAAATTTTCAGAAAATCACGTATAACGTTTGATTAAGGAATCGGATCGGGCTCAAACTTTGGCATCTAGTTGTGACCTCTAGCGCTACCTTTGGGCGGAGAATGAGCGTTCGGCGATGCCTAGTTTATTTTTGCGGTGAAAAAACCCTGTAATTTTTTTTTTGTGACACCCTGTACTTTAAAGGGGCGATGCAAAGATGTTTGAATTTTGCGCATGTACTGCATAGAACAAATCCTTGACGTTACTGACCAATGAAACGCGCGTTCGTTCATCAACATACGCAATAAAAAACGCAGAATAACATTAAAGGGCAACTTCACTCAAAAAATCGACCCTATCGAAATAACTGATTTCGCTTTAGGGGGTCAAAATACGGTCATACCCAAAATATCACGTCAAACCGACGCCGCATTACAGATTAAAACCAATATTAAAAATGTTCTCCAGGCTCGGTTAGCGGCCCGAAAGCGGGTGGGCAACGCTGGCACCGGGTGAGCTAGTGAAGCAACACTGGGCAATGACGTGGGTTTAGTTCAACGAGGTAGAGGGGCTTAGAGTGATAAACCGGAAGTTCGGAAGTGGCACCCCCTCGGTTGCCGCCATGTTGTACGCAAATGTGACCACTCGTCACGTGACCTCCCAAGAGCCGTGACGTCACAGGTAAGATGGCAGCGCCCAGAGCTGGCGGATGCGAGTTTGTTCGGTGCGCGGTAGCCGTGATGTGCAGCTGCTTTCCAACGATTTCGGGCTTTTTTGTGCTGGCTGACGCAGGTATAATGTGAAAATATGAAGGAATGAGATTTTATATCCTTTTTGCGCAAGATCGCTCTGGATCATCTGGATATTAACACCTGTGAGACAGCATCAGCCGTATCGCCGTACCGGTGCTCGGATTCGGGATCTGTTCGAGGATCTATAGAACTTTGATTGCTTTTAGCATAACATTTCCGCATTCTCTTAGCTTTGTTTGAACGTTGGAATGTCTGAGAATCGACGCGAAAGGTATACGTCGCGTTAGGGCCTAGGAGAAGTTGTTTCAGCCCTGCGTCACCGAATAACAATAGCAACTTTTAGCGAGGAAGCTCCGGCGATCTTTAACCTTTTGTGCTAATCGACGATTCTACATTCGATCGCTTTTCCTCCTTTCTTTGTGAGTGCGAAGTGCACACTTATTTTCAGCTACGAGGATGACGTTTTATTGAGTGTGGGGATGAATAAATCGTTGCAGGCACCTGCTTAAAAGCTATTCGACTTGCAATAAGAACAACTGTTTTGGTGTATGCATAGATTAACTGCACCTTTTTCGCTTTTGTGGGATTTATTGCAGCAATACTTTGTTTTATCAAGAGTGCATTGTATTAGTCGGTCAATTATTTACTTCTTCTAATTACCTGGATAAGATGATTCATATTTGTGTTCATCTCTTGCCTGAAGAGCAGTCTTGTTGAAGAATGTTGACCATTCCTTTCGGTCTCTTCAATTGACGTTTTTGAAAAGTGTGGGCTGCCTATACTTCGTATCATTGTAACTTTGAAAAGGGCGACCGCCACAGCCCCCTCGAGCCAATCTGAGAGACTGAGCGAAAGTGTGTGACGAATCTGTGCAGATGAGCACTCTGATAATATGTTGTCATATGCCTCTCTCCAACGTGCATGTTGGCTCACCGAGACTGTATCCTTTGCCATTTGCCAAATTGTGATGAAACGAATTACAGTAGCTACTACTCCAATTACCGCAGGCTTTCATACTTTTGGCATTTGTTCGACATGAATGTTATGTCCGCCATCACTGTGAACTCGGCTCAGCGCCTATTGGACTCGAATGCTGCCTTAGCATTCTACGTGAACTGGGGCCCATTTGTGTGCTTAACGCCGAAAGCAAAATGGTGACAGTTGCGTTGCTTGATGGGGTTCTGCAAAGGGTATGTTGTGTCATACGTATAGGAAGTGTCCTGCTATATAACAATGCATCAACGCATACTATTAAAGTGTATGCTCAGAGGTGTGTTTGTTTTTGCAATTAACAAGTTACAGCAGTGTGCTTTAATGTTATTATCATGTGTGTATCCTCTCTGCAATGCCTACGAAGGCCCCTGGAGGGAATAAATAAATAACATTTTCACATCACTGGAGTTTGTTTTCGGATGCGCCACATGTTCAGGAGAAGTGGGACGGGTGCAGCCCCATGCAACAAGTCTGCAAGTCTGGTTTGTCCCATTAATTAATATTGAAGAATCAGAGATGCGAGTGTCCTCAAAAGGACCTGCGCGTGCAGTGAACACAATTCTTGGTGTATAAACTCTCAAGGCGTAAAGGCAAGCGGAAATATGTTTATCTGGTTAGTGTATCAAATATGTTTATTTCCACTTGGTTACATAATTATTGATTCTTAGTAAATGGTTCCATAACGAGTTCTTTCTGCTACAGTCTCCTGTCAGGCATTCAGTCGTAGTACCTGTGGACCTTGTTGTCGGATGACGCTCCTGGCACTTCGGTGATCAGTTTGGTCGAGTTGCAACTTTGACCGACTGATGCAGTCTTGTAATCATACGTCATGTGCGGCCACTGACATCTGATGCACTGAAGCTGCAGGGCTGGCTTCCAATCCGCAAAAATTTCCTGGCCGTTTTCTGCATCAATGCCGCAAGCTCGGGCATGTATTGGTTATGTGGCTGTGCCTTTTGCTGTACAATTGACTTGATAGCTGGCAACAATGTTTGTTTGCTATCCAAGCCATTTCACTTTCATTTCGTAATGGCGATTAATTCTGCATCCCACGACCACTGCAACTTGTGTAAGTCTCGTGTGGCAAAGTGAAGTCTGGTGATGCTTGCAGTTCACTTTTGAGAGCAACCAACCATTCTATTTCTTCAAGTCACTCAGCGGCATTCTCCCTCAAAGTTGGAAATTGTGTGCTTCGTGGCGTGGACACAGATAATTGGTGTCAGCAAATTATTAGGTATTGTCCTTGGACTACAACGGACACCAGATCAACTGTCCTTGCATTGCCGCTCACCTGCTTTGTCGTGCTTACCTCCCGTCCAGATGAAGTGGATCACGAGCTTCGGGGTAATGTCGGCAACAGAGACAAAGACCGCCGAAGATAATCCTCAAATAATGCACAAACCCTTGCAGGCCAATTTATTGGTACGGGCACCTCCAGTAAACATGGTCGGCCTCATGCAGTGGTAGCAGAGTGGTTTTCGATCGGCCATTCGCAGCACCTCCGTTTTCCTCGGTGTACTTTGTTACGCGCGGACCTACACTGGTTCTTCCCGATGTCGGGAATGCTTCGGCGTTGGGGTGGTTTGTTGAATCGGCATTGAATAGTAACAGGTAGCTGGTGGTGGTCGTTGTGACTTTGTGGCATAAGTCGCCCTCGGTTCGTCAGATTCCGCTTCGCTCGAAGAAGTCCCCAGTTGAAATGCCTGTCGAACTTCTTCTGAAACAATCTCGGCAATCAAAATAAAAGCTGGGCAACTGATGGCAGGAACTAGCTTCATTATCTCCTCCCGGACACCGTTGTGGATGATATCACAGATGCTTGGGGGCTGGCGTCGAAGTTGCAGCTGACGACTCGAGTATCGAGACGCTGGGGAGTTGTTGACAGTGACAGGCTCGGGCCTGCAGTGTAGATTCAATGTTGGAAGCCTCATTGATATGAACCCTTCGACTGTTGTCGTGGGGTTGCGGACAAGGCTGCCGAAGGTGTTGTCCCTCGCATGAGGGGCATGGGATTCTTAGCTTCTTGTCTTCTGTAGGATAAGGGTTGGCGTGGGTGCTCGATCAGGCGCAAAACATCCTCCACGATGGTGGTGACGCTCTCGTTGGGGCCGTGTCCTGAACAGAATCAGGAATTCGGCTCTCTCTCGTCAATGTTGGCTGATGAACGTGCGCTTCAGCTCGATCTTGCAAACTTCCAATGACGTTAAGGAGGATTCGTGGTTCTTAAACCAGTGCCTGGCAGTTTCTTCTACGAGAAGTATAGGTTCTGCAGGAGCTGGTTGTCTGTCCACCCAGTGTGGCGGGCGACACGGTCATATTCTTCAATCCACCCCTCGACGTCTTATGCACCTTGCGTGAAAGGGCATCAGAGTGCGAGGTGCGACGGGCATGCAAACGATGATGGGAGCGGACGCGGTTTGCTGCTACAGGTTTGTCATTGTTGGCTTAGTCAGCTTCGATTTTTCTGGCAAAAGACCTAATTCCAGTGGTTCTTGCTGGTAGCAGCGACTGGCTCGAATTTCAAGTTCTTCGTGGTGTATTTCCGACGTTCGTTCTTGTGGTACTCGCTCGTCTTGCGGTTTTTCTGCCGGGCTCGGGATAGGACTTGGTTCACGGCTCGCCGGGGGTTTAAGACGCGAGATACTGTGCCACCCGTGTCTTGTTATCGGGCAACTCGGCTGAGGAGCCGCCAGGTCCACACAGAATGAAGGGCTATGGGAAAAGTGTGCAGCACCTCCACCAGAACATACAATGAGAGCTGAGCATGGCCTGGAACTTTCCAGATTAGTAAATATTGATAGAAAATAGGACTATAGCAAGCATCTGTGACAATATAACAAAACAGACAGAAGAGAGTCTATCCTGACCACTAAACAAGCTGCATTGCTTTAGTGGCATTCTGTCCGAATAAATCCCCTCCTTCGGGGTTGGCGACTGCCGTGGACGAGCTGAACTGAAATCGATGTGGGAAAACATTTCTGGTAATGAGCCGCTGCAGACTGCCGTCGCAAAGTGGAGTGAACGGGTGGACTGGGTAGGTTACACGCGCGATGAAATGTCCGCACAGCTTGAAATTCGGCAACGAGTGTTGATGAAACTTTGGTGTCGACGAAACGTGCGACAGACCAGCGGAATCAATACCAACTGCAGCACCTGTGCTCCGTGAAAGGGCACGTCTACGCCAGAACAATTTAGTAGGCAGCACAGCATCACCTGAAGCACGGCACAGGAACTACCAGCTTGAAGGCAGTTCTTCGGCGCGCCGCACACCTGTGCTCCGTGAAAGTGCACGTCTACGCCGGAACAATTTGGGAAGCAGCACAGTATCATTTAGAACGGCACGGGAACTACAAGCGTCAAGGCAGCTCTCCGGTGCACCGCACAACCAAAGTGAGCCTTCGGTCATTTGAACGAAGCGGCACCACGACTGCACACTGCCAAGCACGACTCACGCAATTTCCGTCGCTAAACTGTGTATCCAAATGTATTGCACACGCTTCACTGCAGATCTCGAAGGTTCCGATGGTCAACGAGAGCACAGAAACGTCGCCTTAAAATTTATCCTTGTGGTGTCCGAATCAATTCGAGGTCCGAGCAACGTAGGGCCGATTGTCTCCTTCGTGGCAATAGACCCCTTTCGAAATTCGCGTGCCGACTTATAGGAGGTCAGGAACTTCTGCACAATGGCGGAGCAACTGACATCGTGGAACGTGCAAGACATTCCATGAGATAGCGAGCGTCGGAGAGCCAATCCAACAGCGTCAAAAGTGCAAAGTCACTGCGCTCATCACCTTTTTTTGTGGGTGTGTTTTTTGTTCTAATCCAACCAAACGCATAAAGTGTACCGTGACGTTGCGGCTTAGTCCACCATTGGGCAGGGATTTCATAGCTGCCAATAGAGGGCAGTATTTCGAAAGGGGTCTATATCCCCGTTGGTCACCAGCGAAATGCACACCGTTCCTCCGTATTTTCACGTTATACCTACGTCAGACACCACGCTGAACTCTGAAGTCGCTTTCGACTGGCCTCATATGACGGCTTCCGCCTCTGAAATCAACTCGCCGAGACGAACGACAACGAACAAAGCATCCAACAAGCTCCGGCTAATGCTCCGGCCCAGCTGGGGCCAGCCGCTGCCTGGGCGCTGCCATCTTTTCTGTGACGTCTCGTATTTGGTTTGGTCACGTGACGAGTGGTCAAATTTGCGTTCAATGGCAGCGGCCTTATGGGGGTTATTTCGAGTGCAGACCGGAACCCCGGTTTATCGCTCTAAGCCCCTCTACCTCGTTGGTTTAGTCCTACGCTCTCGTACGGACGCCGTGGACGCTTCGTTTCCCATGGCATTCTGCTATTCTGCTGACGGAAAGAGGTGCTTACCACGTTATCCTGTGTTCTCCTATTTTTATTAGCGTATAGGCAGTTCTTGTAACTCCAGCATTGCTTCCGCGACAGCGCGGAAGAGAGCGAAGCGGTGCTGCTCGCTCACGCGCGTGTCGTGGAGCCGGAGAGACTCGCAGGACTCGCGTTGGGCAATGTCGAGCACAACTTGTAGTGCCGTGGGTGGCACCAACAATCCGGTGCGCAACCCGGAGCTGCGGTTCCACCAGTTCCCAAGAGACCGGAAGAGGCACAAGGTGTGGGTCGGTGCCGTTCGCCGGATAGACTTCGGAAGACCGTCGACCCCGAGCTCCCACGCGAAGCTCTGCTCACAGCACTTTACGTCAGACACCTACACACGGGATCTGCAGCTGCTGACTGTTGCGGGTTTCTCCACGAAACATGCGTCTTTGAAGAACGATGCGGTGCCGTCGCTGTTCGCGTACCGTCCGCCGGCTGCTGTAGCACAGTCGGCCACGAGCGTGCCGCAGCAGCCGGCGTGGCACGCTCGCGGCCACGCCGGCTGCTGCAGCTAGCGTGCACATAAAGGAACCTTAGCTTTAGCAACTTAGACCGCTTGTGGATGCATCTGTCCATCTATCTCCCATTATTTTTCTTTCTCGGTGCGTGAGCAAGAAGCAAATACAGTCACGCTGCGCCGGCACTGACCGCGTCATATTTATAGCAGTCGGATTCGCTTTTCGGCCGACAAATTTATAAATACACACTAAAACTTACTACATTTGGTGCATATTAACAAAGTGAAGCGGTAAAAAAAGAAAATGAGAAACTTACCTTCTGTTTTGAAACTCCGCGTGCGACTGAGCCGACATTGTCGGTGCGTTGGCTCAGAAGTGCGGGACGAGAACTAGGTCATGCCGATGACGCGCCACTAATATAAGTGTTGCCAAGCCGCTTCAGCCGGTAGTTTCGGTTTCGCCGTGCCGCCGGAACAATACTTGGATTCGCGATATCTACAAAACTATACACACTACCGAAAAACAAGTTATATCTCGTGATTCAGAGTCGCCGACCTCGACTAAACAGATCATAACCCAAAAATTGTAAAAATGAAGTGAATGCCCCCTTTAATGAAAAACGAGCAGCGTTCAACCCCTCACCTCGCAGTCAGAATAAGCGGCCACCTGATCTGGAGCCAATTATATGCCGCCAATGATGATCAGCCACGCACTGGGGTTGGTAAGGGACAGGACACGGCGCTGAGTTCCAGACACTGTTATGGTTCGGCTATTGTCGTCATTGCAGCGATTGAACACGGGCCACTACCTAGACGCTTGTCGAGTCATCCCTTATCACGAGCCCAAATCGAGTGTTCACGCAATGATCGGGTCCGATCGATGAGCCTCATTTCAATATCGTCACTGGGGGATACTGCGTCTCCCCAGCTATGTCATCAACTTCTGCGAAGAAAATATTGAAATAAAACGCTCGCTTTTGTCCTCGAAATTCCACCGCCACAACGGTGTTTCATTGTCAGTGGCGTTGCGTGCGAGTTTACTTGGGTCCCACTAGCGTCAATGACGTCATGTAAAGTGAAAAGAAACAAATCCAAGTGAATCTGGTTTGCGGGGCCCCTTTAGAAACGTGCTATCTTCATATATTTGTGTCGAAACTCTATGTGAGATAACCTGTTCAATACAAAATCTGTTTTTAAGCACGGTTTTAGAAATGCTGTTAAGGCAGTGATCATGATTCGTAAATACCCAGGAAAGTAGATTTTTGTTGCTGAAGACCACTGACACCTATTTTCATGCTTGCACAAAGAGACACCTTCGCGCGGTTAGTTTATGCAGCTATTAAAATAAATATTGCTTTAATCGCAACCGACCGCGCGCAAAATGCGCGAAGGCATAAAGAAGTAAAGGCACTGGTTAGTACCGCTCACAAACGTCTACGATTAAGCTGGCCGCATATTTTATTTTAATAATTATTTCCCAAAAAATAGCCTTACCTGCATTTTTGCTCTAAGACCACTTTTTTACATGAAACCATAAATGTCCAAAAAAGGTTCCATATAAATGCAAAAGGAAGGGATAGAATCGATCAATAAAAGTAAATCAGTGTACAAATATAAACTAGGATTTACAAACACATGCAACACAATTTTTAGTGGCGTAGGAAGTAAAGAAAAGACTGGAAGCATCAAACTCTGGAATGTTAACAATCAATGTACGGCAGCTTGTTCCAGATAAAGGTCGCTAGTTTTAACAGAAAAATCGAGTAGATTACTCCTAAATGTACACCGATACATTTTGCGACTATGTATACCATTTAAAAAATAAAACTTGGTAATATACTTACTGTAAATGTATCGTAAGAAGGACATATCAGTGTGCAGTCTTGTAAACATAAAACGGGTAAACGTGCATACCCTTAAAACATGTGGTTTTAGAGTTCAGAGCATAATAAACAAAATATGAACCGAGTACTTTCAGAAATTGCGTAAGACATTTCTTGAAGGTGGCAGGTGTTGGAACAAAAGCAAGCTCCTACACTCTTCACTTAGCGCCACAATTAGAAACTCTTGGGAGCGTGCGGCACTTACCTAAAGAGGTTGCGCAGCTACGCCTTTGCAACCGTTTTGCTAGCGCCACCAACGACAGCGTCCACGTTACGTCGCATAGTAAACCGCATCCCGCTGCAGTCGTTTCTTATATGTCGCAGCGTCTTGGCCGAGTCTGCACCTTGTGGGGATTCCTGTGGTCTCCCTTCCCCGATGGCTGTGATAACGGCCGCGGGTCGGAACACTCGGCCTCCTTCGCCGTGAGCTCCGACCTGTTCGTGAGGCGGAGGGTCCTCTGTCTTGGGGGGCCCTCCTCTCACTTTCTCTCTCGGGGGGACCGATTTCCGTTCCCCCGCTCGGATGCGATCACTGCTGACAGTCGAGGAGGTTTCGCCTCTTGTTTTCCCGCTTTCAGGAAGGCGACTCGTCCGGGTGACCGCGAAGGAGATAGGACGTGTGTCGGAGACTTCTCCGATGCTTCCCCGGTCTTGGCCCTCCGGAACCCCGCGTCTGGCAGGTAAGGACCTTTTCTTACCTTGCCGGCGCGGGGGGGCATTTTGGATGGGGACATTGTAGTTCATTTAGAAGAGTATGTTAATAAATGCTCTTAGACTCTGTCCTTACTCTGGTACGTGTGTCTTCTCTTCCGCTATATTCGAGAGAGTGAGACAAGGTAGACGATCATTGGCACCGACGGAGGTAATTTATCGAACCGACCCGCTGTAATGTAGCCCTAAACGTCGTCTACATTGCCGCGGAGATGTGGGGACCGCGCTACTAGGTTTGACGGCTTCTTTGAGATCGCCGCCGCTGTTGAGACAACCCTTTGGTGACTCTATCGGTACCTGTGTTGGTAGCAACATCCCACAACCTTCCCGCGGCCCTGTCTCTCGACCTCACTCCTTAGTAAACATTTGGCACCTTGACATTCGCACACTTAGCGGCGTAAGGCGTTGCTCTGAATTTTTTCTCGCATGATTTGACCCGCAGGAGTTTCTCGGAGCTCAGGTTTAATTCCCCAAAGTTGTTCATGCCGTATTTACCGGACTATATTCTGCGGACTATGCACGTTTAAAAGTTGATATTTTACCCGGTGTGGACTATCTACAGTTGCGGACAATACATGGAGTTTTTTTTCAGTTTTTTTCGATCGCTTTTTGGCGATAAGACGTGAATGATTTCCTGAATACCAGAGTATATTAATGTTGATTTATGTGCGATACAAGCCCTTTTGCGAGCTAATACAGCGGGAATTTTAAAGTGTGCTGTGTATGTTATTTCTTACGTTCGGAGTAGGCACTAAGGGGTACTAAGCAATGCTTGCTGACTATGCGCTGGGTGCATACTACGTAAGCGACTACATTTATTTTTGACCCCAAATTTACTCTTGCGGACTGTACACCGAGACCGGACTATAGTCCGTAAAATACGGGATGTCTGACTCCTTTTCTAACCCCAACGAGTTTATCGAAGCTAATGCATGAATGCCAGCGAGCTAGTTGAATACGAATGTTCAAACGCTAGACTGGGGACAGAAAGGGCGGGTGGGGCACACACGTGCTTAGAGCTCCACATAAAGGGGGCGCCGGGCCGACGAGTACCAGAGGAGGAAACCATGAGTAAATATTGAACAAAGGTCACCGTGGGCTGACAGCTATCTGCATGCCGGAGAGGTTACTGCAGAGCGCTCCCGTCGCGTCGGAATCCGGCGGCCGCCCGGGCGTCAAAGCATAGGTATATGTCAGGGCACGACACTAGAGGACAGCCAGCGGAAGGGCCGCTCTAAGCGTTCTACGGTTTTCTACTTTTATATGAAACCAGAAATTTCGCTGTCCATTGGTGCCGCCATGTTTGTCTATGCTGGTGCCACCACGCGGTGGGGAGACTGCTGTGGCTGTACGGCTGCCTTGCTTTGGGAATTGTTTTACAAAATGTAGCGCAAACACCGCAGAAATGTATAGTCATTGAAGGCCAAGAACAACATTGTTTCTGGCTGCTGCTGCAGAAAAAAAGCAAAAACCCGAACGCGACCGGAGCCGCTCGTCTCCGCAAAGGACTGCGGTCGCCTAAAATTCCTTTTGTCTCTGTGCACAATGCTCATGAACGGTATGGTTTGTCTTCTGTGAAGTTCAAAGTTATTGAAAACCAACTTAGTATTTAAACTTATACATTATTTATTTAACACAAAAATATGAGCGTCAGGCCGCTCATATTTCCGCGCTTCGGCCGTCGGAGGGCAGGACAACTTCCGCCAAGATGCGCTTGGATAAGAATTCGAAACCAGATTACGCGTCAGAATTGAAGGGTTTTTCGAAATATGGTAAAATGCTCGGCATGCTTTATACTTGTCAAAAAAGGCTTGATATGGGGGTTAATAATGATGCCCAGTAAGTTCCTTATTGAAACTATGGCCTTCAAATGAACAAATAAAAAGTAACTTTATAAAAAACTTAGAGAAAACAATTTTTCTAAACGTAATTATTATTTTTTTTTTCAAAATGGGCTCTTGGGCAGACACCAACACCTCATCAACCTTGTTTCTGTGCGATGTTTAGTTTTCGCAGGAGAGATTTGGCCTGCGTTCTCTGAAACACCCTGTGTATATATATATATATAAAACCCGTCGAATTTATGCGGTTTTTCAGAAAGTCGTAAAATGCTTCGCGTGCCTTCTATCTTTCTGCAATATGTTTATTTTGTGTTTTTTGGTGATGCTTAGCAATTTTCTAATTGAAACCATGCCCTTAAACACAATATTAAAAATTTAATTACGCAAATATATTTAGCAACCTAATTATCCCGGACTTTAATAATTTTCCTAAATAGGCCCCTGCCCCAGGACCAAAACGACAAAAGCCTTTTTTCGTTGCGACGGGTAGTTTTCGCAATATCGAATTTGTCCACTTTTCGTGAAACACCCTGTATATATGTATATATAGGTGGATTCATTTGGATTCACGCAACAAGGTGCAGTCGCCTTTTTTATTTTGTTTAAAATTTTTATATTTCGTATAACATGTACCAAGAAAAACAATATATTTTTTTTTATTTTAATGTCCTAACGTGTTTAGTTTCCGAGAAAAGAAATATCAAACAAGCGGGAAAGGACGACGAAACTTCGACGTTTGTCGTGTGTGGCGTTTATGAATCACTCTCAGTCTCAAGGTATCCAAAAGAGAGCTTTTATATTTTTTTATTGTGAGATATATGCAAGTAAGTAAAACAACATTCCAAGTGCTATTTATTATTCGTCGCTCCAATGTTCGTAAAAATTCCCCAAACATGAGTCCGCCAATAACTGTGACCTAAACTGCGGATTGTTTTTTGAGTCAACTATGTTTGGTATTGCTTTTAAAATAATACCTTATGTAGAACATTTCATTGCCTTCCGCATTATGTAAAGTTTGTGTCTTTGTCATGTACGTGTACTGAGAAATAAATTATGAAAAAGAGAAGGTTTTCACTTCTTGTTCATAAAAACAACAACAAAAAACTTTTTCTTCGTGTTGTGTTTTCTTTAAACTTTTCTTTTAGCCAGCATACATTCCGTTGGAGGTATATACAGTACTTTTGAATTTTAAGACTCTAAATATTGGTTAAAAAGGAGCAAATGCCGAAGGTGGGTTTATGGGTAATGAGCAGGCCTCGAGGCAGAACGGTCATTGCTGTATATTTTATACTTTATTATAAGAATCTAAGGAACATTTAAGACTTAATCGCATAAAAGACATTGATGTCGTTAGGCGTAAAATAACAAGTTTGGAATTCCAAACGTCTAAACACTCCTTACAATCGCAACTGCCGAAAGCGAATTTTCATACAATTTTCGCCGGTGCCACGATAGGAGAGGACTCAAGCCTAAACCCTTATGCACTCACTACATAATCTATACAATGTTAGAAATGCCAGAGCATAATATTATCGAACATTAGAGTAAAATGAACCTCCTATTGGAAGCCTACATTTTTAAATGCGAAATTTTTAATATTAAATGAGACATTGGAGTTGATAACCTACCAGAATAATATTTATTTATTTTGGTCACTCTTTATTTCTTCTTTACGATCTTATTTTACTCTGCAAACAACTCGTTGGTTTTATAATCATTTATCTGGAGTTTCGCGCCTTTACAGATGCTAGAGAACAGTACCTTCCGACGGCGGGTTTATGACGAGTGCAATGTGTGTGTCATGTTCGAGGCAGTCAGTGGTAGTGGCAATAATACTCCCATGAATAATTTAGGACCACAACGAGGACAATATTCACACTGAAGCGCCCTCTAAACAATTCGTAAATTCAGCAATATTTATTTGTTCCTTTTTTTTTTATTTCCTTCTCGAGACTGCCAGTCACCTGACCAGGCACTGAGCGAAAAAGTTGAGAGGACAACCCAATCAAGGGCTAGATATCGACGATGATAAATGAAAGTGTTCTTGCTCCCATCGCGTTCAGAAGACGCCGTAAAACTCCTCCCCGCTTCCCACGAAATAGCGAGCGAGCCGCGGGCTTTGGGCTCTTTCCCTTACAAGGTTTCCTATCGTGTCTAGTGTCCTTCGCGATAAGAGCTAGCGGCATCGCATCAGGGAATAAGGGTGGAGAGGTCACTTGGCGGCACCATCCCAAAGGAGAGAAAGAAAATACAAACACGTTCAAAAGGCTGCAATCCTCACTTCTCGAGACTTCGTGTCAGCGCTTTTATCAAACCGAACCAAGACACGAATTATCGACTTGACCATCGTGAACCTCATGAAGTTCCGAGAAGAAATGAAGAAGTGGGAATCCGCTGGCTCAGTGTCTGGTCTCCGTTCGTGCCACATTTGGTACAGGCAACCATCAAAGGTCTCCACCGGGAAACAAGTGCGAAAAGTTAGGACTGCTAAGGAAATTCATCACTGAACTTGAGTCCTCTGTTCGTTCTTGTGCAGCGTCACATGTAAATAGCTGTTTTCTACAACCTCTAATTTTATAGCTTAATCGTTCACTGTAAATACATATATCGTAATCCACTCAAAGGAAACTTTAGCTTCACTTTTTTAGTTGATAATTATCCTACAAGAATCAAAGTTATCAAATGGCTTTATAAAAACAGTTCTGAGAACCTCTGAAATGACTTGTAATAACTCTGCCATTTTGTGTGTTAACACGCTGAGGTCGCCTGAAGGCAAACAACTTGAACTCTGGAAGTAACTAATTTTGAAAGCTCATCGTATTCTATATTTTAATTCACATTACCAAACATCAACAAATGCATAAATCATGCGTAACGCATAACGCCCTTGACGTGGCATTACGTGTCACAATCTTGAATGTGATACCAATAAATAAATCTGACTATCCCTGATCTACAAGCAATAATGTATCTCATAATATTATTCACTAAATGTCTCTTAGATCATTTTAAAAATATATATATGAAAAATATACAGCTATGACCGTTTAGCCTCGAGGCCTTTTCATAACGGGTCCCTATCACATGAGCGAATGACATTTTAGCGAACAGCAACATTTCAGCGAATTGACGTTTTAGCGAATAAGGGGGGTGCGCGTTAACCCATCCGCCGCACTGCGCTTTCGCCGCTTTCGCGGCGACAGTCTGTGTCGGCTCATTACAAAAATGTGAACCCATTTGGCCCACCCGAAAACGCCGCTTCGCGGCGTCCGACTATTCGCTAAAGTGTCAATCGGTGAAACGTGGGCGTTCGCTCAAACGTCATTCGATCAAGTGAGTGCCTCCCTTTCATAACCCATAAAACCGCCACCGGCATTTGCTCTTTTTATAGCATATTTACAGGCTTAAAACTCAAAACTGGTGCATACACCTCTAACGGAAAGTATGCTGGCTAAAAGAAAAGTAAAGAAAAAACGACGCTCAAAAAAAGATGTATTGTTTTTTTATACGGCGTGTTGAAATTGAACAAAAAGCGAAAACCTTCTCTTTTTCATAAACAAACTTTACAAAATGTGGAAGGCAATGAAAGGTTCTACACGTGTTAATATTTTAAAAGCAATACTAAACATAATCGACTAAAAACAAAAATTCTCTGTTTAGGTCACACTGATTCACGGAAGCATGTTTGGGGATTTTTTACAGATTGGAACGACGAATAATGAATAATGCTTGGAATGACGTTCTACCTACTTACGTATACATTGCAATAAAAAATATAGAAACTTTATTTTTAATACTTTGAGACTTAGAGTGATTAAAAAACGCCACACATTACAGTCGTCAAAACCTCGTCGTCCTTTCTCGCTTCTTTGATATTTTTTTTCTCGGCAACTGAACATGTCAGGACATGAAAATGAATAGGATTGTTTTTCGTGGAAGATGCGCCAAGAAATATAAAATTGTGAAGCCAAATAAAAAATAGGGCTCCACCTCGTTTCCTGAATTCAGATAAAATCGCCCATAATATATATATATATATATATATATATATATATATATATATATATATATATATATATATATATATATATATATATACCGGGTGTTCATTTTTAATTCGAACAGATTTATTACAAAAAATCCGTAAAAGATGCACTAGTACGGTTTGTTCAAGTGAGTTATACGGCTAGGGGGACATTATGTGGGTGGCTAATCCTTGCGAGAAGTTGGCTAGTTACTTGAAATTCGTTAATTAACTTTTTAATTCATGAAAATAGACATATGGTTCCAATTAGAAATTCGCTCAGCGTCGTCGAAAACCCCTAAATCAGTCATTTTCAGAAAGACTTTGAGCGCGTGAGAAGCGTAGTAGTGAACTGAAGTTACCGCTCGTGGAGCAGGTACAAAGCTAGAGGTTGCGATAAGGCGCCCGTGCGATTTTTCCGTCTCTTATCTAGCCCCAGCCTTGTACCTGCTCCACGAGTGGTAACTTTAGTGCGCTACTACGCTTCTCACGCGCTCAAAGTCTTTCTGAAAATGACTGAATTAGGGGTTTTCGATGACGCTGAGCAAGTTTCTAATTGGAACCATATTTCTATTTGCATTAATTAAAAAGTTAATTAACGGATTTTAATTAATTATCCAACTTCTCCGAAGGATTAGCCACCCACATAATGTCCCCCTAGCCGTATAACTCACTTGAACAAACCGTACTAGTGCATCTTTTACGGATTTTTTGTAATAAATGTGTTCGAATTACAAATGAACACCCGGTATATATATATATACCGTATAATTGCGTGTAAGGGCCGCACCCGTGTAAGGGCCGCACCCCCGTATTTAGAACAAAGTAATGCCAAAACAAAAATACAGAAAGTATTCGTGTATGCGCCGCACCCCCTTGTTTTTGAGGCGCGCCGACTGTAATGCCACATTTCTATGAATATATTTCGCTAGGTAGCGCTAGCCACCGCCCGAGCACGTAGCGGCACGCGTCGGTATCCCCGATATTTGCTCTCCACTCATCCGTATCACCGCATGGCAAAATGGCTGTCGACCTCGATCGTGGTCGGCCGCACTGTCGGGATGCATTTATGTTGCAGCAAGGCATTGAGAAAAGATCCGAGCTCAAGGCATCCTGGACTAAGGACGCCTCCCGAAGCTTCTTTTGCTCAATAAAGATGTTTATTCTCTCTCTTGTCTGCCTTTTCGCGCAATCTCAGAGCTATGGGCAAGTACCACTTCAACAGTCATACGGGATTCAAGTCGAAAGTTGCCGCGCATGCTATCAGGTACGGCAGAAAAAAAAAGAAAAAAAAAGATACGTATTGCGCAGTATGTAGACTAATTAAATCCGACTGACGACTGCGTCCGGATTCCGGAGTGAAGGCGTTTCCGACCAGTGCAGCCGAGCGCGCTCATGTACGTTCATTTCAAAATGTGGATACAGATTTTTTTTTTTATTCGTGTATGGGCCGCACCTCGAAAATTGGCCCTCAAATCGGGAAAAAATAGTGCGGCCCTTACACGAGTTTATACGGTATATATATATAATGACATCTTGGGGCTAAGTAGGCTGTAGGCGTATTTTATAGAAGTAGACGCCACCGAGGGTCAAACAAACTTGGAAGGTTTAATTCAACATGTATACATGTTGAATTAAACCTTCCAAGTTTGTTTGACCCTCGGTGGCTTCTACTTATATATATATATATATATATATATTATATATATATATATATATATATATATATATATATATATATATATATATATACAGAAGTATTACCTCCGAAAGGGGATGTTGGCAAAAAAAAACCTTGGCCTCTTTTTGCAGAAGCACCTTTCTGGTGTTCGCCTTCAACAGACATTTAGGGTTTCCAACTCCATTGAATTGATATCACGTATCAGTCCCCTACACTTATCTACCAGGCCATTTGCCATGTTTTCACTAGACATAAAAGATATGTAGTATAGCTTAGACCCAAAAGTACTCCTAGAATATGATTCGGATGCTATTTACGAGCGTGGGATTTCTGATTTTAATCTGGTGTTTCAGTGACAGGTTTCGTGGACTTAACAGCAGTTTACCTTCAGTCCACCCTGGTAGAATATGAGGGGAAGATCTTCAAGCAGAAGAAAGGACTCTGCATGGGGTCCTGTCTAGCCCCTATTCTCAGTGAGGTATACGTTCTGTTTGTTGATAGGGCCGTTAAACAGCAACTGGAAGCCACGTCTGATGGTTGCCCTTTAAATTTTTTTTATAATCACTTAGTCATACGTGAAAGCTGGGATTTTTCTGAGAGAATCATGAAAGCCTTCACTTCCTGTTCGTCAGGGCTCACTTTCACAACGGAAGATCCTTCGCCCGAGGGTTTACGATACCTAGAGATCCGCCACCACCCTGTGCTATCAGGGCTATACTAGGAATTTCAACAGATATCGAAAAAGCCGGTATTACCCTTCACACGTTTTCATTCTAAAACGGTTAAACTTGGCACTATCGACTCTCTTCTCGCCTCTTTTTTTACAAAATCATGTCGTCACCTTTCTGAAAGAAGCTTACATTAACAAGATCAGAGGCTTGTCAAGGCTGGTTATCTAGCGGATCTTCTGAAAGTTACCCTGCAGAGATTCCTTCTTGGCCGTCACCGGAAAAAACAAACAAAAAAACACTACAACAAGAAGCAATAGCGGGATGGTTTTGCCGTTAATTCATACGTTCATATTCAGCGCATCGGCTAAAAGCAATTGGTTCCAGGGACAACGTCAATGTGGTGCTTTTCTGCCAAATGCGCCTTAAGCAGCTTTGCCAAAAAGTGAACACGAGCGAGAAGCCTAAAGGATTCACAGTCAAGCGTGCAAGTAAGTTCCTCCTATTTATTATTTATTTGTTTATTTATTCCTGAATACTGTTCACCCCAAGTATGGGGCTTTAACGGGTGTGGGGTATAGAAGAACAGTGAAACATACAACATCAGGACTACAATACAGTACACATTCAGCGACATCTACTTAAAATAAAGGGGCTGAAATAGCACAAACATTCAATACATTACTTAGCACTGAACAAAATGAATTCTCAGCACTCGAAATCTACAGCTTAGCATAAATATTATAACTACTATTTATCAGTCCAAATCGCACATATTCAGAAGGGCGCTCTCAAATTCCTCTAAACGGTCCAATGACAAAATATTTTGTGGGAGATTATTCCAGTCTTTTAGAGTTCTAGGGAAAAAAGAAAACCTATAAACGTCAATATTACATTTTGGCACTTCAAGCTGATTGGTGCTAACGTATCTGAGTTCTCTCGAAGCGCGATGTGTTACTCTAGAATCCGGGTGAATGTTATACAGGTGATGCGAAAACATGAAGAAAAACTTAAGTCGAGCAATTGTTCGACAGACGGAAAGTAAGGGGAGATTGAGGCTGTTCAGCATATCTGTGACAGAATCAAGTCGCTTGTATTTGGATAGAATAAATCACACCGCCTTCCTCTGAACTTTTTTGAGTTCACCAATTTGATGTTTTCTATAGGGGTCCCATACCGATGCAGCGTACTCCAAGGTAGGCCTAATATGCGTTGTGTAGGCCATTAACTTCACTTTAGGCGGAGCACTGTTCAGATTACGTCTTAAAAACCACAGCTTTTTCGTTGCTTCGTGACATATTTCATTTATGCGCTTACTCCAACTTAAGTCTTTAGAAAGTGTCACACCCAAGTGTTTAAAACTATCAATTTCAACCAAAGGACTCCCATCAAGCTGGTAAGTAAAAGAAAGAACATTCGTAGTTGTTGGTAGTTGATTCGTGCAAACGCTGTTTTTGGTGTATAATTTTCACTTCCATTCGATGCCCACTCCTGTAGAGAGCAAAACGGATGCACCTTAATCTGCGCTGGTCGTCTTCCTCCCTAAATTTTTGAAATATACCAGATCAGAATATGCCGAGAGCAGAAGGTTTCTTCAGTTCCTTTGGGGTGTGATAAACAATAGATAGGACAAACGGGCAGCTGCGTCAATCACAGGCTCGGCAAGCACCACGTGGACGTTTCAAATGTTTCGGCAGACTCTTTTACTCCCATTGTCATTCACTCCCGCACGTGCAGTGGCTGTGTTACGAGTTTAGAGCAAACGAAGATTTTTGGAGAGCAAAATAACAGGTTTAGAGAAAAAAATATATAATCCTTCAGCATAAATTCAATTAATAATAATATTCTACCGCCTTCTAATATTTTAACTAAGGATGAGATGAAATTTCTTACTGCGGAATTGGCATAATTGCATGTCATCTTCCATTCGATAATAAACTATTTTTCTGACTCCGTTTATTCTGTATTTAATCTATCGGTTTTTGTTTTTTTTTCTCCCTTCTGGGCAGGGGTGCGTTGAAAAATACTCCGTTAGGAGATTCACTGTATCTGTGTTGTTGCGAGTTGAAAAAAGTGTCCGTCGTTTTTTTCTTTTTTTTTTGTCTTAAGTGTATTATTCTTTCTGTCGTGTTTGTACAATACGAATTGTGCTGTTCTTTAGATACACACTTCCTGGGGTTAGCATGCTTAGAACTAACGAAGACATTACTCATTTCAATTATTAGATAATCCCTTCTAAATTTGATGGAAGGCTACATCATACTCTAGAAAGGGAACTGGAATTTATGCAGGGGTGTAACGGCTGCGCCATTTGCGCCATTTTGCGCCAGACGCATTTGTCTGCGCCATCCTGCGCCATTTTGCGGGAACTGCGCCACAGCCAAGACCTCGCGCCATTGTGCTCCAAATCGCACAACGTGCGCCAAAAAAAAATATATTTTGTCTTGGTTTCGGTTTTTATCGACTTGATTGGCAACAATGAGCGCGTTTAGCGTGGTCGGCCTTGCAATTTTTTGTTCCGTTTATTTTCCCTGTGTATCCCGAGTCGGAAGCGCGCGAAAATTCCAAGCGCTGCATCACCTGCGACTAGATTCTTATTCTTCAACCATAAGCGGTTCAGGAAGTCGGCCGAGGTGAGGTCAGATTGCCTGAGGCTCTGCGGCCCGGGTTCCGGAACTATGTCGAGCGCGTTGGGGTTGTGCTATAAGCAGTGCTGGTTTGCATTTTGAGCAGCTGAAAGCCACTCAGAAAATATCGAGGACACTATCTTCAGAAACATATGGTACTTTCTTTTTGGTTCTCACTAAGGCCAAGTTTTCGCATCTGTTACACTGTTATCCCATCTATACCTAGGTTCCGAACCACTCATGTTCATCTGCGCTGCTAAGCACAATTGAAATTGCTCCCGTGCTTGTCTACGACACAAGCTGAAGTGCAGTGAAATCTGATCTGAGCTGCTCATAACCTGCTCCAGAATGTAGTTTTAGCTGCTCCCAACCTGCTCCAAAACAGCTGTTTCAGCTGCTCCCGTGGCTGCTCCCAAGTACATTTCATGAGTCCACCTTTGTTATAGAGACTATAAATAAATTATGAATAAACACTGATTAGTACGCTTGATATATGCTTTCCAGTTGTTTTCTCAGGTGCATACAAATTGCCACAATTATTTTTTGTAGCGTTCGTTTAACACTTCTGCACGTGCTTGACACATTCTTTTGTTTCTGCTATAAAAAGATGGTAACAGACGGGCAGCTCAAAACACGCGAGAGGAAGAAAGCCACCAGTATCTGGATCGCTGTCTTCTACGCTCCTATATTTTCCACTAATTGTTTGTGAATACCAGTCACACCCTGTAAACATGTGACATTACAGAGGCTCAGACCACCAACCGGTTCGTTAGAGCCTGCAAGGAGCACCCGGAGGCCCTTTGGATCCTACGACCTCAACTGATGTCTTACTCGGACAAGCCCAAGCCTAGTTAGGATCCTTCCCCCGAATGCCGTAAAAAGGATGCTTCTGCCTAGGATACACTACACCACGTATGTGCCTCATCCCAGCAAAACGACGAAAATGGAACGGAAGAGGGAGACGATTAATGCATCTCCTCAGAGTCTACCATCATCGCCGATGTTCACGAAGATGGTGATATAATGGATGACTCGCCTGGTAACGAAGACGGCTTTATCCTCGCGGAACATCACCACAAGAGAAGCACTGCCGGGCTTCTCTAGTGGCGATCTACCCGTTGGAGGCCTGATTGTATTGTTACAATTCTTTAACTTCATCCGGAAAACTAGCAAGGTCCTCGGAGAGTACTGTTACTCCATGGAGTACCAGTACTCCTAATCCCGAAGAATGTTACTCGCCGCCTACGGCAGTGAAACCTTTTTCATCTAAGCAGTGCGATCAACGCAACTGCAGGCGTATAAGTATAACGCCATCATTTCACAGCACGTGGAGGACTTGGCATCGAAGTCGCCGAACAGTTTACCGCCAATAGACTGCTGAAAATGAAAACTCTCTGCGGTGTTGTAGTTCATGCATCCGTGTTCACCGCTTACCTTCAGAAGTACGGGCTTTTCTAGGGCGTTCAGCGGTGGTACTCCGACATCCATCCAGAGGGAGTCATCGCTGTCCGACGTCTATTTCAGAGGCATGGTGAACCAGGAGCCCCAGCTACACCGACAAATAAGGTTTGCCTAACCTTTCGTCCGAACACCGAGAGACCAGCCCAACTAAATCTGGGCTTTACAAGACACAACTTAACTGACCACGTGGTGGCACCACCACGCTGCTTCAAGTGCCAAGTCATAGGCCACGTTGCGAAATGCTGCAAAGGAGAAACCAAGTGTAAGAAATGTGGAAATCAACACGACATAACAACTTGCTCAAAAAAGACCGACGCCAGATGCGCCAACTGCGAGGATCCACACCCCGCAGACTACGTAAACTTCCCTATCACGTACAAAGACATTCCTTCGAGGGCCGAAACAAAGGAAAGAAGCAGCAGATTTCACAGCAAGTCCAGGTGACTTTCCGTTCCTCATTTGATGCCTCAACTCAGAAACCGCCCCAGGTACCACCAGCTCTAGAACCCGCGAAACCAAAGAAGAGGACAAATAAAAAATCGAAGAAGTCTGCGTCTAAAGGATCTGCTTTCTCTATATCAGATGAGACCCTTAATTTGAATGACCAACAGGCTGGATCATCACAGCAAAATGCTCCGCCTGGAGGCCTGTAGAGCTTCACCAGCGTCTTTACAAGTAATCTAGCTCAGAAATCAAGGATGATGAAAGATACTCAAACTCGTCCACCCCTTCCACGAAAAAGTGAAATCACTTACAGTTCCAAGAACACAATTGTAAGAATTTTCTTTACAACTATTAAAGAAGTCAAGGAAAGTCTGCCAGAAGGAGAAGTCAAAGTTGCCCTTAAAAGCATATTGTGCTTAGAAGCCCTTTTTTGCGCTTTAATAAAAAAAAAAGCCTTCCATCAATGTTGACAAACAGAAACACACAACAGTGTATCATGGCCACACAGATCATGTTGTACCCACGATCCTACAATGGAACTTCAGAGGACTGCAATAAAACATTTCTGAGTTATCTTTATTAGAGATGGGAAAAACGGCTCACTTCAGTGAGCGGCTCGGAACGGCTCAGCTCACTGAAATGAACCGGCCCATTTGAACGGCTCACCGGCTCACTTCGGTGACTGGGTCGCTCAGGAGCAAGCCGGATCTTTTTGAGCCGCTCCTTTAAAGAACGAGTGAGCCAGAGTGAGCCGTGGTTCTTTCGGAGAGAGAAAGTCCGCTCTCTCTCGTTCACTGAGCCGTGCCCGTAGATGTCCCGAACCGTACTGTCGGAGCTGGGTGGCCAGGTCCACGGATGGCGCCGTTTGTTGAGCGCCGTTTGTTGAGCACCGATCGTGCATCGTGTGCTGGTGCGGCGCTTCGAAGGTACCAGTGAACTACTTATAACACTGTTATTCTACTCATGCATATATCCTTTTTTCAAAGCAGTATAACTAGACTGCATAGCACAGATTACACTGCAGCCTGTGCTATGCAGGCCCAGCTTTTCAACAAGATGGCGCTTGTTGTCGAGAGGCGCTCAGAAAACGGCAAAATACTAATTTGAAACCATCGATAGTGGGCTATCGATGGGAATAGGCGCGGGCAGGGAAGAGTTAAACGAAATGCCTGAAGACATTCGTTGGCATTTCTGTCGAAGCGGGTAATCAGGCATAACAGCATGTGAGCGAGCTCGAGGTGAAGGAGAGCCGTGAACCAATGAGGGGTTAATCCCCGCATGGCTACCATACACTCTTAGAAAAAAGGGTCAGTATAGTCCTACCCTAAAGGGAGGAACGCTCTTGATACATATGTTCCTTCAGAAAGGGAGAAACTTTCGTCCCTAAAGCAGGGGAGCAAAAGTTCCTCCGTCGCCTGCATCTCATTATGGCGGCCACGAATCTAGCAAATCGAGCTCAATAAGGCTTAACGAGAACACTACGTCTACTGTACGGAGCAAGAGGAGCAGCAAATAAAAACGTAACACGAGCTTTCCGCGAACTCTATTTATTTCCGAAGCCGGCTTCCCCCTGCAGGTAAAGAAACTTACGTTTCGAAAGCCTGCAGTCACTCAGTCTTCTCATCGTCAGCACAGCGATGTTAAACGGAGACAACCGGCACCCAGTTCGCGCACTTTATGTCTTACCTTTGCTATTCCTCGAGCCACAATTCCTTCGTCAATCGTTGCGTCAACCGCACACCACGGAGGAGTGATAAACCATTCGCCCGCGACACTAAACGCCGCTCTTAAAAAAAGCAAATCCCAAGCAGCGTCTTGGCTCATTTCAGCACGGTAACACGAAATTATGGCGTAGCCGCGTAGCGTAAAAGGAGGTTAAATCACTTGCCACCAGATGGCAGGGTCAAGCAGTGTAATTGTAAGTAGCTAGGCTAGGGGGCGCTAGGTACCGCCCAATTCATGTTCTACAAAAAAAATATTTTATTTTCTCACGCCACCATAGCGCTTCGGGATCTTCGGGAGCCCCTATTTACACACATGTAGACACATTAGGCACAATGTAAGCATCAGCTGAACATACATTGAGCGTATACACATGCGTCGCACATACAAACATCAATACAACAGCACACTAACCCGATCACTACTCCCGAGCTCTGCGTTTCAGTCTTTTATACTGGTCGTTTTGAACGTACGGAATTTTTCGGTGACTCCCTAAGCAATAAAAAATATTCACAGCATGGTGATTTTTTTTTTCAGCAATGTCATACATCTGAGAGTATTTTTAATGGCTCAGGGGATGAATCTCTTATTAAAAAGAAAACGCTCGATCATGCCGTAATTATTTGAAAGCCAATAAATCGAGCCGCTCCAATGCGGTTCCAAGCCATGAGTTCGTTTCCCCGCACGGCACTTCGTAGCCACTATTTATATTGTAGTGTTTGTTTTTCTACTTGTGCTGTTCGCGCACGGCTGCAATTGCCGTCTTGAATTATTCTCTGTAGAGCAGATATTCACCCAGCTGGAAGTGATGCTTCACGGGCAGAGAAATCGGTTTTCGATCAACTTGAATGCAGTCAAAGCCGCGACTTGCGGCAAGTGTACGAAGCTATGCCAGCTACGCCGTGGCGAGCTCGAAAACTTCTAGCGCTCATTCCAGCGCGCCACTTGGAGGGCAGTTTCTCCAGGAATCATAGTATATTTAAACAGCAAAATAAAGGGTAGCTTTTTTTTTTCGATTTTACCTACGTTTCTTTTTTAATGCTAAAATTCCACAACGTAAATGTACTTATTTTCCGTCATGATTTCGTACTGTTCAGTCCTTTCCCCAGAGCGCAATCGCTCTCGGGGACGAGACAACCGGCAGTCACATTGGCCACTGTACGATATGAGCTTACTGTTCAGACCAGCGTTCCAACATGACTATCCGCACGTTGATCGATTGCACCTAATCCCTCAAGTGGTATTAAACTTTTTAATGTAAAGCGGAATGTCAACCTGCGACACCCCGCCCCCTCCGATCACGGCCTGACCAGCGGCATCAATGCCCTACAGACAGTTTACGTCATCTCATCTTGTTACACCACTGATACGCGAACACACGGTCACATCGGCGATAATTCCAGTCATTTCACTACGCACAACACTGCCATCACGATGTTGCTGCTATGTTGCTGACACGCAGAAATACAGAACCACGTTGAACGCCGGTTGGCACTCGGCACGGAAAAACAGAATCGAATTCAGCACGGAAGGCACCCAGGCAGCCGGCAGGAAAACCTGCCTGCCTTGGACGCAGTTCCTGCGATTTCCATAACGTCGAAAACGTCGGCACAGTTCCGCGTGGTTCCGCTACTGTAGTTCCGCGTGGCAATCCAGAAACGGCCATCTTAACCAGTGTACGTAGCGCTGCTGGCACTGCTCCGGAACTTCGCAGTTTCTAGCGGCTTCGTGTGCTCGTTTGATAAAATTAGTGGTAAAAATGTCAATGTAACCGAAATGTTCTGCACGTTTGGACTAGAAGACGGAATTACAGGCGGCCTTCGCTGCCACTGAAGCTCAATCAACTTAACAACATTTATTAAACAACGTGCGCGACGTGCTCGAAAAACGAAACCGAAAGAAGAAGAGTTGGGAGGGCGAAAGCTTTCTCCCGTCTGCCTGGAGAAGGAGGAAAATGTCTCGTTCCTCCCTTCTTCTCATGTCCGCTTGGAGTCGCGCCGTTGCTACCTTTTTCCTCCATTTTTTCTTAGAGTGCGCTGTCGAAAACTCTACGGGAAAAGAAACGACTGAAGGACCGACCTCGTCGTCTTGGCCCCTGCGTCAACGGCTTAGCTCCAACCTGGGTGCCCAAATCCTGTTTATCAAATAGCGTGCTGATGAAGCTTGTAGCAATGATATTTATATAGTTTTCCTTGGCGTCGGTGGATAATAAGGACCTTAATTTCCCTTCCATCGGTCTGGGTTTTGTCTATTTTTGTTTTGACAAATTAAAAAAAAGAAAACTAACAAAGCTAGACAAAAAAAAACTTCGTTTCTTTACAGGGATCGAACCCTCGACCCCTTGATCAGTAGCACGATGTTCTACCCCTGCACCAACTGTACAAACAGGAACCTGCGCTGATCCTTTCGTCTTACCTTCCGTTCCTCCCTTCTCAGGAGGGCGTGTCCAACGCAAGGAGGAACTGTCACTTTTGCTACCTTTCTCCTCCTTTTTTTCTTAGAGTGTAGGCTCCGCAGAGGCTCCGTCGACGCTAGCGCCAAAGCCCCATTCAGTTACGGCCCTAGCAGGAAGGTGCCACTTATGTCAACAAAAAGCCTGTTTTCGTCGTCATGGTAGCAGGAACGGAATAGAGTTGCTTTCCCGCACTACTAATAGATGGCGTGCAAATCGCACCCGGCAAAAGACCCGGCCAATGCCCAGCTCTGACCCGGCTCTGACTCGGGACTCGGCACGGCTGACTGAACGAGAGAGAACCGGCTCCCAAAAGAACCGCCGCTTACTTTTACTGAGCCACGGCTCACTCGCTCTTTAAAAAGAGCGGCTCAGAAGATCCGGCTCGCTCCTGAGCGACCCATCTCTAATCTTTATATCCACAGCGGGTTCCCATCCCAATATTGGCTCTCTTGGAGGTAGGGCTTCCAGATAACCGTTCAATATCAGAACCCAAAGTCTACTGCAATTCTTCAATCACAATATTTCCTAATAGATGTGCTGCATTGTATATTCGCCAAGAGTTACGTCAGTGTCAAGTTGTAACTGACTCTTTGAATACTGCTGATGCTGAATTCGTTGCTGTAAAAGTATAATTTAAGAAATCTACCGTCAAAGTTATATCCATCTACATCAGACTTCGGAGGGACTATGGCATGATGGACACCGAAAAATTGGTGCAAGCAGCATAAACCTGGTTTGATAGTGTGTGGTGATTTTAACGCACACCATACGGTTTGGGGCAGCGAATCAATTGGCAACCGAGGTCAAATGCTTGAACAATTATTTTTGGCAAGGGAACTTTCTGTAGCCAACACAGGTAACCGAACGTTCTCCGAGTCACCCTCTACTTTTCCTGCTCTAGATGCGACAGCTCATGATCCCACCGTTAAGCGTTCTTGGAAAATTTTACCGGCCACCATGAACAGTGATCATTTTCCCATTTGGATAACTTTTCCAGGGTGCAGGAAGTCAAACACGAAATTGTATCGAGTCATTATATGGGACGACATCCGCAGTTCCATAAGTAAATCAACAGCTCCTATTATCACAACCATACTTTGCGCCCTGATGCTAAGCACTAAAGTCGTTCATTTGCCGGAACACTTTTTTTCTCCTGACTTAAACTTCCTAAACCTTATGGCGGCTCGCCGAAGAGCTCAGCGTCATCTGCAACGTCACCCAGGTTCGTCCGAACGCAGGGCGTTTAATCGTATCTACGCTACACTTCGAAGATATGCCAATCACTTACGGCGGGCACAGTGGTGGTCCATCTGCAAAGAACAAAGCACACACACACACACCTCGAAGCAAAATCTGGAAGGTTATCTGATCCCTCATTGGAGATAGATGTCCCATTCGACTTTTCGAAACTCTCGTTCTCGCACTGACTAAATTATTAAAAGAACTCGCAGAAGATTTTGCTTACATGTACGAGGGCGAACGTACCGTATTACCGGTACCACCCACCGCAAATGCAGCCAGCAATGACATGGAGGATGCTTTCACTAAAGAAGAACTGACAGCAGCATTACACCAATGTCGACAACACAGTGCTACAGGACGAGACGGCATATCCTACCAGGCTCTTCAGAATCTACGCATTGGAGGCTTCATTGTATTGTTACAATTTTTTAGCTTCATCTGGAAAAATAGCAAGGTCTCCGAAGAGTGAAAATTGTCCATCATGATACCAATCCTGAAGCTTGGGAAGCCATCATCTGACCCATGCTCATATAAACCCGTGGCCTTGACCTCATGCGTTGTCAAATTAATGGAACGAATTATTCAATACAAAATGACGCGGTTTCTGGAGAAACATAACTTGGTACCTAACGAGATGACAGGTTTTCGTCAGGCTGTCTCTGTGGCAGACATTATTCTTGACCTAGTCGAAAGCGTATAAAATGCTAGAGCTCAGCGACAAACCACACTTGCGATATTTGTTTACGTGGAGAAAGCTTTCGTCACAAGAAATTGCAGGTATCCTTCAGCGGCTTAGTCGAGGTATATGGCTTAGTCCTATAGGAATCACGGGCTGCATTCAAACCTTTCTGGCCAATTTTTTTGCATGGTCGACAGTTTCAGGTTCGTCTTTGAAATACACTGAGCAAGCTCCATCGAAACCATAGAGGCCTTCCCCAAGGATACATACTAAGCCTTGTACTATTCGATATCCCCATGACTAGACTGCCAAGACCAATAACACGCGGACAGGTAACGATCAACGTTTCCATCTACGCAAATGGCATCTGCCTATGGGTCAGCCACTTGTGACGCGATGTGCTTCGTCGATCATTGCAGCCAGCCATGACGTCTGTTCAGCTGTATCTGGCTAAAGTCGTACTTCGAATTTCGGTAAGCAAGACAGCCTACATGGTTTTTCCACGTGTCCACAAACGATCATGCCCGGATATTGATTTATATTTGAATACTAAAATTATTCGTCGGGTCAGAAAATATCGCTTTATGGGAGCAACTCTCGACGCGAGGCTTCAGGGGAAACCACAAGCAGATGCCTTTGCCACAACGTCAAGTGGATTCACAAACGCTGTCTGTCGCCTCGGTGGTCACTCATGGGAGAATTCTCGATCTTCAATGTGCTGTTTACTTGACACTGTTGGGATGGGACTTATGCTGTACTCGCTTCCATATTCTCGGCCTTCAAACACCCAAATTTTACGTCTCGAATGCATTCAAGCACATGGCATCCGTAAGGCACTGGGCGTATTTCGAGCAGCATACAACAAAAAAGTGTACGCTGAGAGCAACACACTGCCTCAACTGCTGCGTATTAAAAGAAAAAAGCTTTATGCAACCGTTAATACGACTGCATGAGTCAAATACACGAACTGCCCTTCTACATCATTTAGAAGCGAGAACTGAGTCCAGATACAACCACCTTTTGCAAACAGTATATGTCTTGGACCCATCTCTTCGTAGCATAAAACTACCGGAACACATGGAAACCCTCTTTGGCACCAGCGCTCATTCGAGTAACGGGAACATTTACCAGGCACTCGAAATCTTCGAAGAATTGCGGAAGAGGCTCTCGAGCTGCGGTACCAGGGAGCGCTCCAAATTTTCAGTGACAGCTCGGTGCACCGAGGCCGACGAAACGCAACTGCCGCTTTTGTCATCCCAGCGATGAAAATTTAATGAAGTGGCGTATCGTCAAGATCCGTTGAAATAGAGGCCACCAAAAATACTTTCTTCACACTTTCTGAAACTAACGTAGCCTGGTAAGCAACAAGCTATCGTTAAAACCGATTACTGCACATTCTTCAGAAGGCTTCCGTCACCATGAACTCGTGACGAACAAGTTATGAAAATTCTAAATCTACTGAAAACCTACGCAGAAACAAGCCTCATAGAACAGTTTCAATGAATACCTTCACATGTTGGAGTTCTTGGGAACACCAAAGCTGACCAACTAGCTGGAGATGCACTTAATCAAGTCCCCTCATTACAAAGTCCTCTAAATTTAAGGACTCGCTTGGCACATATCGAAAGTCTCGCTCCTTCAAGCCGAACGGCATACCAGCCCTGCATCACCAAGGGATTTCCTCGTGCGAACAACGCCCTTTTAATGCGTTTGCGCAGCAATAGTGCCTTTACAACATATTTTGTACATAAAATTGGTGTGGTGAACAGCTCAATTGTGTACAAAGTGCAATGCAGAAGAAGCGACTGAGCATCTGTTGCTTCATTGAGGGGATTACGAAATACTGCGAAGTGATTTTTTTTTTCCAAAAGTCCGCAATATTTGGCACCACAGCGCCGGAATGCGTACGCCGACGCCGTAAACTTTAGCGACTACTTCTCGACTTCCTGACCTCTACCTGCCTATTCAGCAGACCTGTAACAGTCCTTCGCGGTTATGCGTCCTGCTGGGAGCAGAGGACCCTGCCCCATCGGAGTCAAGCAGGCGCATCTGTTTGTGTGTGTGTGTGTGTGTGTGTGTGTGTGTGTGTGTGTGTGTGTGTGTGTGTGTGTGTGTGTGTGTGTGTGTGTGTGTGTGTGTGTGTGTGTGTGTGTGTGTGTGTGCGTGTTTTATGCATTCGTAACACGCATCGTAACTTCCATTTCTTTTATATTTTTCGTCCACCTTTTTTCTCTCTGTCCACTCTCTTCTCATTGTCTTATTTCATTTCTGGGAGAAACAGTTGTGCAACCCCTGCAAGAACATCTCCCTCCCCTCTACGACATCCCCCCCTCCTCAAAACACGCGCTTGATTTTCACTTTGAGTTAAAGGGGCAGTGCAACAATTTTAGGGTGGAAAGAATTTGAAGTTTGTATTTTTTATATTGCTTATTGTTCCACAAGTAAACGTAGACATGAATCCTTCCCCCTAAATACAGCGATTCCGTTGCATAATTGCCAAGGAAAATATTATTTGCCGAACTGCAGCCGCCTGTGGCGGTTGTAGGAACCTCTGTGTGACGTACTCTGGGGGATGTCGTTTGTAAGTCAGCGATTTGTGCTAATTTGGGCTCAATTTGACGCTATTTTTTTAATCTTGTCGTTTGAGCATAGAGTAATGCGTGAGAAGTCTATTACTATCTTTAAAATTTATGAACTTGTCGTGGCGCCATTTACCGGAAGTCAACAAACCCATGCACCCTGCGCAGCCACCCTCCCCGTCATTCCCGGGTTTGTTTGTGCTGAATCTCAGACAGCATCTTGCTTCCGCGTGCGTGGGAGCGCTTTAACGATGACGAAAAAGAAGAAGAGTCACGTGAGCCAACGCACGAACGATGATCGAACTGCTTGATCTAGCCAACGGTCTGCCGATTTCCCGTTTTCTGCCAAGAGCACACCTTGTGTAAATATTTGTACATAAATTAAAGAGCTTCAGCGACGTGTCGAGTAAAGTCTAGCCGTTTGGTTTTTTCGAGGAGCAGGTAAGAGTCTAAACTATCGTTTTCTCGTGTTTCTCGACGTACGATCATATCGTCCGCCGCGATCACAGGCGGTGCCTACCGGGCGCGGTGTTTTGTTGTGCCCTGGCGGAATCCTCTGTTCGTAAACCGAAATCTCCTCTATCATCGTCTACCGCGTGAGGAATCCCTCAGGGGTACCTGGGGTCAGAGGCCAACACGCCATGACGCCGTGTTGGTCAAGAACGCGGTTGACGCGGTGTGCAGAATCACAGAATGAGTGCTGGAGGACCAACAAACAGAGGTCACAGAGCCCACCCGGAAGTGTATGTCACTTCCGGGTGGGCTCCCCCATAGATGTCACTGCGCACGTGACTCGGAAGTACTCTGCCGCCGATGCACAAGTTGAGAGGCGCCGAAAACTTTGATCCTTTCATTATTCCAACTAGAAGCTAGCGCACGGAAGCAGAAATGGTTTTCTGTTCTTGGAGTTAGAAATGACCGAGACCAACACCCTCAAGTATTTGGCTGAAGTTCGAAAATCGTTGCACCCACCCTTTAACGCGCCCAAAGGCAACCAAATTGAACTGATGAAAACACAGTGAAGCAACAAGATATTTCCATGGACAGTGAGGCACCTAGGTGGTTGTTTCCGACGAAAACAAAAAAATCCTACAGTAATAAATAAAAATTGCTCCATCTCACAGGCAAAACAGTAGTAAAAGAAAAAACGGTAGAAACGAAGAAACAAAAAACCGTCGGTGAAACGCAAGGAAACGCGACCCACGGAATCAGTCCTGCTTTCAGCGTAGGGGTGCCATTATTCAAGAGTATCTTTCTCCTTTAGTGGCCGAACGTCAAGTTCAGAATGAGGTAGCCTCCTTTTCTCCTTTATTTTCTGTACGTTCCCATTCTTTTCACTTCGTGTTTTTTTTTCGGGACTATTACGCATGTGCAGCGGGAGAAATGCGAATCCAAAAAAAAAAAAAGACGAGAAGTAAAAAAATAAAAAAAGAGAGAGAAGGCTTTCTTGCCGTTCGCGAAATATTTATGTATAGGCTTTAGAATAAATCTCCTTTCATCGTTTCCCGAAACCATCTACGCCCTTCATCACTCGCCCTTTGCACCCCCCCCCCCCTCGCTTCCTCGCCGTCTCTTCCACACCGCACACACATAAATCCGGGCACAGCTCACGCCCGGCGCACGACAAACAAGCCGCCACAAGCGCAGGAAGCCTAGGCGCAATGGGAAGCGAGCGAGCGCGCGCGCGGGTTTGGAACATAACATTGCGGAGCAGCCTACAAACTCAAAGAACAATTTGGAAAAGAATCGCCTCCGCCTGTGTCTCTCCCTGGCCCATATATCAAACGGAAACAGAGTTCTCGGTTCTCGCATTGAAGAATGTAACCCCTCGATGCTTACGCGAGTAATGATAAGTGGGCAAAGTAAAGTAATCCGGTGACGCCACTGTTGTATAACGGTAGTAATAGGAATAAATGTATGAGAAAGAGGGAGAGCCGAAACAAAACGAAATTGAGTATTTTTTTTTATTTCTTTCCACCAAAAGAAAATTATTTACCATATTTGTGTTTGTTTAAAATGTATTTTAATAAGAACAAAGGAAAGACTGAAAGAATTCTGGAGAAGTTTCAATCGGGAAAACACATTAGTCACTCGAACGTTGTTGACTTTGGAGAAACAGGAGTGAAGAGGCGAAATAAGAAATTTGGGACAGAACAGGTTTATGGTTAGGGAAACCAAACAAAACGGAACACAAAATTTCCTTCTTAAAAGTTTTTATTTCCAGGGTAAATTTAAACCAAGGATGGAATGACGTTCCAGCAGGAGTTGGTACGGGTAATGAGCAAGCAATACGAGGTAAGCAATATTGGCTGAGCGTTTATGCAGTCCACAATAAGAGTTGCATTGATGTGATCCCGCGTATTGTTTTGGCCCCGCGGTGAATCCGAGGTGAGGTGTCAACACACGGATTCCAAGTAGGCGTGTTCGAATCCCGGCTGAGGTGTCCGAAATATGACGGAGGCTTATCCCGAAGAAGGTTTCTCGAGAATAAGTTTTTGGTTGAACATCTAAAATAATCCTCAGTCGTTGATTGGGACGAACTAGATATCCTTCGTTGGCTTGGTGCCACGTAAACCTCCCAGTTTTACGTTACCTGCTAAGACTGCCTTCAGTGGTTGGTTCTGTCTACTTACTACGACAGTATCTATACAGTTTTTCTTTGCAATATTTGTCGAATTTCCCACTGAAACTTTCCTAGTTTTGCATACTGCCCACAAGAGACGTCCGCATTTGCTGCATCACCTTCCAGTGCTAGGCGCCGGTGTTGCAGGCTTGTGACACATCGCGGGAGAGCACCGGGAACTCTAGTTAGGAAACCTGACTTCGGATTTTCTTCAGGTTCGGTCGCCAGGAGCATATTAAGGATTGAAAACTTAATTCTTACAATTACTACAGCCATAAGAATTGTTAATATTTTTGCGATACGCACAACTATTAAGTAGTCTACGAGGATTGGAAGTCAAGAAAATAACGTGTTTCATTTTTGTGACGTTATCGCTTTAAAGGTATCTTAAGGACCCACTGATTTGGTAAATTTTAAACTCTCAATTTCCGAAACCTGAATTTTCAGTATTCCCTTGAACCTCAAAGATACCCTCAAGATTTACGCTTAGTGTCACAATGAGTGTATTAAATACGGATATTATATCCACTCAAAACAACAACAAAATCGTTCAGCCTTTCCACTTTCGTGAAGAAGGAAGACCAGCGGAGCTGTACTCGATACACTGTGTGCTTCTTCTTCGTCGTCGTCTGTTTTTCGCGCTGTTTCCAACGATGAATTCCCACCAACGCGCCCAACTATCCATTCTTCTATTATAGCTGGAAAGGTTGCCGCCCTCTACGAACGACAGCGGAAACCATACTGGTTGTGTGCTTGCCGCCGTCGCTTATAGATGGCGGTAGCTGTCCTGGCAGGTTTGTGTCGACATACCGGACACGATCCTGGGGAACAGGAATCTAGCCCTTAACAGCTCCGCTGTAATATTTGTTTGTACGAAATTATACGGTATCCGAGTTTTCACCATGCTTCTTTCCCTTTGCACGCGACAGGCGACACGAGCACTAAGGAGCTCATGTCGCCGAAAATACGGTGTCGGTGGCGTGGCAGAAAAGCCGGCGTCGGTGGCGTGAGCGAAAATCCTGAATGTTCGATAAGGTCATGACGTCACAGCCACATGATTTCGTTTGAGAATTTCAAACCCACAAAGCTCACGGCAAACGTGACGTCACGCTAGAATGAAAGTGGTTAAAAACATAACATGTCATGCAAATTACAGGTCGCCACATGTCTCAAATAATTTCTCTTTATAAAGTAATCCATTTGACTTAAAGAAAAATGTTAAAGCATTTCAGGCGGAATTTGAACCCACGACCCTTCGGTTTCGAGCCAGACACGCTATCAACTAAACCACGCAATTTTTGTTTATTCTTTTTTTTTAATTTTATGTTACGCAAGGCAGGTGTGCATGGCGACTGAGAAAGCGATGCGAACGGGTCTGGATAACGCTATTGCGTTGTACCGTTAAAAGCGGAGCTTAAACGCCCCCCCCCCCCCCAAGTTCTTTTGTTTATGCAAAGAAAGCAAAAAAAAAACATTCTATCAGGATACTAGTGGCATTTTTGGGCAAATAAAAATTATAATTATGGCTAGTAGTTCAGACTTTGATTTTTTTCTTGAAGCACGATGTAATAAAAACACAACTTTTGCCATTGTAGTTTCCAAGCTATAAAACACCGAAACAAAATTACTGGAATACTAACATTTTGTTCTGAAGTTTTATTCGTTTATGTTATAATAAACTCGCCGACTCATTCACCCAACGTATTACGCGATGAGCGCAAATCCTTGACAAAATATAGTCAACCTCAAAATGGCGGTTACCGAGTTTTTATGTTTTTTTTCGGTTTGCTCGAATTATAATCAAAGAAAACAT
The DNA here is from genome assembly GCA_013358835.2 of Ixodes persulcatus. Taxonomy (NCBI): domain Eukaryota; kingdom Metazoa; phylum Arthropoda; class Arachnida; order Ixodida; family Ixodidae; genus Ixodes; species Ixodes persulcatus. Next base: position 606,658 of record JABSTQ010009368.1, on the reverse strand, counting down.
CTACATACCCTTTCAATAATGGCCATAGCATTTGCGCCTATACTCCGGCTCACTAAAACCGTGCAGTACAGCCAAAGCTAGAAGGGAGAGAGTGTCCCGACCTGGTTAAGAGGAGGAAAAGAAGAAACGGGGGAATCGCAGCTCTTCTCCCTAGTTCCTCCTTTCCCTCGTCTTGAAAAGGTTGGCATACACTCTCTCCCCTGTAGCTTTGGCTGCACTGCACGGTTTTAGTTATTTGCACATTAGACTAATGATGACGTATAGACTTAGTTTCACTGCATTGCATACGACGGTTGGGACAATACAGAACGTGCACTTTGTCACATCGAACGACTAATCGTAATCCTCTCCAAAAAAAGAATGCGTACCGTACGCAGGTTCAACGACAAGTGTTGTTGTTTTTCTTTCTCGGCTTAGCGAGACTTTTGGTATTAGGGGATTAGACGAGAACTGTTGACTCTAAGGATGTTCCTCTTAAGCCCAGCCATACACAGTTGTTCTCGCATTCCAAAATGTTTACATAAAGCTAAAAAAAAAGTTAAGAAGTACAATGGCGTTGTGCCGCCAAAAGATTCTCACATCTTGTCAAAATCTAAGCGATGAGTTCTTGAGACTGTAAAATACATACTGATTCTAAATGCAGTTATTCTTGAAAAGGTAACTTGCTGTGCTTTTTTGTGACGTGATGCCTGCATACACCTAAGTGTCCTTGGTAAAAACAGTAATACACTAAAAGTGTACTTCGTATTTAAAAAGTACACTTTTGAAAGAAGCCTACTAAACTCAAGGTATACAGTTTAACTGTACATAGCGTGTACTTGTAGACAGCACTGAAAGTGCACTTGTGAATACAAGACTGGTACATGTACTTGTGGGCAAACCTGAATTGTATTGAGACTGCTATCAATGCACTAAGAATGAAGGATTGAAGTATAATTATAAAATACTTTTTGTATGTATAAATGAATCTTGAACGCACTTTAATTTCACTCTAAATTAAATTAAGTGTATTGTATATGTGCTAACAAATTACACTAGTTTACTTGACAATTATTGAGGGTACATACCTCGTCGATAAACTTTGGATCCTGTATTTGTGTTGTTTCGCTTTGTTGCTAAGCAGTGAAAAAAAATAGCCGGGAGAGGTGTGGAACTTAAAGAGGTCATGAAAAGAAAATGTATCGACCTCATTTTAATTTTCTTATATTTATTAAAGCACAAAGATGTTGTGTCCTAAGTATTGAGGCAAAATATTGCGCCAGAGGTTTACAAACCGTGTTTAAAATTCATATGTTTTGACGATTCTGAAACGACCAAACGACACTGCGTGGGAACCAGAGGCAACAAAAAGTCATAATAGGGAAAAATTCCAAATGGAACAGATATTCAAATTTATTTAGAGTTCAAAGAAATTAAAAATAATTAAACAAATAATAATTTATTGATGCTTTTATTATGTACATGATAACGCATCACGTGATTGCAATTCGGTTTCGTTTTCAGTTACCTCTGGGGTTTCTGCCACTTGGTAATAATAGCAACGGTGGCTGCTGTGGCTCTCCTTGCTGCTCGGTTGCTTGTCGTTTCTCGGCTCCTCATCCTCTTTTCGTGGAATGCTTAGGTTGCGGTTCGTGTTCATTGTTGTTCGCGTGTGCTGTCTGAGCGTGTCAGCGCCCGCCATGCCAATCGTGTGCATTGTGAGACATTGCTGCAAGACATATAGTAGCGCAGACGACATACGGTTTCATAACCTGCCGCGCGAGCCACATCGTAGGATCCTGTGGCTTCGAGCCATTGGCCTCGATGGTCTGGACGACATCGGCGCATGCGTGGGTCACGTCTGTTTCGACCGCTTTCTTCCGGAGGATTACGAGATAAATATAAAAGTGCGGCGAAGCCACGAACTAGATTTCTGGAAGAGGCTACTGTTTGATGTTACAGAAAGGATTTCGTTCAATTCCAAGGTGTCTGTATTGATAGTCATTAAGGACAGAGAGCATCTCTGGTAGCTTCCTCTCATAATGCCATGTTTATTTCTTCCCCTTCGTGGTCTTCTACCAAAGCTCAACAGCACAGTGTCTGCAAATTCTCACTGACCCATCTTTTCTCATGAAGAGCACGATTGTCATTGCCCATTAGGAATGCGTAACTGGCAAGAGGAGTTCAGTGCTCACCAAGTTTATGCGGAGGGCAAGTTCGTCTGCTTCTTGCGATGATGTCAGAACGCCGAGCTCTGATTGGTTAATTGAAAAAAAAATAGTGGGTAGGCCTCAAGGCATCTAACAATGAGTTCTACCCACTATTCTTTCTATCAAAGCCAATCAGAGATCGGCGTCGTTCTGACATCACCACAACTCTTGCGCAAGAAGCAGACGACTTGCTCTTCATACAGGAAACACACTAACTGTGTCTTTTCTAATGTCAGAGCTATCCTGGTTGCAGCCGAGCAGAGGTTTTGTGACGTGGCATTCAACAGGACATCCGGAACTGCTAAGTGAATAAGCCATGGTTAAACTCCCTCCAAGATAGTGGTGCAATAAGAAAACACACAATTCGTGTGTTCTTTCTAAGTTTCATGAGCACTGTATGTCGAAGTTTAAAAACATACTTTATTTATATCAATGCTAATGCAAGGACCCTTCCTGAAGCCACATACTGCACCCATACATCTAATGCTGCATACATTACTTGAGATAGGATGTAGCGAAAAATATTAATGATGTTCATCGCCCAATACTTTGTTCACCTGGTTTTCGCAAGTTCATAAATGGAACTTTAGTCACTTTTCCTGCAGTTTTCTTTTTTGTTCAAATAACGGCTGTGGGTTTCTTACTTGTAGAAATAGTGCGTAGAGTATATAACAGTGGAAATAACAAAGACCTTATAGCGCAGTGTTGTAACATAAAATAATATGCACTCAAAAACAAAAACAACTTTAAAAATCTGATACACTTTCCATTTTATTGCCTATGGCGTTCAGCCTAGTAAGAAATTAAAACTGTGTACCTACTGCCATTGTTACGACTCCCTCGTGCCGATTTCTACAGAGACATATCGTCTGTGCTCTCAAGTGGCCAATAAACACATGAATCTGCGCAATGAATCATTCATTTGTAAATTACTAATAGATTCATTGAAATAGAGATCTTTAAAGAGATATTTATTTCGGCTCAGGTAAGTAAATGTAAGTAGCCCGTACCGTGAAGTCCCGCGGCGCCGCGTCCGACGATGATGAGATGGCATTGTACAAATTAATTAAACACAAATGCTGATGATTTTTTGGGTCTGACAGCAACTGCTGGATCTGGATGCCTAAGTTTTTTTGTCGTTTCGTTGCAGCTGCTGTTTACGTTCGTGGTGCCGTCCTGTCCATCGCTATCGGAAAACGCAAGCACCGTCATCGGAGGAAATGTTTCATCGGCGACATTGGCTGTTACAATTGTAAACAAGTTTCCGTTATCGCGTGGCCACTCCTCGTGAACTGGGCAACACGTGTCCCCTACGGTGCAGTTTTCTTCGGACCCAACCAGTCACCATCAGGAGCCACTTCGACCTCAGTACCACAGGGTAGAAAAGCGGCTGCATCCTTCAACTTCGCCAGTGAGCCTGACAGCAACTGCTGGATCAGGATGCCCAATATTTTTGTCGTTAGGTTGCACGTTAGTAAATTGAAACACAATGAATTAAAAAGCATTTATTTGTGTTTGTTTGTGCTGACAGGCCCCAAGGCATGCTTTATGATGTATCTTGAATGTTTAGAACTGCATAGCGTTGTTACAACATATATTGAAAATGTAAGATATGGGCTGATTTTACTACTCGGTGGGGATATTGAAACTAACCCTGAACCCATGTTCAAATTTCAAGAACAGTTTCTCAACAAAGTTTACTAAATAGTTGGAACGCTTCAGACCGGAGAAACTGACATCCTCCAGGAATTGAAGGCCCGTTCACACTCTTGCGACCGAGTGAGACCGAGAGAGACCAGACCGGTTTTTGAGCCTCTTGCGATCTCTTAGGACCAGCTCCGCTGCTGGTCCTAAGAGATCGCAAGAGGCCTAAAAACCGATCTGGTCTCTCCCGGTCGAACTCGGTCGGAAGAGTGTGAACGGGCCTTTAGGCCACGAGCGCGCTGCCTATATACTTGGTCAGCTGTGCGCGCGGCAATATAACTAACTATCTCTCCTGGAGCATACATGTCGAATATATCACTAACAACGCTAATCGCTATTAGGCTATCTCAGAAGGAATTTTTCCCTTGCCCCTGTTTCACTTAAACTTCTCCTATATAAAACTTTAGTGCGTACCGAACTTGAATATGCAGGCTCTACTCAATCCATTCAAAATCGATCTGCACGTTTCATACTTCTTAACTATCACCGTACAGCCAGCGTCACCTTCATAAAAACATCTGTACATTTGCCGAACCTCTCCTTTCGTAGAAAAATATCTCGCCTCTGCTTATTTCACGAAATTTATCACTCTAACCCAGCACTTGGAACCTCATTGTTTTCAGAACCATCATTATATCACCGAGTAGGAATCCCCCTCCACCATTTATGCAAAAAGTAGGAACACCCCTCCACCATTTATGCCTCCCTCCTACCCCTGATTTCCATCGACTAGAACCACCTCCGTCCATAGTCTAACTTACTGACACTGCTGATTTAAAAACCCCACTACTAATGTTCTGAAAATCTTCCATAGCGAATTTGTACCTTGTGTTTTTTTTTTTTCTGTTTTTATTGTTCAATTTGTATTGATGTCGAAAATAATCCCTGGAGAAGGGAACCAAAAGAGACACAGGACAAACATAGATCTGCAAACACAGCTGGGTGACTGGTGCGCGATCGAAAAAATCCGCCTGGTCCGGGGATCGAACCCGGGACCTCTCCATTTCCAGGGGAGCACTCGACCAACTGAGCTAACCAGGGGTTAGACGTTAGTAGAGCAAACGGGTTTGATCTGCTGCCACCAGTCTAACTCCAACAAGGGTCTCTCGTTCTCTCGGAACGGTCTCTCGTTCGACGTAATAGGGTGTCAGCGAAAAGCTCGAAACCCAGAAGCCGACCGTGCTGTTAGAGGCGACGCTGGAGCTCAGGGAGGTCGGCCGTCTTTCAGTTAACTGAGCAAAATATCAGACGTCAGATATCATCCGGGCCGTGTTTCAAAACTTACTCGATCTCACTCTAGGGCAAGGGTTTTGTATCTGGGCGCTCTAAACCCATACCGCGTCCAGCGTTTTTCAATCATTGTTGTCGCGTGACATGACCCGCCGGGGAATCGGTGGCCGAGTGGTCTAGCGCACACCAGCTTGGAGCACGTGGAGCGAAAGCTCGCGCTGCAGAACCCAGGATCCTGGGTTCAATCCCCGCCCCTGCCCCTTTTGATCTGGATAAGAATCGTACCGGCGTGCGGTCGTGTGTCACTACTGCGTGGTGCACGTTAAAAGCCCCAGGTTAGCGGTTGTACCGCACTGGCTAAATTGCTCATCTACACCTGCGACACCAGACGCCCACTGAGGGAGACTAACTTCCGGCTGTATTAACATACACACAACCCTATAAAGCCGGTCGTGCACACAACAATCTGCTGCACGACCCGCCGGAGTAACTCGGGGTTTTTGTTTGAGATTTGGAACACAGCCCCGTTGAGATTTGAGGGCGTGACGTCATTATGGCGCCGCAGGTGGAGGGATATCTGACGCTCTGGCTGCGCCCAGTGAGTTGGGCTGCGTCACCCTGTTGTGCAGACAACGAAAAATCGCTTTTGGTTACTTATCGTGACGTGTTTGTAGAACTGATCGGGAAACTCCTCGAAAGCCTGAAATTATATTTTTTACGATAGAAAATGAATCCGGACGATCAAAGGAATGAACGTGGGGTATATAACAAAGGACAAATATTTCAAATAGACATTTCGCTCAGAATTTTGGAAAAATGTTTCACGACCCCTTTAACTAAATATATCCAAATGAGTTATGTACTTAAAGAGGGACTCACAGGTCAAGATCATAATTTCGAGACAATTGAAGACGTTGCCTGGACATTAACCTCAAAATTTTAAACTTAAGGACTCAGTATTTGTGACGTAAAAAATGAAAGCTGTCCTGCCTGCTAGTATACTCGCTCCGAGTGGCGTCGGCGTCGCAGTCGGCGTGACTGTGAGGTCACGTGACCCTCGTGACCTCAGGGGGTTATGTGATTTCACGAGGGTCACGTGACGTCACTGGGGTTACGCGACCTCACAGGGGTCACGTGACGCCACCGGGGTCACGCGACCTCATGGGGGTCACGCGACGTCACCGGGGTCATCGTGATGACGTCATCGGCATCGGCATCGTGATAGCGTCATCGGTGACGTCACCAGTGACGTCACGTGTGACGTCATCAGTGACGTTACGCGACGGCATCGTGATTACTTCATCGTCACTGACAAAGTCATCAATGACGTCACCAGTGACGTCACGCGTTCCATTATGCACCGCGCGGTTACGCCGACGCCGACGGCGACGGCGTCGCCGGCGCCGCTCAAGCCGCATAAGAGCTGCGCTCTAAAAAAACAATTTCCAAAAACCAAATTTGAAATTCTCGCGTGATCCGCGCCAGTGCAGTGAGGTGTAAGATTGAGTCATCCTGCAACTCGAGTTTCTCTCACTGCTTCGAGCCGTCCCGGCCCGAGTTTAGTGTTCGCCCGAGTCCCGCGAACAGCCGCTCTTCTCCGTGCGTGACGCCTATCGCTGTCAGCAGACGACGCTTCACTTTCCGGTTCGAAGTTCTTTCAGCGATCTCAAATTCAATGAAACGGTGTGAAATCGAAGAAAACGCGCAGTGGACGTTTGTGCGCGACGAGAAGGGCCACGTTGCGCCGGTTCTGCGTAAAAGGCTGTCCCGGCGAAGTCACAACCGAAACTACAGTACACAGACACCGAACCCAGTTGTTTTAACCATTTGGCGTTTTGCTTTTCTAAGTTTGAGAGGTCGTCGGGTGCCTAGAAAAGAGATATTTGTCCCATCCCCTGACTCACCGATCATTTTCAATGCTACATGTGATGAGTGCCACGGCGCCGCCATGTTTTCCGAGGGATCGGCGGCCGAGTGGGCTAGTACATACCAGCTCGGAGCACGTGGAGCGAAAGCTCGCGTTGCAGAACCCAGGAATCCTGGGTTCAATCACCACCCCAGCCCGTTTCGATCTGGATGAGCATCGTACCGGCGTGCGATCGTGTATCACTACTGGGTGGTGCACGTTAAAGACCCCAGGCTAGCAGTCGTACTGCACTGGCTAAATTGCTTATCTACAGTGGGTAACAATGTCGCCTTGTTCTGGCAGACTAACCTCCTGCTGTATAAACAACTAACGACTAATGGACCTTTTGTAGAAATACGCGGTGCGCATGCGCGGAGTATTTCATGCGCCTGGGTTCGAGAGTATCTAGTTCCAAACAATCCGCCATCTTGCATTTCTCGCCTTTGAGCGGTTTCGTTGTGTCGACCTCGGGGCGGAAGATTACGCACGATGGGGACAAAGGTGAGCTTGGGGGAGCCGTATCTAGGTCACATCGCCTCAATGGGTGAACAGGATGTAGCTGACGTTTTGGGTGTGGAACGGGTGGGAGAGGCCTTGGGCGCGCGTTGTTTTCCAGTCACCTAGTCTCGAACCGATTCGCGTGTCTAGGTGGCAGCACATATTCGCCAAGAGGTCCATTTGACGTTGACTTTTTGTTCGAGAATCTTCTTCCTTGTTCGAGCTCGGAAATGTCTAGACACCCACGCGCTTACAAAAGCAGCCTCGCATGGCCACTTGAGTCAGTCGTCTTTCCGTCGGCGTGATAATATGTACTGTCTTTGTCACTTTATGTTTCTCGGCACACGTTTGCCGCATTAACACGTTCATTTCAAGTTTTATTAATCAAATTGATGTTTTTATTCACCTCGTAGACGAACATTCACCGCTTTGAAGCTCCAGGCTGCTTGAACTGCAGCGCGATTTATGCACCTCGAAATATACTTCGCGCAGGAGATCTTATTTGTGTTAGTTCTTATGGTGGATTGTGCAAGGCAGTGCATGCCTCCCGAGTCCCTACCCAATTTTTTTTTTTTTTTTTCTGGTGAGCACTCTTCAGCTGCAGGAGTGATTTGTGCCGACTCGAGTGTGAAAGAGAGCACCGAAACACTCGAGTGTGAAGAGATTAGTTTATTTTGTATTTTCAGGTGGTAAACCTAAAACATTCTTTTCTTCGTCTTATTTTTTCCTATCCTGCCAAAGTAGTATAATACGACAGAAATGAGTAAACACGCACTATAAACCGACGGGAGCGCGAGGATTTACCATACTTTACCGACAAATGATACCGCTTCGTCTTTTTCTGCTCAGCTTGGACCGTGGCAATTGACTTTGCGTTCGGATTGTGCGCGAACTCCGGGGATGCTGGCCGTCTCTGCCTTTCGGAAGTGACGGTCCGTCCGTTACCCCATCTCTAAAAGTTTTGCAGACCTCCGCTTGTGCGCCTTTCAAAGTCCCTTCTGACCGACAACTGCCGTCGCCTTCGAATTCGGAGTGACAAAAGTTCGAAGTTGACGATTCTTTGACGCACGCCGAATCCGGCTTCTCCGACCATCCCTCAGTTGCTCTTCTGCACTTTAGACCTAACAGTATTACTTTCGCTTCTCGACCTTCTGTCCTTCTAGAGCTGTGTACGCTTTGTCGAACGGTCTGCTTGCCTGTTGATAGTAGTCCCACAACTCTTGACATATCATGTTGTTCTCGGCTTGCGGAGGCATTCGTGGTGTCGGCCGTTTCAGACGGCTCGCCCCCTTGCGAGACTTTGCAGTGCTCGAATTTTCCGGGTCGTGCTGAGCACACGATATCCGCCGGCCCCGACATTCCGTTCGGCGGGGAGATCTGGTGTTCCTTGTCCGTGCGCCCCGCAGCAGCTGGCCGCATTTTCAGCTTGTTATGGACGAGTTGTGACTGCTGAACCGTGCTTAAAAGGTGTCGGTCCTTCTCCGGCCCGATTGGTTGTTCCTCAGCGCGAGTCTTCACGATCCTCTTGTTCTGGGTTGCCGTCTCGCTCAGGGCGTCTCCGAATCTTTGCGCTGGTTCGTGTAGAATCTGTTTTTCATCCCGTTGAGTCTCTTGCACCGGACAAATCTTCACCCCTTCGTCTGCTCCCAATTCCATTCTTTCGCTGCTCGGACTAGCATGCATGAAATCTTCAGTTGCAACGTTTGACTGCAAGGGCTCGCACCTCCTGGGCAGCGACAGCTCGCGGTGAAGCGGTTTCTATTTTTTTGAGGCCGAACGATTTACCCGTCTGACGCAAGCATACTCCGTGGATATAAAGCTATGTGTACCGCTCTCTCCGAGGACGATGCTATCGCACAAAGACATTGGTTCTGAGAGTAGCATCGTGGTTCTCCCTTTCTCGCGTGCAGCGACGGGACTTTTCAATAGGTGAGCGGCGTTTGGCAACTTCCGGTTCCTTAGGAAATTTTGTTTAGCTGTTGACAAGCGACGTCGATGATTTGCAAGCATGTCAAAGCATGTTTCTGAAAACTACAGTCTGGAGGTTTCAGAATTATGCTTGCACAGGCTTGCACCTCATTGTCACCGCTTGTCAATGGTGAAACAAAATTTCCTAAGGAACCGGAAGTTGCCAAACGCCGCTCACCTATTGGTTCACCAGTTCTTCGAAGACGTCATTCTGTGTGGCAGCCGACCGTTTCGTATGTGTGCAGTCTCGCGCGTGGATCTTTTTGTGGCCGACCCTACTGCACAGGGACATTGGTTCCAACAATAGCGACGTCCTAATCCCTCTCGTGTGTTTGTTGAGGTTATTGCAATCTGGTTCTAGGCCTGCGGTACTTCTCATGACTGGCACTTCGTACCGCAGATCACGCTTTTTTATGCTTCTTTCAAATGGTAGGAGCGCTGGGTGATCAATTGGCTGAGTGTAGGTTAAATCGGTGACGCCAATGGCATCTCGGCACCACATTTCTGAGTCCTCGTTCCCGTCGTTGGAGAATTCACATGACAGAGAATGGGTGGGGACTGTGGTTCGTGGGTTGCCAGAATGACATATATACGTTCCTTGTATCATCCAGCCGAAGACGGTTTCAACTGCCGTTAGTGTCTCGCTGAGGCGTTTAATTTTGCCTGTGGCAATCTTCCAATAGGCGTCAGATCCGATGAGGACACCTATTTCAGTTGGGCATGGCACACCTTCCGCTGCTATATCGGCGCTCAGCATGTTTTCAGAATGGAGTCGAGCTTGCAGCTATTCGTCAACCGAATGACTGATGACGGTGCAGATTTCTGGCACCTCCAATGCTTCCAAGTGGATTCGTGTGCCGGTGGTCCTACAACATAGTTCGATGGTAACTCGTCGACAGTGATAGCGTGAAGGTCGTCGAGCGTTACCAAACGTGAATACGGTGAGCGCTTCGTTTCTAAGAGCTGTGCAGTTCAATTTTTTTGAGACGTCGCGATGCACGAAGGTTCTTTGGCTGCCGCTGTCCAGGAATATTCGAACAAGAACTCTTTGATAGAGTGAAGAAGCCCGCACTTGGCCTGTTTGAAGCCGAACTGACGGTCCTTGCTTTGCCGCGTTCGTTGAAGCACTAATAACTGGCGGAGAGTTTGGAGTGGAATCTTCTCCAGATTGACCGATGCACTGCGTAGCTTGAGGGGGTCAGGAAACGTCATATAGAATAGTTCGGTGGTGCCCTCCGCAAGTGGTACAGGTTAGGCTCCTTGCTGTGCGGCAGGCACGAGCGATGTGGTTGCGTTTGCCATACTTAAAGCAGCAGCGCGCCCGTGTGAGCCTTGATCGTTTTTCCTGGGTCGACAGTGCAATCTGGCAGCTCTGAACGTCGTGTTCCGCGGAGCCACAGAGCAGACACGCAAGAACTTGGCGGTGAACTGATTCGTTGGTAAGTGCCAGTGCAGATGGATTGTTCGATATGGACTGAGTTTGTAAGTTCGGCTGATGTGCTGTGCCTTCGGATGCCCGAGTAGGTGGTTTCATGCACCCTTCCTCTCGTATCTCTATCTGGATTTGAAGAAACGTCATGATAAGCATTTCTTGATTGTCTGGGCGCCATTCGAGCGCGTTGGGGCTGTCTGTTGTGGCGCTTTCCTTTATTGTTTGGCGGTACATGAGTGCTAGGTCTTCGGGAAGAGCTCTCATCAGCACACGATGAAGAACCACCGCGTAGTTGTTGGGTGGAACATTCCAGCCTTCTAGAGATGTTGTGCGGTAGCGAATGGCGTCGAACAGCTGACGTAGTTGGCTGACGTTTCTTGAGCTGCATATTTTCAGGAGATTCAGTAGCTGGTTAATATGTTCGTCGATCAAGATATCACGTCTTCCAAATCTGTCATGAAGTGTACGAACTGCAAGGTGATAATTCTGCTCGGAGAGACGAATACCTTCGACAGCCCGCTTTGCGTTGTGAGTGAGGTATGTCATGAGGTACCTAAATTTCTCGATGGGAGGGAGATCGGGATTTCTGTGAATCGTGATTACGAAGTGGTCCCAAAATCTCTGCCAATCACTGATGTTTCCGGCAAAGGTAGGTACCTGGAGTTTGGGAAGGGCGACCCTTCGATGACTGCCATGACCGGGTGCTGTAAGGACGGTTCCGGTGGGAGAAAGGCTGCTCAGGGTTTCGGTTGTGGGAGGGTGGCCGATGTGCTGCAGCGTGTCGGTTGGGGTGCTTGCAACACGCGTGGCGATGCTCGTGGGTTGGTTTAGTCTGTCTAGGGGCGTCACGAAGGCGCGTGATACCGTGGCTAATCTCCGTGCGGTAGTCCTCTGCTCACTCGATTTCGTTCTCCAAGTCGTCGTCGGTTGTCGATGTCAGGATATCCCGGTCCAGGTCGGCTAGGCTTGTCTGCTTCTGGATGAGATAGTCGAGCGGGAGCCGCAAGTCACGCTCTGTTGTGTTCGGGTTCTGGATAAGATAATCCAGCTGGGATATCGTCCTGGTGACGGCAGAGCGGACAACGCCGCGGGTCCTGCGTAGGCGGCGCTCTCACCAAAAACGGACGGTCCTTGACTTGCGAAAGGCAGAGAGGGCGCAGCATCTCCAGAGTCCGCGCACAATCCGAACGCAAAGTAAATTGCCACGGTCCAAGCTGAGCAGAAAAAGACGAAAATGCTAAAGAGAAAGGAGCTACCGTCCGAGGACTCCCAAGCAGATCCTCTTCCAAGCACCGAACACCCAGCTCCTCCAAAGTGGTGGAAGGTGGAACGGAAAGACACCACCAAGCGAAAGACAAAATGTGCACCCGGAGCTGGGGTGGCAGACGTCCACGACGACCGGGAAAGTCCGTGGGAAGAGTCTGGGCAGGACGACTTCTTGAGTGACGAGGGTCCAGACGAAAACATCCTGGGCGAGAGATCAACAGGCCTGTCCAGCGGCTCTTCCTTCATGATGCATCATCGACACCAGCGCCGGCCCGGCAGGATGTTGAGAAATAGAGGACGAGGAAGAGCGCAGTGGACAATTGGGACGCACGCGGGGCTTGGGCACCCGCAATGTCAGTGTTCCATAAACGGCCATCCGAACAGGACACGTCTCAAGTCCCTTCCTCCACAACCGCGTCGCCAGCCAACCGAAAAAAAAAACTCAAGGCGAAACATAAAAAGAGAAAAATAAAGCGAACACCGGCGCCGAAGAGGCGATCGAAGCGGTGGCGAGCAGACGAGCTTTGCTTTCTTTGCTCATTTCCACATGTGACATACGTATAGTCTCAGATGGTTAAAATCTGAGCAAACAAAAATATATCTTCGAAATCGTTCCTTACAGCGAATTTCTGACAACAAATTTTACGAAAATAGTTGTGCTAGTGTGTGGACGCACCAAAGCAGACGCTGGTTTGAAATAGAGTTGAAACTAATTTAAAAGAAGGGAGAACATTTGTGGCGCAGGGACACAAAACAAGCTTCATAAACAGGCGAGCTGGTTAACGTTACACATGATTCTAACCGGATACGACGGATGACAAAGAGGACCAGGGACTAACACACATGTCTCAAACAAGTAGCTGATAGCTTGCTAGCTGCATTTGTCCTCATGCCCACTTTCGCGTTCGGACGCGTTCGACGAGGGCAGTGGAGACAAATGCAGCCTTTGTCTCCACTGTTGTACTCGTCGAACGCGTTAGAATGCAGAACGCCGGCGACAAGCGTTTGGCTCTCGCATTCGAGCGCGTTGCGCGAGCGCAGTGGAGCCAAACGGCGGCTAGGTTTAGGTCTACCCACTAATCATTCAAACGCGAGCTCGGCGTTCTGACCTTTCCGCGCGCTCTCGCTTCCTCCTCTCGCTCCATCTTGAAGCGCATTCTAATTGCTCGCAACACACGAAGTGAATATATTTGTCTCGAGGACCTTTTTTTTTTTTTTTCTACTCCACGCGACCGTTTTGTGTTTTCATTTGTATCATACGTAGTAAACTTCTTGTTAAGTTTGAATTTGTTCCCGTTGTTGCGATCGCTTCTCCGTACCCTTTCGTGTTTGACGGGCGAATTTGGTGGCACTTTCGCCCTCTTGACGCGATAAACGTATTCGAAACGGAAGCTTTCGAGGTCGAAGCCAAAATACTGGAACGTTGTCAAAAGAGCTATGACGTCAGAGAGTTTAACCCGCATTCACATTGGATAGTACGCCGTAGTAAAAAGAAAATAGAGTATGCAGACACTGTCCGAGGCTTGTTTCTTTCTTATATGACGCCTGTACTTTCACATTGAACAAATATATTGCAGTGGCTTAGCTCGGCTATGCCAGGATATACGTAGCATGAGCTTATGCGCACAAAATGAGAGGCGCTATCAAGCGCCTCCGGTGCAGCGTCAGACTTGGCTACTGCGCAACGGAGGCGCAAAGCTGGGCACGCGGCGGCGCCAGTGCGTCTGCCGCGGCCATGACGTCACTCCTCTGGAATGCGCAGACCGGCGAGGCGCGCGCGGCGGCGGCGGAGCGCGCGGCGGTGGCGGCTCCGGCGCGCCAGCTGTGCGCCGTGTGACGTCACTGCTCCACGCGCATGCGCAGCACGGCTCTTTGGGAGCCACGCGAAACTGCTCAACCTCGGCCAGTGTAGCTCACGCTACAAAAGGAAACTGTCTGTAAAAATGTTCGAAGCCTACACATATATATATAAAGTGCTTCGAACATGCTTGGAAGCGTGTCCACAGATAAGTGTGTCATATGTGCAGCTAACACCGTGTACTTTGCTTGCTGTGCGAGCAGTGCCACTGCGGCTTTAGGCTAGGTTTTTCGTCATTGTTGCGTTGTTGTGTCGCTTCTCGCCTTATCATAGACTAACCGGAAAGGCTACAAGCGCAAGCTTCTTGCGTCCATGCCTTTGCACACTTTATCTACTTTTCCGGGAGCCTATACTCTGTTTCATACTTAGCGTGCAACGCTGTCAGAGCTACTGGCGCGAGCGCGTGGCTTCATCTATGGTTTTGTTTGCGCGAGAACGCGTGCAAATGATCAACGAGATCAAGCCCCACGCTCGCGCCAGCAGCTTTGACAGCGTTGCACGCTACGTTTGAAACAAAGTATAGGTATCGTTCTGATCTGCTAATAGAGAGTTTAAGTAGATCGTTCCGATGACTCCGATAACGATACCCGATACTCTGCCTCCGCCTTTGCGCTTACATATATAGTATCGTTATCGGGGGTATCGGAGGTATCGGAACGATCTACTAAAACTCTCTATTGGCTCCCATATACTTTCAGTGCATGGCAGAAAGGTCATCTCGAGGCCGTCGCTTGCACCGATTTCGGCACTCGCGCGACGGCGCCAGGTTAACAGGGTACATCATCACAGTGGCGGATCCAAGGGGGGGGGGGGGGGCGGTGGGGGCGATCGCCCCTCCCAAACGCCTCGCTAGGCAACCCCCCCCCCCCCCCCCCCCCCGGGGTTCTTCGTCAGCTCGAAGAAAAAACGTAAGCAATCGACGCGAGGGACAAAAGATGAAAACAGCGGTGGGTGGACGCGCCTGCTGGGCGCTTCCAAGGTGGGGTTTATCTCCGTCAGGGTCACGGTACGCCTTCCCGACAGGGACGGCGCTAGGAGTTTCGAAGTGGAGAGACAGTGGGGAGGCGCACCAAATATCAGGGTCCTCGACTGCAGGCACACTTCCAAACAAGGCCAGCACGTCGAGCACGGGGGGAAAATACCTTCAACATATCTAGTCCCCTCTCTCTCTCCCTCTCTCTCTGTCTCCCTCTCTCTCTTTGGAGGTTGTCTGCGAAACATTTGTGCCCTGAAAGCTCCCAAACGCAGACGCCAAGCAGCCTTCCTCAAGGGTGCGATCCTATACACAGCGGATTATCCTTCCTCCCTAGCGGCCGCCTTTTCATCACTTTTCGTTTGATGGTTTCTTCGTGGTTCTAGACTTGTCTTTTGGCATGTCTTTTTTTGGCTTGCTTTGAGATGCTGTCGCCCACGGGCTCACTAAAGGTATCTTATTGGCCCGGTGTGCTCATTGCCAAGGGAAGTGCGGAGGGGACGTACCAGGAGGAGACGTTCCTGGGGGGGTGGGGGGGGGGGGTGGATGCAGCTTGTACAACCAGGTGACCAATTGCTTTTCTTCTCAACTGAGAGAGGATGCAAATGCTCTGGGTACAGTGTAGTCTGGGTCTGGGCTTCTCCTGAAGACGCTCCGGACTTCCCCACGACCTTGGCTTAAACATAAGCCCGCTTTCGTCCTCGCCTCCATCCCAGAGCCTTTTATACTGGGAGAGTTCGGCGGGTGGGAGGGGCTTACGGCCCGCTAGGTTTAGCAGATTCAGTGGGTTCCGCTTCCGCCATGATGTGCCTCCCGGCAAGTGGGTCCCCATTGACGTGCGATGTATACGCGTGTAGGTTTTGCCGTTCGCACTTTTGTTGGCGTAAGGAGAGAGTCGGAAAACAAGTATTTCGTGATTCGGTGCTTTATTCATGTAAGAATTAGCAAAGAAACCGACCATTTACGAACGATACTCATTTATAAATGGGGAATCGCTCAAAAACGCCCGACGTCCAACACAGCTCAGCGGCCAGTGCGCATTTTTCAGTGGACAAGTTTGATTGTCTGGATCGCTCTCCGACTGTTTACCACATCACAAGGTTGGTGCACCGTTGTACGGAATACGGCGGACCGATCGTGATTTTCCGCCGTGCTTTTTCACCTGCTGGTCTTTTTTTTTTTTTTCTGACATTGTTTGGTTTTTTGTAAAGAAGCAGCGTCGTCATTACGAGGTGCCTGAGCTTTTTGCGATCGCGACAAGCCCTCTTTCGAATTCACTGTCTATGAAGTGCACCTAAAAAAAAAAAGGCACGACAAGTAAGCATTTGTTACGCGCATTCAAAAAAAATATTAAAATAAAGGCATCCCTAGCGAAACAAAAGCGCTTGCGAGACGGCGAAGCTGAGCTGCGAGGCCGCTTCTAAAAACTTAAGCGTAGAGAAAGCTACGAGAGCGAGCTGCATGCTTTGAACGCGCCGACGGAGCGCGTGAACTCGTAGAGTTTACGCGTCGTTCAGCGCGACGTGCACGCGCTTGCAGCGATCGGCTCCGCTCGCGCTTACACTGAAATGCAGTATACACAGTTCAAAGTTTGCAAGCTACGCCGCTCGCAAGTATCAAGTCTCGCGCGACAGGAAACAGCTTCGTGATCAACGGACACTGTCACCTGACGCTGCCATACCAAGTCGCTGCACAATTTTAGTCAAAATAAAACGCGTTTAACGCACAAAATAATTTCATTGTAAAATTACCTCGCACAATCGAGAACTCGAAGTCGGCTTCCACTTACTAGCCCTCTTCGTTTTGGCCTCCCGGATCTTGCGCCTTCTTAGGTTTTCTTTTTCTTGCGGGAACCGGTACATCCTGAACCCTTTTTTTCGCGCTGTTCGAGCACCCAACGGCACTACAGCACCCCATTACGTTTCCTTTTAACGTCTCGCAGAGCGCAGAACGAACATTTTCACCGTCGGCTCTCGCTCCACGCTAGTGGGGCGGCTCCCAGTTCGAGACGGCAAGGCACATCATGGCGGACGACGAAACTCGGAACGCGATGCGCACAGTTGCCAGACTCTTTGATCAGTGTTGCCAGACTGGCGGCTGGATCAATAGACCGCCGAACTCTCCCAGTATAAAAGGCTCTGCTCCATCCCTCACTGAGGATCAGCGCCGCAGCGCGGAATACAGAAAGAAGCCGACGAGCGCCAGAAGTGGGAGATGTTTCCTCTAATGGGCTTCATACTGCCTGCGGTACGACTTCTCGTGGCGGGAAGCTAATAAAAGAAAGATAAACGGTACGAGCACTCTAAAGGCTCGAGGCTGCTTACACGGGGTCCTCAAGCCGACGCCGTAGGCATTTATTTGTATACAATGCCGTTTCAACTTAGGGTGGCGGGACATATCTTAGGAAAGGCGCCCGCTACCCCTTGTCTCCCCTTGGCGCCGTCTTTACTTTTCGAATTAAACGCGGCTTCTGTGGATTGACGGCAGAGCTTTCGCGCGGCTTTGCAGGAGCGAATATGTGTGTGTCGAACGGAACAGAGGCGGGGCTTGCTGGTTTGCAACTGCGGCTTCGAATTCCCTACCTAGGGACTTGGGGAAAACGAGCCCTTTCAAAGATGCGACTATACATAAATTAAATAGACAGTGCCTGTGCCCGTTCGAGTGAACACCGACTCCCAAACATCCATGCTGCAGTCGTGATCGGCCTTTATCCCAGTTGAGATTCGCCGACCGGAAAACCGCTCTGCCCCATCATATCTCTGCACCTGTCCTCTCGACCCTTACCCTGACGAATGAGCTAACTACCCAGAAACAAGTGAGTGTTCCTTTCATACAGAAAATATCCAGACGAAGTGCAATTGAATATAATTTGGAAGGATCCATTGCTGGTTTAAGGTCTTGTGTAAGTTTAAAAGTTATAGTTGCCGAACTGCAACATGCTTTCAAAAATATTCAACAATTATTCGCTTTTGTTCTCACGAGTTGCATCCAGAACACGTGAAAACACGAGTTTGGGTTGGCATTGCCGCATGTGCTGCGCTCTGGACATTCCAAATATAGGGCGAACAACCGACGAACTTGCCTGGCAGTGTTCGTTTCGCTCGCTGCGTCAACAGTGTTTTGACGCCGCGAGCAGCGTCGAAGCCGCGGGGCCATTTTTGTCGCTTGTTTGCAACATACTCGCTTTATTGAAGCAACCGGCGACAATGAAAAGTATGTTTTAAAACCACGTTCTGCATTTTGGCACTGAATGTAAAGTTCTAACTACTATGCCAAGCTTAATCTCAAAGAACAGCCGAGTTTTAGATTAAAACGTTTTTCGCATTGTCATTAGCTGCATGAGCTTCCTCCGTATAGTTGGCAAAGGTTGGCTCTCCGTACATGCTCTGCGGGTGTAACGAGAATATATAAATATTCAAGCAAAAGGAGCCCAAAAGATGTAGCCCCGCCGGGGATATCTGAGCCATCAAGTTACACTGTCTGCAATTGTCACAGCCGCTATTAGCGGCGAGATGTTTCGGTGGCGCCCTCATTCGGTTACCTTTCGTGACGTCATTACCTTGTGAACAACAAGTTCGATGGTGTTTGTAATGGGCATGTTGGAAGCCTGAAATCATAGCGATCTCAAATCAACATTTCCAGCACCGTCAAAACTGAAGTTCTTACATTCCTCTTATTTCCGTCGATGAGACATCCTTTGCTGACGTCATAGTCAGCATTCGGCCAATTGTGGTGGGCCGACCACAGCGACGCTTTCGTTCGCTCACGTCGCCAATTAGCGGCGAGAAGTTGTGGTGGCGCCCTCTTATGGTTCCCCCTTGTTACGTCATTACCTTGCAAACAACAAGTTTGATGGTGTTTGTAAATAGCATGGTGGAAGCTTGAAATCATTGCGCTCTTAAAGGAACACTGCCAACACCGTCAAAATTAAAGTTCTTTCATTCCTCTTATTTCCGTCGATGATAATCCCCTTTCTTACGTCATAGTCAGCGTTCGGCCAATCGTGGAAGGCCGACCACAGCGACGCTTGTGTTCGCTCTCGGGGCTAATAGCACCAAACATTCATCCCCAGTAGCTAAACTTCTTTTTCTATTTCTAGCGCGCTGCCACGCGAATGGAGTAATCCCGTTTCCTATGAACTACAAAATTCCTTGCGTTATGGTGTTCAGAAAGGATAGTGCCACCACAATTTTCTAGATACTTACCTCTAGCGTGGTCACCCGAAAGGTTTTAATTCAAAGAGTTCATCCCCGACAGGTAAACCGATACAAAAGCTCTCAAGATCTATATTATGTTATCAGAGTTTAGTAAAAACAATAACTCCACAAAAAATATAAACACTCCCCCCCCCCCCCCCCCCCCCCGTTTTACACCGAGGAACCGCCCTCCCTAAAATGGAGGTCTGGATCCACCCCTGCATCATCATCATCACGCATAGTGTGCCTAGATTTTAGAGTGTTTCCAACTGCTCGATTTGGGTCAGGTACCTAGTCCTGTTTGCGGATGAGCTGCGAGGACGGGAAGAAAACGTTAATCGGGGGTCTTCAAGCGTCCCCGCCTTTCTGCCCGCTTTTCTTCTTGCCACGCGACAATGCAATGCATGCACACTTGCAAACGCTCGCTGTGGTTTCAGTTGCTCCCTCTCTTCAATCTAACCTTTTTAAGTACGTGCTGCGTCTGCGTCGTCTTCTTCGGTTGCCTCGGTTCGATATGCGTTGGGTGCTTGGCGTTTGACGTCGTCTGCCTGCACTTTGCCACAAAGATTTTTTTAAAATGGCTTACTGTCGTTTGCCTGGATGCAACTTGGATAAAAAAAAATAGTAGACTGAAAGTCTTTCTTTTCATGAAGTCCCCGCTGATATGGGTGTAAGAGAAAAGGGGCTTGCTGCGATCCGACGAGAAAACTGGACACCGGGTGCGACGTCATGCTACATTAAGGTATGCAGCAAGCACCAAAATGCATGCCGTCTGCTTTTTTCCGAAATAGCGGAAAGTTTAAATATCAAATGGGCCAATAACAGTGCCAGACTTTTCTCATTGCCATATCCCGTTACGCCTACACACACACATTGGAATGCGCGGGTGGTACGGCGCTAGTGTACTGCGGGCCGCGTATTCGAAACACAAAACAAAACGGGTGGATGAATGCATGACACCCATCCATCTATTCATCCGAACGACCCTGTTTCAGAGGCACACCCAGCTTGAAAACGTTTTACTTGCGACGACGGCGGCGGCTCAGCTTCCCGACTCTTTTGCAAGACACTGAAAGTATATAGGAGAGACTGGCTTTATACTTATTGAACGTGCAACGTCCTTCGGCTATAGATATTCGGCATTTTGTGAAACCCAAAAGTGAAGCCTCAATAAAGGCGTGGTCGCGAGGCTCGAGACTGATTGGTTCTCTGTGGCGGGGAAGAGGCCATCGCAGTAAATATGCGGGAATTGAGGCGCTGTATGGTGGCAAATATGGCAAATAGCAACTTGACACCCTGTCACACGTTTTTAATACCCGGATTCGCGTTGGAATCTCTATTCAAGGAGTTGCTTTAGAGGGTATACAGAGGGCGCCGAGAGCGTAGACACCCCATGCTTCAGGTGTCACGCAATTGCCCAGCAATTTGCTGTGCTTTTTGTCTTCAGTTAGAGTACACCAAGTAGAAGTATGAGGCGTAGCACACTCGTGTCACGAGATTTTTTTGGTCTATTATGTTTCATTTTTTATGTAATTTAAAATAAAATTTACACAAAACTCACTATAAATACTACTAAAAAAAGCTGCGGAAGCAACCAAGTGTAGAAAACTGAACAAACTTTATTTCATTGTATCCGTACGAAGCACATACTTTACACTTCCTACTCGCTCCAACCGAGAAGAGGCAGGAAATCAAAATTGAAGAGGAATTGCAACTGTGGTAGCTTTGTTTTTTGTAGCACAATAACTCCGAACGGTTTGCGGAACGCACACTTTACGTTTCATAAAGTCTAGTCGGTGCGTGCTCAGGGGTCCCTCGACGAAGCACAGCTGAACGCAAACGGTCCCCGCAGCTGACAAAAAACCTTGGTGTCACTAAGAATTTCATAATGTTACAATAAACACTGACTACGACTGGTAGTAGAACTATACTCTCTTTCATTCTTAGCGTGCAACGCTGTCAAAGCTACTGGCGCGAGCGCGTGACTTCATCTATGTTTTGTTTGCGCGAGAACGCGTGCAAATGATCAACGAGATCAAGCCCCACGCTCGCGCCAGTAGCTTTGACAGCGTTGCACGCTAAGTATGAAACAGAGAATAGTGGGCGTTGAGCACGCGCAGCCCCGTGCACGCTTAAAGACAGAGAGTCTCAGCAACGGACCATCGCAACCTTTCACGTCACCCTTCACAATCGTTCACACAATCTAGGCTCATTCAGCTTCAGGGAATGCAACACACCCTTGCTTGTCAGACACCTCTGCCAAACATCCTTGATTTAATTCGGCTTAGGAAAATTTACACTTCATGAAATTGAGGATATCAATCAGCACTCACAAATAAGAAACATACAAAATACTAGAACACTGTCAAGTGCGCAAGCAATCAAGATTGGCGGCACATGTCCGAAATTAAAAACAGGAACATGCATATGGTGAAAAAAAGGCAGATCGTACGAGTTACACATTTTTAATTTTATTTAGAAGGACAGGGGATTAAAATTTGCATTCCCGATGTTTCAGATTGTCATTAAATAAAGGTCTTTAAGAATGGCCTCTGCAATAAAAATATAAAAAGGGACAGGTGAGCGTTTTATTTCAATTAGCAAACACGTCGTCATTTATCTATATTTTTTCGTCAGGAGTAGTTGGAGAAAAAAAGAAAGAGTTGATGTTTTATTTTAGGAAAAGGTCGCGAGAGAAAGGGGGGTGTAGCCTGCTTCCTGCATTGTTAAGGGATAGTTACCACCGCTCTCTAGGGCGAAATGTTAAAGTACGGTTGACACAAACTGCAAACTAGAGAAAGCTTCGGCAGTTTCTGTTCCGGGCGTTGCGTAGACGGAGTGCCTCTCACAAGGAATCGCTGTCGCTCAAAGAGTGCTTACCCCAGTCTTGGGAGGAGAGTGCACCCCTTGAAGAAAAACAAATCAAAACAAAAACAGGGACAATTCCGTTACTTTTACGCTTGCATGTTTAAGTGTTCAAGGCAAAATCGTCTGGCTTATGCTACAAAATTTAGGAATGCACGTCGAAACAAGATTTAGCTGAAGTATGTGATAGACGGGAAAAAAAGTTAACAAATCTCAAACAAGGCTCGTTAGGATGGGCCCATTATGGTGTTCAACACCAGATTAGATATATTTGTGTAATAGACGATCTTCAAAACAAGGAGATTCATAGTACTCTTTCAGAAAGGTCTGCGTAAGTTGAGTATAAAATTAACATTTGTTTGCCTGCTCTATTTTCCTCGTGATTTTTTCTGAAGTCGAAGAGGTCACGGATCCTGAAAGTACATCTGATCCGCACATGAGGGTGATTATGACTTAGAATGCATCTGGCCTGGAACGCCATGTGGCAACACGACTTAAGGCGTGTTCACAACGGCGATGTGCAGCAATCGTGCGATTACTTTCATTGCAAAAGCGACCATCGCGGGAAAAAAGCTACGCGTTTCGAGCGGTCGCTAGCTGACCCGACGTTTTGCGATGCGATCTAGTCGCGGAGCGGTTGAGCCCATCAGCGGCGTTCGGAGCGAGAGTTTTCGAGAATAGACTCGCTCGTCGCGCACGCCAGTGTCACCCTCTGATTTTTTTGCGATGCTATGTAGTCACATCGCGCGAGTGCTTTATATCGCCGGTGTAAACTCACCTTTATAAAGAGGAAATATAATGCATTTATTTAAAGTTTGCATTGTTAAATTCCAGCAGCACTACAGGCTGCCTTTATCTGACGATGCATCGCTTAACAGAAAATTCAAAACTAACAAACCTAAAAAAAAAAGATCGTTAGTTCCCTCTTGACAAATTTTACACACGGTCCTCTCCGTCTTTATCGTTCAGCGTATCCAAATCTCCGTACGCCAGCTTGAGCAAGCGTGCACGGACAACGAAATGTACAGTCAGCACGGAATGAAACCCGAACGCCGGAACGCGTGGCCATCGACACAGGCTGCTCCACCTGGAGGGCCCCTGAGAACTAATGAAAATGCGCCGGGGTGCGAGGGTGCAGGTCCTACTAAGACGTGCTCGACCCTCGCGCAGCGCGTCTGAGACTTCCGCGTTTCGCCGGTGGCGCGCTGTAAGCGCCGTCACTCGGGTTGCTTTTGTGTTGCCGCACTGTCGCCCGGTCGACACCTGCGGCTTGCGCGCGCGCCGGTGGAGCACGCCCATGGTGTCTTCTCCTGGCGTGCGAATTTTTTATTGTTTGTTATACGTATCGTAATTTTGTAATTAGCAGTGCCTATAGCAAAACAGAGTGACATACGAGACAGAAGAACAAGTTGGGACACATGACGAGTGCTGACACCCAACTCAGCAAACATTTTCCTTATTGTGGTGGCTTGAGCCTTGAAAAATACGTCACGCTGTGTATAGATTCTGGTCCGATCTGTCCAGCGCACTTATTAATTATCGCTTTGTGTATCGGATGCCCAGCGATATCTCTTCAGCGCTGTCATTAATTATCGCTTTGTGTATCGCGAGTGCGAAATGAAAGTTGAAACATTTCGTGCACAGAAGACTCGTAGTGTTTGATGACGTGTCACCGGAACCACGCGGAGGCTCCTGTAAACAACGTGCCACGCGCGGTTTCTGAGAAACACTGAAACGTCATAGACGCGAAATAAAATTTATTTATTGGCACGACAGTACTTTTTATGAAAAAAAAAAATGCTGCAACAGACCGACGTGGATGCCTCGGTTTTATAAGCAATGCGCATGTTTTCGTGCGAGGTTATCAGTCGACTCTTATAAAAAGTGAGGAATCGTTCGCTAACGCTCTCTTTGGTAACCGATATGCCAGGCGTATCATAGTCGGAACGGAATAAATTCACAACCCTTTCTGAGCAGGGCCCATCGCAAAGAGCTATAGCTAGAGTTAGCGGCCGCCCGGTGTCAACCGGGTGACAGTGAGGTGACCCAAAGGCACCCCAGGTGACGGCCGCTAACAGCGCGCCACCGGGGAAACGCGGAAGTCCCAGACGCGCCGCGCGAGAGTCGAGCACATCTTAGTAGGACTGGCAGCCTCGCACCCTGGCGCATTTTCATTAGTTTTCAGGGGTCCTCCAGGTGGAACAGCCTGTGTCGATGGCCACGCGGTCCGGCGTTCGGGTTATATTCCGTACGGACTGTACATTGCTGATTACATTGTTCTGAAAGAACGCGACGATGCAGTGTCAGATGGGAGTCACTATTTGTCCCTCACATTTTCTCACCTTAGTCAATAAGGAAATATTTTCATACTTTATATTTAAAGATCGTCATTCCTCTTTCAATCTCATTAGCAGCTCGATTCTCAGTAATTTAATTTCCCTATGCCATTTTAATAACCGCCGCTTCTGTAGAATCGCCATGCCTTCCCACAAGTGCGTTTTTTTTATATACTATTCGCAGTGTAACAAACATCCTACTATTGTCGCATAGCGACGAAAAGCTTCGGGCCCCACTGATATGCATAAATTGCCTGACGATGAAAACATGGCTCAAGACGGTTAAGTGAGATTAAAAAAAGAAAGAAAATAACTTAGGCGAACGCAAGAGTTGACGGTAAAAAAGTAACGTTGCTCATTTACAACTGTCGTTAACCCTAGTGCCTTGCTACACCATTTTGCTTGCATATTGCAGAAACGGATTCGCCAGATGCTCCAAATACACAAGATAAGGTTGGCCACCCCAAATACTATTTCAAAAAACAGAAAATAAAGTCGTTGAAGTTGCACTCTAAATGAAAAGAAATACCTGGAACACGGTTAAGTAAGGTGATTAATAGACATTTCGCCGAATTGCCCAAGCTTGAAAGAGAACGCCGTGAACGTAGATGCACGCGCTGCACACGCTGGCGTGTGCAGCTGTGATTGTTCGAAAGCCGACATCTAAAACAAATAGCACTTTGCATTCTTCAATGAGCTGTTCTAATTATTTACTTCGAATCTTTTATACAGAGAAGGTGAGCGAATGCAGCGAGTGTACCGAAGTATCCGGTCATCCGATTTGGTGCTTGGGTAATTTAGCGAAAAGTCTACTGTGATTTCCGAAACAATATAAGTACAGATAAACAAAAGTAGTATCACTCTTTCTGATAATAAAAAGTACGTTGTTATTCTGGCCTTATGGACAAAAAAGAAAAACCGAATAAGTTTTGTAAGGTGCATTTATAGGTCACACCATGTCGAACAGTGATACACAAACCACAATTAAGATAAACGTCTACGCATTCCTATGCCAACTTGTAATTCGATCTAGTTAGGGGGTCGATAAAAAGAAACGTTTCTGATTAGCAACTAAATATTCATTTTTCCCTCTCGTATATCATTAAAATTCTGAGAAGTTATATAAAGAGGACATCGGGATATTCGCTGAAATATTAGAAGCTGAATTATTGTTCCTATTAGGTTGCACTTTTCGCGCTCATATCACTTTTACACATTATGATGCCTGCATAAATGTTTCGAAAAAGTAGATAAACAGTTTATAAAAACTTTCACGAAGTCGGCCTGGCCATGGTGTCCCCAGTTTCATCTCGTATTATATCCGAAATATAACAATTATTTTCTATCATTAAAACTACAAGTTGAGACGGTAAAACAGCCGGCAGCAGAAAAGTGATTTCTGCGTAAAGAATAATATACGAGGCCCTTGATCTATTAAGTTGATTGTTCCCGACTTGGTCGAGATGGAGCTCCTATAACCAACCTCAGTGGACTGCTGCTTTAGCTTTGTGATACGGTCCAGATGTATATAAGTCATTTGAGCCAAACACAGCAGCGACATTATTGCACGTGTATACTGCCGCGTCGTCCGGGTTATCCGGTGAAAACGCGTCGGCGTTTTCACCGGATAACTTAGTGACTTAAAGTGCTTTCCGTTCAAGCTTGAAGGGTCGCCTAACTTTCGAGTTAACAATAGGAACTGTAGTATAAGCAAAACGGTTCGAATTATTTTTTTTCTTTCCTAATAGTGTCACAATTTCACGAAGTGGTATCACTTTGTATTATTGAGAATGGGAACCACCGCATTTGGACTAAGCACCAGCAGTAAATACCGTGTAGTTCTTCTTCCCATGGAGGCATCCGGGAATATTAACAAAGCGTTCCAAAAAAAACTTGCGGTATGGGTAAGGTATAATACACACAGGCGAAAAAAAAAAGTGTTTGGTCGACTTAATAAATAACAATACCGAGCGATTCTAAAACATACTGTGCTGTAGGTTAAAAGCAGCAGGACGTGTTTCTCTCGCAAAGCCCTTCACTGTTTCCCCCTTAGCAGAGCGAACGCTGGAGAGGGGGTGATCGCCTCCTGTGCAGCGTTTGCTCTACTGAATTGCAGATAGTGGGGAGCTTTTCCGGAGGATATTGTCCTACTTTTCTTAACCTGCAACAGAGTATAGCTAGAGCCACCAGCGCCACCCCGTGGGAGCTGATCGTGTCCTTCCGCAGGGCTGGTTGCGCGATCCAAATATTCCGCATTTGGAGAAAAATGTGTCATTTTTCGAGCGCATGTGCCAAATAGTGTGTAGATTTCCGAACTATCCTCAATCGAACACTCGGTACCATCCTGCCGGCAACCGTCTAACGGTATTTATGAAAAGTACAATGGGGAAACTTCGGATTGCGGTTTGATGATGCCTCAGGCGCAACAAAAATCATGCCATCGCTTCAATCGCCAGATGATATTTGGGCTGACAAACAACTGCACAATACATGCCCCCGATTTACTGACCCTGCGATTCTATCGAGGTTTTCTTAAACCAGGTCAGCAATAACTTTACCCGTGAATCTAAGGGTCTTTGATTCGTTAAATAAATTGTTTCATCGAGACGTCGCATTTAACTAATGATTTTGTTATGTAAATTAAACGAAATTTTTGTTTCCTTTCGCCAGTGTCAGCTGGCTTTTGATTGAAAGCAAAGTGTCACCGTTGCATACTGTGACGATAGCCTTTGTGAAATGTCTTGGCAGCCCTCTGGCCATATTTGATGCAAAACAGTGTAAGCGTATTTTGTTTACCACGCACAAAACAATTTGTCGGTTCGTGTTCCTCGACCTTTCCCGGTGGGTGGTCACGGCGTGGTGTTGCTATGGTTGGAAAAAATAAAACGAAGATGGCCGCCCCCAACTTGGAACTCACACCAGAAAACAATGGAACTGAAAACGAAACAATAACAGCTGGGACAATAAAAAACAACAGGTGCACACAGCGTAGCGCTCGTCGGCACTTGCCGTCAACAGCCGACGCACTACATAAGATCGTTGGGACAACTAAAGGCTTCCCTATTTAGTGTTGTGCTCTTTAGGTAGTGCAAGAAGCGATTTTGGTGATGAACGCTGAGGAAACTCGATTACAGAATTTTCGGTTGAAACAATTTTTAGGCCTTTTTCAGCTCCGACGAATTCTATTTCATGCCAGTGAGAGATGTGTTCGGTAATTAGTAGATAAGTCTCTGCACACCAAAGCCGTTTCGTACTTACAAAAGCTTCCTGTAAACAAAATTGTTTACGAACTACACAAGTTACGTCACGAGTTGTGTTGCTCTGAAGACAAAGTTCGCATGAGTTTAGCTACAGACAAACCCTGTATAATTGCGTGACTTTTGTATGGTAACCTCGCGCGTCTCTTTGCACGTGATCTCTGGTAATCTGAATAACTGATTATTTTTGTGAGGTAATCGTACTAATAAGATATTTCATGGTTGCAACGTCAGACAGAACTCGGCACAACCTCGTCACTCTGTTTATCTCCATCTCTTGCCGCGATTCTTTCTCCTCATATTCAATCAAAAGATGCCATTACAGACGACAGTGTCAATGTCCTGTTCCTTGTCGGCAGTGTTGGTCAAAATTTATTATGTGATCCCTAAGGCAATTCTAATGTAGTGATTACGAGCAAACCGACGCTCAGTCAACGAGGCATAAATGCTTACGTTTGTTAAAAACAATAAGGTGCAAACTAGATCTCAGTCGAGACTACTGGGTCGTACCTCACTCAATTCGGATTTCAGAGACAACGGCAACCTTGGGATGAGGCCTAAAACCCCACTGAATCGATTATCTTATAAAAGAAAAAGGTTTCAAACACACCATCAAACGGCCGCACTTGCAGACAAATGACTTAGCTGAGCCTAGCGAAAAAAATGGGGTCTATTTTTTTCCCCTTACAAGTTGTTTTACGAGGATGCTGAATATCTTTACAGTTATATGTCTTTGGGGATTGTGGTGGTCGTCCTAAACACCCAAGAAATATGATGATCGTAGGAAAGGTATGAGCCCAGTGAAACGGTTCAGTAGAACACAAACAGGTCAGAAACAAAAACGCGACGGTTCATGAGCAAACAAGTTCGACAATAAGCACTCAGTCAAGTATAGTCTGTGGAAGTCCATCATGATCATCACCGTCATCACGTGGTGCACTCTGGTGGGACTCACTTGAAGTTGCATGCGACGTCCCGCTCAAAGACGCAGCTGTCCTTGCTGGTCACTAGGCCAAGTCATGAATTGTTTAGGGCTATCCGCACACCTAAGCCTGACGCAACGATGAAAGACAGCCTTTTACGTCCAAGCACTCAATATCGCAAGCGCTTCTGCTCGGTGGTTGTGCTGTTTTCTAACTGTTCAGTGATTTCATCTCCAAATGATGTCGTCGCTGGCAGCACTCAGGAGGAGCGTACGACAGTTGAGTCGGAGCGCGCCATCTTGCTGACACAATTTCACGGAGAAGCAATAGGTTCTCC
The DNA here is from genome assembly GCA_013358835.2 of Ixodes persulcatus. Taxonomy (NCBI): domain Eukaryota; kingdom Metazoa; phylum Arthropoda; class Arachnida; order Ixodida; family Ixodidae; genus Ixodes; species Ixodes persulcatus. Next base: position 577,720 of record JABSTQ010009368.1, on the reverse strand, counting down.
GAATATGAACCTTGTTACCGATCCTGCTTTTCTTAAACTCCTTAAAAAAAAAAAGATAGGCACACACACACACACACTCGCCCTTTGCAGACGTCTTACGGGAATAACACCCAACGTTCTTCTGGTTTGACCTTCTACGAAGACGTCACACGTTGAGGGGAGAGGCCGATGGTGTCTGCCATGGCGCTATTCCGGGGCCGAGAGAAGGTCGGAGGAGGACACAACCGGAAGTGGTCAGCAGTCGATGATGTCAGATCCAGTCTTGCGCCGCCTACCAAAGGCACCTGAAAAGGGAAATAGAGAAGGAAGAGAAACAGAAAACAAATCATGAAATTAAATCCCAATTCAAATTAATGATTGTCCTGTATTGCATCTTACCGTCAAACGATCTTGAGTGAAAGTTTTACGAACTACATATCGCGTAGTGCTGGACAAAACAACACGCGCAAGATATTAAGAAGCCAGAAATGTGATTTCAAACGTGAAGTTTTGAAGATCCACGATGCGTCAGGAGATCATGGGCAGCTTGACGGAGATTGAGAGCAGGCTACTGTCTTATGAAAATCGAATCCAGAGCTTAGAGACAACTGGGCGGGCTGCCCACGACTTCCAGGCTAACTTCCAGTCTAACATGACCACGTTACACAGATCCATTGCAGCTGTAGAAAGAAAAACTATAATCTCGAGGACAGAAGTAGACGTAGCAGGGTGATTTCAGATAAGATCGACCAAAGGGTGGCTGGTCGACATTTTTGAATAAACTGATGTTTTTATATGCTATTGTCTAGTGTCTGGAATAAACGAATCCACACTTAGTTTTCACCAGAACAAATATTTGGGGACAGGAAAAATCGTAAGGCATGAAGAGGTGGACAGTTGCATTAACACGCACTGATGGAGAGGGCACGTTTGAGAGTGAATACGATAACGTTAGGAGAATTCTAATACGATTTAGACGCAAACTATGGGTACAGCTTGCTTGTAATATAAACTAATAATATTTATTTAAGTTTTATTTATTTTTCTAAAAATTGCCAAACATGCCTGCTCGAACGATAAATTTCAAAATTTGGAGGCCTGTATCTCATGAAATAATTTAATCATTATTATATAATTTTCAGATAGTATTCTACTTATATGTGGCTAATATTTAAAAAATAAATAAGGTATCTGAGTGATAAGATAGTCAGGATATATTGAGGAAAACATGAGAAAAAAATCAAACAACGAAAAATTCCGATGCGAATAAAACAAAAACACCACCTTCGATTTTTTTTTTTAAATTTGGGTACCTTGTTATACTCTATTTCGGCATTCATTTATATTAAAAACATGTTGCATCATTTTATTGAAAAAGATGAAACAACTCCCCAAATTAGGGACCTGCTTCAAAGCCTACACTTAGCAGTGCCCTATACAAGAAGTGACTCTGAGCTCCAGTTTCAGAAAACGAACACACATCTTTTATATATTTTTATCCAGATTAGGTCACTGACAACTGTAGCACTCGGTCACACACTAAAATAGAGAAGAAAAAAAATAGAGCATTTTACATGCAGCATACAAAGAGGTATCATATTAGAGACTAGTGATTCAAGAAAGGATGATGCAGTGTGTAGTTTTACTTCCCGGTGTAATTTATACCTAAAAGAAACAACTTTACGTCCACACACAAAAATTAAGATAGAATACTAAAATTGTTTAGGTTAGTAATGTATTTCCGGGGACAAACCATTTCAGGTGAGCGGTGCCACCGCGCCGGACTATAAGAGTTTCGATACTCTCGGTGTACGAATGGATCGTGGAAAGCCGAGATATTTTATGCTGCGCGAGGATAACGTGTCGTGATTCTCATATGGAGATCAGATAAAGATTATAAGCTATCACCAAGTAAAATAGTAGGTTCAATACCCCGCGAAGAAAATTGTGATAAATAAGATAACCCTGCATTCAAAATGAGCAGTCCTTGGGGCAGCAAATTCGGCACTTTACACTAAGGCTTTCTTCAATGTACTCATTTAATAAAGTTTCTTCTAACCAGATCCGACTGTCCGTCCTACATATATGTCACAGGTCCCTCTGTTGATGACTTACACAGCCACCACGCGTGCCAAGACTGAATGCCAGGAAAGGCGCGCACCGTCAGCCACTCTTCTTTTTTTTTTTTGTGGACGATACCAATCAAGCTCATTTTCGTCCAGATACGCAAGATGCACCCAGTTTCTCAAATAGAACGCTCACCATTGTCCTGGCCGTCTGAATTGCGTTTATTGAAAGTTCTCTCGGGTTGCTCAGCGTGGCATGGTGCTTCACGAGTCCGCCAACTCCGTCGCATGCATGTTCCTATGTCCAGATGCAGAAAATAACCATGCACTGGGCTTGTGGGCAATCAATCTGTGCAAACTGGTGAAGCTGGTAGCGATTCGCACGTGACGTCACTTACGTACGTCACGTGCGAGTATACCGCAACGTTGTCTTCAACCCACTCTTTCACTCTTTCTAGAGCCAAGCAAGTGAGAGCGACGTCGTCACATAGGTCCTCACTGATGATAGCAACGCTCTTTGTAGATTTTCTTGTCACTGCACATGTAAATATTGTAACTCTTTTTTTTTCTTCAGTGGTATGCTTTAACTTTGTCAGAAAGCACGATGGTCCAGTTTTCAGCAAAGTCAAAATGAAAGACAATGCTCCCGCGTTGCATGCAGCTGCTTTTCATCGTAGATCGCTTTATCTTGCGTTTGTCGGATATGGTTGTGAAATATCCAACCTTCAACCGTTACTTCAAAGACTTTTAGGAAAGTCTCAAAATACAATGTTATTTTTTTTTGTTTTCCCCCAAGGTTCGCATGTTGTAAGCACAATCTCTTCATCCTCTGGGATATGAAGTTCCTCGAGTGTAACAGACTGGCCTTTTGGGCAGTGATCACAGTCTTGTTAGTGCGTCGCACAGAAATGCTGAGTTCATTTCACCAGTGTTGAATGTTGAGCCTGTAACGTTCTCTACAGCGGCAATACAAAAGTAATAATTGGCGCAGCGCACACAAACGCACACTTCCTGGTGGGGAATACATTTGACTCATCTAGGGCGCAAGGAATAAAGTTTCGCTAGCCCAACGCCGGAATCAGGATGCTTGTGTTTGTACACTTGAAAGGCCTCTCGGATTGAGCGTGTCAGGAAGCGCTTTGGCACGACCGTTTTCTCCCCGTCGAGCATGACAGAGATCACGCCCTTCTGGTTGGGACTTTTGCGCGAACATTGTAGCTCGTCTTTCGTGAAGTACTCTAGGGCAGCATACAGGTTCTCAGGGCTCACCTTGCACCTCGTGTAAGGATCCGGCTCATACCACGCGCCATGCTTTTCCTTACCTAAAACGTAAACACCGTCGCCATGTTAACCTTTCCTAGGTTAACATGGCGACAGTGTTTACGGTTTATTGTATTTAGGCGGGGCTCGAGTATTTGGGGGTTCTGCTCTCTGTCGGTGTGCCTCTTTGTGCCTGATATTATCGCCCGCGAAGCCAGCGAGTGGGATGGCGACAGGCACGACTGCTCAGTAAACAGGTATCGGCGGCCATACTTTGTTGGTTGAAGCGAACCCCCTCATCCTTGACAGCTAGCGGGGAAATGCGAAAAAAAGATTGTATCGGCCGTTTTGCCAGAACTGGCGACGAGTGTCGCCTTTTGCTTCCGTCAACTATTGCGCCATAGTCGTGATCTTCGCGAGGAAATGATTGTTGCTAGCCACAGAACACTATCACGCAGAATGGGAATGTTTGAATATGTTTTTATTTTAGATATAAGTCAGGAATATATATATAAGAGAGAGAGAGAGAGAGATGGAAATAGAGGGAAAGAGAGAGGAGTATATAGTTCCGTAGGAAAATAAAGTAAACAAAGTCCCCAGTGGCCGATGGCTGCAGAATCTTTTCTCGGATCACTAGTTCGTAATATGATAGCTCTTTGTACACAGTAGATTCTCCTCAATTTTAGTGTGTGAACGATTTCTATGGTTATCAATGGCCTCATCTGAATAAAAATATATAAAATATGTGTGTTAGTTTCAAGAAACTGGAACTCAGAGTCACTTCTTGTATAGGGCACTGCTAAGTGTAGGCTTTGAAAAAGGACCCTAATTTGGGGAGTTATTTCTTCTTTCTCAATAAAATGATGCAACATGTTTTTAATAGAAATGAATGCCGAAATACAGTATAACAAGGTACCCAAATTTAAAAAAAAATCGAAGGTGGTGTTTTTTTTTTTTTTTATTCGCATCGAAATTTTTTGTTGTTTGATTTTTTCCCCATGTTTGCCTAAATATATCCTGACTATCGTACTACTCAGATACTTTATTTATTTTTTCAATATTAGCCCCATATAAGTAGAATATTATCTGAAAATTATATAATAATGATTAAATTATTTCATGAGATACAGGCCTCCAAATTTTGAAATTTATCGTTCGAGCAGGCATGTTTGGCAATTTTTAGAAAAATAAATAAAACTTAAATAAAAATTATTAGTTTATATTACAAGCAAGCTGTACCCAAAGTTTGCGTCTAAAAAGTATTAGAATTCTCCTAATGTTATCGTTTTAGTTATTCACTCACAAACCTGCCCCCTCCATCAGTGCGCGTTAATGCAACTGTCCACCTCTTCATGCCTTACGATTTTTCCTGTCCCCAAATATTTTTTCTGGTCAAAACTAAGTTTGGATTCCTTTATACCAGACACTAGACAATAGCATATAAAAACATCAGTTGATTTAGAAATGTCGACCAGCCACCCTTTGGTCGATCTTATCTGAAATCACCCAGCAACTTAATCATATACGGGGTTCCCGAGACAGCGAAAGAAAACAAACGATTCATTGTAGACAGCAACGGTGACAAATACATTTGAGAAAATACTTAACGTCAAAGTAAAATCTTTTGAAAGGCTGCACCGATTAGGAAAAGGAGGTTCGGACCGCCCAAGACCCGTGATAATCAAACTTCATGAACTTTACGAAAAGTTGAATATCCTGAAAAACTGCTATAGACTCAAAGGGACTGACTTCTCGATTCGTGAGGACTACTCGATGGAAACTAGACAGATAACAAAGTTGTTGTGGGACAGTAGTTCCAAAAGTAGACGGGATGGAGTTAAAGTGTCACTGGTGCATGACAAACTGAGGATCGGCAAAGAATATTTGCGTGGATGCGACAAAAAATACCAGGGTGAAGCTTCCTTCCCGAGCAAGGGAACGCTATTCCAAAACATGACAACATACTATAACGAAGAACTACGCTGCATCAATGTTAACGCTCGAAGTGTTGTGAACAAGATCGCACTCCTTTAAAAGCCTAATAGTAAACTTACCCACCGCATATAATCGTAATAACAAAATCATGGCTCCGTCCAGAGATCGGGCGATCACGAAATTTGTCAACCAGGCTTCCGAATTTTACGCATACAATAAAGGTCGAATTGGGGGTGTCGCTATTGTACACGACGAATCGCTAGTACTGAGCATATTGGAAGATATCGAGGGAATAAGAATGTGTCTGGGCATCGGTGGCCTTTAGAAAAAAACAACGTTGTTATTGGTGCGGTTTACCGCCCCTTTCAAACGGGTCTCGATTTTTTCTTCAAACTAAATGAGTACCTCGGTCGCCATTGTCTAAGTAACCGTAACCTCATAGTCGCGGGAGGCTTCAACGTCCCCGACATCGACTGGACAAGCCCGGTCCCAATCTTTCTTGCGTCTACAGCAGAACCACTGGTTGACATATCAGTTTTCCATAACCTTACGCAATTGGTTAAAGACTCAACACGAGAAAGTGGCGAGTCAGCATCAACGCTAGATTTGTTTTTTTATCAGTGATAGGGTTGCAAGTCATGCTACGCACACTACGTTGCTCCCAGGCATATCTGACCACAGGGTAGTTTTGTTCACGCTAGCTGTCGAACTCTGTCCCCACAAACCACGCAAAACAACTCGGGTACTTAATTGTCTGCAGGCTGATGACGAAGGTGTTCTTGACAGGTTGGATCTTCATTTTTTTAGTTCGAAACAATGAGCGAGCTAGACTGCAATAGCGTGAACGAACTGTGGGCGTTCTTCAAATCAATTGTTCATGAAAGTATTAGGCAATGTGTTTCCGCCAGAAACAAGATTGTAAATAAGAAAAACTCTTGGATTACAAGGGAAATACTACAACTGCAAAGGAAGGCTAAAAGATTACAAAAAAACCTGTAAGCGGGCATCGTCCTCTCCGGCCATTGAGAGACTAAATAAATTACGCGTAGACCTGGACTAGCCATATAAAACAAGCGAAAGATAGATATCACAACGAAACCTTAGTCTCATTTTTGCGTTCTTCACCACTTAAGTTCTGGAGATACCTTTTGTCGTCCAAAAATACAGAATCTGTTTCTAGTCTGTCAGTGGATGGATGCATTATTAGTGACCCGTCCGCCTTGGTTGACTGCTTCGACCGATATTTTAAACCAGTATTCACGGTCGATAACGGCAATAACACCGAAATCAGTGAGCCCCAAACTTCTACTCCATCCCTAACCAACTTGTTCATAACAGAATCAGGTGTTCTGTCTCTAACTCAATTTGAATACCAAAACATTTCCAGGAATTGACGACATTCCAAATGCTTTCTTGGAGAGGTACGTACAATGGTGTGCAAAGTACCTCTGTATAATATATGAGAAGTGTCTCTCGACGTGTAAAGCACCACGGGAGTGGAAACGTGCCAAAATTACCCCAGTATTAAAATCGGGAGATAGTCAACTTGTAACAAACTACAGACCAATATCGCTCTTGTGTGTGTCTGGAAAAATCCTGGAACACGTCATTTTCAAACACATCGCATCTTTTCTTGAAAGCAACAAATTATTGGACAATAGACAGCACGGATTCAGACAGGGGTTTTGACAAGTACATAGTTACTAGAAACAGTCCATTTCATTACAGATGTACTCAATAGGCGAGGCCAAGTCGACGCAATATTCTTGGACCTCGCAAAGGCGTTTGACCGGGTCTCACACTCCAAACTACTCTTAAAACTGAGGATGGTTTTGAAAAACGACCTGCTATGCAACTGGATCCAAGATTATCTTTCCTTAAGAGAACAGTCAGTGTGCATGGGTGGGACCCAGTCAAGTCCGGTCTTGGTCGACTCAGGGGTGCCCCAGGGGTCCGTCCTCGGGCCACTTTTCTTTTTAGTTTTTATTAACGTCATTTTTCTCAATATTTCGGTTCAAATTAAGCTCTTTGCGAACGACTGCGTACTATTCCAAGAGATACGTAGCGCCGAAGACCAAGCGCTATTAACCACAGCCCTGGCGAGAATTTCCTAATGGTGTGAGAATTGGCAAATGTCACTGAACCTTGAAAGGCGGTAACTATGATGTTCCCTAGAAAACAAAACAACACCCAGATGACCCATACGTTTTACAGGACACCCAACGTAATAAGGTAGATTCATTTAAATACTTAGGAGTTATGCTTACAAGCGACATGAGGTGGAACCACCACATAGACTATATTACCAGGAAAGAACTTAAGAAACTGGGATACGTAAGGCGATTTCTTAGAGACTGTCCATCTTCAGAAGTAAGACCTCTCACGTTTAAGACGTACGTACGGCCCATCCTTGGCAATAGCCATTGCTTGGCGGTAATAGTCTGGGACCCTTACACTGCAACAGCGAAGGATACACTGGAGCGTATTCAGTGAAAGGCAGCACGATTTGTGTACAGTTCGTATAGCTGGTTGGTATCACCAACCGCCCTGATGGCAGCTGCCAATCTTAAAAGCCTCAGTTTGAGACGTCAACGGAAGCGACTTAAATTTCTTTTCCTACTAGTAAATAACCAGCTAAAATAAATAAAAGTGACTACATTTCATTTTTCTAACCGCGCGTTACAAGGCGTTCTCATTCGCTTTCATTGAAAGAATATTCCAGCCATAACGACGTCTTCGCGCAATCATACTTTCCTAGGACAATTCGTGAATGGAACTGCCTCGGCCCAGACGTTGTAGGCAGTGATTCTCTGGCGACCTTCCTATCACAACTTGATAAAGCAGACTAAGAATAAAAGACATTGAACTCATTTATCTCCCCGAGCTCACAATAAAGCAAATAAGCTTTTTGAAGTGTTGTGTGTTGATGACGATCGAATTCTTACTTTCTTCCTTTCTTCTTTTTTACCATTGATAGGCGATCATGTCACTAAGGTCACGGATGAATATTGCTTTTATACCTGTTTATTTTCCCTTTTGTTAGTGTGATGAATATGTATATTTTTCAACCACTGAACTGCGTTTTGAAGTGTTTTCTATAAGTGTATCGCAATGACTTATGCGAAACGGCTTGGTGATCGGGACATAGTTTGCAGCGTGTCTTTATACTGTCATGTACTTCTTCATGAAGATTAGTGTATTTTGCTGTACCACAGTGTCCACCCTGCTAAAACCTCAATGAGGTTGCAGTATTGAATAAATAAACAATCCGAGCTATACATTTATGCATTTTTCCTTTACCTAGCTGGGAAAACATTTGTGCAATTATGATGATCTGTCCGGATCTAAAACGCACGCGCACACACACACACACACACGCACACACATACACGCACACACGCACGCACACGCGCGTGTTGTATATCGCTGGGGCAGACATGCCATTAATGTGTAAATGTATTACTTGGCTCCACGATAAGGTCATCGAAAATTCGAAAGAGCCGCAGATGGCGACGTTCAGTTGGCTCCGTCTTTTAAAGGAAAACGTCACAACCTCGAGAGCGCTTGTGACACGTCACGCGTGGCACTTGACCAATCGCCACGGGCGAAAAACTCGCTGATCAGCTAGTTGATGCAGGTGTTAGTTCGTTCCAGATGTCTATTGAACCGTGGCAACGACAACGTAAAACGCTGATGGTCACTTCTTAGTTCGTTCTTCCCATCAACAACGATTAGAGCAATAAAGCAAAACAAGCTCTACCAGAAACTTGCCACTTTAGCAGCGAAAGCAATCTCTATAGATTTCGGGAGTTAAGACGTTTCGGTTTAGTAACATAAGAAAACCACGAAGTGCTGCAATGTTAGAAAGTATGTGCGTTTTCCTCTGACGAAGGCAACGTAATAACTTGAGAGAACTTATAGTTTGAGAATGCAGAGTAGAGCACTGCACGGGCCCGGACCAGTTCGAAAGCCCCATCCCTGACCGACCCGCGGGCCGGGCCTGGGTTGCGAAGCACATGTTTCCCTAGGGCCCGGGCCTGGCTCGGGATTGTTACAAAATTATTTTGGGCCAAGCCGACCCTCCAAGCCGGGACCAACTAAGCCAACCAATCCGAGTCGGGCGTGCAAACGTCTTAAGATATTAAAAGCACAACTCGGCCCTCTTTTATATCGCCCCTGTCAGGTTTGGGAGGAAAACTTAATCAAGATCACGTCTACCAAACTTTCGGTACAGGCCGGGCTCGTGCTCAAATTTTCAAACTCCCGTCGTGCCCGAGCCGGGCTCGGGCTCACGTTTTAAAAAACCTGTTGAGCCCGGGCCGGGCTCGGGCCGTGTACCCACCGGGCTGGGTCGGCCGGGCCTGTGAATTCCGGCCCGTTCAGTGTTCTAGTGTAGAGTTTGTTGCTAGCATCATCGCCTCCAATCCAAGCGATGGAAGCTCCACCTGTATCTCAAGTGATAAACTACCATACACAGTACAGATTTGCCCTCCTCCAGTGGAGGAGCTTAAAAGTCCAGGGTAGAAGAATAGTTTTGGTTCGGCATTTCATTATTGAAATCCATAAACTTGAACGCCAGAATTGCCCTAAGGACACGCGTGGCACATTTCGGTTTGTGCGTGAGCGAAGGCAGGGCTTCTGCTCTTTTTTACGTCTGTATGAACGCATTGCAATGAAGAACGGATCATTTCAACTGCGCACTCGAAGCAAACCAACATCAACGATTCAGTTGCAACGGGCAGGTTATGCACAGGGAGTGGGCTCAGCTCGATAGAAGAAATATTCTCTCTCCTGAGCATTCCTTGCATGTCGCTGACAACATTCAGCAAATATAAAGAGAGCGCAGGGTTAAAGAGGGAAGACATTTTGCTTTCTGAAATGGTCGCGGCTGAAAAAGAAGAGCACAGAATGGCATGCAAATCCGGAGACTACACTGAGGGGGGAATGCCGTACATAACTGTCGTCGTCAATGCTGAATGGACCCACCGCAGTTACGGTCACCGATACACGTCAAGCTCAGGTGTTGCTGTCATCCTTGGCTCACAAGAAAAAAATCCTATTCCTCTCTGTTCGTAACAAGTATTGAAGTACTTGGAATTTCTACATGAGCAAGAACGAGACTTCACGCAATCACGCCTGGTTCAAAAACTGGGACGGGCCTTCAACTGCAATAGAGTTTGATATCATCGCCGAAGGATTCCTGACAAGACGCGAGATGCATGGAATAGAATACAGAAGAGTTGTGGGGGATGGAGATTCCAACGTTGATAAGGCCCTCAATGCCAGTATTGATTATGGAAGGATAACAAATGTGGCTTGCGTTAACCATGTCATTAAGAAGTACACCAAGTCACTCTACTGCATCAGGAGCTCAGGAGTAAGTCGCGCAAAGCATTTGACAAATGTATAAATTGGAAGATTGACAGCCGTGCGCTCATGCAGGCAACCGAAGAGGTCGCCAGCAACCTGCGAAATGGACCAAGACATGGTTTGGAAAACATGACTACTGCTCCCCTCACTACTGTCAACAACATCAGCAGCGAGCATCAACCACATTTGAAGATCTACCGCAAACGCTAAAAGCACACTTAATAAAGAGTGAGAATAATCTCGCAGACAGATTTTTCGCTTACTGAGAACTCCACCTGTAATATGGTGGAAAACAACATGCCTGTAGTCTCAAAATTTTCTAGCGGAAAGAGCGCAAACCACGAGCGAAGAGGATCGTACCAAAGACGGTCTGACGGAGCAGCAATCTCGTACAACGGTGGGAAAGCGTCGATGGCGTCCTCTTCCAGCTACACCTTCTAATTGAAACGGTAGCTTCGAAAAAACGAAGAGAAAACGTCTGGCTGCCGTATCAGCCAAAGCATCACGCTCAACTCCTCGATGGAAATCCAAAGTTGACACGCCGCATGGGGACAGACATTAGGCACCTAATACTGAACAGCTTCAACCAGATCTTCCTGAAGAAGAAAGTAAAGCAAACGCCGAAAGAAACCTTGTTCTGCTTCAAGTCACCGACTCTCAAGAGCATGAGCTCGAGAAAGCAACGGTCGGGCAGTTTGTGAATGAAAGGAGGGCTCTCGAAGGAAGAGATCACCTGACAGCGTCCATGTTCGGGAAAGTTCGCACTCGCTTACCAACGACGCTCTGCGGCAAACTGGTCCATCGCCTTCTCTAAGCGTCACCTTTACTGACTCCTGCCATGGAGCGTGGTCAAGAATATGAGCTCGAAAGATTTCGGGGGTGCGTGCAAAAGACAAAAATTAAGTAAAAGAAGCAAAACAAACAAAAAAAAAAACAGCAAACATCTGCTCCTAGCTGTTATTAGAAACAGATCTGCAATCTTTTAGATGACAGTACGTCGCCCTGAATATTTTACCTGAACTGAAATACCGCTGCATGCTTAGCGAAACGATACCATTCACAAGGTTACAGCTGTAAAGACATGACAACAACATTACGCGAAGTGTTTTTGAAGAACGATAGCACTTCGCAGAGGTTTTCATATCACCGCGAGATTAACAGCTATAGCAATGATGAAAACTATAAGATGTTGGTTGTTTACCGATTTAGAGCACTCTGCAATTGGCCAGTGAATGTTGGGCTTCTGTTCTTACGTACTCTGGTAGTGATCGCCCCATGAGCGCGTTGGGCGAAAAATATGTATCGGGTCAGGAAACTTTGTTCTTGTCACGATGACTTTTTTTTTTATCCAAGGTCGACTTTTGTGTTGATATTCAACTAGTGTATCTTGAGAGTTTAGCATGTAAATTATCTTCATTGATTTTTTGTGGGCTCTAGCTTAACGCTTTGCTTTTAATACTTGCGCCTTATCAGTGAGTTTTATCATTTTAACCATTTGAAATGAAATTGTCGGGGTGATGAGAACTTCACCACGTGCTGTACAGTACTTTATTGGACATCAGTTGCGTCATAACAATGTTATAATTTTTGAATCCATAATAACTCTGGGCGAGTCAACAAGTATGAGCCATTTTCGTGCTGCATGTTTTTTCGCAAGAGCTGCAAGATAATATCTGTATATATATATATTATTTCTTGTTCATGTGTATCGCCAGCTGTTGTCGATTATTTGTAACGCATGAGAGTCCTCTTTGGGTTTCACTGAGTGCGTATTGTGTTAAATTATAGTTGTTTTTTTCACACTAATGACAAATGGTGCGGCGGTGAATAACCGAAGAAACTAAACCTTTATTGGGGCGAACTTCTGCCCAAAGGGAAATAGGAAAAGGCTAGCGTCGCAGGCGTCGACGTCGGCGGAACAGCAGGATCGAGCGCTGGGGCGAGACTGGCTCCGGCTCGCCACGCGGTGCACCTTTTGTACCCGCGTGTGTCTCTGGAACATTCGGCCTATACTTCGTTTCACTTTATCTGCGAGCGAAGCCAAAGCTAGAAGCGCGAGACCAGCACTGTTTGCATTTCTCCCCAGCTCGCGCGCTCGAGCAAAGCCTGAACGCACGGACCTTCCGTGCTCGCGCTTCCAGTTTTGCCTTCGCTCGCACATAAGGTGAAACGAAGTATAGAACGTTCGGCGCGTAGAATATTCGTAACTGGATGAGGCGGGAACGTTCTCGAACTTGCGAGAACGACAAAGAATAAATAAAAGAACATTCCGCTACTTGAAATCGAACCCAGATATTCCGCGCGACAGTCAAGCGCGGTGACCATTCGGCCACGCACGCACTCGCTCCGCGACGCGCGTGGCATTATGTACAGTTGCGCACTGAAGCGTATGCTCTTTGCTTGGCTATGATTAAAAGCTGGAAGTAAACTATGTTGTTTCACTCTTTAATCTGTTTTGTTCGTCATACCCCATAAGTTTTCTTAACTAATTGCTAGAGCTAGACCTTAACATAAACTTCCAATGTGTCCTGTTCCACGTTAAAAAAAAGAATTAAAGGGACTTGATGCGTAAGTGTGATAAACATTTCCCAAGCAGTACTTACAAAAACGTATAAAACTCATTTAGCATAACAGAAAAAAAACACCTCACTATTATTTACACCCTTGGGATGTGTCAACTGGTACGTTATTGTCTGTATGTGACCTACGCCATCTTTAATAAAGGGCCGCGAAGCAATATTTTTACTTTCTATAACTACCACTTAAAATTAATCCGTGGCACTTGTAATCAAGGCATCCCGCAATGTTTTTTTTTTCTCCCGCATTGGCAGTCGCCAAATAAATTAGAAAGAATAGGTAAAGTCCCCCCCCCCCCCCCCGGCCCTTTTCCCCCCTTTTATAACCTGAACAAGCAGCCACGTTTTCCGCTTTCGCCATGGTACACCCTACGTCTACGTCGACACTGCAATACTCGCGATTGAATCATCAAGCTTTGTGAAGACACTGACAGAACTGGTCCGCTTTTATCTTTGAAATAACCGCAGCATAGAAGCTTCTGAGTCATCGACCTGGTGTGTGACTTTAGTGAGTACGCTTATGTAAAGCGAGAAATATTGCAGCCCAGTATCGTCGCACAGCCCTCTCCACCAGAAACAGCCATAAAATATCTGGGAGACTATGGTTTCAAGGAGCCTATTATTCATATTCATCGCGTATAGAGCGCCAAAGTGTCACAAACGTTCGCGTGTGTTGGTTAATACCTGATATCTGATTTGTAAGTAATAATAAATATAATAATACACGTCGTTCGCCTTTGGGGGAAAAAAAAAAAGAAAGACGAAATGGTTTTTTAAGGTATCTTCACCGCGGCAAAATCAGAGGTTGTAAAAGTCCGTTGCGGCATCCCTTTTGAATAAAAAAAAAGCTACCGATGCACTGCGCAACGTACGGGCGTATGCGCCTGCCTCCAAATGCAGCGTCACGCTTGTTGTTTCGATATCACTAGCCCGCGCTCCGCGCAAGCGTTCAGGCGTCTGCCACCCAGACCTTAGGGGTTATTTTGGTCTTTCACGTAGCGCTCCAAACAGTGCACTTCGACAAACACGATTAAAAACCATTCCTGATCAGCTGGTGCCATCTGTGTTTGTTATCATGAAGCTTTGGCTTATCTTACCTCAATGGGAAAAGCTTGATGCCTTATAATGAGGTAAGCGTGCGATCTATTCCTATGCAATTTTCGTCAAATGCAATAACAGGACACGCTTGGAACTTTAATGTCCCAAAACTTGCTTCAGTTTACACACATACGTTTCTATAAGGCAGAAAAGGAATGCTATTTCTAACTTTATTTTTATTTTTTTATTCTGAAGTGTTTTTTTTTTATTTAAATACTTAATATTTGTCATTCTAATGCTCCAGAGGTTATGCATGTAACATTTCGTACGAATTAAATCGAGAAAATAAAATGTTAAATTTTAAAAAGTAAGGTCAACTAAAACATAAATGAAAAAAATATAAATAACTTTACATAGCATACATGAAAAGTTTAAGGCTATCAAAAATTAGCAAATTGATATGATCGGTAGGGTTGCACCTTCTCATAAGACTGCCCGTTACGCCGAATGTTCTGCGAAGCTCAAACTCGCCACCGGACTCGTGCTGTACTCCGTGCGACTTGAAGCCCAACCGCAGCCATCCCTACGATCTGGCAGAGCAAATCAAGCCGCGCAAAAAGTGCTTCGTCATGGTGCTGATCATTTTGTACCTTGGGTATCGCCGACTGAACCAATCACACAGAGTGATGCGCTTCAATCTTGCGCTTCTCGCTGTGCGTCACTGCGTAGCCAATACTAGCTAATCTGCAAAGACAACGAGCACTTCATCTGATCATGGCGTGGGCTGCGGTCAGACTTAAATGGAGACCGAGTATTGTCTTACTTCCATCATCGATATAAGAGCGTATCTTCTTGCCCCGAATTCGTACTTCGTATGAAGCGTGGCCTCCCACTTAAGGAGTACCATCGGCACGCAGCGTATGCGAGGCGCGGGATTCCTGGTTACTTGCAGCCGCAACGCGGTCGGATTGCACCTGGCGCTCTTGGGGGCGGCTGCGTTTATCGACCTTACATTTCCCCCACCACTGCGGATGCCCTAGAGCAAACTCGGCCATGCCGGAGGCATTCAATAAATACGTTTTCTCGACTCGAGTCAGAGTTCTCATGCCTCACCAAAAACCAAATATCAAAAACAAAGTTCCAGCAAATTGCGAGGTGCGACCCAAACGGGAAGAGAAGAGAGCGAATTGCCAAGAAATAACGAGCGAATCGCCGTAAGAGAACAAAAGGAAGAAATACCGCCGAACAAGAAACGACAGATAGCGTGCCTTCCTCGTCTCCTTCCACTTAGACATACCGCGTGCCGTACACGGGGAAACGCCCCACTTAATCCCGTCGCCCACGACAGCAAAGTGCCGCACGACGGCGGGACCACAAAGAGCCTCCGGTGCCCGGGAGCTCGTCACGGAGGTTATACAGCAAGCTCCGCAGATCCCTTATCCACCTCGTCGAGAGGTAAGTTCCGACCATCAGGAAGACAAGTTCCCTGGAGCCACCACAAAGAGCTCCGGAGGACACGCAGAAGAAGGCTTCGCGTCGGCCTAATACCTATACATCCCCCTCCTCCCGAGCCCGGATCTATAAAGCAGGCGATACGTACGCTCCACGCACCCTTTACGCTGGCAGTCAGCTGGGGAGCTACTTGCTCACCGTACCCAATCACGCTGCCTTTCATCACCTGGCCCCCGTCTCTGACGTGGGGTATGGGGCGGGAGCATGATCACGTGGCGAAAGGTAGACGTATGACTGGTTCAAGCAGCACGTAGCTTCCCCCGCACTGGCAACTTAGCGAGTGAACCGGAGTATAGTTGTCCCCTTCTTTCCGTTATGTCGTGCGAAACACCTCCCGCGAGTGGTGTTTATGGGAACTGCGTGGAGGCGGAGGCCGAAGGCCTTTGGTGCCGGCGTTAGCGTGCCGCATACCCGGCGCCTCAAGGCGGCCGAGAACGCCACCGATCTAGAAGATTGGATGACAAGTGGCGGTGGCTGCAAGTGGGTCCCAAGAAAATGCGCGACAACAGCAGCGAAATAAAAATAGACAAAAAAGAGAGACAGAAAAGAAAGCAACAATGGCTTGGCCCACTTTCCTGATGCGGCGACTCTGATACGCTTCTTGAACGCGTGGCCGCCGTAAATCACTCCCTTCGAGTCGCATAGAGTACGAACGCTGGAGATGCCAGAAGAGCAGTCAATCTCTCAGCCAAAGAAATTTAATCTTTACGCCGTGCGACCCGATGATTGGTGTCCTTCATGAAATCAGTTCGAAACTTTCGAGGCTTCTTGAGTCGCGGCTCATCAAACAGAGCACGGTGCATAAGTAGTATACAGCTCAAACTACACAAATCACTAGATCGATAAAAAAAAAAACTTTAATAAGGCTTGCAGAAAGAGAGAGAGAGAGAGAGAAGCAACTTTATTGAACCGAGCTAATTGCGACGTCTTCTTAGACGCCCTCGATGGAAGTGGTTCCCTCGTCACGGGACCAATATGCTTCCCTAGCCGCCTGACCTTTGGAGACCAGGACGAGCTGGTCTTCCAGTACGGGGCTGGTTAGCAAGGTCTCCCATCGCTCGGTAAGGGAGGATGAGGGATACAATTTGCTTTTAGTTTGACATTTTTAATGTAGTATGGACAGTTTTCGCACTTTTTGTTTTGTACATCGTGATCTTTTGTCTACTATCGCCTGCCTCTATTATGCCGAACTACTCGTGTGGATGATCTCGCGACGCGTCCATTTATAATCTGTAAGCTTTTGTTTATATTTTTCGATCAGCGCCAGTATGGTAGCCAAGTTCCTCGAACATTTCATCTGTTGTGCACCTTCATTGTTGAGACGCCAGCGATGCATTAAGACAGTTCACTGGTACCTGCAAATCTACTATGAAAGATCTTAGACCGTGATGTCCCGCTCTAAACAATATGACCCTCTGTACGCATAGGAAAATGACGTACAGAACCAATAAATGCGACACAGTGATGTAGCCGAACGAAGGACGAAACTGCACCCTAAAAAGAACCCGTGCATCCACTTTCCTGCACAACACTCGGAGAGCCAAATACCGCAACTTACGGAGGCAGCTCAGCGAATGACGATGCGGAAACATATGTTCACACAAAAAACGAAGTTTCGGTTGTGACATTAGGCAATGCAAAAAGTCACGCTTGCATTGCTTAATGTCACAACTCAGACTGCGTTTTTTGGTCTAAAAATATGTTTTGGCATCGTCATTCGCTGAGCTGCCTCCGTAAGTTGCGGTGATTGGCTCTCCAAGTGTTGTGCGGGAAAGTAGACGCACGGGCTTTGCTTAGAGTATGGAAACAGGCCGTGACCTGGAAATCCGATATGGCATCGCACAATTTCCGCACCATTCCTGAGGCCTGCAGTAGAAATGTAGTTTTAGAGCATTTTGAACCGCAATAATATTTTATTACGCTTTTTCAGTCTTTCACTTGAGGTTTCTTTCAAGAACGAAGTAATACCACACTAACCGGCGTCGCTACGAAGTCGACGTAACAGGCAGGATTGTCTCAGTTCCGCATAATATCGCAGCATTTTCGTTCTTGGTATAGCGGTATCACATGAAGTGAATACAAAACTTTCTACGTGAGAAATCGTTGCCAAAGACGACCTACAACGTTTACCAGAAGGCAAAATCAGGTTTTTAATCCGTATACACAAAAGTAATAGGCTAATCGCATTCATAGTCGTCGTATTTTTTTGTTATTATAAATTATGAGTTGGTGCGAGTTTATCAATATCCGCCAATGAATACAGCGCTGTCTTGACAACCTCAACAAATGCTTGTGCTTAAGGAAATATAACTGCTGCTAGTATTATTTCCACAAAGCAACAACAGATACAACAACACGAGCTACTTCTGCTACATCAAAAAGAACTACTATACTAGTACTACTATCACTAGAACTAAAACTACTACCACCACTACCACTCCTACCACTCCTAGTACACCACGAGTGCTTATACTACTACTACTACTGTTACCAATACCACTACCATTACCATTACCACTACTAAACTACTTCTACTCATACGTACGACTACTACAAAATATATGATTGCGGAAAGTTTATTCTCTTTCGTGGTTGTAATAATAAAAACGTTGGCTGGCAAGCGACCAACCCGCATAAAAGAGCATCATTACTTGATGCCAATGCTGAGAATGGCGCTTTCTTTTCATTAGAAACTGACTTACATGCACGAGTCATCCGAAAAACGAACAACCAACATATCAAACTCAATGCAGCGGAGGATGTGGTTGGTATATTTGCTGTGATTTACTGGTTGCATTGAAACACCATATACATTTTTGTTTACGCTCTCATCTATTTCTGGCTAAACTAATTGCTGCTCTAAAAATTGCGGCCATTTTTTTTATGTCCATGGCAAAGCGAGTACAAGCCCGACCACATATATACCTCCTAGTCAATTCCAATGATTCCTCCAGTGCGCATCAGTGCGCACCAACAGCACCGAATCGAGCATTTCAACGACTCAGCAGGGATTTCGGTTGGGCGTGCACAACCGCGCGCTGCAGAGCGCCCATACGTAGAGAAACTCTGTCATGCGCCGGAATGCAATTTTGTCGCTGTATATCAAAGTGCGCGCTTTCTTTGAAGATGGGCAAGGCACTTACAAACAGATGTTTCATCGTTTTCGAAATATTGGAGTGGTATCACGTAGAGCAAATTGCCTACGTGGCGAAAATTGCACGCGAGGCTCGACATTAGACGGTTCAGCGGCAGGACAGCCAAAACGTTTCACGAAAAATTAATGTGAAATAAAAGTGTGATTCAAATAATTCACACTCCGTCTAACTTGTGTTTGTGGCACTATCTTAACGGTGCTTTCGTACGAGGTCGATATCTCTCCAGACACTTCTGTGGAGCTTTGAACGTGTCAGCTCAGTTCCGACTGTGGTGCCAAAACAATGGCTGCCCCACATGTGATTTGAGCAAAAGAAGTCTGAAATGTACCTGGTGCTGATATTTTTTTACAGACTAGAAAGAAATGTTTTGTCAAGAGTAACTGTTATTGAGAGGGCGCAAAAGTTCAAAGCGGGGGGTTACCGAATGTAAGCCACAAAGAAGGAGCCGGACGATCGTCCATCCACGGCTGATGAAAACCTGGAGCGTGGGCGTGAAGTGACTCTGTCACATACACGACTGACAATAGAGAATGTGGAAAATCAGGTTTAAATCAACCAAGGCTCTGCTCGTGCAATAAGTTTCGACCGTCTTGGGCCTCAAAATACTTGTGAGATATGGGTATGAAATGTATGTGCAGATAACTTTTTTATCAAACTCTTATACTCGTAACCGGGGTATCAAAGTCCACTGAGCTCTAAGGGCGGTCTTGAATCAACCAGCTAAGTACCTCGTTTCGTGTGAGGTCTAGTCGTACGAGCTGGCCAACGGATAACTGGTTTTGATTTTAGTACGATGCCTAGGGGTCCGATTTTGGTCAAGGGAAAAGCGACAGCGTTCTCAACCGCTGAGTGGACGTTGCGTCACAGCTTGCGCAAAATCAGTCAATGGTTACACTTTTCACCCTTTCGCAAGTCCACAAACAAAGAATATATTGGTGACAGCGTGTCACCAGCATACAAATAGCGAGAGGGCCCTCGCGGCCATTGAGGATCTTATCCTTGGTACTCCTTCATCCACCTGCCGATGTCAGCTTGCACACAGCAGCGAAACAACTGGAGATTCCAAAAAGAAGCAAAGGTTGTCAATGGCTTCAAACGCTAAACAGCAGACGATCATAATTTTAGCCCGCGTTTGATTTCAGTTTATCGCGGTGCTTGAATCGTAGAAGATCAACATTTTTTTTTTTATCCGTTAGCAGACAACGCACAGTGTTTTATTCTTCTATTTCTGCCTGCGAATGGCGCTTCGCAGTGAACAGACGCGTCTATGAATATTATCTTCGCTGGCTCCGCGAGAGGCAAATGACATAGTGGTCTCGCTCTCGCGGTGACCAAAATCGGACACCCTGGAACACGTCTCCGACTGGTGCGCTTATGGCTTCCTCAGAAGTGGTCCCTCGATTTCTGCCTGATGATCTCGTGAATGTGACATACTGTTCTGCGTCACAGGAGCGCTACACGGTGGATGGGGCAGACACCTGTTCTGCTGCCGGCGGTCCCTCTCAAGTTTTACATTTTACGGAAGCAACCAAGAGTGGAGACGCCATGACAACAGCGACATTCGCGTTCGCCCGCACATTTTACCGGGACTTGAAGCACCAACTGCAGGAATCGTGACGTCCAAGAGCATGACACACTATCTTCTGTGACGTGTTTTGTTACACATGGGGACAACCTTTGATGTAGGGGTAAGGGAGGAACCCACCAGTCGAAGACACGTTACAGGCACTGTAATTCTACAGAGGCCCTAAGGTGATCTCGAAATGTCTCTTCAAATGAGATATGCGTTACGAGCGACCAATGCGACAGATGCAGTTCCTTGGGTTTTCAACGTCGCGTAGTACGTGCCATTTTATCAAATGTTTCAATGAAAGTTCGCCACACATGAAATGTGCAAGAGAAAGGCTGGGTGCTTTCAAGAAAAAACAATCTTGATTTTGGCGTCGCGTATACATGTCAAGTTTGCAAAGAATTAAGACCCCAGGCTAGTGGTTGTACTGACAGCCTGGGTTCGCAGGGAAGAGAGCCACAGTTATTGACAAGGTTAAAAACAAGAAGCCCTCACTTGTTTCGCCTTCACGGGGAAAATATATGGCGCCGCCAGCGCGCATATTTTCCCGTGAAGAACTTGCGAGTAACAATGCACTAGGATGAAGAACTTGCGAAGTAACAATGCACTTGTGACCACACGGCAAGACAGAGCTTTGAGACACAGATACACCGACTCAAGACCTCTGGTTATCCAAGTGCCACTTGTACGATGTAGTAGAAAGAATGATCAACACCCACAGACAGAAAGAAAAGCCAAGAACAAAGGACAACGCCCGGCTGTAATACCTACATTCACCGGGTATCCCACAACATGAAAAAGGTGGCTGCCAGGTATGACATCCCTGTCGTCTCTCACACCAGACAAGCTAAAGAAGCTTTGTCCTACGATAAATTCCCAACAAGAACGTCGCAAAGGAATGGCGACCAGAGGACAAGCAAACATATCTACCTTGCCCAAAGCCAGGTCATATATGAAATACCTTTCACCTGTGGCAGAGTATATGTCGGCCAGTCTGGCCGGTGCGTGAACACTAGATTACGTGAACACTAGGATGACCTTGAAGGATTCGCGTAGCACGGGGAAAGCATTTTGTTTTGTTTGTTTCTGTATGAGACTGAAAGTACATGAATGTAATATTGTAAGAGATGGTGGAAGAGCGGAGTTTCAAGGCGCTGAGTGCGTTTATTGAGCCAGGAAATGTGACATTGACGAGAAACATTTCATGAAACATTATTCGACATTGCAAAGGGGGTTCGCGTTCGGGGTTTGGGTCAACCTCTACGCAGCCGAATCCGCAGTCTTTACTGCCCAATTCGTCGTAGCCGCCTCCGCGAGTGCTGTCAAAAGAATGTTTGAGTGCGTTCTGAATGTCGCCGTGACGACAACGTCACTTGCGTACGTCACGTGCGTTGCCCTTTCAGTTACAAAGGATCGCAAATTTAAGCTCTAGCGTGCTGAAATTAAATACTTGCATACATCCTTACATAGAAATTATAATTGGAGGGTATTTGTTGAGCTCATTCTTACCGCCAAGGGAATATTCGTGGCTAGTGGTTGACCGTAAGATCTGTCAATCATCGAGGCCAAGGTCATTGAAACAATTTCGGCCAATGACAAGCCCTTAGTTTCGACCTATTCTTGCCAATTAATGACCAAACTTTCTACCTAAAAGGCTCTGCGAAAGACCAGTGCAATTGTGCGAAACGTCAAAAGAGGCGCCCTAACCTCGTCTAGCGTCCGAGACACGCGATCAGTTGACACAGGAAGACGTCCTAGCTTCTCATAATGCACGATCTACAAGCCTCTGTCAGGCTCTGTTCACGCACGCCAACAAAGCGTTTGAAAGATTCGCATATTTATATATCAACAAAATAACAGTGCAAATCGCGCTCCAGCGTCTTATCAATACACTACAGTGATTTCATTTTAACTTGTTCCTTCTTATTTATTCTTATTATTCCATTTCACAACATTATATCAAGTTGGGTGAGCATGGGGAGGCATGACAGAAAGGCGA
This sequence comes from Ixodes persulcatus, assembly GCA_013358835.2. Taxonomy (NCBI): domain Eukaryota; kingdom Metazoa; phylum Arthropoda; class Arachnida; order Ixodida; family Ixodidae; genus Ixodes; species Ixodes persulcatus. The sequence continues at coordinate 555,260 of JABSTQ010009368.1, read as the reverse complement.
TCTAAAAATGTTAAATTTTGCTGGTGAGGGCAGTACTCAAAACTTGAGAGCTGCATACTCTCAAGTTATAAAAGCATGTATCTCCTCATGTATGTATCTCAGGCTCTGAGATCCATACGCGAAGAACTTTTAGAAGTGATCAAGTAGTGATATATCTGCATAAGTTCGTAATGTGCTTCACAAAATTTAATGTCGTACAAAGGTAGGAGAGATAGCTGTGTTTTAATTGCTCGCCAGAGCTTTTGCAGGCGTTCTTCCAACGTTATGGAAAAAACTAATTCGACGGTAGTATACAGAAGTACGCGGTCATTGTCGAGAAAGACGTCTTCCGCACATTTTCAAACATCGCTGAGGCTGGTGTAGGGTTTACTGAACAAGACAAGTTACATTAAACCATTGAAAACTTGATTTGTTTTTATTCAGCACACCACCATTTTTTTACTTTTTTTTTACTTTTTGAAGTTTGCACGACAATTAAACGAAATATTCATTTTACCTACAGGTGCTGTTTGTTTCTATCATTCATAATTCCTGGATATCGAATGTGCCCTGTCAGTAGTTCTTCACTCTGTGATACTAATGGAATGGTTATGGAGGGTACGAGTGGTCTTCGTGATTGGTAGCCAAGTTACTTTAAAGGGATCAGGTGATAATCCGAAGGGGCAACGTTTGATGTTTACGCCGGGGAGGCAAAGTTTGCAGACACGACTAGGTCACCCTTTTATTTATTTAGGCTACTGCTTCCGTCTTCATTTGTAAATAAGTAAAAAGCTGGAAATGTCGACTTTTTGTACGCTCCTTTTAAAGCAAGTGCAGTCACGGCTGCAAACAAACCTTTGAAATCGCCCCCATGTGTTTCCTTTCAGCTGTGGCGCAGAAATCAACACAGGGTACCCGCCTGCCAGCTTTCACAGATTGACACGCAGATGCGACCTTACGTGCTTATGCAAATGTATAATATATGCGGCATACGAGTACATAGCTGCAATGAGCGGAGTGAAGCTGCACTCATACTAGCGTTTGAATTTCGTCCGCGAATTGCATTCGCTTGTTCTTATTATATTAGTGAGGCTCAGCTGCATCACTGAGCAGCCGCGTTCGCAGTCGCCTAGTGAATGCGGTTCAGACGCATCGATGTTCACAAAGGAACGTGGTGGTAGCAGCCAGAGTGTCGAACCGAAATATTTTATTGGTTGTGTTCCGGTTCGGGTTCATGGCTTTTGGTTCGGTTCCGGTTCATTTCCGGGAGCAAAAAATAACGGTTCAAACCGGTTCGAACCGGTTCGAACCGGTTTGAACCGCTAAATTAAAAATATATTTTCCGCGTTGTTCTTGCAATAGACGCTATTTACGCCGTGAAACGATTAACTATATAGTTTCTTCTATCGACCGTGCAATTCGCTTTTGTTTTCAGATATCAAAAGTATGAAATTCAGTTATTTAATTTCGACGCAATAGTAGAAGAAAATCTACATTAACGTACATAACGTCATGTTCATACGACTCAACATCGGTTTGTTTACCGGTCATATATATTTTAGTTACATAGTACCAGTCACATATATTTTAGTATATAAAGTACAACAGTAAGGAGTTGAGCTTGTTGGAATACAGCTGTAAATAGACCAGCCTAAAATTTAGAACTAAATTGTCTTTTCCTGTCTTTTTTTGTGTTTAAGTAAAATTCTAAAGTTCAAGCTGATCTATTTAGTATAAAATGTTGTCGCGAAGTGTGGTAGGCCGCATAAAATACCCGTGATTGGTACAACTTTGTGTCGCAGTATTAACAGTTCAATCGTGATCATGTCCTTGAACTAATGAATTAATTACAGAACATAAAATCATGAAGTGGGCACCTCGTGGCCATATATCTCACGAAATGTGGTTTACGAAATACGTTTCACAATACATATATAAGGACGACACAACTGAGCTAAAAGCAATGCAATTTTCAAAATGTCACGAAAGTTTTAGGACATCTCTTTGAGTCTATTGTTGATAGAAACACCAAGCAGCAATCGCAATGCTTGTTTTTCTAACCAAAGATTATTTACACTCAGCACCGTGATGCATGCGACTAATGATGCAGAAAAGAGTAATCGAAATTGTTCACTCTAATCTAAACGCACCTTCGCACTCCGATAGAATCTAGCCCAAAATAGCGCTTGCCCAAGTGAACATTTTCTTATACAGGGTAAGCTGGCGTAGCATGCCTGTTGAGGTACGTTCTTGATAAGATGCCAGTCCATTTAATTTGCAAATGAGCATCACCCTTGCTAATTGATGATTTTAACGCGATAGCATAAGGAGCTCATGTCGCAGACAAGCCCATGTCGGTGGTCTGACTGGAAAATCCTGATTGGTCGATAGAGTTATGACGTCACAGCTACATCCCCTCGCGCAGGAATTTCAAACGACCACAATGCTCACGTGAAACGTGACATCATCACACGTGGAATGAAAGTGATTAAAACATGACATGTAGTGCGAATTCAAGGTCACCGTATGTCTCAAATGATTTCACTTCATAAAGTAATTCCTTTGCCTTAAAAAAAAATTAAACATTTAAGCAAGGATTCGAACCCACAACCCTTCGGTCGCGAGCTAGACACGCTCCTGACTGGGCCACGCGAGGCACGCTTGCACAGCAAATGAGAAGGCGATGCAAATGAGGCCCGTTAACGCTATCGCGTTCCACTTTAATGGAGAAGCTTAAGCGTCGTCCAAGATTCTTTTTTGTTCAATAAAACGAAGTGGTATTTCATGCTTTACTCGACATGGCAGCTACTTATTTCGACACTTTCCGACGGTTTGCGTCCGTAATCACCATAGTTCCGCCGCGCGCCCCTGTTTACTTTTTAATGCGAAAGCATTAACTGTCCCATGGAGCGAGCTGACGTCATCAGTCTGAAGCGCGAAAACGGCACCTAGTTTCCCCGATCCCAGAGGAGCGAAGTAAAGCTAATGGATTTCGCCTTCGGTTTCAATGGCTGGCGCGCGTCGACGGGGCTCCCATTTGCCGCTGCGCTCGTCAATTTTCACGACCGCTCACCCCATGACGCTGCGTGCCCATCAGCGCGCCGTTAGCACGGAGCGTCCAAGGTCAGAGTGCCCAGGAAAGCACGCGTGCTGACCGGCGATGAAAAGTACGCAGTATGCGAAAAAGTGTGCGGAAGAGCGGTTTGCATGCTTTCGTATTCACAACTCATAAGAAGTGCTTAAGCGTACCTCGAGCTTTTCCTTTTTTTGTTGTCCAGCCCACTGACATATAAAATTAATGTTCACCACATAAAAGAGGCAATAACAGACTTCTATATGTTTGAGAAGTTATATGTGGGAGGAACACATAGTTATTTAAATTAGCTTCAAAATCAGGAATGTGTGTAAGGCTGTCCCACATCCCTTACAACGTGCCTGTCCAGGATAAAATTGCCTGAAAAGATTGGCAGAACACCTTTAAGATAATTTGGGGGGGGGGGGGGGGGCATTGCTTTAGGGGTGGTCGGCCTTTATTTATGCTGTGAAATATTCAGTTAGTAATTAAATATATTTTTATAAAGATCAATAAATTTAACTTTATAAAGGTCACATAACCGCTTGAGACCAACATGGAAGGACAATACTCGAAACTATACGAGATAGTTGAGTCTGCGTAAACGTGTTTTTTGTTCGCTGATTGGCAGTATGAAACATCGGGTTGCAGGGTGCGCCAAAAAGGATTCTGTGCTCACATAATAGATCGAAAGGCATAATAGATCGGATGCACGAAATGTGCAAAGAGAGAGAGAGAGAGAGAGAGATAATTAATGGTATTTTGTTCTAAATAATCTCTTACAGAACGCCATACTGCGAAAAGAGATGCATAATGATGAATGCAATGAAATTCCAAATTTTACATAAATAGCGCGGAGGACAGACAAAGATTCCTAAAATCTTGATAAAAATCGCATTTCATCAACTTGCATGAACTCGAAACTTCGCGAAATACTGCCTCGGGAGGCTAATGTTATATTCGGTTTTACCTGTGCTGGTTTTGGGCCCTCAATTTACAACACTATGCTTCAATAGTCATGCGCTCTAACATTTCTCTAGGCTGCCGTATATCATCGGGAGACTGCTATAAATACTGCACAACTTTAGAATTAGGACATATATTGCTAGTGTTGCGAACATCGCATTTCACCAGAAAAGTGAAGGTATGCACGTGACGTCATCAGATTATATGCTGGTGGTCATTGTGATTTCTTCTAGCTGAAAGAATCAAATACAATGGTGCGAAATGCATGCTGCAGGAGGTTCAAGATCAGTGAAAGCCAAGTATCTGAAAGGCACGCATTATTATTCTTAGTGCATCGTCGTGAGGAACGGCGCGAGCGTCTGGCACGAAAAAAAACGTGCTTTTTGCCAAGAGTGTTTTTTCAACCAAAGTAGTTTCCGGAGACACGCTTTTTGGTTTACGCCAAAGATGCGGGGAAGAGGAACCTCCACAACATAGTATGTTTTTAAAACTAACCCCCCCCCCTTCACACACACACAACACACACGCCCACGCAGGCGCATTTTTTTATGCTCCTCCAGAGAAACGAAACTAAACAGCGCGCAAAAATAGACAAGGACGAAAGGAAGATGCGAACGACACAAGCGCTGAACTCACAACTAAACATTTATTGAAAAAACACCAACTAAGTAAACCGCAGTATCGCTTCAGTACGTGTCAAGATAGACAATTTCTTTTTTGTGAAGAAAAACCGATGTTTGGCTGACGCAAGCATCTTGCCCTTCTTTTGTTGTTGCACACGCTTCCAATAATTCCCTCGTAGTTTTATCTGTGCCCCTCCCGATGATGGTGATGTTGTTGAATTTGGGCTGGCATTTGCAGGCAGCATAATGCAGAGGCAAGTGACCCCCAGGGGTCGACCGGAGTGACCAGTCATGTTCACGTGCACTGTCGTTAATGCATCGGCCAGTTTGGCCGATGTACACTTTTTCGCAGCTTAGTGGGATCTTGTATACCACACCTACCACACAATCAAAACACTTGTTCCTGTGCTTTACGGCACATTGGCTCTTGCCCCCAGCCTTTTTCGCGATTCTAGGGCAGAGTTGCGCCAACTTTCGTGGTGCTGAAAAAACAACAGGGACGTCAAACCGCCCAGCTACATTTTTCAAATTGTGCGAGATTTTGTGCATGTAAGGGAGTACCTGGGGTGTGGTAGTGGGTCTCTCATTTTTCTGACTTAACCCTCCCTTAATCTTTTTTAACAACGTCTGCGCCACTGCCAGAATAAGTGACGCTGGGAAGCCAGCATCTTTCAGCCGGTGTACCTGCATCTTAAACCTTACTGACATTGAATGGTAGCAGGACTTTTCCAAGGCGGTCTGGAGGCAAGGGGACGCAATGCTCCTTTTTACGAGTTTAGAGTAGGCGGAAACATAAGGGAGAAGTCCCTTCTTAGAGCGTGGTTGGTAAAGCCAACACAAGTGACTTTCTTCAAAATATAGTCTAAGGTGTAAACATTGGATGTGAGCCCCATCTTGTAGTTCATGGGTAAGCCTTAGCCCCCCAGAATGCTTGGTGAACACATCCAACACTGCTTTTACAGTCCTGTCCCCAGAGGCACCTTCAGGCCTTTTTGTAACCACTAGATAATCATCAACGTATCTAAAACCTTTGTTAACACACTCCTCGTCTAAGTTTTCCTTGATTGCCTGATCACATTTAGCCAAGAAAATGTCACAAAGTACCGGCGCCACACAAGAGCCAATGCAAATTCCTTCTTTTTGCACGTAGTAACCACCGACATACATGATTAATGTCGACTGCAAATAAAAGTTCAGAAGTTTCATAAAACTATCGACTCCTACGCCATACCCATTTTGAAACCTAATGACACCGTTTTCATCAATACATTCCCGCACCGAAACAAAGAGCCCCTCGTGAGGCACGGAGAGAAGAGGTCCTCCACATCTATAGAGAATGCCGCTGCATATGCGTGTTCGCCTGCACCAAGATATTCCACAACCGCCTGCGAATTTCTGACTAGAAACGGGTCCCGGAGCTCTAGGGCACTAAGATGACACAGGAGAAACTGGCTAACCTGTTTCTGCCACCCCCCACTTTCCGTTACAATGGCCCGGAGGGGTGAGTCCACCTTATGTGTTTTAACGGAAAAGAAAACTTTTAATTGGTGTTCCTTACTCTTCTTTATGTCTTTTCCTAATTTGGTCAACTCGAGAGTATCGCACAGCTCTTGAGCGGCGTCGGCGTCGGCGTCGGCGTAACCGCACGATGCATTATGGTAAATGTCCCATAATGCACCGCGCGGGGAGGAGGAGGAGGGGGAGAGAAAGAGGACAGGGGAGGGGAGGGGGAGGAGGAGGGAGAGGGAGGTGGAGGGAGATGGAGGACAGGGGGAGGACGAGGGAGGAGGTGGAGGAGGAGGTGAAGAAGGAGGAGGGGGAGGAGGAGAAGGAAGAGGGAGGAGGGGTATACCCTCCCAACCCCACCTAGAGCGAAGGCCGCAGCGCTCGGAGTTGTGACGTCACAGATTCACGACGAGTGGGCCGACCTGAGAGGAAGGCTTCTCCGCAACACATGCTCTCTTTTTTTTTTTCTTAAATGTGTTTTCCCAAAGACGCCAAGCGGCGCATGCTCCAGCCTTTTTTTGTTTTTATTTTTAACTTTCTCCGAGCCCAGGGTCTCCCGGGGCTTGCGCAATAGACAATTTTTGCCTCCTTTGCGCACGGCGGCTTGCTCGAGTGCCGCGGCGGGAGTACGCGAACTGCTCTAACCGTCTCTTTTGTCTTTTGTGTTTGGTGTGCGTGGCGGTTTACGCGTGGTGTTTGTCAAGTTACAGGCGGCTTTCGGGCTAGCCATGTTTCATAAATGCTGTGTCCCTGGGTGCCATGGGAACTATGAAACATCGTCGAAGGAAGTGTCTGTGTTTAAGTTCCCGGAGGATGAAGATCTGAAAAGTATGGGTGCGGGCGATTCCTCGAAAAAACCTGGTTCTATCGAGGCATACCAGGGTGAGAACTCTTATATCTTTTCACATTCTTTTTTTAATTATTGAGTTTATTTCGTTGAATTTTACGCTGACGTGGCAGGGAAGGCGACACGCACAAGCTAGCTCTCGCTTTTAATTTTAGAAACGTATCTTTGTAGCGCAAGCTTCCGTTTTCAAAACCACGGTCAGGAGCCTGTAGCCTTCGCTCTATGTCCCCTTCTTGTTCCTACAAGTGTGGCGCATATTATTAAAGAAATCAATGAAATCGTCGAGGTCTCGGAATCTGAAGGAAATTTTACCATGGACGCCGAACAAAGGAACGCGACTCAGAGTCGACTTTCAAGAACCAGTGACTTCTGCAGAGGACGATCCCAATGTGCATTTTTTGTGCAATCTTTTTGACTGGCTGGACGCCTGGCTTGACGTATGGGAGAGCAAGAACCATACCAGTGGCACGCTAACCAAGGGGACTCACGGAGCACTCTGTCAAACAACCCGTGCACTTGTAGAGATCACCGAATACTGCTTCACTGAACTCGGGCTGAACATGTCCTGCTGGGAAAGATTCAGACTGATAGCTTGGAAGACCGTTTTGGGAAGTACAGGCAGCTGGCTGGCTCGCAATATCACATATCTATAAGGCAGCCTTATGAAGGTGAAAATAAGCTGCGATTGCAGAGTACGTTGCCGACAATCCCGTGTGAAGACGAGCGATGGGAGCAGCTTGAAAAACAAGTAGACACGCCACGGCCCAGCTGCAACATATAGTTACAGGAGAGGCAGTGTCACAAGCGATAAATTAGACCCTCCCAGTCCTAGTCTCCGTGGCAGGGACCAGGGTACACAGTTTATGCCGCTTTCAAAAAGCCGAAATGTCAAAAATCCAGAGCGGCGCGTACCGAAGAAGATAAGACGGCAACATTTTCACTTGCGCAGGAGAACTACTCTCTTGTCAAGCAATTCGATGGAGGGGGGCTCCTTTATCCAACTATGTTCGCCGTTAATGCCATGACACACACATTACGTTGTTGCTCAAGAACTCTCCAGGCAGACAGAGTTTATGAAGGTTCCGATCCAGCCTCCGTTCGTCAGCGAGCTTACAATGGAACGGCTGTCTACCAGCGAGACTTCTGACTTCGACGCATGTGAGACACACAAGTGAGCTCGTGCTGAAGAACTTGTTCTGGTGCAGCACGAACATTGTGCTGAAAAACTTTTGTGGAAAGGTGAACGAAAAGCTTATGAGGCTAATCCCAAGTCAAAGAAAAGAAAATGTGAAACCCTAAAATCTAAATAATTATTTTATATTCAGTGCAACAGTTGTCATAGCATTATTATTATTATTTTTTACATTGCCGTACGTGTGCTGTGTCTTAGTGTCGCGAAAGCTACAGAGCGGCATCTAAGTTGCTTGTGTTTGAATTGTGTCAAGATGGATACAAGAAGAAAGTATGGATACACGAGAATATACAATTTGAAGCTTTCAAAGGTAAGAGAACTTATATTCACAGCATCTATTCGTAGTGTGAATGAACGCGGGTAGATGTGTGAATGAAGCTCTCACAGCTGCATGTGTCCCTTACTGAAAATTATGCTTTAAGTTTGCTACGTTCGCCTGCACTTGGTTAAATCAAAACTTGTGCGCTTTGGTCTAGGTGGCGTCTTTGCCTCTTTTTTGTGTCTTTTCTGCGCTTAATTTTTCGTCTTCGTGTCTCAGTTTCGGATTAATTACTTTATGAAAAACATTCCCCAGTTCGCCTGCAGTTTTGTTTTTATTATCACATGTTCTCTTCTGGTAAAAAATACATTTAAACACATTACATTTTTTCGTGCTCCAAAAGTCCACATTTTTTAAAGTAATCTTTTCATTAGCATCACATACGAATTCAGTAACCGCACATGTCATCACCAACTTGATTGCTGCTGTTATGCATTTTGGCGGGTCCCATCACCTACAGTAATGTTTCAGGGCATTTACTTTTTGTTTGTTTGTGTCTTCAAACTCCTAGAGATAATTAAAGCACCCAAGGTTTGGATGCCTAAAACGAAAACCCATCTCTCTCAAAACGTCGTTAACCTTGTTCTTTCATATCATAATAATTGTACGTCCTAATATGCTGCCCGTGTAACAAAATATGTTTCCCAGTCATACAGATATTTATACATCCTTTTTACCGATTAACAAACGTTTGGGTCAATAAAAAATGCCATTCTTCGTCGGTAAATCTATGCGCGACGCCTTCAGTGCAGCGCTTTTCCGCGGCGCTCGCCAGCCGACTCGTGTGACGTCACCGGAGGAGCGCTGCGGCCTTCAGCTCTAGGTGGTGTTGACCCTCCCCTGAGTACCCTTCCCTCCCCCTCCTCAAAAAGCTGCGCTCTAATTCGGCATTACAGGAGATTGTAAACGGCTTTTTATTCCCATATATTCATTTTGTGATACTAACAAAAAAGAAAAAAAAAGCTTACCTTGAACGGTTTTGAACCGGTTACCGTTATACTTCTTTTCAGTTCGGTTCCAAGATTGCGGCGAAGATTTCGGTTCGGTTCAGTTCCGGCTCGGCTAAAAATGACGGTTCAGTTCCGGTTTTCGGTCCGGTTCGGTTCCGGTTCGACACCCTGGTAGCAGCGTTCAACGTTGCTCGGTTGGCTTGGTCGGATCGTAGCGTTTGTCCGCGTCGGACTTCGTGTGAATCGGAGTAGAGCAGCCGGTACTTCAGTCGAGCCCCGAAGCTCGAGATATGGCTCGGATTTTGTCTCGGACCGTTCCCGGCCTCCGCGTGTTCGGCAGCTGCTTCTTCCAATTACGATGCGCAATCAAGGCGGTCGAGCGACGGGGGCCGGCCGGACCTCATCCGCCCAATTGGAACGAACACAACGATCGAACGGGAGAAGAAGGAGCCGGCATCATCAGCGAAAACGGGGCCCCGACGACCAGAAGGAAACAACGCACAACCGGCGGGGAGACTGGCCAAGCCCGCAAGAAAATGGACGTAGTACCAACCCAGCGGCAGCCATTGCTGGTCTCCGGTCGTTGTTTGAGTTTCGGATTTCCTCCTCCGCTGCTCTCATCTTCGGCGTTTTCTCTCGGTTCTTTGTTTTCTTTGTCATCGAGTTGTGTGCGTTCGTGGCCCGCACCGTGCGTTGTTGTTTACTGTTTGTCGATGTGAGTATTGTAGTTGCTCTCCTTCGGCCGTTAGTCGAGATGGGCGCTCCTCCGCTTTTATCTGGCGCGCTGCTGTTCGGTGCAGCCTCGTATACGGGCTGCTTGTTTTGATTTCGTTAACATCACACTCTCTGCGCTCTGGGCTCCGTCGAGGTCGCCGAAAACCGTTAGCGCTCGGCTCGTCACCGAGCTGCTTGTTTTGTCTCGCTGTTCGGCGTGGTTGTTTGGTTTCGGTCCCACTGTCCGTCTGCTTTCGTTGGCCTTTGTGCTACGGGCATTGCTTGGTCTCGGTGTCCCGTTCGGCCACGACGGCTTCAAGTTTCCGTCTGCTTCTTGCGCTCGTTTTTTCTTTTCTTTTTTATCCATCTTTTTAATTTGCCATACTACGCCCTATCATCGGACTCCCCGAATTCCTTTCGCTAGTTACAAAGCGTCCACTTCTCTTTGATGCTGTTAAACATTGGAGCGAATTGAACGGCATTTTTCGCTGGAGACAAAGAAGACTTTCCGTTCCCTCTGCAAAATAATGGCTCCATTTGGTGGCTTCTGTTGTTGAAACCTTTTAACGATTTCTTTGGTACAATTTTTGATTTAGATTCTTCGTATTGTTCTCCAGACGCGCCTCAGACTTGGATCAATTGGGTAGGACTGGCATATTCAACCCTTGCTTTACATATGCAGAATGATTGGAAAACATTCCTGCTGTCAGCAAGATGCGTAGGTGTGCGAGTTGGTGCATGAACAGAATAAATGAAACAGCACAAAAAAAAAAAAAAAACACAGGGACAAGTTGAAGACTTGTCCTTGTGTTAATTTTTTGAACTGTTTCTGTTTTGATTTCTCGTCTCAGTGCGGCATGATATGGGCATATCGAAATTCCAGAAAATTATAGTTGCAGATCAGAAAAACGCCATCCAATTCCAAACTAAGCGATTGCTACATGTAGCGCAGTGGCAGTGCGAAAAACAAGCGGAGTGGGCTAGCCCACACAAGCTCGAAGCACATGGAGCGAAAGCTCGCACTGCAGACCCCAGGAATCCTGGGTTCAATCCCCACCACTGCCCGTTGTGTATCACTACTGCGTGGTGCACGTTCAATACCCCCGGCTACCGGATGTACTGTACTGGCTAAATTGCTGATCTACAGCTGAGAGACAAGTCAACCGTTGAGGCAGACTCAGTTCAGGCTCTATAAACATACACACACCCGAATTATTTAACAATTTACCTTTTTATATATATATATATATATATATATATATATATATATATATATATATATATATATATATATATATATATATACAGGGTGTTTGTTTTAAGCTTAACAGAATTTGTTTTTTTTAAAAACCATGAAAGCTAGAATAATGCGGTCTGTGCAGGTGAGTTATACGGCCAGGGGGACATATTATAGGAGGTTAATCGTAGCGATCAGTCGGCTAATTAGTTAAAAATCGTTAATGAACTTTTTAATTAATGAAAATAGACATATAGTTCCAATTAGAAACTTGCTCAGCGTCATCGAAAACCACTAAATCAGTGATTTTCAGAAAGACTTTGAGCGCGTGAGAAGCGTAGTAGTGCACTAAAGTTAGCACTCGTGGAGCACGTACAAAGCTATAGCGGTTGCGATAAGGCGCCCGCGCAATTTTTTCCGTCGCTTATCTAGCCCCAGCCTTGTACGGTACAAGGCTGGGGCTAGATAAGCGACGGAAAAATTGCGCGGGCGCCTTATCGCAACCGCTAGCTTTGTACGTGCTCCACGAGTGCTAACTTTAGTGCACTACTACGCTTCTCACGCGCTCAAAGTCTTTCTGAAAATTACTGATTTAGTGGTTTTCGATGACGCTGAGCGAGTTTCTAATTGGAACTATATGTCTATTTTCATTAATTAAAAAGTTAATTAACGAATTTTAACTAATTAGCCGACTGATCGTTACGATTAGTCCACTATACTATGTCCCCCTAGCCTTATAACTCACATGTGCAGACCGCATTAACCTAGCTTTCATGGTTTGTTTTTAAAAATTCTGTTAAGCTTAAAAAAAACACCCTGTATATATATATATATATATATATATATATATATATATATATATATATATATAAAGTTAAAACATGAGTATCAGTATTGAAAATAGAAGAAGCCATAACTTTGTTCAATGAATACAACATTTCCACTCTGTTAATTAATTCTACAGCCACTAAACACCGCAAGCTATTGCCCCATAATAAAGCACGGAGCTAAGTCGGATTTATTTTATAGGTGTTTAGACAGCGCGAAGTCCGTGTCTCTTAGAGTGGCGTGTGACGTTTCCGCTGCAGATCGGCAATTTGGTCAGTGCTTTATGCGTCGTATCCTTGGGTCTTTAGCCTAAATGACGTAGTTGCGATTGCACGACCTCACGTCGGCACGATGCTCATCCTGATAGAAACGGGCGCGAGTTCGGCCAGATCCAAGGTCAAGGCAGTGAAGCATCATGAACCGGGAAGTGTTTGAGAGATGCCTACTGGATTGCCGTTCACTTGACTGATCGCTAATTCTTTATTTATGGGGTTCGAGTTTCTGGAGACATATATCGAGCCAATGGTGTTAAAAGATACAACCAGTTTGGTGCGTTCCTCTTACAGGTATTCATATTTATTTTGTCGAGGTTTTTGTTTGGAATGTTCATGACGGATTTTTTTTTTTTTTTAATTCATTTTATAGACTGAATCTTTGTGAAATGGGCTACACGAATAGTACGAGAGCGTTGTTAAGTTAGCATAAACGACGAAGTTCCAAGCCACCGTACCGTAACTTTGAGAGCAGTCCCTTCCTCACACGGCCAATAAAGTTGCTGAAGTACAGCTAGCTGGTCGCTTATAGGCTCCAGTACTGTGGTGGAGATTGCTCTCTTATTACTTATGAAGTGCACATTCACGCTCCAAACAATATTTTGCTAATTTTATGAAAGCTTTGAATGGTAGAGAAAACTTTTCCTCAGAAAAGTGAATTTATAAGTTGTTTAAATGTTTCACTTTTGTGTAGATTTAGTTAGCACTCCTATTAAGCTAAACAAAATAGACATACTGTAAACAACTTAATTTTTGAAAATTTCGCAAATGACCTACAATTCCCAAAAGATATGTCCCGCGTACAATTCCGGTAAAATGTAAACACAATGAAATATACATTGAAATCGTACCGCGTCACGAAAATTAGAACCCGCGACATATTCCAAAACTTCAGCTTTGACCTCAACCGAGATATATTTAGTCCGCGAAAAATTAGTCGTTTACATTTTTTTAGCGACGAGTCTTGACAAATTTGTAGCCATGGTCTAAAATTATAGATGCTAAATATTTAGAGAGGGGCTGATACTCCAGCATGTGTTGCTGCGTTTTACGCGTCATACGCTCGCCTACCGAAACAAAAGACTCGAACTTCGTGGACTAGGATTTTCGCGCGCCGGGCTAGAGCTGCGAAACGTCCTAGAATTGTAGGAAGGAACGGAACGAAAAATAAAACATTTATTCTTGCGTTCAATATATTCGTCACGAATTGCTGCCTTCACATTGCAGCACACGGTTCTTGTTACTATACAATGGAGGAATAAACAAGTATCACTTTACATATGGCTCCACATAATTAAGGTTTATCCGCTTCATCGCGTGAAATCTACATTTCTGCTCAAACCGCGCCTGCTTCGCCGAGCCTATGATTTTTTTTTTTCTTTACACAGGGATGCCAGCACCAGGCAATATCTCAATATGCCACTTTATGGATTGAAAATGGCGCTATCACATATTTACCTGAAGCAGGGGCGTCTGGGTCACGGAACCTCGGAAATTCTAACGGATATGTGACAAAATACTAGAATGTTCACATAGTAGAAAACATGCGGCTACAATCTACCAAGTACTGTTCGACAAGAATGACAGGGCGAAGACTGAAAGAACCGTGGTGCAAGAAATAGGCGTCGGTTATTTCCTCACTCACATGACGAAACAAGAAGTATGGACTCAGCCGTTCCAGAAAGACACTCCATGGAGCCAAATAACAAAACGAAATCAAGAAAGGGCACGAGCGCCCGAGGGAGAAGAGGGCGATAGAAGCTCACTGGGACCGCGGGTACAGCCAAAGAATGCCGGCGCTTGACGGGGGTCTGTGGAACTCCCCTTTGTCCAAAAGCCCGGAATGCTTCTCAAGAACGGCGGAATGGCTTTTCAGAGGCAGAAGAGCACAAAGGGGTACACTAGGAGAAGCACACATATACACACGGTGACACACGAACGAACGCACACATACACGCCTAAAGAATAATAATAGCGTCGATGGCAAGGAGATACGAGGTAGAAAGAGGGACAATGAAAAGAATCGGCTACACAGCCCAAAGACCCAGAGTGTTTCTCTCTCCTCCTCCTCGACTTGTGTCGCCGCCGTCAGCTGGAGAAGTCCTCGACATCTTCGACTCCGTATAGTCTTTCTTGACGAAAGGACCACTAAAGTTTCCACCATTTCGAAAAGAAAGGACTTGACGAGCTTCTTCCGGAGCGACGCATCGCTACGAGGCTTGGAACCTATGAGCTATTTTAACTTCTTACGCTGTGGCTGCACACTGGTCGTCGGACTTGGCCGTCATGCGTGCCGTGGTGAATAGCAGAGCAGCGCTCCTTGGAACATGGTAGAAGCTACAAGCGTTGTTCCTAAGACCCCGTGGACGTTCATTTCGTGTCGACGATTCTGCCATGAGTATCTCAAGGGTACACGCACCCACTCTCAGCCAACCCCGTTTGGCCTACCGTTTCGCAGAACCAAAACAATGCAGGCGACATGAAGTTTTCGAAATGTCGGACGTAAAGATGAGGCTGTCGTGCTAATCCGATGTGATTTAACCAAATCCGCATATCCTAATACTGTTCGCGATGGCCGAAGCACGAATTTTTCAGGTCCACGTCTTTTGAGAGGAAAGGTCTGTTAATTACGTGGTCTTCACCTGCAGTGCATGAACAAAAATATATTTTTATAGTTCACTTGAAAATAGTGATTAAGCGAAACCGCCCTTCCTCACGATTGACAATTGCACCTCGGTTTGTTTGTTCCGATCAAGAATTTTGTTTCTGTATTTCAACTTCACTATAGTGTAATTGCCACCTCTAGTATCTCTAGCAAACTAATTACTACATGGTGCCGTCGAGACAGGTGTTTTACTGCAATGCCATTGGTAATATGCGTTTCTCAGCCCGACTGGTACGTTGACTGCGGCGAGAAAACCAAATGCGTCCAAGATAGTTTGCGTCTAGACATTCAAACGAGGTCTTCGTCAGCGAAGTAAGCTTGCACCTCTTTACCTAAGACAGAAGTAACGCCAGTCAAAAGCTATAAAGCAACGAATGCCCGAGGTTCTTGGGGACGTCGATTTCTGTATACCACGAATCGCAACCGAACGCCTACAGTCGGTTGTTTTTCTGCTCCAAGTGGCAGGTAACTCCAGGATCCTCGACAATACGTTGATGCAGTACCAGCAGGCTCACTTAGGTTAGCTTATCCGGGAAATCCTTAAAAAATACCGCATTGCTCTCCGTCTCACTTTAAGTCGGACCTCAATCGACACTACGAGCACGTGAAGTCAATCAGGCAGAAGAAAAAAGTGAATCGTCACAGCGTAAATCATCTTTGTGCGTTTTATACCACTGATTTCGTCTCTCACGCACAGCAAATGCGCCTTGATCCTGCGCTTTTTTTTTCTTCTTTTTTTGATACGTGATTGGTTGAACCGGTGAAAGAAAAGCCGCAACGCCAACGATTGCCGTGATTATGAACTTTTGGCGGCGCTTTACCGGCTTCATGGCATCTTAGCTTCGGCTGCCGGTCGGACTGAAAGTGAAACCAAGTATAGCGGTATTCTTCAAATACCGACAAATGGCGACGAGAACAAACATTGTGGCTGTCATTACGTAATACCTGAAGACCAACCTACCGATTTTCAACTTGTGTATGTATCTGATGTTGACCACGAGTGCTGATACTTTCTCCGTCTATTCAAAAAGAGAGAAACAATCCTGTTCCTCTCTGCTAATGAGTCTTATATACTGAGATGCATAACAAAGTCTATTTTGAGAAGGCTTTTTTTGATACATTCAGAGCTCGACGTGCTTAACTCTGACGGTCTTCGCCGTACGCGTATGGCGGTACACGTTTGAAACTGCATGCCTAAACACGAAGCATCGCGCACCGCGGGAGGGTTTTGCTTGGCGAAATATAAACGTTATATTAGCACGGCGTTTGTCCTTGCTGGGGCTATTTATTGATTTGAAAGTAGACGCTTCGCGCACATGATAGGGTCGCTTCGCAGGTGGGCATCTCTGGCGGTAGTGGTAATTGGAGCGCCGTCTCTTCCGACAAAGACTTCTAACACTTCTCAGCATAGAACTCAGATCATGAGAGCCTACCATCCTATGAAGAAGCTCCGCAAATTACGTCCAGTTTGACCCGAAACCGCCAAAATGTCGCGGAAGCGGTCGCGCTAAAATGGAACTACATGGAAGTTAGGTGACCAGTTTTGTCGCTTAATATTTCCGCTTGAGCCTTCTAAGCCTGAATAACTTGCAAGCGCTGTACGTATACTTTGTCTAGATAATTATGGGGAAACAAAAACACGTGTATTTACCATTTTCGTTTTACCATTCCTTTAAAATCAAAACCTGACCTCTAAAAACATATTTTTGGCGAAAAACAAAACACTCGACCGTCAAAGGGTTGAAGTTTAAACACTGAGGGTTTAAACTGTTTTTGGGCCTCAGTCTGAGGCCCAAAAACAGTTTAATCATATCTACAGGGTGTTTATGAACGCTATTCAGGCGTAAAAAAGTTTTGTATAAATAAACATTTGAACGGTGTGCATAGAATCGTTTATTTTCCAAACGTGTTTTTAGGTGGTGCATTTATCTTACTCAAATTTGGTCATCGTGGGGTTTAGGCGAAATTTCGAGCTAAAAAAAAAATCCTGTTTTTAACTATGTTAAAAACAAAAACGGCAAAAAAAACCCGTCTGGTTTACGCTGTTGCTAACAGATGGTGCCACGCACCTTCGAATCTGTTAGATCGACTTTCGGACGTTCAAATCAAAGCAGCTTTTTGACGTTTTTCCTTTATGGTGTACCATCTGTGTAGCCGCGTCAAGCGGACGGTTTTACCGTTTTTCTTCCCGTGCACAAGAAGGAAAAAAAAAACAATTTTTAGTCCTACTTCTTTTTTTTTAAGTTTAGTATTATAACTTCACGGCCTGAAGACACCCTTGTGAAAAGTTTTTATTAAACTCGGTTGATTTCGCTTTATGTATAAAACATTTTACGCCTACAAAGCACTCTCAAAACAACCTGTACAGATAAACCAATTTCGATCAATAAAAATAATTAAATATAATATTTAGTCAATTTGTCGTAGTTACCGAGCCTAACACTTTGGACCTAATTTCTTTCGGGGCACATGGTTTGGAATGGTCGTGGAAACTACACACACACACACACACATATATATATATATATATATTTATAAAATAAGTTTTACGTTTGTATTTTTGTTATTCTAATGTTTGTTGTCCACTCAAATACGATGTTAGAAATGTATCCGCCCCTATGCGAGTAACATATATATTATTGTCCGTTTTGTATGGTCTACTACAACCAAAACAGATATAATAACTTATTGTTATCCAAAAACACAAATAGACCAACTCATGTTTACAAACAAACCGGAGCGCCCCTAGCGGACGCAACCGACGCCGCGCATGCGCGCTGGAGTGTGGGCAAGAAGCTCGCCGTCACCCGAAGACAAACCATTAAAATGCGATGTGGTCGGCGTCGGTGTGAGTCTCCGTGCTCTTTTTTCCGTTGGATTTGTTAATTCTGCGTCTTCCTAGCAGTGTCTGACTACTGAGCGGCCTCAGTAAAATTACCGAGGCTCGTTACACCGCAAAACTTCGCGTGAATAATGTGACATGCGGCGATTCATTTGGCGTGGAGGCCGCAGAATGGACGCTAAAGCCTGAATTGCACGATGAGATTCCGCTCGCAATTTTCAGTCACGACGTCACTCGGGCTGCAAAAGCGTGAACCGTGGACGAGATGCTCGACGTCGATACTGAAAATCGCAAGCAGGATCGGACCAAATGAATCAGGCATAACAAGTCGGTGATGGCCAATGGTAACAATGATCAACATCTCCTTGTATCAATTGTTTACACCAAACCTGCTTACCCCAACCAATGTTTAAACTTAAGTCTTTTGAGACCAGCACTTCTTATTGCAATTACCGGGCCAACGTTTGGTCTACGGGCCGGTGTCGTCTGAAAGAGCAGACGACAAGCACAAACGTTTAAAAGAGCAGACGACAGTTTGAACGATCAGGCGGCCGTTTGAACTTGAAGACGCACTGAACGTAGTCCGCAGGTGGCTCGTACAACTTGACAGTTTTCCCGCGTTCATGTTGGAACAAAACAAATAAACTGATGATTACAAGTATCTCTGAATTTAACCCAAAGTGCTTCCCGAACAAGCAATCGTGGTCCGACGGTGTCTGGTTTTCCCTTTTCACGGCATATATTCACGTTCTCGGACGAACCGAGCACATGAAAACTGACATTCAAACTTTCCTCGACTCTTTGGGTACAGCCCCAGTTGCGGCGTTTAGACGAGAAGGCAGGTTTTTGCCTGTTTTTTTTTTTTTTTTTTCGAAAACAACACAGGAATACACTATCGCATGGTGACTTCCGCCCACCGCCCCAGACCGGAAGTGCGCTCGACGTGCCACCACCGCGTCGTGACGTAGCAGAGATGAGTTCGTGAATACGCTACGCACCAACTCATGCTTGCAAACAAACCGGAGCGCCCTCAGCGGCAGGCCAGCGGCGCCGCGCATGCGCGATGAGGTGTTGGAAATAAGTGCATCACCTCGCATCAACAAACCATTGGCATGCGATGTTATTGGCGTCGGTGTGAGTCCCCGTGCTCTTTTTCGCGTTGGAGTTGTTGATTCTACGTCTTCTAGCTAGCAACGTCTTACATCTTTAGTGAACAGATAGAAATCAACGAAGCTCATTATACCGCGAAACTTTGCGTAAATTAAATAGACCGCTTTAGTATAGCGTTGGTAGCTCTTACGTACGCAATACGCAATAGTATAGTGTAAGGTAAAAATTACCTGCCCGGACAGAATTTAGTTGTGGATTCCGTTAACGCTGCCGTGTGAAGACCTCGCATGATCTTCTTGATTTCATTTGCCAGAGCCGTAGAATTCCGTGTAGTTTCAGCGCCACCAAAGAAATATTGACAAATGAAAACGTTTCGAGTTATTTTATTTCAAATCAAGCCAAGCCGCAGCTGGCTGGTCAAGCGAGCAGTTCTGCAGGGTACGGAGGCCGAGAGCGCGAGTGCGTAGCCAAATTCATCCCGGAGCCTCTGCCAATCGTCCAGTGAAAATGGCACGTTTTATCAATGCTATCGCGGGAAGAGATATATGACCTATTGATGTCCAACGCACGGCCACAACTTCGGCGATATTTTTAAAAGTCGTTCGTCCGTCGGCGATGAACTGCGCGAAGAGGCTTAGCGTTGAGCAGATCGCAGCGTTCACGCACATTGCGCGCGGGGAACATTTTCACTATGCACTCCTTCAGCTGCGCGGCGACCTGACTCGACCGCGGTACGTCCCGGAAAGAATTACCGAGAGCCGAACACCACGCAATTTCACTTAAGACTGAACTTCGCGAACACCACGTTGCCTTTGCTGCACCAGTCGAGGTAACCGCTATCTTGAAACTGGTTCCCTCGCTGGGCCGAAGATCTCTCGAGAGCTTCCCGCAAAGCCCGCTAACCCGCAAACGCAGAATCTTCAGCGTTGCTTGCGTATGCAATACGCAGACCTTCTATTACGTTCTGCGCATGCACACTCCCTACCTGCATTTTTTTGGCGTACGCACAGCTTTAGCGTACGGCCCACTAAAACTGTTTAATGTGACCTTCGGCGATTCATTCAGCGTCAACGTCGAAGAATATATGCTCAAAATCCTGATTCGCATGATCAAATTCTGCTTCCTATTTTTAGTCGTGACGTCGCTCGGGCTACAGAAGCGAGGACGGAAACCTCGGTGGTCGATGCCGATACTGAAAATTGTAAACAGATTCTGATCAAGTAAATCGGGCATAACAAGTCGGTGATGGCCACTGGTAACAATGATCAACATATCCTTCTATCTACTGTTTACACCGAGCCTACTTATCCCAAATAACCTTCAAACTTAAAAAAAGTATTTTGAGTCCTGCACTCACTTCTTATAGCTACGTTAGGTCTCTGGCCTTTGTTGTTTGAACGATCAGACAGCCTTTTGAATGCGGAGTCGCACTGAACTTTATCCGTGGGTGGTCGACAACTTGACGGTTTCCCCACGTTCATGTTGGAAAAATAAAAAATCTGACAACCACAAGTATTAGTGAATTCAACCCAAATGTGCTTCTCGCTCAAGCAATCGTAGTCCGAGGGTATCTGGCTTCTCTTTTCGTGCAATTTCTCCACGTTCCACACGAAAAGGGCAGTCAGAAAACACATGAAAACTGATCATCAAACCTTTTCCGGCTCGTTTGGTACAGCCCCAGTCGCGGCGTTTTGGCAAGGAGGCAGGCTTTAGTCTAGTTTCTCCCAAAACAAGCCAGTAATGCCCGTCCCGCATGGCGACCTCCTCCCACAGCACCAGATCTAAAGTGCGCCCGACGCGCCACCACCGCGGCGTGACGTAACAGAGTTGAGTTGGTGTATACCCGGGTGTCATTACAAAGAAAGTTTAGCATCAGAATATCAATACCCATAAAAGGCCTGCAAGAGAATTGTTTTCTGTAATAATTAAACGTGCTCTACATCATTTATAATGTTTATTCATAATTTCCGAACTTACGAGACTACAAAAGTAATATCAGCACACAGCGCACGGGGGATGGGTCCTCCCTCGGTCTCACACAAATGACAATTTTTGTACACACCTTACGGCATAGTATAGTGCTGGGCACTTACTCGATTAACCCGACGATTAAACAATTATTGCTTTAATCGCAATTAATATTTTAAACAGGTTAATCGGTTAAAAAGCAACTCTGCTTTACTTTTACGTTAAAAAAATGCAGTCATCTTGAGTATTACCTAGAAAAACCGCACGTCGAATATTACAACGTAGTTCTGTCTAAACGTTTATTAAACGGTCCGGCAAACTTTGCAACTCGCCAAGTTGGCGAAATCGGCTGACCCGAGGGGGCAAATTCAATAGTTGAATAGTTGTATTGCACTCGAGTGAACTCACACCAGGTGTGCAGGCGACAAGGAAAGGCAGGGAGCCCATGCACACTGTGTGCCCTCGCCGCCCACCTGGAGGCAATTGGTAGGTGCAATATACAAATGCTTTAAGAAAGAGAGGAAAAGAGGGGGGGGGGGGGGGTTGGGAGAAGCGCGGATCTGGAAAACGTGTCACAGCAACACCCCCCAGACAAGAACGCCCCAGCACCGACAGCTCCCAGTCATCGAATATCGGCCACCGCAAGCACTGACCGGACGCGAGAGCCGCGTCTTCTCGCCGGCTGGAAACGAGTCCCAGCCTAATGGTGCGTTTACACCTGAGAAGAAATCCGCTGCCGCGAAAGCGGATCCGCTCCCGGCGGCGGCGGCGGCGAGCGGGTTGCGTTTACATCTATTTCCTTCGAGCAGTGGCGGCGGCGCCAGTTGCGGCAGCGGTTCCCGTAACATCTCGTCAAATATGACGAGAAGGCGCGAGAGTTCCCGCCTCGACTCTCTCTCCCCGGGCGTTGCTGCTCCCGGAACTACGCGTGCTCATGACGTAGGCAGCGTCGCGCTGCGCAAGAATGTCACTTCCGGTCAGCGAAACGCCTCGTTCGGCGGCAGAAATAGGTCCTGGACCTAAACGGCTCGCCGCCGCGTTTTCCGCCCAGCGTTTCGCCCCAGCGGCAAAAGCTGGGCGGATTCGCTAGCGGATCCGCAAGTGTAAACGTGCCATAACACAGATAGAGCTCTCGCATCCGATCCCCCGCCCGCGCCGGCCGACACCCAGCGAAGAAAAGAAAAAAAAAAAAAAACTATCAGCATCAAGGCGCTTCCAGCCAGCAGGAGTCGGGTCACAGGTGCCGGCCTTCCTCCCTGGATATCCACTGACAGAGTTCTTTTATGGAGTCCCTATCGTTAGGAATCACTGCGGTCAGCTCCCGAGGTTGGGCCAACCAGAGCTCAGTGGCTCGTAGGAGGCATGTTCTCCTGAGCGCGTCAGCACCGGATGCAGACGACCGGTACGTCTGCAGAGACGCGGTGTGTTTGGGCAGTCCATGTCGCCCGCACTCATAACACGACATAACAGCCGGATGGAGGCGGCGTCTCTACAATGTTGTAGCCTCCGCCAATTGGCGTTGCGGAGGAGGGAGTCGGTGTTAGCGTCCCGATAACTGAGGAGGCTTCTTCTGGAGGTGCTGCGGTGGTAGAGCGTAAAAGCAGACCTCCTTTGAATGCTTGCTAGGTTATTTTGACGTGACTGCTGCTGTGGGCCCCAGATGACACAGAAAACCCTCAGCTGTGGTAAGACGAGGGCAGTGTAGAAATTTCTGAATGCCTCTGGTGGAAGGTTGTGTGAGAGGTGGATTACGAAGCCCAGTGTGCACCTGGCCTTGGAGGCTACTTCGCAGATGTGGCGGTGGAAGTGCACTTTGTGATCAAGGATAACGCCGAGCACTTTGGTGTGGGACACACAAGGTATGGGGGTGCCGGCTAAGTTGAGAGCTGGTGGTGCTGATTGTCTTGACTGAGTAAGAAATGGTCAAACGCACACTTTTGGCACAGTTGAGGGGTAGGCTGTTAAGTTGCGACCAGTGGTAACAGTGATCCAGGGTGTTCTGGAGCCAACTATAGGCATCGGTGGTTCTCAGGGGTTGAATAAGTATAAGGTCGTCTGCATATAGGATTTATTTTGTGCTGAAGCTGGTGATCAAATCATTGATGTAAATTGTGAAGAGGGTTGGCCCTAGCACACTGCTCTGGTGGACGCCGGAGAGCACGATGCTGGGGGAGGATGCTGATCCATGGAAGATCACTCGCTGAGTTCTGGCCGAGAAAAGGTTATGTAGCCAATGCAGGAGGGCACCTTGGATTCCAACGTTGCGGAGTTTGTTGCAGAGGAGCGTGTGGCTGATCAGATCGAAGGCCTTGGAGAAGTCTAGCTGGATTTGTTCGCATAGAACACGATTGTCGATTGGCGAGCTGATGGTGCGAACAGCCACTGCGAGAGCGGTCTCACAGCTTCGTTCCTGTCTGAAACCGTGTTGTGCCTCCCTGAGTATGCTGTTTGCTTTTAGGTATTGCAGGATATTTTTTGTTTACAATCCGTTTCATTGTCATGCAGACAGCTGATGTGGAGGCGATAGGGCTATAGGAGTCTGTCGAGTTGGTGCTGAGGTCACTTCTTTTGAGGACAGGTGTGATGAGGGAGTGTTTCCACGCTGAAGGGACTGTGCCAGAGTCAACAATTTTCTGAAACATTTTGGTAAAATTGGCGTTAGGTTAGGTTAGGTTAGGTTAGGTTAGGTTAGGTTAGGATAGGGTAGGAGAGGAGAGCTTTAGGAGGGATGGGTGGATGCAATCAGGGCCGGCATTTTTGGAGGACTTGAGTAGAGCGAGAGAATTTGTAACGTCTTCATCAGTTATTGTGATAGGCGATAAGGAGGAGCTGGGTAGTGCAGGTGGGTCGGGAGGGGGCGTCGGGACGAGGTATTCGGGAAGCCAGATGGATGAGAATCGCTGGTTGAAGAGATCAGCGATGGCAGCACTCAAAACTAGAGCATATACCTCTAACGGAATGTATGCTGGCTAAAAAAAAAATGTAAAAAAACGCGACGCAAAAAAAATATAAAAAAACTTTTTTTTTTTTTTTTTACAGCGTCTGAAGTTGAAGAAAAAGTGAAAATCTCTTCTGTTTCATAGTTTACTTCTCAGTACTCGTACGTAATTAAGACACAAAATTTACATAATGTGGAAGGCAATGAAAGGTTCTACGTGTGGAATTATTTTAAAAACAAAACTAAACATAGTCGACTAAAAAAAAAAATCCGCAGTTTAGATCACAGTTGTTCGCGGAGGCATGTTTGGGGATTTTTACAAAGATTGGATCAACAAATAATAAATAGTAGTTGAAATGTCGTTTTACCGACTTGCATATATATCACAATAAAAAGATATAGAAGCTCTCTTTTGAATACTTTGAGATTGAGAGTGGTTCAAAAACGCCACACACGAAAATCGTCAAAACCCGCCATCGGCATTTGCTCTTTTTTAGCATATTTAGAGGCTTAAAACTCAAAACCAAGGCAAATACCTCTAACGGAATGTATTCTGGCTAAAAGAAGGGTGTGAAGAGAACGCGACGCGAGAAAAAAAAAGAAGTAAAGGCGTTTTTTTTTTATATACAGCGTGCTTAAATTGAACGAAAAGTGAAAAACCTCCTTTCATAATTTATTTCTCTGTACTCGTGCATGATAAAAACACAAACTTTGCTTAATTTGGAAGACAATGAAAGGTTCTACACGTGATATTATTTTAAAAGCGATACTAAACATTGTCAACTCAAAACAAAAAAAAAAAGAAATCCGCAATTTGGGTCCCAGTTGTTCGCGGAGGCGTGTTTGGTCATTTTTACAAAGATTGGAGCGACGAATAATAAATATTAGTTATAATGTCGTCTTACCTACTTGCATCTATATCACACTAAAAAATATAGACGCTCTGTTTTGAATACTTTGAGATTGAGAGTGATTCAAAAATGCCATACACGACAATCGTCAGAACCTCGTCGTTCTTTCCCGCTTCTTTGAGATTTTTTTTCTCAGAACCTGGTTTCTTTTCTTGGAACATGCGCCACGAAATATAAAAATTTGAAGCAAAAACAAAAAACACGACTGCCCCTTGTTGCCTGAACCCAAATGAAACCGCCCATATATATATAATTTCTACTTTTTCAAACTATTATGCATGAAAATGAACGAAACCGGTCAATCAAATAATTAATCAAAGCGTGGTGATTATAATCGGGTCAAACTTCGTAATCTACGCCCAGCTCTACGTATACCGTATTATTAGAGAAATGTGTCGCAAAAAACTACGACATATACACTATTAACTAAAAGTTCTCACGTCTTGGCACGACTTGGCGTAGTCTATAGCTACTTTTATTTTCATTATAATAGATCTCGTTTAGTTTGTTTTCCTTTTCATGCAATGTGTCATGTACAATTTATTTGATGACATGTCAATAAAGCTGCTGCCCTTGCAAAGAAATTACACACAATTAAGCTTCGAATTTGAATCGATTAAGCAAGTGGCGTACCGTGGATTTAGCGTTCTGAATTTTTTAGAGTTCTATTTCAATTTCACTGACCCTTCTTTAAACAAACTGAGCTGCACAGCTACGTCTATATCCACATTAAAACGATCAGAAGATGCTTTGAAATGCCACACATTGTTGGTGGGAAGACACGTGCAGGCGAGTACCATCATTGTCAGCATTCTTATTTGCATCGATATAAGCATCGTGATTATCATCTTCATTTTCATCAAAGCATCACCGCCGTGGACATATCGTGATGAAAAAAAAACAAAGAAGATTAGATGCTGGTTGTTTAGACAGCCTGAGGCCAGTCCACCATGTGCGGTGGGAACAATTCGTAATGCAAAGGAGATTTTTTTTTTTTTTTTTAATTGGTGAAGGAATAAAAAGACACGAAGATGACTAATTTGACTTGTGCTGTACAACTGCTAGCCCAGACTCTTTAACGTGCATCACGCAATAGTTATTATACGAGAACGCGCGCTAGCACAATGCCCTGTCAATACCGAACTTGGAAAAACAATATTTGTAACTCAAAAATCAAGGGCCATGTTCCAATATTTACGCAAGCTTACTCTAAACTAAAGGGCTAGTTTCTTGGAATTCGAAAACCTATCCTCGTTCAAGATTGCTCAGTTTGTATCATTGTGTGATGTGATAGGACCTGGTGCAGTATCTTGAATCTACTCGAGCAAGAGTTTGAACACAGACACCACGCCCCGGTCTACAACGTGACTTTCCCTTTATATTCTGACAAGCTGCGCAATGTCATTGATTTTGCCGAAAATAAAACACAAGAGCAACAGCTTGGAACTGTACTGTGGCGCATAGTTTTTTTTTTATAGCGTTGAGTATAGAACTACCTTTGATATTTGAAGTTCTGAAGGTGGTTATCTTTAACTGAGATCACGCAATTGGTTTCTGCAATTTAGGGAAAGGAAAATCGTTAGGATATTTTAAAGAAGCTCTTGACGTGCTTCTTGGCCCTCATGAACCTCAAAAAGTAACAAAACAAAAAAGACGTCGTGACACAATCTAAGTGACCCTTCGGCTCACCTAAAACGACGAATATCCTACCGCATACTTTTTTTTTCCCACCTCACAAAAATAGTCCGCCCATATTTCTGGTTTTATGCAAAACAGGATCGCTTTATGTGATCGATTTTGAGAACCTGCAGCTTTGTGACTTCTTTTCACCTTTTTTTTTTTCGGAATTGTCATTTTTCTTCCTCGCTCCCCTTAGATTTTTTTTTTCTTTCCGATGATTGCCACCCGTTTTTCTAAGTTCTGGTTTTTCACCTCCAGGCTAAGAATGCGTGATTTTCGAAAAGTTTTGTATCCTCTTAAAATAACCGCTTTTTTTTATTATCTGTTAGCCTTATATTGTTTTTAAAAGTGAAAAGGTAGGTCTTTGTAGCCTTTGAGATTGCAGAGCAGGGTTCGGCGACCCAGAATATTGATGGACCGGACTGCCGAAAAGCGCTATTCCGAGTATACCTCTTTCTATTTTTTTTAGCAGTAATCTAATCAAAGAGTAAAACAGTAAAACAGTAAAGCAGTAATCTAATCAAAGAGTAAAACAGTAAGTAGATAGCTCGCTTCACACATTCAAAAAGAAATCGTAAGCTATCAAACAAGGTGTTCAGAAAACGAAACCTCTTTGACGCAGACCGAAGAGGACCGACAGGCACGTGCTTCGTAAAAATGCCTTCGTTTCATCAATAAATACCAACACGAAAAACGAAAAGTCAGCTTGAAGAACGAAACAAAAATTAAACGGGGAGTAGGCACCAGGAAACCTTGAATTAATATTTGGTCGCAATCGGTGTACCAATTCTGCGAAAGCCTGCTCGAATTTGATGTTTTCAATTAAACCGGAACATTGAAGTTTCTCGGTGCATTATTTTTTTTTTATCAGGTCTATATGAGTTTATGCAGAGACTAAAAAGTATCAAATACTACCGAAAAACGCAGTCTGAGTTGTGACACTAAGCAATGCAAGCGTGACGTTTTGCATTGCCTAATGTCACAACTCAGTGTGCGTTTTTTGGTCAAACCATATGTTTCGGCATCGCCATTCGCTGATCTGCCTCCGTAAGTTGCGTTGATTGGCTCTCCGAGTGTTGTACTGGGAATGTAGACGCACGGGCTTTTTTTTTTAGAGTTTGCCGGTGGGTCAACATTAAGGACGTCTGCTGCTGATGATGGTGGAAACTTTTTTTTTTTTTTTGCATGAAAAGGTATGCATTCTAGTTCTCTGGACTAAAGTCACCCGAGCGGGAGGGGAACTGGCAGGGGAGAGTAGAGAATGGGGCCCGTTCCCGTTAGCTGAAGACACTCAGCTCCATGTATTTGCGGGCCTCGCCTGCCGTTATTTTCCCATTAAAACGTTCCAAATCGCTTATAATTTTTGAACGAGATACCAACAAGCTCTGAAACTTCGATGTCTGGTCCGGGTCGCTAGCGCAATATCTTGGCGGAGACTGGGCGTTTGCTAATGCGCAGTTTAGTTTTGCAATGAAGAATAACAACAAAGGAACTAAGTGGTTTTTTTGGTTTTTTTAACACCTTATGCTTTAAATTCTTGTGCAAGTTGTTCAACAGTGTAAAGAGCAAAAGTCGCAACTCAGGCCACGATTTATGCAATACGGCTCAAATCCGCCTTAAATGCCAAGGCTAATACTTTGAACCGATATGCATCGGTTTGCTCAGTGTCTGCTTATACTGAACCCGTCGGGATGAACGTTTTCTGCCAGAATAATAGAAGCCCAGAAATTTCCGCCATTGTTATAGAACAAAGGAAAACCTAGATGTGTGAGTCAACAGAAATTTGAACCTCGCACCGACTGGTTTTTGTAGCGCTCCAACCTGCACTAGCATGTATCGCGGGGCAGCTCGCATCTTCTAGTGCCACGCAGGATGGTTAATACCACCATGTAGAGGACACGTCCAACACTCACATTGTGTGAGTCAACAGAAACTTTGAACCTCGCACCGACTGGTTTTTGTAGCGCTCCAACCTGCACTAGCATGTATCGCAGGGCAGCTCGCATCTTCTAGTGCCACGCTCGATGGTTAATACCACCATGTAGAGGACACGTCCAACACTCACATTGTGTGAGTCAACAGAAACTTTGAACCTCGCACCGACTGGTTTTTGTAGCGCTCCAACCTGCACTAGCATGTATCGCGGGGCAGCTCGCATCTACTAGTGCCACGCAGGATGGTTAATACCACCATGTAGAGGACACGTCCAACACTCACATTGTGTGAGTCAACAGAAACTTTGAACCTCGCACCGACTGGTTTTTGTAGCGCTCCAACCTGCACTAGCATGTATCGCAGGGGCAGCTCGCATCTACTAGTGCCACGCAGGATGGTTAATACCACCATGTAGAGGACACGTCCAACACTCACATTGTGTGAGTCAACAGAAACTTTGAACCTCGCACCGACTGGTTTTTGTAGCGCTCCAACCTGCACTAGCATGTATCGCAGGGCAGCTCGCATCTTCTAGTGCCACGCTCGATGGTTAATACCACCATGTAGAGGACACGTCCAACACTCACATTGTGTGAGTCAACAGAAACTTTGAACCTCGAACCGACTGGTTTTTGTAGCGCTCCAACCTGCACTAGCATGTATCGCAGGGCAGCTCGCATCTTCTAGTGCCACGCTCGATGGTTAATACCACCATGTAGAGGACACGTCCAACACTCACAGTCACAATTAAATCTTTTGTCGTGGTTTTTACGTGTAGCTAAATCGGATGCTAGTTTTCTTATGAGTTATTTCGCCAGTGCAGTTCGACGACAGACATAGCACCTTTAAAACTCTAAAATCAAACCACCACAGTCACTGACAGGTTAAGAAACTGAGGGCGTAGCTGATTATGTTTACGCTTCTCGCTTCGTTATTTCTATTTTGTCTTTCTTATCGGCTAATGCCGTAATTTCATTGGGTACTGAGCGATAATGAGATGCTCAGGTGCCCCATGCGCTGACCGACGCGAAGTTTGATCGTCACGCTGGCCGTTTTTTTATGTTTTACAGGTTCCATCTGCGTGCTTGGGAGTACGTCACTACTACCGAACGTGTGTTAATGCCCTAGGATAGCGCTGTACGGGCCAAATGATGCTGCACAAATCGTAAGACGATGTTTCAAAACGGACTTGCGGTAACAACAGCGAACTAGGCTTCGGGGTCGTTCTTGGAAAGGTATAGTTATATAGACCGACACGCTGTCTACGAACAAGTCGACGTTCGTTCGAAGCTGGTGTGGGCACCGCGCATGCGCAGAAGCGAGGTTCGCGTCAAGCGTCTGCGCACGCGCCGACAGCAGCGCCCCCGAGGCGGCGTGACGTCGGAGTCACGTGTTGGTGTATGCGAGGTCGTCTGGTTTTCGGGGGTTCGAACGCAGATGAAAAGAGCAAACCGACAGTTTTAAGAGGTCTGTCCCCCAGGCATGACGGGACGTTTTCGAGTGAGCAAAGGAGAACGTGAGAGGTACCTTGGGAGGAGCGGTCCGTTTCGGAGAACTCGTTGGACGAGCTCCCCCGGACCACATCCAGGTGGCCAAAGGTGGAGGCGGTGCCTTCGCTCTCGTCGCTCTCGTCGCTTGACAACCTGGACACAGCAACGAAGCGCGAGTGATAAGACCACGTGCCGTGGAGAAGACGTTGCATCTTCTTGACTCGGGAGAGCCAAAGGTCAACTAAAGACTGTTCCACACCTTTTAGTTTAAGTGGAATCGACCGCGTTGCAACCTTTTCTAAGCGCCAACGGCGAGAAACACACTGGCACATTGACGCCAAGAATGAGGTAGTTCGGGAACATTTACGATCTGCGTAAACTCGACCGATATATGCACCATTTGTGAGATAATATTTACGCTTCATTCGCGGTATTTGTGAGATCAAGTTATAAGCGGCCGATTTTATACTACGATAAAGGGTCGCTTATAGCATTGTTAGAGTTATTTTTTGCAAGCGGTGAAGGAATAATTACACGTTAATTTGTGTACGTAGATCGCACGAGTTCTAGTGATATCTCATAGATGGCACCAGTGTAAGTGTTAGCGTTGTTGTAAGCTGCCAGAGGTGGTTGCAACGCACTCGATCGCACTCGAAAGCAAATGGCCCGCAATGTCCTCTACGCCTTCTATTTTCTCAAGTAGCGTATACTTATGTAACAAGAAAGTGCATCCAGCATAGTAAATAACAGCCAAAGTAACAATATGGTGTAATCAGCATTAGCCATCAATTTTTTTTTTGTTATTGCTTGACAGTTGATGAGAGTTTATTGTCCACCACTAAAACAATCATCGTACAAACAATCAAAGGCGAATTCCGTCATAGTCTATCCCATCTTGTTGTTCTCACACTCACGTTAGCTATGTACGTTAATACGCTTCCTCGAATATCACCCAAGACGTAATGAAGTTTCGCTGAACTAAAAATGAAGGAAAGGAACAACACGTTATATTTCAAAGTGTAATTGAAGGACAAACAGAGGCAAACCTATATGCCATTGAACGTATTGGCCGCGTGTGTGCGTGGCTCGGTAGTCTGTTTTGATATGGCTACCTCGAAGCGGAGACATTTTTGGACAGATATCAGGCGCCGCTAGTTAACCATCAAATAAAAAAAATATCTATCCACACTAGAACACAACATGTTAGAAAAGCATTTGTGGTAATTGTATAGGTCTTTAACTATGACTGTACTTTGCGCCTCCGGTCTGTAATAGTATGAGAATAGAAACGTGATCAATGATTTTACGGATTCCCTTTGCCGACTCTACTTGGTTTGGCACACAGGTAGTTTGTTGCGCCTAGTACTACATTATGCTGCGTAGACATTTCAAGGCAGTATTTTAATGCATACTCACAGAGAGCATGCAAGAAAAGGGCTGGAGTCCCGTCAAGCATACCTGGCTTGAGGGACAACGATGAAAGCGTTTGGGTGCAGTAGTGCGAAGAAGTCTACTAAATCGGGCTGGCGACAGCAAGAACCGATTTCACCGGATGCTTCGACAAAATATCGCTCTTTCTTCTTTTTGTTGCCGTCTTAGCTTTCATTATTATACTAGTGTTTCGAGTGGTGCAAGCTATCCGTAACTTAAAACAGAAGTCTACCTCTTGTTTAAAATGTGTGGTTCATCGTTGCCCATGCCAATTAATTAAAAGAACTCTTTCAACAATGCATCAAACTGACCTGCGCCATTTCCTATATTGTCATTTCCAGATGTTCTAACTATACTTGTGCAACTTTGACTTTGCTGGCATTCAAGATATCCGTTTCCACAATATTAGCCAGAAGCATTAATCATCACCAATACTGATGATAACATGAATGGTACACTCTTGTCTTGAAGCTCTGCTTTTAAACTTGCATTAAAATACCCCCCCCCCCCCCTTTCCCCCGGGTCACTAAAATAAAATAAAAACAAAAAAAGAAAGACGAAAAGCTGCCGACTACTGTCTTTTTAAAATTTTTGCCTGGGCCCTGTGAAAGAGAAAGGGCCTGCAAATGGACTTATTCCAAAGCTCGACGCGCCTCGTGGCGGCGTAAAGTCACTGTACGTATGCATTGTGGGAATCAGTGGGAAACAAAATATATAGGCGCTCCGTTCCTCTCCCACAGGTTCCCAGAATGCAAAGCGCGCGGGTAAGGATTAATGGAAGTGGTCTATGCATGGGCTTCCCATTATAATTAACCCATATGGAGCTATTCTTAATTATAATAATAATATTATTATTAATATTTGGATGGTACCCATACGAAGACCAATATGGTGTTCCTGAGCCTATAATAAACACGCATTGATTGATCTATTGATTTACTCACTGGCCCATTGATTGATTATTAGATTCATTATATAACACCTCGACTGCTGCCAAATTAGTGAACCAGCTCTTGAGATTGTCAGCCCCTGGAATTTCCATTCAGTTCAGGACTCGAAAGCCATTCAGAGTCTATTTGTGTTCGAAACTCGGAAACAAACAACGACATAGAGAGAGAGAGGTGTGGAGACGAAAGGGTGAATAGAGGAGCCGCTGTTAAGAGCGTATTATCTCTCCGGCGACTTATTAGGGGCCCATTTATTCCTACGGCGCGGAGCCCCACCTAGGCCGCGCTAGGGCCGTTCAGAACCGAGTTCGAATTCGCTCGGCTCACTGGCTGGCCTTCCAATGGGGCAGCTCTAATGGGCCTAATTAAGGAACGTCGATTGAGGGCATGCTTCGTAACGCCGACCGCGGGGCTGCAGCACGGCAAAATGGACTCGGGCCCAATGGAGGAGGCGCCGGCCGCCCGCCCCACAAATCATCTCTAATTAACTTCGGAAACGGTAAGGGGAAGGTGTGCGGGCGTAGAAAGGCAGAGTCGATCGACGAGAATCGGCGCCTTTCAAAACCTAACGAGTTGTCGATAACTCTGACCTCGTTTGCCCTTCCTTCGATGCTACCCGGAGGTATTACTCTCTCTCTCTCTTTCTCTCTCTCGCTCCCTGTCAAAGGAAGGAACTGAGTCCATTCCGAGTATTCCCGATTTGTTCCTTCACGAACCATATATTACCTTTGTTTATTGGTAGAAATACTTTGTGTGCTGACATAAAGCGACAAACTTCCATGTATTACGAAACCGCGGTATGTGGTCTACAACACGTGCCAATTTTCGTGAACATGGTAAACAAAAAATCACGCTGTGCGCAGGTGCATGAAAGTGTCGGAATCAATATCTTGGTATCCGTCTAGGCTCATACTTGACGAGAAATGCGCGTTGTCTTTTTTTATATGCTGGTTTGTGGGGACAGTAGAGAGTTTTACGAGATTATTCCGATAACTACTGATAACGATATCCGATACTCCCCAGACGCCTTTTCGAAGGCATCGAATCGTTATCGGGTATTGTCATCGGGTGTGTCAAAAGAATGTATGTATACTAAAACTCCCTAATATATTACTTTACTATGTGTGTATATACGCTCTGCATTCGAACACTGATGGAGTTCAACAGTAAAATAAGTGATATTTGTTTTACATAAACGTGTGTTGCTGAAAAAGCTCGACACGCATTTGGCACGTGATTTTCTCGCCTGATAACATGGCTCACGGTGCTTGTCTCATTTTATTTAAGCACCGCGTGTCTCCCCGAATCCAGAACTAAACGAATGCGCAAAATTAGCAACTTTAAGAACCACGTCCAGAGAAGCAACAAAAGTATCGTCGAGACCCCCAAGACTTCATTGTACAGATCACGCGTCAAATCACACGCATCACAACTGCATCGGCCAGCAATCCCCTCTCAACATCATACGCACATGAGGCGTACAAGACCGACGGACGACATGAACAACGGACATATGCGCACACAAATGTACGTATACTGAGCTTAGCGGAGATGACGGCAAGGGCTGTGAGATGACAGTTTTCATCACTAACTTTCTGCAGCCACTGAAAATATACGAAAAGCATCCATGTTTTTCGCACACGAGAAACGTTCTACTGTGTAGCAATATATCCATTTCTAAAACGTGTATGAATCATGTGCGCCGTGGAACGTTACCGGAAAATGTCTTAACTCTGGTAAGAATGCCATTTTGTTTGGAACGCATATATTTTAATGTGCTGCATTTATCGACAGAAATTTCATCCAGTACTTTCATCCCTATTGAACGAACTGCATGAAAAATTTAACAAAAACCCTACGTTAAAAAACCTTCAGCCTTTCCACTGTGGTGAACAAGGAAGACCAGCCGAGCTGTACAATGGAAAGTAATTGCCGGCCGCAAGTAGAGTGGAAAGGCTGCCGCCATCTATAAGCGACGGCGGCAACCAGATACGTGGCTTGCCCCCCTCGCTCATAGATGGCGGTAGCTGTCCAGAGTTCGGTGTCTTTATTTCTTTGCGGAGGACATGATCCTGGGGAGACTAGCCCTTCACAGCTCCGCTGTAAAAAATCATTAGGGTGTTCGGCGTTCAAGCTATAGTTTATTTTCGTAAAACAAAAAAATCGTAAGATAATTATTACACAACATGCATTCGACTACAAAGATAAATCTGCGAAGAGAGATTCTTTCCTTTTTTTGGTTCAGGTTTACGGCGTATTGTCACGTATGGAACACGTCGAAGAGGGGTTATTAGTATTATACTTTGTCCTTGATGCCGATTGAAACGAAGTGCAGCAATTAACCGCAGAGGGGAAAGTGGAATGTCCGAAGAAACGGCACAAAATTCAGGCAAAGATCGAAGCAGGCGAATATTTTTTTAACGGGTTAAAAAAAGCAACTTCGTGATTTTATTGAGCGCGGGGACATCACAGATACACCTCAAAACATAGTGATGTATTCGCAATATAAATACCGTAATCGAGATTTTTTTTTTTTAATTTTGAGTTATTTTTGCACGTTCTGAGCTTTGTCAAAATTTCAGACAATGTTTTTTTTTTTTTTCGCTTGAATGAATTTAAAACTTCCTGTGTTTCTTTTATTCTGCGCATGCGCAAAGAGCAAGGCCCTTCCTTGGATCGATTGTCGAGTGGAGAGGACGGCGTTTCGTTCGACGAATTCTTTCCCCGTTCCAGGGGCGCTTTTCAGAGGCGTCCTTGGAAATTTTCGATAAATAACCCGGTGGAACAGCAACCCCAGACATGCTTCTTACCAACGATCCGGTCCTTTAATTGTTTCTAGAGAGCAGCTTTCTTTTTCTTTACATATAGTATAAATACAAGTTTTGTCATCGCCGTTGAATAAAATAAGGAATCCGGGGAAGACTGAATTAAAAAAAAAATATGTTGAAACTGAAATTAACAAAAAAAAAATCTTGCCTTAAAAAAACACATTTTTCACATTTAAAGCTTTTTTCTGGAATCGTCCATAGATATTTCCACTTTTTACAAAGATCACAGTCCACACGTGCCAAATCACAGTCCAGCCAGCACTCGCTCGCAATTGGCGACGTGCGCGACCGAAAGTGTCGCTGTGTTCGGCTTTCAACGATTGGCCGAACGCTGACTATGACGTCAGAAAAGGATTTATCATCGACGGAAATAAGAGGAAGGAAAGAACTTTAATTTTTACGGTGTTGGCAGTGTTCCTTTGAGAGCGCAATGATTTCAAGCTTCCACCATCCTATTTACAAACACCATGGAACTTGTTGTTTGCAAGGTAATGACGTCACAAGGGGGAACCATAGGAGGGCGCCACCAAAACATCTCGCCGCTAATTGCGGCCAGCCAGAGAGTGCGCGTCCATAACACACAAACAAAGCAATGGACGCGCCCCTGTACGCTCTTATGGAAACGTGTATAAATTATTGCACAAGAGGGCTTCTGGCCGGTGCCGTCTTCAGTGTTCGAGCCAGCGGCGCGTGCTTTGCTCGCTTTCCGCTGGGTAAGCTGCGTCCCCCGGAGCTGCTTACCTTAGCCCGGAGAGTGGCTGTCCGAACAGATGAGGAAGATAGACCTCGTTGCATTTCGGAAAGTCTTGAATGTCTCCTTGGGGTGAGGCGCCCACAGGTCCTTCATCAAAAACCGCTCATCGGCTACCTCATTGATCATCAAATACGTGTTTTGGAAGCGGATAAAGAAGGTACCTTTGTAATTATGCCAGAGGGAATGTTTAATGAAAAAGCATGTGAGGCGGTTCAAAAGAACTTCCGTCCTGCGCAGACAGTCCTGAAGAAAGTACGAGCTCAAGCAGTACGATTGTGTGAAAGCCTGTCGTTGAGCCAACTGGCTGGACGAGTTAAAAAGGCGGAAAGATAACATCTTGAAGTTTTCTTCAGCGCCAAGACGCACAAGGACGCCTGCCCGTTTCGTGCCATCGTCACCGAGAGAGGCACATGGCAGCGCCAGGTGTCTGCCTGCCTGCAAAAACATCTGTCAGGTCTGCGTATTAGGGACCCTTTCCAGGTTCAAAATTCTGAACAAGTTGTCGAAACTTTGATCAGGTTGGCAACCATGGCATGTTTAGTATTGATGTTCAGGACCTTTTTTACTCACTTCCCCATGACATTTTACTTGACTCTGTAAAAACCTGCATTGAGGAGAATGATGAACTATCCTTTCGCAACTCGAGTGGAGTCTCTACAGAGTGCTTTCTTGAACTGTTAACGTTTTATTTGAATTCTACGTTCATAGGATTTTATAATGATGTTTTTCTTCAAAAATCCGGAGTGTGTATAGGCTCGTCTGTTGCACCAGTCCAAAGTGATATTTTTCTTGCCAGAGTTGATAGTTCTATTGCACTAGTCCTAAGCTCTGCTGCGACAAAGGTTTTTAGATATGTTGACGACTTTTTGCTTCTTTTTGATAATAGTGTGGAACGAGACGTAGTTAGTGGTGTAATGGAGACCTTCGATAAGTGCAGCTTTGGTCTCAGGTACACCTATGAAGAGCCTAGGGATGGCGTCTTTCAATTTCTGGACCTTTCGCTCTCACTTTGCACCAACCACTTATGCTGGTCCTTCTCCCCGCGTTCAAAAAAGGGCATTTTACCTTACGCCTCGGCACATTCAAAAACTGTAAAGAGGGGTATTGCACTCTCATGCCTTGGCTCAGCTCTTAAAAAGTCTTGTTTTCATTGTATTAAGGATAGCTTTAATGCCCAAATTCAAAGACTGCGGTCTTCTGGCTTTCCCTGGCCGGTTTTAAGTGAAGTGGTGAGTGTCTTGGTTAAAAAAGTAAATGGAGCAGAAAATCCTAGGCGCGATGTTGAGAGAAAACGGGTGGTTGTGGTCCCGTACCTACACAAGGTACCTCATAACCTAAAACATGTAGCTCAACGATACGGCGTACCGGTTGTTTTTTCTGCCCCCCCCCAAAAAATTGCGCAAATTTGTTCAAAGGTTCATATCGGCATAGAAAAGGTATCCAGACACAAGTGTAACAAAAAACATGTCTCACCGTTTGTGCCCTGTACCTCGTGCGTGGTGTACAGCATCCCGTTGTCATGTGGTAGAACTTATGTCGGACAAACTGGACGGTGTATTAACGACAGGCTTCGTGAACATTTCCTATCACTTAGATCCAACGTAGGAGGTCACTTGCCTTTACACTGTCGAAATTGTTCATGTAGTCATTCATTGGCTAATACTAATATTATTGGTAGATTTCGGGAAAAACTTACCAGAGAAATTTATGAGGCGTTTATTATAAAAGGTTTGGGGGAGCGCTGTGTGAGTCAGCCATCCTTGGCTTTATCACAAAACTAAATATCCTTTTTAAAGCGCTGAATGTCTACAGCTATTAGCGGCGAGATGTTTTGGTGGCGCCCTCCTGTGGTTCCCCCTTGTGACGTCATTACCTTGCAAACAACAAGTTCGATGGTGTTTGTTATTAGCATGGTGGAAGCTTGAAATCATTGCGCTCTCAAAGGAACACTGCCAACACCGTCAAAATTAAAGTTCTTTCATTCCTCTTATTTCCGTCGATGATAAATCCCCTTTCCGACGTCATAGTCAGCGTTCGGCCAATCGTGGAAGGCCGACCACAGCGACGCTTTCGGTCGCGCACGGGGCTAATAGCCTCGCGCCCTGGAGCGCGCTCTGGAGTTCGCTAGCCATTTGCACGTGCCTGTGTTTTCTGTGTCATTTTCTTTCTTCTTCTCTTTCGAAGATACATTGAGTTGTGAGTTCAGCGTCTTTCCTGTCTTCTGTTTTCTTCAACAGTTTCCCAACGTTGTTCGTTGATTTAATCATGTGTGTCCGCTGGGCTGCGGAGATCGCGCAGTGCGGTGCGAATTTGTAAACACTAGAAAGGCGTTAAGGTTCTTGTCTTTGATAGCGCCTCATCTGCACGAGCAATTAATGCAGCGAGAAAATTTGCGTGGCTTTGCTAGCGCGGCCCGCAGCTTTTGCGATGGAGTAGACACTTGCCATTAATAAATGTTCCTATTCCAAAAAAAAAAAAGAATTGGGGTGTGTGTTTGTTTACACAGCCTAGAACTTAGTCTGCCTCAACGGGCGGCTTGTCTCCCAGCTGTAGATGAGCAATTAAGCCAGTGGATCACAACCGCTAGCCTGGCCACGACCGCACGCCGGTACGATGCTCATCCAGATCGAAATACGCAGGGGGGGGGGGGGGGGGGGGGGGGGGCCATGAAACGAATTTTGGGTTGGGATGAATGATTTTAAATAGGGACTTTACTAATCGCATATCGTTTAGTTGGCCAAAAGAAAGAGGCTAGAAAGTCAAAAGCCAGCTTTTCGGTACGAACATTTGAAAATATAGCGGACTATTTTGTACCTTCTTGCCTTCGAAAGCTCTCCGCCCTTTCACTATGAAACATCCGCGGTTTCAAAAGCGCGTCACCGGCGCCAAACTGACGTCAGCAGAGCCCAGCTCACGCATTGGACACGAGAATTGCGTCACTCGGACGTATGCGCTCGTCAACAATCAATCCGTCGACGAATATTTGGATTCGCGTTCGTGACCAATGAGTGCCCTGACGGAACTTATTGTCACTGGGGAACGACAAGTTCTATGGTGTGCATAAAAAGCACGGTGGAACCTAGGAGTCATCGCACCGGTGCCGAAGGAATGTCACGACCACGTGATTTCACAATCCGCATTTGAGTTAAGGATTAAAGCTAAGGAGGAAGAAGTAGGAAAATCGTTTCATGACTCCTTTAAAGCCAGGGTCTTTGGGTTCTGCAGCGCGAGCTTTCGCTCCACGCGTTATAAACTGGTGTGCGCTGGCCCACTCAGCCACCGATTCTCCTTTATTCCAAACAAACTTCAACATTTGTATGGCAAAAAAAAAAAAAAGCTTGTTGCTGTTTGTTAAGTTAGATTTGATTGCCCTCGTTATTTCACGCCCATTCTAGGCAAATTACGGTTTCCAACGAGGATTACAACGTTTTATTTGTATTTATTTGCTTTTGCTCATGTGTCCCTCTCTGTTTCGTCAATGCACCCAAAAGGAAAATTACCTATGAGCTACGCTGTTGTAAACGAGCAAAAGTATTATTAAATAATGGACGACCAAAGTAAATCTTTAGTTTCTACTTCTGCAAACTGGGGTTTTGATGAGATTTAGATTCAAAACAGCACTTGTTTCAAAGGTGCCGATGTTGGCAGAATGAAACAGTAGGATATTAAGCATACTCTCCCCCTCCCGGCCTAAACAAATGGCTGAGCAAAAAGTTTCACGAAGAAATAAATATTTTGTTGCGTTTACGTTTAGACAGCGGAAAGATGATCAGCCCCAATGGCGCCGGCAGTGTGTCTCCGCTGTAGAAGAGACATTTTGCCTTTTCGGTACCACCGCTAGCTTACAGGTCTTTAACGTACATCTGCGTCACGCAGTAGGGATACAAGACCGCACGCCAGTACACGATGCTCATCCAGATTGAAACGAGCGGAGCTGAAGAAATTTCCTAGATGCAATTTTGGCAACACACCAGATGGGCGAATAAAAAAATCAAACAGTACAAAAGCGCCTTAAAAAAAAATACAACAACAACATGTCCTCTTGCTCAGGCGCATTATGAAACTCGACCCGCCGAAATGTGAATCGATGGAACTCCAATCTTGAGGCAGGAAATTGAGTCCTTGGCGCTTCGTAAGAACAGAGCGCCAAAAAAAAAAAAAAAAGAGGAAAAAAGAAACAAAGAAAACGAGCGACTCCCAGCTTAAATATTTATATTGTACGAACCGAACTAAACATTTCCGGCCGAGTCAATACAACCTAGAATAATTAATCAAAACCTGAGAACTGTCTCCTCCGCCTCCACACGACGTCATCCCACCATAGGATGGCGCCTAGTCGGCCATTGGGCCCGAGCCCGACGTCAAGCGTCCTTCGAAGCATTGATTGGTCGCGAGGCCCAGCCAAACGTTGACGCCGCAGTAATGTCAAATCAGTGTCGTCACGCTCCTTGTCACTGTGATTACGACAAAATGCTAGTCGACGGGCTTCGATTGCTCTATATTGCGGTGGCTAAACCCATCTCTCGCGAAACAGCCCGATGTGTGTGCCATATGGAAAAGAAAGCAAGTAGTATCAAACGAGTTTAGGGCATCCGACAAAGCGCTCTAAAATTTCATTTCCGTCCAACAAGCGCTGTCGCTACCGCTTTATAAGCGTTACGGATCGGCAGCGCATGCTTCGTATACAGGTATCGACAGGTTTGGCGTCTCTCCCGTAGCGTAAGGCCGCTCGCCCATGATCTGATTTAATTGCGCGGTTATATTAAGTGAAAATGGGATATTCGTGCGCGTTGTGTTTTTGTTTTTTTCATGCACATTCAAGGCGTTTTAGTTCAGAGCATCTCAGGAGACGTCTTAGGTATCGCCATGCCATCGCTATTAGTACTCTTAGTGATGCTATCTGTCTTGTTTTTGCACCCGACATCGGGACATATGGTTGGCGCACTTTCTGAAGTCTTCCCCCTCCCCCACAAAGAGCAGCAACAACCATACCAAACACCGCTACAAAAACAATTTTTACTTAGTAAAACGAAATATTGTTTTTCAAAATCGCCGATGTCAGCGTGGTGGCCGCCCAAAGATAAGTAACGAAATAGCATTGCTCGCTAGATGGTAAAGAATATACGGTACTTTCAAGAACTAAGGAACTTTACTCTCAGGTTACTTTAGATTTTACTATTATTTGGCAGCTGTAAGCCGTCGATACTTACGAACTTTGGCAACAATTGAAATATACAGAGCGATTTTATATTCTTTATATTATTTTGTTAACTAATGTTTTTAACTATATCTTTTTTTAAATTTTGATTGGATCGGTTTTGCCTTATCAATGAAACATCTAAAAATGATGCCACCGTCAAGAAAATATTTTTTGTTGGTGCGGTCTACAGGATTGACATTAATTCGTTTTCCAGCTAAAACTATGAATCAAAAGTAAGGAGTAAAAAATTGCGTAATTTCCTAGACATTACCGTTTAATAAAAAAGAAAATATCTTACTCGCTATTGATTTAGGAATCGATAGTGCTTTTCTAAAAAAAGTATCGCGTTACTACCGGTAACGCCGTTACGCGTACGGTTAGTTTCAACCCTGATGATGACTGTGCCACACGTAACGGTAACTAACCTGGCAGCAAAAGCAGATCAGATTCTGTCAATGTGCAGCTTTCTTCCGTATTCCGTTTGTCTTATTAGTTGCTATAGGGCGGCCTCTAGACAGCAAGCTCTCCTTTGACTAGCGCGGAATAATATTTTTCTTTGACCTATTTTGACGACGAGGCATACAAATATGTCACTATAATGGAAGCTAAGACGAGCATTTGAACAACCATATAAATTTTAGATTGTTCGTTCGCTAATTATCAAGTCGCACTCGTGTCTTAGAGTTGCCCTGAGGAGGTTTCCGAGATCACCTCAACATGGCGATATAACTCACTCTGCGGGCTTTAAGCATCATAGAAATTCATAAATCATAACGACGCGCGGCGGATTTTTCTATTAAAAAAGCAATCAAAGATCGAACACACCGAGGTCATCTCCGGCGATGGGAAGAGCATCGTTCCGGCAGCCAGGACGACATATGCGACCAATGAA
Organism: Ixodes persulcatus; assembly: GCA_013358835.2. Lineage (NCBI taxonomy): Eukaryota > Metazoa > Arthropoda > Arachnida > Ixodida > Ixodidae > Ixodes > Ixodes persulcatus. Next base: position 513,163 of record JABSTQ010009368.1, on the reverse strand, counting down.
AACGCGACATTTCGTTAATATTGCGAACGCTGTTATTACAAAATGTGTACGCTTTTCTGGGTGATGAAAGCAAATAAGAGTATACGAAAGATTCAACTTTTTTTGCGGAGAGGGAACATCATACTGCAATAATTGTCCCAAAAACAACGTACTCTGTATTTTTTTTTTTCTTTTGTCTGTCTAGAGAGTGATATGTCCGGTCGTCAGCTCTCGAGCGCGCGCTCGATTGGTTGAATCGTAGTCCGGGCTGTATGGGCAACGAGCCGCGCGCATTCGAGATATCACTCTGCAGTTTCAGAGGTCGGAGGTGCCAGGAGCCTTTGCTTGCTTTGGGCTAGCAGCGCTCCTGGTTTCGGAACATGCTCCTCCCATCGCCGGAGATGACCTCGGTGTGTTGCAATCTTGAATCGTTTTTTTTTTTTTTTATAACAACGAAGACGGCCGCGTTGCTTAATAATTTAGAAATTTCTAAGATGCTTAGAACCAGCAAAGTGAGTTATCGCCATATTTAGGCGATCTCAGACACCTCCTCAAAGCACCTTTAAGTTCTGCTAAAGGAGATACATTTGCCCCGATGCAATCACTTTTGTTATATATCTATATATCTATATATTTATATATATATATTTTTTTTTGCAGCTAGGCTTGGCAGCTAGGCCCACCCTAGCTGCCAAAAGCGTAACTTTTGCCCTATACTTGAAAAACAAAATGCAGACTACTTCTTTTTCTTTCTATCCTCCAAAAAGCTTTCTGTCCATTTCCGACCAACATTACATAGACTACAGGGCCTTATAGCGGTAGGCTTTTTATGTCGCCTAAAGTAAGCCAGCGCGGACACAGATTTCACCTATGTTGGGTTAAGTGCGCCCAAACATTAACTGAAGTAAATTACAAGTAGTCGTGAGGTTATGTACGTCAGGTAAAGTAGTAGGTACAGCGGGTGCAATCTACTCGAAGTAAAGTACTATAAATACAATGGGCAAAGTACAATGCACAATCATCTTCGGTCTCTTGCGTGCAAAGTCTCAGCCCGATTCGTTAAGAACCTGATTTATGCGGTCACTTCAAAGGTCGAATGGTCACTTTGACTCGTGCTGTATAGTTGTGTACAAACTTTCGTGGTTGCGATTCAGTTCGATGGGAAGCCTGGAGCGAAGTTCGGACTGTGTGTTTCCATGACTCCCCGAGTACGAACCCGACTTCCCCGTGGCGCTCACTACGTGCCCGGTCTTGATGGGCTCGAGACCGGGGCGGGAGGGGACACGGGGCACAGAGGAGGGAAGCACTTCCGGAACACAATCGCTCACTTCCGGGCAAGCCAAGGAGGGACCTCCTTCTCATTGCCACTTCCGCTTTCCCCCCCGTCGGGGACTACCGTTTTGATTCGTACCACCATTTCCTCCGCCGTCTTGTGTAGCGTTTCGTTTCGTGGAGAAGCGACGGCCTTCAGGGATCGTCACGAATTGTTTGGTTTCGGTTTACGGACTGGTCTCTAAGCGGTTTTCCGAGAATTTTTTTTTTCTATATTTAAACAGTGGGTTAAAAATCAAATACAGTCGACCCGAGGTAAGAACACAACCATATTCCATTTAGTCTTATTTTTTAGAAATGATCCCATTTTCGAAAGCGCCCTTACAAGAACTAAATTTGCCGAGGGTGGCCTGCTTTCGTGCTTGTTATAACTGGCAGAAGGGTTAGTTATTGGCTTATATAAATTGCTTTAAAATTATGTCGGTAAAGCGCATTTAAAACGACCCTTGGGAACTGATAAAACTGAGGAGCGGAAGAGGAGGCTGTAAGCTTGTTCGCCTTCTCCAATGTACACACCCTCGCCGCACACCTTTCCATTCGACATCTTTATCATTTACTAGGGGCTTGCCCCAACCCAGATGACTCGAGAGAGTAGGGCACGGGAGATCTTTCTGTAATACAGATGGATTCACTCATTATAGAAGCCTCCTGGCGGCGCAACATGCATCGAAGGCCACGCACTCCGCCGTTCGCGTTTCATTCCTGTCTTATTCGCTCTTTCTCGCGTGAGTTGAAACAAGGGGGCGCCAGTGCGCAAATAGCCCCCAACCACTTCTGGTTCTGAGCTAGACGGCAGGTTTCGCAGTATTTGCGAAATCAAATATGCACGCCATCTTCTGGAAATGGCCACGTGCAGCACTATAACACTTAATTCACTCTTAATTATGATTAAAGAATGATGAGTAAAAAATTAGGAAATATTCGTGAACTGGAAGTGTGCCGGGGCACTCAATAAATGGCGCCACTGAGTTTGTTGCCAAACAGAAAATGGTGAATCGTACATTGCACTGTCGTAATGGTCAAGGTGTTTGAACAAAGAAACTATGGAAATATGTCAAATCACTACGAAAAAAATATTGCTGCCGTCCCAACCTTAATGGTCGACGGTGATCTTATAACACAAGATAGAGCGAAAGCAACTGCATTTAACGCGTACTTTAGATTTGTTCTTTCAACATTCACAACTGCTTCACCACCAGCAGCTGTAAATGAAATCGGAGACAGAACGAATAAAATTAGTTTCAACCACAACGGCACGTGCAAATTGTTAGGTAATATTCTGTACCGATATTATTGCTTCGTATATAATAACTAAGTCGTACGTAATAACTAAGTCGCATTAACTAAGTCGTTGAAAAGTGGACGTCTCCCAGAGAATTGGAAAGCCGGAAATGTATTTGTATACCCTATGCAAGTAACGAAAACAAATAGTGCCAAATAATTATTAAGATATCCTTTGCGAGCGAATGCTGGAAAATAATGGAACATGTATTCTATTCTTATTTGTCATCTCAATGAGAATAATTTATTCACTTCTCTGCAGCAAAGTTTTCAAAGTGGATTCTTATGTAGCACACAATAGTTGTAATTAATTTATGATCTAGCTTGTGCATTTAATAGAGATCGTAAAACTGATTGTATTTTTTTTTTGTTAAGAGCGCGTTTGACGTAGTTCATCACTCTTTTTTACTTTATAAACTGCGTAGCTTAAACGTCGACATAACGTTTCACAGTGGATAGCTGCAGTTATCTTTACAAGAGGAATCAAGCCGTTGTCAACGGAGGTCATTCATCGTACGCATGCTCTCTCTCAGGAGTTGTGTGCAGCGAAGGCAATGGCGTAGGCGGGGGCACATGTCTTTCAGGTTTGCTTTCCTTTCTTGAGTGCTCGTGAAACGAAGGCAAATCTGAAAGCCACCCGCTCGTGCCTTGACGTTTGCCTCAGCTGCACAAAACTCATGAGATGGAGTATAGATTTACACTGGAAGCCATTTTTGAGTGTGCTGTTTAGAACGCATGCTCAGAACGAGCTTACGTTATTAGGCTGCTAAGATCGGCAACCTTTATGGTGTGGAATGCACGTTGCGAAAGAACTACGGAAGCTCGCCATCAGCAAGCGCTCAGTAGTCGCGCACCATACATGATACAAAAGACAGTCTGCAAACACGAGTCACCGCAATATCCGTAGCTTGAATGCCGCGTGCCAAGTTTCCTCCTTTAACTGATTGCTATGCAGCATTTGAAACATGAATCTCACGATGACTTGCGTTCGAATCTCTATGCAGACTGTTTTTTGTATTATGTATAAGCAGTGTGACCCCGGCTGCGTATTTGTCAACGGTAGGCGATACGCGCTATGCCAAAGACGAAATTTGAATTACCTACGCGTTGCAGGCCCAACCTCGTCTTGCTGTTCTACGGCGATCATCTAGATAACAGCCATTGGATATTTAATTGGATGGCTGAATGGATGGACGCATGGATGTGGCTGAACCCTTTGAATCAGTAGGCGGCTTGCGCCACATAGCCAGTGTTTTTTTATGTTTTCTTACTTTTATGTAACGAATTTATATGTCTAGAGGGTCATTTCTAAAAAGCTATATACGATCCGTATGATGAAGGTGACTCTATGCAACCAGGTGCACTCACCTTCCGCCCTACGGGTCGCACGGAAGAGATTAAGAACATATTCATCCTTCCCTCGACCGATGCCACCAGTAAGATATTCTCTTCTTGGTTATCTCCACCTTCCCCATGTCTGTTTATCCCTCACAAACCCTAAATCCCGCTGCGCTTGTTAATTTAGTCGCGTCCTTAGCTACTACAGGGTGAAGCCCCTTACAGCAAAGTAGCAAGTGCTTACCTGTCTCCTCCTCCTCTCCACAAATTCCTTACACCGTAATTACTTCCTGATATCTAGCTCTATCTCTTAGTCCGCAACACTCCCGTCCTCGCCTCGAACAACAAGGAGCTCCGCCTACAACCGTCGAAGAAAGGTTCCTTAGTATTGACCTTCTCAAACGATATGTAAATATCCAAGACCGATTTAGTCTGCAAGCCTGCTTTCCATATTTCCCTCTGTTTTTTTAACTCTCTTCTTAACCTTTATTTCTTCGTCCGCCTCCCTGCTATTCCCACAATATCTAGATCTAAGTTTCCTAGTCCTCTTTCTTCATTTTGTGTCGACGGTTCTCATGCATAAATAGCTAAGACCTCTTCGCGCCCATCGTTCTACATCTCTTTCTCTCAGCCCATCGTCAAATCCTTTCTTACTGCTAGCTTCCCTATCCTCGAATGAGGTCCACACCATATCGCCCTATACACCTTGGTTGAGTATTTTACCAGGTGTTTCCAGAGCCAATCATCCTACGCCATCTTGCTTCATCATAGCCTTGTCTGGACGTCCAGTTGTATGCGCAAAACTGCATTCTCCAAAGTCATGCTCGGAACCTTAACTCCTTTTCGGATCTCTCTCTCCTCCGCATACTTGTTAACGTTGGGGGGTGGGGGGCTGGAGTCATCTATCGTCGGGGGCTTCCGCCGCCGTTTCAGTGAAGGGAGTCGAAAGTGGTTGAGGCGGCAAAGCGCCACCTCATGAAGTGGGACCGGGGCTGCCGCGCTAGCGATATGCAACTTCCTGCGCCTGCGGTAGAGCCACGGGCGCTGGCGTACAGTGGCGTACAACAGTGAATCTGCTGCCTCCGCTGACCCCACTTGCGGAGTCGCTGCAGTACCTGTGCGGGCCTGTGCGGTTGCAACAGAATCATGTGTCGTTTGTGTCGTCTGCGAAAGCAAACACCCGGCGCGGTGAGCGCTATGATCGCTGTGAACCCGAAAGAGACAGAAGAAACGCATCCACGACTATACTCTATTTTATCTTACGATGTACCTCAGGAAAGGCTACAAGCGCGAACTCCTTGCTCTAGGGCACATCTCGGCGGCACAAGCTCTCCTGCATTTAGGGCAGCTGCCAACGCTATGAGCTCGGGCTCCTCCTTCGCTGCGGTACAACATAAGGTGAAATGGAGTATAGCTTAAAGACTGGCAGATGGACATGTGGACTTTGCTGTCGAATTTCTTTGGCTCACTTCTGTTTTTATTTTGTTTTCAGCATTGGTTAGCGGTGCTTGCGTGAACTTTGGCCGCGTCCTACTGACGACAGACCCCGAGTCTTATTTTTCTAAAGATTCCTAAACCGAACCGGCGACGCCCCCTCGGGGACGAACACCCGGATTCAAAAGGGTTTTGGTGCAACTAAATACTGAATACTCTATTGCCATTCGAGACAGACGTCTCGGCTCTCTCTGCGTAACCGGTGTGTCGATGCGCCGACGGTAATCCTCTCCATCGGAGCGAGGAGGGCGCAATGCGCATGTGTTGTCTTGGACGTGAGACGGCAACGCCAGTGGGAAAGGACGTACTTGGCGCAGTAGGCGCGCTATTTTATCCGAATGAGCGTAACGGAATGCCTATTCTATTTATTTAGTTTACTCTTAAGGCCAGAAGCGTTACTAGGGAAGTGGGCTTAAAAAAAAGCAGAAAAAAACAAACAACATCAAAACGGAAGGAGGACTATGGCTGTGTGTCAAGTCAAGTCAAGGCATTTCTAAAACTCTTACTGTCCACAATTTCGGCAACATGTTTGGGAAAATGATTCCAATATAAAGAGGTGCTAGGAATAAAGGAATGGTAATATGAGTTACCGCTCATTCACACTGGAAGCGGATCCGCGTTCGCAAAGCGGTTGCGAACGCGGTTGTATAAAGATCCAGTACAATTGCACGCGCACTTGATGTCATCGAGTGCGCGTGCAATTGCACTGGATCTTTATAAAACCGCGTTCGCAACCGCTTTGCGAACGCGGATCCGCTTCCAGTGTGAATGAGCGGTTAGTCCTGCAGGATGGCATGCCAGCTTTCAATCTATGATCGTTTTGTGCAGATAGATAATGAGGTTGTGTGAGTAGCCTTTGCTTGAGAGATGAATTATGATGATATATTTTATGAAACAAACACAAGCGGAAAGCGTTTCTGCGAAGGATTCCGCAAGGGTAAGCTGGTTTTCATTGCGGATATACGCTGGCGGTACGATGGGAATTAGAAATAATAAAGCGGGAAGCACGATTTTGGACGGCTTTTGATTCAGAAGTGAGACATTCAGGATTGGGGTCCCAGATAGACGCAGCATATACAAGCTTACTGCGAACAAGGGTTTGGAAAAGAATGTGTTTCAACGACGCAGGCGAGAGAAAAAGTTTCTTTTAAGGTAACCACGCATGCGATTAGCATGCGATTAGCATTGTTGACGACATGTTCAACATGAGCTTTCCAGGATAAATCACAAGTTATTTATTTATTTATTTGGTACCTACATCGCCCGGTGGGCATTACAGTAAGGGGGGACGAAAGAAATTTACAAAAGCGAACGCACAGCAGAACAACAATAGCAAATAACAAGGCAAGCAGGAGAAACATGCCAATATATACTGCAATATTATAAGCAAATGAATAACAGCGAAATAACCAAGTCGAACATAAGAAGCATGCCAATATATACTGCAATAATATGAGAAAATGATTAACAGCATGCAGAAGTCACACAAAAAATCATCGAACCGACTACAATAACATAATTTCATCAAAAAATGATTGTACATTAGGAAGCTCTACTAGTGAGTCGGGCAGCACGTTCCAGTCATTAACTGTCCGTGGAAAAAAAATATTTTAGCACGTCGGTTCGAGTGCTAAATTCTCGGATGTTTTTTTTTATTACTAGTTCTAAGAGAAACGTAATGAGGCTCCAATAGGTATCTCGACTGATCTAGACCGACGCTACCGTGATAAAGATTATACATAAACTTGAGACGGAATCACTTTCGTCTTAGTTGTAAAGGTTTCCATCCGAGTTGGAGCTTTAATTGAGAGACACTATTATGAAAATTATAGTTATTTAGCACATATCTCGCGGCCTGATTCTGAATTCTTTCCATTTGATTTATACATTTTTGCGTGTGTGGGTCCCAAAGAATACAAGTATAGTCCAGGATTGGGAGGACGTATTAAAAGTAGAGGTTTTTTTTCAAATGAGCCGACACTTTTCTGAAACTGCGACGCATAAAATGGAGCATATGCCGCTGGCCTTAGAACATAATAGCTTCACATAATTATTCCGTCTTAAATCAGCGGTTAGGCGTACTCACAGATACTTGTAGGATGGCACATACTCAAGAGGAATGTTATCAACGGAGTAAACAGGACGTTTTGTGTTAAGACGGAACACACGCATGTATTTACATTTACCAGCATTTAATTTCATGCACCACAAGGTAGACCATTCAGAGATAGAGTTAGCATCAGACCGAAGGAGAAATATGTCAGAGTCATTGGTAGTTTCACGATAAATAACACGGTCATCTGCGAACAGACTGGCAGATGAACATACATTGTTAGGTAAGTCGTTGATATAGATAAGAAATAAAAAGGGCCCCAAAACAAAGCCCCGAGGAACACCTGAAGAGACTGGCGAAGGTTGGGAATCAACATAATTGAAAGTTACAAACTGCGATTGATTAGTACGAAACGAACGTAGCCATGCAACGACGTTAGGGTCTAAATTAAGTTTGACAAGCTTTTAAATAAGGAGGAAGTAGGGGACCTTGTCGAAGGCTTGAGAGAAGTCTTAAAAAATACAGCCTACCTGAGAGCCGCGGTCAAGAATGGAATAAAGGTCACGGGTAAAACGTAAGAGCTGAGTCTCACAAGAAAATGATTTCTGGAAGCCATATTGAGCATGACAGGGGTAAAAGCTAGACTCTAAAAAATTAGCGAGGTGAGTGTATATGATATGTTCAAGACTCTTACAGGGTATTCTAATAATTAAGATGGGACGATAGTTATTTGAAGAATGTTTGTCACCTGATTTATGCAAAGGAATCACCCTCCCAATCTTCCAATCGTCGGGGATATAACCAAGCTCCAAAGTCTGCTCAAAATTTTTGGATAAAATAATTGCACTGTACATTTTCGTATTTTTTTAGAAATTTAGAAATGATGTTGTCAATGCCAGAAGACGACGACATTTTGAGAGTATCTATCACATTGGCTATGTCTATAGTATAAATACAAATTGGATCCATTGGAAAATGTGCATGGGTAGAAAATTCAGGAATACAAGAAACCTGAAAGGAAGAGTACGCTAACACAAATATTTCGTTGAAGAAACTTGGAAAGTCATTCTAGGAATATCACCACCATCAGTATTTCTAAGAGACACGCCCCACTTATCCTTCTTATTTACAGAGTTCCAGAATTGTTTAGTATTAATAATCAGCATGCTGGTCAAGGTGACATTAAAAAATACATCTTTAGCGTTCTTAATGGCTGTCCTATAAGCACTAACCGCGGACGCATAGGCGTCCCAACGCTGTCGAGAATTTCAACTTTTCGCAGATCGAAAAAAATAAAAAACGTTTCTTCTTGTTAGACAATCGTTTAAGGGATTGATTAAACCATGGAGATTGGCAATTATAAGAAACGAATCTTAGCGGTATGAAGATGCTCATGAGGAAATCTATAGTAAAGTATTTTGTGTAAGCTCGGGGACAACGTGCTGTAATACTGCCAAGGAGAGTAGGAGCATACGCAGAGGCGGACTTAGCATTTTTCCGCCACATGCAACCTTTAACAGTGCCGCCCCCTCCTACCCTCCCTTCAACCTCCATCCCTATGGTCAACGACCATAAGTAGCGGGGATAGGTGTGTGTGTGTGTGGGGGGGGGGGGGGGGGGGGAGGGGGGGGGAGGAAGTAGCTAAGTTTGGAGTGAAAATTTTCAGAAGTAGTTTAAGTTGGAGCTAGAATTTCCAAAATAACTAAATTCGCAGCGAAACTAAATAAGAGCGAATTAATTTGGGGGCGGTCCCAAATTGGCCACCCCCAATATTCTGCCGCCCTAGAGGACGTGAGCAGATTGCATCGGCTCCCGAGTTCGCGCTATTCTACCTTTGCTAGCATTTACGCAAAAAGTTATCCCCGATAATTGAATAGGATAGTAAATGACCGTTCAGCCGCCCCCGCCCCGCCCCCCCCCCCCCCCCCGTCCTACAATATATATATATATATTTTTCTCAATCAGATGGATATTTACATTTCTTCCGCTTCTGTCATGACGACGCAAAAGCAAATAAAGTTAAATAAAAAAAAAAACAAAAAAAACTACGAAGGTAATGGTGAAATTTCGTATGAGACGTCGTGTAAGCAAAATCTGATGGCTTCAGTAGCACCGTACAGAGATAAGCCGGAATGAATGGAAAAGAATCCGGCACTTTTGAGCGTTCTCTTTCAACATTTATCATTTTCGCGCCCTTTTTGTAACATATTTTTTTTTTCCTTTCAATCTTATTTTGTGCGTGTTAAACGCAACGGGAGGTGTCGTTTAACTTATCGGCGAGAAAATATATCTTACCAGAAAGAGTCTAGAAAAAAAAAGGCATAAAAGAATAGTTAAATACTTACATTTCATAAAACTAACAAACATGGCGACAACGACGCGTCGGAGTAACTGGAGAAATGACGATGAAGTCTGCGACGCTCCGGCACCATCAGAAAACCGAAACAAGTAATAAAAGAAAACGAAATCGAAATCACATGTCTCCAACTTTCTTTTTTTTCAGCAGTACACATCAAAGCAATCCAAAACCTGCACGACGAGGAAAACTGATGGAAAAAAAAAGAAGAAGTTCTCGAGAAACAAAGGCTTTCTTTTCCCCCTGTTTTTGCTGTTGCTCGTTTTCTTCTTATCACAAAAGAGTAATAACGTTGTCGAAACGCGAGCACGCACAAGAAAACACAAAAGCGGAAATGAAGGTACGCTAGATTAGCGCTCAGATTTCTCTCCAGACGCTCAAGTCGTTTCACGGAGATAGCGGCCCGGGAAAGCCGCAAAGCGAAAAACAATACAAGTCTGGAGCGCTAAAAAATGTATACATAGCACTGAACCCGATAATTAAATTTTGAAAGCGATTTCCTCCACGAGCTAAATCTCTCTCTTTCTCTCTCTCTATCTTTTTATACTAACCTTCCCGAAAGAAAAATGCAGCTCTGTGCACAGGGAGAAGGGGAAAGTTGATTATTTGGTTGTTTCTGAGTGGGGAAATCTCAGCAAAATTTCGTGCCGCGAAAAAAATAAATAAAAAATAACATTTAAATGAAGATGTTACGTTCAACCATTACCCTAATAATTTTTTCTTTGTTTTTTGCCGTAGTACTTCCTTCGCAGTAAACTTAATATCGATTTTTGAGAATAATGATGAACGGGAACACGACCGTGTCGCACCTACTTTATCGGTCGTTCAGCGGGCTCCATATACGTAGAAGTGTAAATCGATACAAGGCGTTGCTCCTGAATTTTCGACCGTCTTGTTTCCAAGTACAGATAAATGATGTTTTTTTTTTTTCAATGTTCAGGTACATACAGCGAAAACTCCTGAGTTGTTTGCGGACACTATATGCCACCGCGAACGCCACGAGTTATCCGAATCACTCATGCATCTGGCCAATACAAAACCTGCCCTTGCAATCGAGCTCACGAATACACCGGTACAAATAGCGATGCTCGGTTACAGGTAATACATTCACCGCTCTGCGTCCCGCTTCAAGTCCTTCCGCTGTCGAAAAAATAGCGCGGCTTCTGCTCTATAACACCGACTTCATGCGGGCGCGGACAGTGCGAGGATCGTCGCTGATTGAGAAAGGGGACGCAGTACCACCCGGAAGACGAGGCCCGCTCTTTTCCCTCTTAAATGATCACAATATGCCCGCATCTCTGGCCAGGGGCCGCTGCAGCGTCCGCAAAACGCGAATATAAAAGTAGCCTCCACTAGTGTTCGCAAGACGTGGCCATTTAAGAGGATATCGCAGCTCCCCAGGCCTTATGCATTTCCAATCGCAACTTTTTGGTCTTACTGCTCAGAAAAGAGACTTCATGATGAGTTTATTAAAATAACATTAAAAAAAATCGCAACGCGGTCGCACGTTTCCCGGGTTTGGAAGTAGAAATTTTCAACAGAAGCTTCAAATCCTTCAACCTGTGCTATTTTTCAACCTGCCATTCTTAATCACTTCTGAAGGAAACAGAAGCATTGACCCATTTTCTGACCACGAGTTGCGCAAGGTAATTCCTTTCTTAACATATCTCCAAGAACGTATTCGTTCCATTTATTATGAACAGAGCGAGAGAGGAGGATCAAGTTTGCATGCCAGTGAACCCTGAAAATTGCCCTTTCCCAGGATTCTATCATCTATCCAGTGGCGCCATCTGTGAGCAACTTTTCATAGTCATTTCACACACAAGGTTATATTGTGTGGGTTCGCCGCGTCGGACCCCGTTGAATCCAATCGCGCTCAAGGTTTCAAAAAGTTCTCTTTGCAAAATCTTTTTTTTTTTTTTTACGTGTTGTTTGGTTAGGGATGCGGCAGAGCTGCGAGTAAATGACGCAGTCGACGTTTCCTCAAGCGCCGTGCGGAGAAGTTTAAAATTGGCGACGCTTTTTTCCTTTTTGTCTAGCCATATATCTTATTTTTTTTTCGGTGTAATGCTGCATACTGTTTGCTTGAGTCAGTGGTGTAGGCAGCCATTGTTTTCGAGCGGGGCTGAGATTTCCATGACTTGGGGTGCCCGGGGAGGGGGAGGGTCGAGATGCACGTGTTCTTAAAAAAATCGGCTAATCTTTTTTTTTTTTTTGGTTGGGGGGGGGGGGGGAGCAGTAGCTCCATAACAACGCTCCATAAGCCCTCCTCCGGGTACGCCACTAGCTTCAGTCGGTCTTTTTCTTCTTTATCATTTGCCCCGCCGGCGTCTTGGTAACACAAAACTCGCGCTATTCCTAAAAACAAAAATGAGGCTGGCACGCACTTTTATTTAGTAAGTGAGCTATGGCCCACTGGACATATCATCCTTGAACAAAATGCTGGATAAGGAGTCACGCCATTCAAGAGCCACGAACGTATTGACATTTTAGGAGAACGAAAGGAACGCCAATCGGAACTGTACACATTAGCGTAAGTATAGTCCTTTGAATACCGTACACACAAGAAAGCGTAGAGCGGGCATTCTCGGCGCTCAAGTTTATTTGATCGGAACAGAGGTTTCGCATTTCACAGAGTGCACCCGATGCGGTGTTTCTTCTGCGATCATGATCAGTGCCGGGCCGTTCTTCCTCGCGGCTGCCTTTTACGCCGATTCTTTCCTTTTCTGTCGCTACAATAAGTGCACACTCGCTATAACTATTTCGTGACCTACTTTTTGATAAAAATAAGCGTTTCGTTTTTTTTCTTTAATTATTATATGAATTTTCCTTACACGCCAACACGAACCATTACTGACCAGTTACGGATCATAATTTTTTTTCGCTCTGGAGGAGAACCTGAACGTAACTTTTTTGATTCGAACCAAACTGAAACCAGAAGGAAGAAAAACCTTTCACTCCGACGCATTTGTTTGCTAGAGATATTTGAGGGCTCGCAGATGTTTAAATTATGTGCCAGCCAATTAAGGGGCGGAAGTTTTGCATGTGGCACCACCAAAGTCATAGGTCTTTTCCGGCCACAGGTAAAGAAAGAAGGCTAACTTCTACAAAAGCCGAAGAGCCGCGAGATAAAGAGTGCGATATTTGCTTCGAACTTGAGTGCTCCACCGGGTGTTAATGATGATCTACTCCCAAACTTTGTACAAATAGTTAGACGTCGATAGTTTGTAAAACTAAATTCTGCCAAATAAACCTCCGATGACATCACCATCTAAAAAATCTCCAATTTGTACCCAACCCCCGCTTCGTTGTTCATACCAAGAAAATAAGCATGTATTTTGCCATACTCGGTGGATTTCAAGCGCATGAAGGATTCCAGGCTAATAATATGTCAAATTTTTACTGAGAAATTTTTTGGAATATTCACAAAATATTTGAGAAAAGCTACGTTGCGCAATTAAATGTTGTGTTTAGACTTCTACAACAGCACCGTGCTAGCCTCGGAGAAGAATTGGAGAAAACATCTCTTCGGGCGTCATGGTTCATTCAACGAGCAAAAGGGAAATGGAGCGCTCTTCGTGGACTTTCCCAGCAACTACGTGTCAGGGTTGCGTGACGTCAGGAAAACTCCGTGCATCTGTGTGCCTATAGAAACGAGGCGATTCCTTGCCGGGACTTAATTGTAAACCGACCTGATCACGATTCGTCAATGTTATAAGGTTAGAGCTAAGGACGGCGTCAAGGGGGGCTAACGATATTTAGCGGTAAACAATGGTAGTTTTGATGGCAAAAACACCCCAACACCGTGTGGTGGGAGCGCTGAAATATCTGAGAGCGTTGACCGTGTGACAATAATCCCCGTGTAGAAGCACGACGCGAAAATCATGGCGTCGGTTCTTGATTAGGGCTGTAAGGCAGGAAATAGATCTCTCGAGGTGGACTTTCTCCATCTCGAGGCGGCATCTGTTTTCCGTGCGAAGGACAAGCGGCTGTTCACCCAAGCCCCAAGCACGCCCCCCCCCCCCCCCCCCCCCCGTCTCACTCCCGGTCGCGTAAACCTTCGGAAAAAAAAAAAAAAAAAAACGCTTCCGCGGTATGCCCAGTTGCCGGGGCAGCCAAAATGCCCCCCCCCCCCCCCTTTCCGGGAAGGGGGGGGGGGGGGGCGGATGTGTGACGCGCCTAAAGAAAGGTTAATCAAGTGCCCCGGATTCACCCCATAGGTTTACCCCGTAAGGAAACAACTATACAGTCTGGCGTAAACGTTTGCAGGTTTTCTCTTCAAAAGTTAAAGGACACATGCAAAGGAAAAAAACATTTTTTTCTTAAACAGCTTAGATGGAAAACGGATGTCATAAAACGATTTTACAACGAAGAAAAAAAATTTTATGAGCTATATTTACGGCGCTATACGAATTTATAGTTGGCGCCTGCGGCCGCCGCGGAAAAGTGGCCCTTATTTATCACGTGACTGGCCCTTATTTGTCACGTGGTGCTTGCGCTCTTTCGGAAGCTTCCTTTGGCCTCCAAAAGTAACTTATTCATCTTTGTTTCAAGTATAACAAAAAACTAAGATTAAGAAGTAACTTTTAGAGCCCAAAGGAAGCTCCTGAAAAAGCGCAAGCAGGCGTGATAGACCTGGGCGCCGGTCAGATGACGGCGGCGGCGCCCCGAAGCAGACGAACTTGTGCGGCGGCGGCGACGGCGGCGTGGAGAAACGCGTTGAAGCGGCGTCGCACAACGCTCAGCGTGCGGCGGCGGCGTGACTTTGCGGCGTCGGCGACGGAGCGCGGCGGCGCGCGGGCCTACCACGTGACCAGAGGCAGCTCCCGCGGGCGCCAACTGCAAATTCGTTTTGCGCTGTAAATATGGCTCTAAATTTTTTGTTTCTTCGTTGTAAATTCGTTTTATAATACTCTTTTTCCACCTAGCCTGTTTAAAAAAAAAAAAAAAAGATTTTTCCTTTGCGTTTTATAATATTCTTTTTCATCTAGCCTGTTTAAAAAAAAAAGATTTTTCCTTTGCATGTGTCCTTTAAGCTACACACCCCCGAACGCCTGGTCTCTGTATCAGTGATGAGGCGTTCACTCATGAAGACTTTCACGCGCACCTTTATGTCACCGCGTGCAGGGTCGCTGGCATTATTATCTCATACAGTCTCCACCGAAATGTAGCGGTAGCGGTCCGGACCATGCAGGTAACAAATTTTCAGAGCTTTGCCGTCATCTGATTCACAATGTCTATGATATTTCCGGATATTTTTAATGACAAAACAGTGGTGGACGTGGATCACGAGTACATGCAGAAGACAGTCGTCGGCCACCGATAATGCGCCCCTTCTTCTGGTTGAACATTTCAGGAAATCCCTAAAACTCTTTATGAGATGACGGCAAGGACTGAAGTTTTGACATTAGATCCGAACGGCTAAAGCTACAGTGCAAAAAATATCAGCAAAACAGAAAAAAAAATATACTTAATATTTTTTTAAACACCCAGTAAAACGCGCATTAAACATTGTTATTTGCTTGGTGCCCTATATATTATGTTATGTGTCCTATATTGGTGCCCTATATATTATGTTATGTGTACTTGGTGACCTATATATATATCACGTTTATGTTTCCTTTCTACGCCATTGTTTTGTGTTCGCATTGAATTTCAAGGCATTTTCGGAGGTTGGATAGTTGTGGCAATTGCAAGTTGTCCTTTTGTTTTGTTTCACAAGCCCTACCACGTCTTCTGACGGGAAAACGTAGTATTTGAAAATAATTAAAAATATAAACTCACATCTGTCCTGTCGTTACACCTTCGATGGGCGTGCAACAGCGTCCAAAGAAAAACACCCTCCACGCTGCGCTTTCAGTGCGACATCCGCAATCCTCATTAGACTTCATCTGAGCGACAGTCCTTTTCCACCGGATGATAAGAGCTCGTAAGTTGGCATGGGCTCGATTCCCGTAATTGTCCGTGGGGAGTCGCAGCTAGACACCGTGGCACCATGTGACTAATCACACACGGTGCCACTTTCGGTTGCGGAAACAGTGCGGCAGCTTTTGCGCAACATCTCCGAGGAATTATCCACCCAGACGATTGCGGCACCTTACTACACATTTTCGTTTTTATAAGTGACAAAACAACCAACCCTCGAGAGCCAATAAGCGAACAAAACGGTTATAAATTACGAAACAGTCGCACGAAAATGATTTCCGAAACTTCGTGGGCTACGATCGTTCGCGGTGGAGGAAATACTTTTTGCGCTCTCGCTGAGTGTATGTGTTCGTGTGTGTGTGTGTATGGGGAAGGGGTATACGAACATCCCGGTGCATCATTTCTTTTTTTTTCGGTACCGTGTTACGTCACTCTTTCGCTCTTTCGATTCCATTAACCATTTCTGTAAATAAAACGAGAGCTTCCCGATTCTGCACTAAAACAAATAAAATGAGGTTATCTTGACACCACCATCAATCGGCTTGCAAGCTACAGACTATTCTGTTACGTCATGGAAATAAGTGGAGGCGATTACTAGGTGGAGTGATTCGAATCCTTTTTGAGGGGCTTGCGTCACTGCATGAACCCGTCTCCGACTATGAACTTTGCATAAAATATGTCTCTACCCGCTACCGTGTTTCAGATAGAGCATGGTACTCTGCATCACTCTTGTGCACGTTACAAAAAAACATGTAATCGACTGTAATTAAAATTACTCTCGCGCAACACTGTGTTCGATTAGATTACTTGATTACTTTTTTTTTAACAGCCTAATTTGGACTAGCATGTCAAAAAACATTTTTTCCGCGAGAAAAAAAAGATTTTTACAGCAATATTTATTGCGTGAGACCGATATTAGTTTGCGGCTATTTCGTCCATTTTAAATCGCGCGCCACAAAGTTGGTGTTCCGTGACGTTTAGCCCCGATTGGCTACTATACTTCTCATTGACTAGGAGATTGATTGACAGCTTAGATCTTGGTTATTAAACCCTTGTTATATGCATTAAGTTCCTTTTGAGCGGCATATCTTAACGTTTAAAGAATAACCCATGTGATGAGAGTTATTATTATTTACAAAAGGTTTACAAGACGGGCACTTTCTTTGGATTCATAACATAACAAATAAAAGCTTCGCCATTCTTTCATGGCCGCCGAAGTCTCAGCTCCCGCCTGTCTCGCCTAAATCGACTAGTCGCTTCGCCGAAGTGATCAGTGTCTCGTGCTGGCCCAGGTGCTTGAGTGAGACTTCTTGAAGTGAAGTAGTGTGTGTTTAGCGGCTGTCGCAGGTGTTAGTGATAGGAAACGACGCGGGGTTTTGGCTTTCATAGCGCGGTTCTTTCGGTTTCCTCCTTGCTTGCTTAGCGTGCTTTATTTTTATTTTATTTTTGTTTGCTTGCGCGTGCAAATGCCTACTTTTTGGAGATGTCAGATGAGTGATCCCGACAGCGAGCCTTCCAGCAGCCATGTCGCCCCGAAAAGGAATGCTATTTGGCTGGAGGCAATCGGTCGTTCGCGTAGCGACAAACGTGTCCAGTTACGTTCTCGTCATGTCGCTCCGGAGGCCGTCGATTAGACGTCCGCGACTAGACACAGCTGTTACGTAAAAGCCCTGGCACAACGTAATAGCTGTCCGCAGAAGCCTTGGGACTTCCGAATTCTGCGTTAGCCGAAAGATTTTTTTTCTCGGCTTCCGAACCATCTTACGTAAAGCTGTTTGAATGAATGTGTACTGTTATCGTAAATCTTGGCTTGTGATTGCGTCTTTGTACATTACCTTATTCGTTTTGCTGGAGAGACGCAAACGACGGGCATAACAAAATCGGTCGCATATTCCGCATACCTTGCAAAAGCACTTCCCCAGTCTCCTTGCAAAAAGCGCGAACACGGAGTCCGGACCGTCCCGACTTCCCAGTCTTTTACCTGCTTTAGAGCAGTTTGTACCTGCTGGCTGCTAGTAGGTATGTCTACTGAAACTGCAACTTGAAACTAGGGGCAGTGCCAGAGAGCAAAGAGACAAAGCTTCGGAAAGCTTGCTCACCCTCCCCAATTTCTGAACTCTCATGTGATTGTACCGTAATAAATGCACAACGCCTCTTCCCAAGATAAAAAAGCACTATGTTCACTACGTAACAAATGGTCTCAGTTCATGCATCTGTGGGCAGGTAGGAAATCTTGCCCAAATTTATTCACACTGTACGATGAGCGCAACACGTCGCTGTGCAAACGCAGTCCAACAACACGAAGCATAAAAAAGGCAGATTTAGGACAATTCGGAGTCCCTTGTTCAATTAAAACGACATAATTTTGTTGAAAACGCCCGCAGCTTTTTACTCACGGTATGCGTCGAGAATCTTCCACATTTTGAAACGGAACGAAGGAAGATTTACTTTTAATAACGCTCGCTGCGTCCTCCCGGACCAGTTTGACTGGATCAGCTGACGACGACGGGACTGAACCCGTTGAACCTCAACCCCACAATAACTAATTTGCGCTCCGTGTTAGTGTGGGTGTCTACTTCCAAGCACCGCACCACACACACCACGAACGTTTCAGTTTTTTGTCGCATCACCGTGTTGCACCAAACAGGACGAGATCGCCGAAGTCAACGCAGCGCTTTCGTGAACGTTGGCTTGTGGTTGCGCACTCGTTGACCCTGTGACTCCCTTCGCTTTCAAAGCACACACGACGATTACGAATGATACTTTCCGTTTTCCGGGAACATCACAGGGGCACTTCTCAGGTCACGTCTTCGCTATGTGCTCGCAAACCGCGCAGCTTTTCGTGTCCCGTCAAACCAAAACAAAACCGGCGCCATGTTTAACGTGCGTAGTTGCCAGATCTTACCGGAAGTCGAGACGCCACGGCGTTCAACTCCGGAGCCAAGTCAACCCAAGAGCAAGTCCAAGAGTGAGGGGCGGGGCGTACTTCTCCGCGGGGGTCGAAAGAGCGGGAGTTTCAAATGTGGAGAGGTTATGACTCCGACTAAATTACGTCCTGTGGCGTAAATATTGCTAAAAAAAATATATTTTTTCGCGGAACATTTGTTTTGTGACATGCTTGTCCCAATTAGGCTGTTTAAAAAAACACTTTTTTTTTTCTTTGCAGTTACCTTTTAACATCGTACGCAAGAAAAAGTAAACGTTATTTTACCGATCCCGTTCCGCAGTCAGGGAACTAGATTATTCTCCAGGCAACTAGCAAAAGAAACGAAAGCGGTCAGGCGCAGTTTATAAAGCCTAATTTTTTTGCAACACTGACAAAATGATCGGATTTGTTTCACTGAGCACATCGGTGATATATATATACTTCCGAACCTCTACGAGTAAATAGTTCAACCGGAGAAAACCAGGTCTATACTCTGTTTCATTTTAGGTCCGAACGTAGCCGGTGTTACAACACGATAGAGCCAACCGAGCATCCCCAAATGTCCATCGCAATGGAGCTCCTGGTCTTTGCGGGTTCGGCATCCCAATGATCTCTATGTCTATTTGCTGGATCGCGTTTGACCAGCTCCGCCTATGGACGGGAATGCGGCCACGGTCGGCCACCTTTTTGGTAGAGTTATATTTTCTCTAGCCATCATAGTAAAATGGCGGACAGCGCAATGGTGGCAGGCTGCCATCAAATAGCCGTGGATCAAGTACACTGTACCGTGGGTGATATTTCGTGCTTGATTGAAGTTGCTCGACGAAGCAGATTCTTGAAACCCGACGTGAACGGTAGCCTCAGACCCGGAGAAAGTTCTACGAAAGCGCAGCATCGGGGGAAAGCAGCGCAGCTCGTATCAAAAGCAGACTCCGTACCGGCGTCTGCTTTCGATGCTTCTTTCGATGCGACTTTCAGTGCGTGCAGTGCTGCTTTTCCCTGGTGCTGCGATTTCGTGAAACTTTCACCGGGCCCTCAAAGATCGGGCTACCGTTCACGCCGGGTTTCAAAAATATGTTTCGTCAAACAATTTCAATCACGCTATTTTGATGGCAGCCTGCCACCACAACTGCCACAACGCTGTCTGCCATGAATGGATGATAGTGGCTGCAGCAGCTGTACCTTGGCTAGAAGTAATATTACTCTACCAAAACGATGGCCGCCAGTGGCCGCATTTGTGGAGCGGGCAAACGCGATCCAGCAATTGTCATAGAGATCAGTGGGCATCCCCGACTAAACCAATCACTCACAGTGGATTGGTCGTGATCCTGTGCTTCTTTTTTTCTGCACGCGATTGGTTTAGCCTACAATAGCAAACTCACAAAGACAACATGAGCCGTGAAGATGCATTTTTGGCGCTCCTTGATGGGCTCCATTGGATGCTATTGGCCTCGAGATCGACCTAGAGGTGGCGCTACTGTCGCGCTATCATCATCATCAAAGCGGGGAAAGAGGCACGGCCGCCCCATAGGCTCTCCACGTTCGCGGGCGAGACGATGTAGATTCTCGCGTTTACTTTGTCGCGCAGTATCGGTGCGACAACAATTTTAGCGAAAATGGTGCGGCACCGTTTGGTGCTTAAGTGCAGATCAAGTCATGTTACCAGCGTACGGCCTAAATTTAAATAACCGCTTGTGTGGATTCGTCGACAGCTCTAGACAGACGTTGGGTAGCATGGATCACCACGACGGAGGCCTGTCTCCGAGTTAATGCACTATTTATGCTAAATATTTGTTTCTTTTAAAATAAATGTATCGGTTCACCAGCATGAGAATTCAACGAAACAATTAATTCCAACCCGGATAACATAATCCTAGTACTGGGCTGTGAAATCGAAGGTTCTATAGATTTTGTTTTCTGTAACTTTTCGCTTTTGCAGTAATATAAATATTTAGCATCAAGAGAATTTAGTGCTGTGTTGAGTTTGTATTGAGCGGTATTGAGTTCCGCTGCAGCGAATGTTTCCCTTTACTGTACCATGGTGTAAGCAAGCTTTCGGAGTCGGAACAATTCTACTATATATATGTTGCGATGAGGAGAGAGTGCCTCTTCTAGTTACGATCCTGAAACTGTTCGTTGGCAGGACAACTGAAACAAGTGAAACAAACAATTCTAATATATCTGCCGCGAGTGGAACAAACGATTGTAAAACAGTAGCGTGCGTGTGATTCGATGCTTTTCATGATAGGGGGGGCTCACCCGCTTCAATTTTCTCGGTTAGGGCCGCGGATGTCAAGAGGCAATGATAATAAATGTATGGCTAAATGATCTTCTATTCAAACATAGTAGGCTCTGCAACTCCAACAAACGACCCGCACCACGACACAGAGAGCATCGGCCGCAGCGACACTCTTTTTCTGATAAGGGCTAGTGACTTTCACGAGACTTTCCGATCTCCCTCCGCCCTCAGCTAAAGCATATCGGGACTGGGCAGTTCATAGATTAACCTTCAGATAATTCGAGTGATGCTTTAATTGCGATTTTGTTTATTACATTTAATCGCAATCTTGTGCTGGAGAAAGTAAGAAAAAAAAAGTTAAAAAATCCCTGCTATAATATTTTGACATATTCATTCTTTTAGGACACCGCCTTGCACGCTAACCACTTCAGAATGCTTGTGATAGTCATCGAGGGTTATTATACTGTTTAAATAATAACTTCAAGAATTACTTTACTTTAAAAGTGTTCGTATTTCTGCAGGCGTCACACTGTGACGTTTAAAATGGGAATGTTATATGCTTTTATGACATAATAAAACTAGTTAGACAAATATGTACTTTTAAGGTCTTTCCTGCAATATGACCGGAAAAAAATCAACTAACGGATTTTTCATTTGATTAATTTATTAAAGGGTAGCAATCAGTTGTGTTCAATTTTTAATCAAACCCCAGCTCTAATCAACGTTCAATTTTTTTTTTTATGAAAGCTATGGTCTGTGCGAGAATGCGAAAATACGTAGGACCAGTGGTTGTATACAAACCACAAAACTAAGATTATGGAGGCTTGCGACTTAATAATAATCGCTTTGGTGAATTTCCGCGCATGTGAAACGATACAACACAACCTTTCGTCTGAAGAAACGACGTCAGAAAAAGCAAGTGTTTAATGAGGAGGGCTCATATCAGCCGGAAACGGGCTTGCGTCGTCGAAATCCATGCTTCTCAACGTGCACCCGTAGCAGACGACGCACGGCGGTATCCCCGCTTTCGCATGTTTCCAATTTCGGCCGCACGGTGGAGACACAGTTCGATCTCGAGGCGAATAGCGGTGGCTGCTGGTAGGACTTAAGAGTGACACCGAGTTTAGATCCCTCGATACGTATGTCTTAACGACTCTCGCTCGAATGTGTTTTTGCCCGGAACAACAAGCGGCGAACGCGGCTGAAAGATCTACCTTCGTTTCACCTTAACGCTCAACATCACGCAAGAGACGGTACTAGGGAAGATTAAACGAACCAGGACTGCAGCACGGCGGCTCCCGACGCGCCTTGCGAGGCAACCTCGTCCTGATCCTCCCCTGATGTTTAGCCGTTTCCTAGCTCCCGCCTCCGTTCCTCCGCGGTGACGCCGTCAGCAGTAAATTTCATCCACTAAAACGCATCACACGCGCCATTTGCCTCTTTTACAAGCAAGCGGGCAGGCCGCCCAAAGCCTGCCCTCTCAGCCGTCTCAGACCCGCAACAACCCCCGCATCAGAGGGGAAAAAAAAAAAAAAAAGTGTACTGCTCATTATGGGTTATTGTCTTGCCGCGCAGTTTCATTTTATCGGACAACGTTTCCCTCCCTTCTTGCATCTCTCTCGCGACTGGACCAATCTCGTGTATGTCTTGTCTGTCTTTGCTTGGCGTTCTTTACGTGGGCGGTTGCAGCGGGTAATACTTGACAAGCAGGGAAGAACAGCGGCATTATCCAGTCTGTTTACCACGTTTCCTTGGTTGCGGCATTAACGAGAAAGGACGTTTAATTACGAGATGTGTGGCGGACATTCCGGGACACAGCACGGTCCTATATAAATAAACAGATAATGATTCAACATGGAGACCAGCAACACTAGATATATATCTATATATATATATATATTTCAAAATTACGCGTCTTTCCCTGTTTCGATCTAAGTCACACTTTTTCTGCCGGAGATGGGCCCATACTACATCTGAAGTAGTTTTAACTCCAGCGCTAACTATAACCGAAACTGACTATAGAGCTCGTGGATAACGTACACGCGGACAGTTTAGGCAGAGATATTTTTAATTAAGGATGGTACACTCGGCGTGAGCTTTGAACCTCACCCGCGTGAAATGAACGTTTTGTTAAGTGTTACTTTTTAAATGTCATAATTGAAGTGACTGTAATAGGTCGGTTTAGAATAGGGGGCCCCAACAATTCGGGTCTCCGAGCAGCTTTGGGCATCCAACTGCGCAAGCGCCGAAGTTCAGCGCATGCCCAGTACGACGCCCTAAGCTGCTTGGGTACCCCTAGGCGATGGGGCCTTCTATGCAAAACCCACTATTGACGCTTTTCAGCAAGAAGATGGAGAAATTCGTAACAATAACATAAAACTACAGAAACGCAGTCCTGGACATCTTAATATCGCTCCTCAGTCATTTAGGTTGCGGGCGTCCGCCAACTAGAACATAGAAGGACGAATCACAAAGCAAAACGTGGTGACACGTTCAGCCAATCGCCGCCTTTCTCAATCTGTCAGTGATCGCATAGTGCGATTCGTTAGGGACCACACGCTGAACCAGTTTATCTTTCGTACCATGATCATATTACTTAGCGGTCTCTGTGGGATTTCCAGCCATCAAAAACTATGCTTGCAGCATGTATTAGAAGTATATCGCCGGTATATAATCCACACACAGCTTAAGAAAAGCGGAATTTGGCTTAATATGTTGAAAATTCTTACCTTGTGATTCGTTCTTTTGGGCCTCCAAACTCGTCAAGCACAACGTTGAAGCCGAAGTTCACGGAGTGCACCGATTGGACTATCACGACGATGACTTCGCGCTTTTGTCGCCGACGTCCAATCGGCGCGCTCCGCGAACTTTCGGCTCCAACTTTGAGCTTGACGAGTTTAGGGCCCCACAGGCCCTAAACTCGGCAAACACAAAGTTGGAGCCGAAAGTTCGCGGAGCGCGCCGATTGGACGTCGGTGAAAAAAGCGCGAAGTCATTGTCATGATAGGCTAATCGGTGCGCTCTGTCAACTTCGCTCCCAACTTTGCGTTTGACGAGTTGAGAGGCCCTAGAGTGTCATCGGCTAAGTTCCCATTCCCATTGACTGCGGAGCGACGCTAATAGCCTGGGGACCCGCTACAGCCCGTGTTTTGTAACCCACGCGGTGTCTGTAACAGATACGGTATACATTCACTCGCTCCCATACCCGTTCGCGTTGCCGTTGAGTGTGTGCTGACCGCGAGCTTCGACCACGCTCATTTCACGCCATACGGGGGCTGTAGATCTCGACGGACGACATATGCCGCTTTAACCTGAATGTATATATGAACGACACGGAAATACCTTCTATACCCGTGGAACGTAACGTATCACGTAAATAAATACGAACCACCAGAGTCCTCTTAAAATGTAACAATACCGAAGATAATCCTCAGGAATAAGAAAACGCCAACAATACGTTAGACTTTTGGCCGTGCTTGCCGTTGCGGAGCGCCGCCACTCGTCTAATCTAGCTCTTAGTGTCGCTCAATTTGCGGGCATTCCTTCAAGAACTAAATCCGACGTACCAAGATTTTTTTTTTTTTTTCGCGTCTTCATGTTTTTTTCTGGTTTCGTCCTGGTCCTTCCTTCTTGCAATATATTTTCACTGGAACACGGAAAAGGCTCGGAATTTAACCCCAGGAGTAAAACAAAAGAAAGAAAGATATTTAGCTGTGGTTGTGCATCGGTTTGATCTACCCGCTGTAGTGACTGTTCACGGAGGTGAGCAGTAGGGATCGAGGGAGGCAACTATGTCGAAGTACAATCCCATGACACCATGGAATCGTTGTAAAGTTAAAGATGCTTAGCATACCGCTAAAACCGATTGGCTTCGTACATAACAGGTTTCTGGTAGCGAAAGTCAGCTCCATCCAGAATGGGAGGTAATCCGTTACATGAAACAAAATTACAAGTAACGCCTTACTTTTGTAGAAATTTTGTAATTAATGAATTGCTTTTCTAGAAATAGAATTTCTAACGTAATTTTATTACTTTTTCAGTAGCAAATTACCGCAAGTTACTCGTTCCAGTTTTGTTTCTGTCATTTCGATTTGTTCTTATGTTTTAAGCGTAATATTAAAAGTATGATTTTAAGGTAGCGTCACCGGGGAGTTGAGTGTGTGTGTGTGTGTGGGGGGGGGGGGGGGGGCACATACTGAAACCAAAAAAACTCGTGACAGGATCTTGGAGAAAAGAAGAAGGTGGGGAGAGGGAAACAGATGGGGGAGCTGACTCCGCTTTCCCCCCAGCAAGATAACAGGAGGAGGGCACCGACACAAAGTACACAAGGAAAAAAAAAACGGGAATTATTACATAAAACAGGACAGCTAGGGCGGCTTCTTAAGACAACAAAAAGGCAGACAGGTACACGTTATCCAAAAAGTAACTAAATACCCATACTCGTTGCTTGCACAAAAAGTAACTAAAAACGTTACTCGTTACCGATTCTCAAAAGGAACGCGCTACTTTAACAAAAAAATACCGAGTTACTTTTCTCGTTACTTCGACAACCAAAAACGGAACTGCTTTTGTTTCATGATTTATTGTTTTCTCTTTAGTTGTCGTTGCACTTAAGAGGCAGCTGCCTCTCTAAGTTTTCATCAGTTATGCATCCCCACTTTACTGAGAATACATCTCCGGCGAGGCGGAAGAATCGTTCTAGTGACGCACTCGGATGAACGGCAGTGTTGTGCTTCACGAAGAGCTGGTGAATCTGGAATTCCCCTCCCTCTCTCTCTTTTGTTTTCTCTGCTTCTAAAGTTCGAAGCTGACAATGGGTTATGTGCCTTCACGCGTTGACAACCTCCGGGTTTACATTCGGTCTGTTCACGATTCTAGAAGGTTCAAATGACAAACCTTATTGTGTTCTCTGGGTGAAGGACATTCTCAGCGGTAGAGTTCAACTGACGTGTTCAGCGATAAACGTTGCTATACTGTTTAGTTATGCAGCGGGGTGGCAATCCGCCTTTGTCACAATAAACGAATGCTCGGGTTAGAATTAAAGCGAGGCTGTTTAAACGTTGTTGTAACGTTACCCCTCAAACTTTGTGAAATATCGGTACTCTTTAATTGCCCTTAAACCTAAGTACGTTACTCCGTCCTTTTCTTTAAATAATTAAATCCTTTACTTGTTACAGAAAAAAGTAACTAGGTAGAAGTAACTCGTTACTGGCAACGCCTTACATACATGCCTGCTGAGGGGTCGCTTTCACGAGGCTAAAGCTCTGCGTTTCAGTCGCTTTTTGGCAGGAAAAGGAAGCCCCTGAGCAATGAGCACTGGACTCGGGGTCGGCTGTAGGAGGAATAGAAGAGTATTGGCTCAGAAAAAATTCACATGGCACCGATCTCTCAAACTGGAACTGCGGCTAAACGTCCTGTTTTTTTTTTTTTGTTTTTGTTGTTTTTTTCTGCAAATATTTTTACCGTAAAATTCATGTGATCCAGTCTGAGCCCTCACACAGATTTCAGAAGTACAAGGACCTGAATGAAGACATGAGCAACACCCTGAGAAAAAGCTCGAAGTTGAACTAATAGCTTTCTTTCGCGCATGTTTCTTTAAATAAAAACAGTAGTCACTGCGGCTGTTCGTGCAGTGAGTCCTGTGAAGAGTCAGCCACCCTTCTCTTTTTTTTGCTTGTTGGCGTTTTGTGCGGAGAATGAGTCGGGGTCACCATGAGTTCTTAATAAGGGGCATTGCGGGACAAAAGGACAGATGCTGTCCAGTCCTAAGAACAATTTGAGCACTCCAGTGCCTTGTGACTTTTTGACGCGCCCTTTTTCGTCCATTTTCTTGTTACGCGGCAAAGAAAGCATGTCATTTTTTTCCCGTGATGGAGGGATGCTCGAGGTTTCCAACTTTTTGGTCAAGTATAGATGAATATTAGATCCCTAGTTCAACCTGCAAGCGAGTTTAAAGTCGTCTTGGAGAAGGATACTCAAAATAGTCACCACATCCGCTAATAAGATTGCCGCGAATTCTTTCCGTTTCCCTTGCTTAGCTTTGTTTTGTTGCAAGAATCTCGCGCTCTCGTCGTCTTATATAGTGTAGCCCTTCTCAAATCTTGTCTTTGTCTCAGCCCTCTCATTCTTTTCGTACTTATATAGAAAGGTTTTATCTATATAAACTTTTTTTTCTGGTGTTAAATATTTTTTACTGAGGTCCCGCTTCTAGCTCGCTGATCCACGGCTACAAAAACCGCGAGGGTTTCTAGCACTGAGCATTCAGTGGTCAGTGCTGCAATTATTAGTACTGTGGCGGTGACTTTACGGATCCATCACCTCGTAAGGCAGTCACACACATCAGAGAATGGTGAACGCGTAACAAACACCATAGTTATGTTTCGGGATGTCGGAAAGAGTTAAAATTCTTTTTTAGTCGTGACCTTGAACAAGATCAGAATCTCGCTCGTTGAGGAACTACCTCTTATTGGGGAAAGACGTGATAAGCAAAAGTTCTGTCCAATCGGGGCGCGAGTCTAGACATCCGTGAAAGCGCAGTACAGTTGTTAATCGTCGCTGCATGCTGTGGCCTGTGTGCGCTCTCTGTGACGTTTCGGGGTCAAACTTGTCCCTGTTCAATCTTCAGCCGTCACACTCCGCTCTCATTAAATATATTTCCCCTTCGTCCCGAAACCCAGCCCCGGGCAAAAACGGAATTAATTAATCAGCCGCGTAGCGGACGACCAAACCGCAATGTTTGAACCGTAGAAGAAAATCGATGGCACGAGCGCGTCTTTCCCCTTGATTTTGTTTAATTAAAATAATTCGAGCGACTTCTTTTATTTTTATTCCGCCTTTAACGTCGACCTGGGTAATCGATGAACACGTCTTGTGGGACTCTTTATCATCACGATGACGGAGTATACAACACTTATTTCGTTCATAGAGTTTCGTAAAAAAAAGAAATAAAGTAGCACATATAAGAAGTGGTGTAACATCTATGTGTAGGTACGTTAGTTCTCTACCCCCGCGCTCAAACTTTTTCTTTTTTAGATACTGTAAATAACTTCTATCAAATGAAAAAAAAAAAAAATAAAGCTGGAAAAAATAAGCTGGATTATGTCAAGGCCTCTTTTGGAGGCCTTCATATAATTTTAAATCCAGCTTTTTTTCTTTTTTTTTTCACGTGATGAGAAGTTATTTACAGTTTCTCAAAAAGTGAATTACCGACGGCGACGCACTTTAAGAATATCGTCAGTATGCAAACTGCTGCAACGACACAGTAGAGTGGAGAAGGCGAAAGACAATTTTGGCGCAGTTCTTACATACATGCGGACATGAACACGAAACCTTTTTCACACTGATGTTTTTGATGGGAATACGTCATCGCGGTACCGTTTCAAATATTCACAATACGCGAAGAATTATGTGAATATTTTATTTTTAAGCGTCCGTCATAAAAAGAGTCCTAAAAATAAAAACAAAACCTTGCCACGAAGTTTCGAAAAAAAATACCCCAGCACAAACAAAATAACAATACGTTCAACATATAATAGGATATAAAATTAGTTAATTTCCCTCGCAATGCACCAAGTAAAAACCCACTCCATGAAGCCACAGGTGACACCTACGCCCTTGCTTTAGAATAAAAATCTATGTCTCGCAAAGCGAGCGAAAACGCATGGTAACGGTCAACATTAACATATCTGTAACGTATTAATCACCGAAGACAACTGAAACCAGCGTCTATACGAAATTAAAAAAAGTAATAATCCCATCGCCGGCCCCTTACCTGTCATAATTA
The DNA here is from genome assembly GCA_013358835.2 of Ixodes persulcatus. Taxonomy (NCBI): domain Eukaryota; kingdom Metazoa; phylum Arthropoda; class Arachnida; order Ixodida; family Ixodidae; genus Ixodes; species Ixodes persulcatus. The sequence goes on along the minus strand of JABSTQ010009368.1, from coordinate 484,457 downwards.
GAAAAAATAACGACCATCAACTTTTGATAGTAATCTGGATGGCAATCGTTATAAAACTGCCGGAATCGTAACGCGCTACACTTGTCACATACAAACACAAACGCACGTACAGGTAAATCTAACACAGGATAAATTAATCCTGCAGATATGAAGAGTATACCATCAGTATATAGCGTAAATGGGACGTGTAAGCGAGGCATATAACTCGACACTATCGTCGGTGGGCCAAGAACGAAGTGGAAGCTCCTCCCACCCCTTTCCACTTCAGCGGAGCGAACGGTGGAGAGGAGGTCACCTCCTCTCCAGCGTTCGCTCTACTAAAGTGGAAAGAGGTGGGAGGAGCTTCCACTTCGTTCTTGGCCTGTCACCGGCTATAGTCTGAACGAATCACGGCTACAAAGAAACAAACAACCAAACATGCCGACAGTAGACTCGTAATAGATAGACCCGTTTCAAAATTTCGAAAACAAGCATGGATTAAGTTCGGCAGCCATTAGTTGGTCAAGCACTGTGAGTACGCATTGGACAAGAGCGCTTCGTGGGAGTTCGGGTGTACACGGATCGAAACGGATTCCGCACGAGTGCTGCGACAGCGCTCGGCGCGAACTCGGAACCAATGACGGGCTTCACGCCGGGAGAGATGAGATCAACTAATGGCGGCTGCGCATAATCTATGCATCATTAAGTTCGGAAAGGGTCCATTGTTCACGTTGTTGACTGACGCAAATGAATTATGCCTCTAATATTTTCTTCGATGTTTTTACCAAAGCACTGAATGATAAAGCAGAGCACGATATAGAAGATCTGCGAGTTAACTTGCTTCGCTCTTATGTTTTATTTTTATTTATATTTATCAAACCAATCGCTTGTCACATCCATTAGGAAAATCACGTGAATTTGTTATACTAATGCTGTGTGACATTGAATTAGTATAAGAAACCCGCAAAAGAGCTAAACTTTTGAATTTCTTGTTAATCTAAAGTACAGCTGGTCATCGGAACGATTTTAAGAATTACAGAATCTATAGTTTATATTCCGATGGTGTCTCCAGAAGAACGGAATAGAATATTTTGTGCGCACGGTAGGCTCTCTAAAATAAATCAGTTCCGTAGGAAAAAAAAACACGCATTAATGTTTTTGCTTTTGATAGACTAATTATATAAGGCTAGCCGTATGCACCTTGCGAGGGACGGGCGTATTGATTTTTTTTTTAATAAAAGCGTGGCATTTGTATATTTAAGTTATATTTCTGCCCAAAAAAGCAAAAACGTAAATGTATTTAATTAATCAGAAACACATATGGCGAAAAAAACAGTCTAATAAATTTGGAACATTGTACTCGAAGCCTTCGTTCTTTTGCATCCAATTAAATTACTCCTCATTACAAAGACAGAGTAAGAGAAATGTTAGATAAAATGGTGCTCATTAATGAATTTTTGGGTCGTTATGTGTCTTTCATGTCCCTTACCATGAAGTTACACTGTTCACATAATTGCCGCATGCAGGACCACGAAAATTTGTGCTTATGTATTTATACGTCTATAGATCGGGAGGTCAGTTAGCTTTTAGGTATGGTGCTCATTTTTTCAGTGTAATAGAGGTGATGTAATTAAGATGAAGTATGCTCAGCGCTCACTGTTTATTTTGGTTGTCGTGGGAATGATGTTTGGTGAAAAAAAAAGGGACCTTTATGAAGTAATGATGTCAACGAGAGGAAAAACAAAAAGAGATTATTGAACCGCCAGAGTCAACTGCGTAAACTGCAAAAAAACAAAAAAAAAGATTGATGCAATTTTGTGAAATCTAACGCTCGTGCACAAAAGGCAAACATTAGATAGTGAGGTGCAAGCGATCAAGTTTTCTAACTGTAGCAGGAAATATCGAGTCGAACTGTATACCAGGTAGGTCTATGAAAGCATGACAGCTTTATGCAAAAGAAACTGAACAACAATCTTCGAGTTGCGAACCAGAAAGGAATCATTAAGCTCTTAATCACTCAGTCGCTACCGCAATTCTCGCAAGAAATTCATTTGCGTGATAATGAAATACTCCACGAAGGTGATAACCATTAAAATTAAGCGCTAATAGATTCGTAATTTGGGTGGTGAGGGGCAAAGAGAAAGAAAAAAAAACTAGCATAGCAATGTGCCGTGTGTGCTATGCTTACAAGGACCACGCGAATCAGTTCGCTTATGTATGCAATGGGCATGTAGGCATAGTGAACGAGTGGGGTCATTGGAAAGGCTACAACAGGTCGAGTAATTACGTTTCTCTGTACATAATTATTCGGGGCGTTTACGGTCCCGCACACTTGTTCTTCCCGGGCAAGCGATATACAGGGCCATCTAGAGAATGACAGGTTAACGAATATACGAAGAACAGCTAAGAGGGCTGCTCGCTCTCATAATAATTGAGGAAGACAAAAAAGAAAAAGAAAAACCGCGAGACGTGGACGGGGATAATAGTACACCGAGCGAGGATAGACGGACGACGCTAATAATGAGGGGAGGTGCGAAACAGGGCCAATAAAATGCTCCTTTTGAACAGGGGGCTCTTCTGTACCACCAACAGGCGAAGCGGGAAGACGGAAGTGGGGGAAGTGTCAACAGCGAGGAGGAGGGCAAACTTTACGAGGGCTCCGAGACGACGGATAAAATTAATTCCCCAGACTCCACCTCGCGACAATAAACAACGGGAAATAAAGAAAAAACAAAGAAGAAAAAAGGAAACAAGGTTATATTGCCGGCGGAAATCCCTTTCTTCGTGTCAACGAATCGATCTTTAAAATTGTTTCTTTTCTTGTTTTTGATTGCTAAGCAAGATTCAATGTATTTTCTTTTATGTTTTGCAGTTATTGCGTTCTATTGCTTCACCTTTCGATAGTGCGTTTGGTCCAGGGGGAAACGCCCCGAAGGCTACTTTTTCGGCTGTTTTTACTTGAATTCCTTTGTTTCAGCGTCTCGGTTGAACGGGATCGTCCGATATACGACTCATCATTTTGTTTTACCTCACTTTCATCTGAGGACGAATCTACTGTACAAAAGAATTGAAAATAGTAAAAAAAAATTATATTCAATTTGTTTTCTTTTACAACATTGGTTATGAACATTTGGCTACTCGCTCAGGAGACATTGGAGAACTAGCGACCGTACCCGGTTCTTGCTACACCACGTTCATGATTTTGCCTACTCGTTCGATGTTTGAGCCGCTTTATTTTATTTATGTCAGGAAAGGACTTCTCTTCCAGCCTGTTTGAGTTTTAAATCTATGAGTCAGTCTGAGCAATCTCGATAAGTACACTGTAGATTCTTAAGAGAAGACGCTCGTATCATACGCCGTACCGAAAACAGCAAACAGTCCAACCAAATTTTGACAGCTAAGACCTTGTCCTTCAGAGCAGTGACGTTATATGTGAAGAACATATGAACGCGAAGCTGTACTTTCTAACCAATCCACTCGTGCGTTTGTGCGTGCCTAAATTAGAATTCAGTTGCATTTTTTGCGAAACATACTTCTACCCTCTCGTATATCGACTAACTCCTGCGCTTGTTTGGTTTGCTGCTTTTATATTTTGTTTATGTTTCTTTCTTGTGAGCCACTAAACAGGCAAAAATTCACGCAAAGAAGTTACCATAAGGAGTTTTTAAAAAATCTGGTATTTTACAAAAGTAATTTTTTGTAGAGCAAAGCAAACACACGGTATTCAACGATATCTTGAGCAGCACATGCTATGGTGCACGCGCGATATTAAAGGAGCTGTGCAACGATTTTAACGTTGAAAGAATTGGCATCTTCTGCTTTTGATATTGTTCACCTTGTCACAAATGACAGAAAACACACCTCCTTTCATCGAAATGTTGCGATTTCGCCGTGTAATCGCGAGGTAAAAATTAGAATATCCCCCGACCTGCAGCCGCGAGCGGCCGTCATCGGAAACACGCGGCGTGACGTCACTCGGGTAGTTGTAAAAAAAATAGCAAGTTCTGCAAATACCTGCTCGATAAATGGTATTTTTTCCATAAATATTGTCGTCCCAACAACATAAATGCTTCAAAAACGTAGTATCATTGACAAAAATGTTTATTATCCATACAGTGTTTTAGTGGCGCCATCTACCCGAGGTGAACAAAACCGTCAGCTCGAGCAGCGTCAGCGGCTAGCACGAGGAGCCGAACGCTCGCGCGTCCTCTTCGTTCGGACACTTGGACGGCGTCCCCGCGTATGGAACGAGCCCCAGTGATTCGCTGTACTCCAGCATCTGGAGCTCGACCTCGTTGAGCTCTCCTCTCCAGCAGCCGGTGGCCATGTTGATCGCGTGTCGCAACACGACGCGGTCACGTGCTCGTGAGCGGATGAGTTCTCGCCGCTCACTGATGGCGTTAGAGAGAGGAATTTACCGGAACCCCGCGCCTACTCGAGTGACGTCACTGCGCACGTGACCCGGAAGACGATGTACGAGTTGAGAGGCGGCAAAAACCTGGATCTTTTTCATTTATTTAAATAAAAACTAGGGTATCCAGGCAAAATCTGTTTTCTGTAGTTCACTGCAGAAGTGTCAGGCATCAACTTCCACAATTATTTAAGCAAAGCCCTGAAATTGTTGCACAGCTCCTTTAAACACCACCAGACCAGGACCATTTGCACGAAATGTGGCAAACGTTAAAGGGGCGATGCAACGATTTTCGTATTTTGCGCAAATACCGCTAAGAACGGATCCCTGACGTTAATGACCTGTGAAATACCCGTTCCTTTTTCCACCACAGGCAATCGAAGTCGCAGAAAAAAATAAAGAAAAACGAGCAGAGTTCACCCCCTCAACTCGCAGCCAGAACAAGCGGCCACGTGATCTGGAGCCGATTATATGCCGCCAATGTTGATCATAGCCATGCGCTGGGGCTGGCAAGGCACAGGACACGCGCTGAGTTCCAGACATTGTTATGGTTCGGCTGTTGTCGTCATTGCAGCGATTGGACACGGGCTACTACCCGAATGCTTCTCGAGCTATCGATAATCACGAGCCCAAATCGAGTGTCCACGCCATGCTCGGGTCCAATCTATGAGCCGCATTCAAATATCGTCACTGGGCGGTACTGCTACCGCCCAGCTACGTCATCAGGTTTTGCGAAGGAGAGATTGAATGGAAACACTCGGTTTTGTCCTCGAAATTACAGCGCAACAAAGGAGTTTCTTGATCAGTGGCGTTGCGTGCAAGTATCCTTGAGTCAAACTAGTGCCAGTAAGCTCGTGTAAAGTGAAAAACATTCCAACTGAATATCGTTGCACCGCCCCTTTAACCGTGGGTAAATATAACGAATACATCGTAACCTTTTAACGTGAATCGTAGAAAAGACTATTGTCGCGAGCTTACTGATACGGGATAAAGATCTAGAATCAACCCCTCACTGCAGACTTCACTGCGTACGGAATATAAAAGCCAATAAAGTACTTATATTACCTCCATGTAGTTTTTTTTTATTTATTTCTGCATGCTGCCAGCCGTGGAACCAGGACAGGTATGGCGTATATCTTATGCAGACCGGAAACAAGCCGACCATTTGGTGATTTACATATTAGAAATAAAACGGAGAAGCCGGAAGGGGCCAAACACAAAATGACTCAACTTGAGACGTTTTGTGTTTGTTCCGTTCTTCGTCCGTCGACACCGGTTTTGTCAGATATGTGTAACACCGAACAGCTCGCCTGTTTACTTACCATTTCTTCAACAATTGGTGAAATTTTGAATAAAATAATTGAACAGTAGATGCATGACTGCCGTTTGCGCCACCTACCTTTTTTTTTTTTTGTTAACCATTTATCTCGAAGAAATAATCGGAATATTGAGGAGCTCCTCAAAATCGATTACTATAAAACAGGTTAAATATTCACCTGAAATATACTATCGATGTTATTCATAAATAATTATACTCTTAGGATTTGGAGTAGCAGGCGCCGTTTATAAGGTTGCCAATCTCTGGGAAACCACCACTTATTTCTTCCTCCTTTCCCTCTCTCTCTCTCTCCTCTTAGAGGTCAAATAAAACTTCTTAGGTAACTTTTGTTTCGTCATAAACAATGCAACTACTTTCTTTTTTTTCATTTGGAAGTAGTGATGCCCGTTGTTTTGGCGTTGATTGTCCCCTTTTGTCGTTACAGACATCTACTGCTAGTTTTCTGGTAATATTGATTATTTTGCAACGGACTAATCGTCTCACGACTGCACATATACCTGGCATAAGATTTGAGGGCCGATTTTGACGGACACCTGCTGATAACTTAAACCTGACAAGGCACCGACGTCGACGAGACCGTTCGTTAGCGCAGTCATGCATCGTTTTGTTGACGGGGCGGCAGCGTGCTTTTTGATGTCGCGGTAGCACCTCTGCCAGATTTAATGAGGTCGTACAAGAGTAGCACTTCCGTTTTGGCAGCGGGCCCTAATGCTTTTCATCGAAAAAAATGCACTCTGATTTGAAACGGTCACCTGGGTGCAAAAGTACACACATAATATTATAGCAGACGCATAGCTAACTGCAACATCTTTTTGCGGTGCGTCCTTCAAATTTGGTGTCCAGGACGTGTTTTTTATGAGTATTTTGCCATCCATACAAGTATATTGACACATGAGATCAGAATGACGCGGTATTACAAAAATGTGTCCTGAATTACTTTTAATACTTAACTGTTACAAAATACTCACTGTCTGCTGTATTGTCGTAGAAAGCGCGCTCAGAAGCCAGCCCCCCCCTCCCCCCCCCCCCCTCCCCTGGCGTCTGTATATAAATCGATGTATGGCAAAAGAAATATGCTAGTCTTTAGAAATGAGGTAAAACCAAAAAAAAAAAGCGGGAACATTTAGAGAGGTCTTTGCAGACAGACAGACAGAATGTTCACTGCTCTTGCTATATCTACTTTTTGTCTCTCGATTTAATTAACTTTAGCTGCAGCTAAAGTTTACTGCGCGAGGAGAAAAATGGCACAAGGAAAACTGTTCTGAGTCAGCAGCATAAAATTTTGAATTGCTGATATTTCCAGTTTGACATCGAACAGACATATATAAAAAAACTCAGCTGCTGATGTGAATAAGGCAACGACTGATGTTTATTATCACAAATACATTCGTTCCTTTTCTCAAAAGGAAATGGTGAAGATTCAGAAGCTCGACAAGAAGGTGCTTCTGCCGAGAACATAAAACGAAAAATCTGAAAAAAAAAGAAGAAAAAAAAGATCTTCAATTTAGATTATTTAAACGCTTACTGTTTCCAGTTGACGCTACGGCATCATTTGATCCTTACATCAAAAGCGGCGACTATGCCAAGCAAGTTGAAACTCCGAAATCCAGCTTCTGTGATCTGTCTATTCTCAGTTTCATTATAAGTCAGAGCGCAGCCTAAGACTGGAACACGTACAAACTCGGACACGTATACGATTACTTAAAGGAGCTGCGCAACGATTTCAGTGCTTTGCTTAAATAATTTGGGAGTTAGTGTCTCGACCTTTCTGAAGTAAAGAACAAAAAACTGCTTTTGCCTGCATGTCCTAGTTTTTATTTTAAAAATGAACAAAGATTGAGGTTTTCGGCACCTCTCAACTCCTTCACCATCTTCCGAGTCACGTGCGCTGTGACATCAATGGGGACGCACGGGGTTCCGGTGAAGTTCTCCTTCTAGAGCCACCAGTGAGCAGCGAGAACTCACCCGCTCGCGACTACGTGACCACGTGCTTGCGCAGCGCGATCAACATGGCGAAAAGAGGAAAGTCTCATCCGGGTTCGGCCATCCCCGTCCGGCTCTGCCCCCGTCCCCCTCCGGCTATGCCCTCCGGCTTCTGGCGGCTGTTCGCGGTAGGAAATAGATCTGACAGTTTTCTTGACCTCCGATAGATGGCGCCTCTAAAACTCCGTGTAATAAAAGGCTTGTCGGGGATACCAGGTTTCTGACGCATAAGACCGACAAGATTTATGAAAAAATTACCTTTCATCGAGCAGGTATTTGCACAGCTTCCTATTCTTTTACAAGTCCCCCATTGACATCATGCCGTGTGGTCCTCATGGCCGCCACTCGCGGCTACAGGTCGGGAAATATTCTCATTTTTGACTCGCGATTACGCGGCGAAATCGCAACATTTCGAAGGAAAGAGATGTGTTTTCTGTCCTTTGTGACAAGATAAACGCTTACAAAATTAGAAGATGCAAATTCTTTCAACGTTAAAATCGTTGCACAGTTTCTTTAAAGCGCAAGGCCACATCAGATTCATAGAACTTGATTGCTTTAGCCGATGGATGCACACGCACAACGCGATTACAAACGCCGTGACGCTGAGCTTTCGACGATGCTTGATTGGTACTTTCAAGTCATAGCGTCAGCTTGCGCTCTGGCTTCACGTGAAATGAAGTAAAAAAAGGTCAGAGAGTTCGTGATGCTTCAGCGCCTGCTGCGCCTTCCATTGACAGCCTAGAAATCAGTCTGCTCGGATGAGAGAGCCTCACGCCTCCACCGGAAGTCGCTGTCTGCTTCGCTTCCGCTTCTCGAAGGCTCCCATTTTCTTTCCATCAACGTTCTCTCCAGACAGTTCTGTCATTCCGTTAAAACAACTGTAACCTTAAAACAACGCGAGAGAACGGAAGCTGCATGCTGACCTTTTGAGATGCAATGCGTCTCCTGGAATTTGCGTTTTTTTTTTTCTTTTTCTTGAGTAAGATTGTTTTTGTTTTTTTTTTGTTTTTTTTTTTGTTTCTTAATCCCCTTTCTGAATATTGTTTTTTTGCTTTTTGTTTGGGACCTTAACATCTCCGACCCCTCGACGTGAGGGAGGACTGATGGTGGTTGAAGGGCCCTGCAATGACAACCCATCAGTGAGTGGTCTGCTACTAAGACAGCAGGAATAACTGACGGGTTTTCAAACTGCTCGTTTAACTGTCATGGATGGCACAGTAGGCTTTATCGACTTTGGAATGACGGATGGCCACGTCATATGATTCTATGCATGAAATGCACGCACGGATGATAAAATAGCTTAAAAAAGAAACGACATTCCGGTGCCATAGCTTTTAATATTCAAGTGAAACTCATAGACACACAATTCGCGATTTCACGTAATTCATGTAAAAAATAGAATACAAAGAGGGATTAAATGAGGTATGAAGTTCTTGCAAATGCAAAGACTAGTGTTAGCAATAAACGCGCTTGACATAAATCTTGACCTTCGTTACTTTAATAATTATTCACTTTGTAAACCAACGATCGCCCACTTGTTTTAAAAAAAGGTTCGCTCCAGATTTTCAAAAGTCTTATTTTTAAACTGGCTCTATTGTCTATGAATAGGGTAGACATTATTGTATGAGCTAAAGATCTCGCAATTCGAAGCACATTCACATATTCATTGTTCAGGTATTACCTATCGAGTAAGATCACAGCGAGCCAAACAGTCTGTTCAGTCGAATAATTCGAGTCTTTGAATGAAGCGCTTTTAAAAAATGTGAGTAAAAATGTGATTAAAAAAAAATGAACGACGTATACAATTCTCTGTAAGGCCTAATTAATGCGCAGCTCTTGTGGAGGAGGAGGGAAGGGTACGGAGGGGAGGGTATGCCCCTTCTCCCCCTCTGTACCCTCCCCTCCTCCTTTTTTGCTCTCCTTCCATTTAGCGGAAAATTTTCGCTAAATTTCCCGCTAAATTTAGCGGAAAATTGAGCGAAAATTTTCCCACTAAATATAGCGGGGAAACTGAATTGGTGTTGAGGTCACGTGACGTCGATTTCCCCGCTAAATTTAGCGGTGAAATTTTTCCGTTAAATTTAGCGAAAATGTTTTCCCGCCAAATTTCACGTGACGTCATGTGTGACTAGCGGGAAAATTTTACCCTCATGACGTCACACGTGACGTCACGTGTGACGTCGCGAGTGCAAAATTCTTCCGCCAAATTTAGCGGGGAAGTTCTGCCGCTAAATATAGCGGAACAATTTTCCCAGGTTGAGTGGCGTCCTGTGTGACGTCATTAAGGGAAACGTCCCATAATGCAACGCGCGGTTACGCCGACTGCGATGGCGACGCCGCTCAACCCGGAAACGGGCGCCTAAGAGCTGCGCCCTAAAATATATATATATATATATATATAATGTCACGAAAGACAAATGGTGAGGTGGCGAATAACGGAAGAAACTAAACCTTTGATGGGGCAAACTTGTGTCCTAAACAAAAAGAAAACAGAAGGTAACAACAGAGCGTCGCGGATGTCCCAAGTCGCCGTAACTGCAGGATCGAGCGCTGGGGCGAGACTGACTCCGGCTCGCCATGCAAAGTCTCTTATCTACCCGCGTGGGTTTCTGGAACATTAACATTCGGAACTCAATAAGACGACAATGTTCTCGAACTTACGAGAACGCCAAGTTGAAACAATAAATAAAAGAACATTCCGCTCACTGGAATCGAATCTAGCCCTTCCGCGCGACAGTCAAGCGCGGTAACCATTCGGCCACGCACACGCTCGCTTGGCGATGCGCGTGGCAAGATACACACACACACCCACGCACGCACACGCGCACATACATACATACATACATACATACATACATACATACATACAGACTTGTACACGTTACTGAAAAATAATAATGAATTACAGTTACAATTACTCAAGGCTAAATTGTAATTTATTACAATTACAATTACTCTCCCATAAAAGTAAGCGACCGTTACCCCAAAAAGTAATCCGTTACTTTCGTGGCGTTACTTTCAACAATATTGTCTACAATTAAGAAACAAAGGGAAGAGGGTTATTCAAGTTCTTATTGTTGCAACCTGTTCCATTTAATGCCCTTGAGTATTTTGAGCAACAGCTGACTCTCGAAAGTCTCGTCAGACATTTTGCACTATTTCTTACTGAAGATGTCGACTGTTACGTTGAACACCCTTTGAACTGAGGCACTGTATGGGAGTGGCATATTATTCCTCACGAATGCTTTATGCTCTGCATTGAGCTTCTTCGGCGAAGCAATGGAAGTACTGTTTACTTCGAAGATAGAGCAAAGCTTTGTCGTAGCAGCCGTTGCCTGATATTCGAGAGTTTTAGTAGATCGTTCCGATACCTCCATACCCCCGATAACGTTATGATGAATGCGCATGTGCGGCGGCGGAGTATCGGGTATCGTTATCGGAGTCATCGGACCAATCTACTGAAATTCTCCATTGTCGAAATCGCGAAGCTGTAGAAGTCACCATACATCTGGCCAAAACTAGAATAAGAATTAATTTATGTCCATCTTAGTATACCGGCATATACAGCCAGACATTAGTGAAACATAGTTGTAACAGTAAGGTATTATCGATATTCTTCTTCCTTTGGTTCTGAACAGGTCGAGCCTCGGTTGAGACGTTGGCGAATAAAAAAAGGTTTCCAGTATATAAATATAAGTAATCGAAAAAAAAGGACACTCATAACAACAATTAATAATCGTCGGTTAAAACAAGGAAATGTAAACGCACGTTTGACGTGTGTACCTTTCTTGATGCCGTTCGAAAACGCACGGAGCACGAACCGACTGCAGTTTACTCCGGTGTTCTCCAGATAGACGACTGCTGATGCCACGGGCAGCGATGGGCAGAGAACTAAGTAATCCACGCTATGGCCCCAGTCACGAGTTTCACTCTCTCCTCAAGCCCAGAATATCAAGTCTACGTCAGCCACCATTATGATTTATTTGTAAAAATATCTGCTTGAGATAAGATGCGTCCTGCTGGGGTAAAAACAGGGAGAAGAAAAAAGGAAGACAATTACCATTTTCGAAGTGCTCGCAAAAAGCTGACTCACAAAAATGGTGACTGAGATGCAAATAACGTGGCTGAAATTCACAAATAAAGTGAGCCAACCCTAGAAGTTGGACTACAAAAGAGTAAGTAGCTCTTAAAACAGGGTCAAATAAGGCGAAAGAAGCAGAAAAAAATATCCTGTTTTCTAAGAGAAGATGATAAGGGTGCAGCAACGAACGAGGATGCTTGTGGCAATAACAGCTTCACATATTATCTCATCCCTTTTAGTGGATTTTAGGGCAGTCGGAGCGTTGTCTCGTGTTGTGACATTATGAAAATGGTCGCAGTCACTATAACCGAGAAGGACATTGTTAATTCTTGTCTGTGCACTTACCGCCTCCAGCTTCTCGAAGAGGCACACAATCACTTGGTGTCCGCCTCGCCCCGCCTTCTATGGCAAAGAAAAAACAAAGGGACTAAAAACAGCGAATATAACTTGCCCCCCCCCCCCCCTTTGTTTTTCTTATATTTGTAGAAATGTTCATTCGGATTTTTTTATATTGTTGCTAGGGTCTAAAAAAAAAAAAATAGATTCAGGGGCTTAGTGTTGCAAAAAAAAAAAAAGGCTTTGCGGAACTGAAGAGTGCCAAGCCTCCCTTTGCGGTGTCACTGCGCTCGACTTTACCAAAATAAAAACAACCCTTTCTTTGAAAAGAGAGCGGGGGGGGTCCTGAAAAAAAAATTTAACGGATTACAAGGAATTCGTTACGTAAAAATGTAAGGGTATTACTTTAAAATTACTCTAGAAAATATGTAATTATTCCGTTACTAAATTACTGATAAATGTAAGGGATTACAAGTAATTTCGTTACTTGTAACGGATTACGTACAAGTCTGCATACATACATATATACAGGGTGTTTCACGGAAGGTGGACAAATTCGATATTGCGAAAACTACGCGTCGCAACAAAAAAAGACTTGTGGCGTTTTGGTCCTGGGCCAGGGGCCTATTTAGGAAAATTATTAAAGTCCGGGACAATTAAGTTGTTAATTATTTTTGCGTAATTAATTTTTTAGATATTGAGTTTAAGGGCATGGTTTCAATTCGAAAATTTCTCAGCATCATCATAAAACACTAAATAAACAAATTGCAGAACTGATAGAAGGCACGCGGAGCATTTTACGGCGTTCTGAAAAACCGCACAAATTCGACGGGTTTTTAAGTTTCGGTTTGCTCTCGGAGCGCATCTCGACCCCGACGGCACCGCACCCCCGTGGAGAAATAGTGCAACCAACCTCTGCTGCGCTGTCATCGCGCGACGCAGCAGAGGTTGGTTGCACCATTTCCTCACGGATGAGCGGTGCCGTCGGGTCGAGATGCGCTCCGATAGCAAACCGAAACTTAAAAACCCGTCGAATTTGTGCGGTGTTTCAGAACGCTGTAATATGCTGCGCGTGCCTTCTATTGTTCTGCAATTTGTTGATTTAGTGTTTTTCGATGATGCTGAGCAATTTTCGAATTGAAACCATGCCCTTAAACACAATATTAAAAAAGTTAATTACGCAAAAATAATTAGCAATCTAATTATACCGAACTTAAATAATTTTCCTAAATAGGCCCCTGGCCCAGGACCAAAACGACACAAGTATTTGTTTTATTGCGACGCGTAGTTTTCGCAATATCGAATTTGTCCACCTTCCGTGAAACACCCTGTATATATGCATGCATGCATGTATGTATGTATGTATGTATGTATGTATGTATGTATGTATGTATGTATGTATGTGCGCGTGTGCGTGTGTGTGTGCGTGTGTGTGTATGTGTGTGTGGCGGCGGTTAAGCTATAACAGGAAACATGATACGTGTTCTATTCTTATTTACGATGATAAAGGTTGCTGCAACTCGTTAATATATCTTCGGGACAATAAGTAGCATACCTTGAAGTCTATTTGGTCGTCACTGCATCGAAAAAATGTCAAAGCATTCGCGGTAGCTAGTTAACATATCATTAAAACATTTTCAAATTGCAAAAGAAATGCGTAGGTTGGTTTTTCTTGATTAATATGATGAAGTATTTTTATCTAAATGAACGTTGATATCTCCCCAATGTAAGCTCCCGCTAAGAAATCTCTAAGCAGTGAGCGATTAGCTTTGACTTCTAAATTGCTTGCTTTCCTGAGCAACGTAAGTGCCCCCCCCCCCCCCCCCCCTCAGGTACGAGACTGAGGAAGTCCCATAACGTAAGCAAATATTTAGAAGGTAGCGTTCGTTCACTCCACACACTATGCCGAACGTGAAGGGTGAAATTTAGAGGGGAATTTGGATGGTTATTTACTTAAAGAAACTGCGTAATGAGGAAAGCAAATATAATGATACAATCCACAAGGTTTTACCTCCGCCATCGACCTGCAGTTAATGTCTGCTGAATGACGGCAGTTTCAATATTTTTAGATGATTTGTATCTGGCGCAGTTATTTTAGGATTTCCACTTCTCTGAAGTTGTGCCTGAGCCGACCCGAATTACGTATACGACTGCCAACGTGTTATATCTTATCCTTACTACTACACCTGATTTCGTATCTCCTGTTACTTTTTTTCCTGCCATTAACGAGCAGTCGACACTGCACTTCACACACATCGGTGTGTGCCTCTGGTAAATCCATCAAAAGCTATCTTGATCATAACAAGGCAAACTTTGATGTCATAAACAGTAAGTTAGCTGCCTACCTTGAGGTGGTTTTAGATACCTTTGATCGGCGCTTTTTGATGACAATTAGCATATGCTTATTATTAAAGTTAATTCCCTCATTTCGTCTTTCAATCGGCTTAGGTTATTCACTTCGAATCCCACGTCCCCTGGCTTAATGTCACGCTTAAAAGGTTATTCATCCAGAAACGTCTTTATCGCTCGGCTCAGATTTCTGGTCTTGCAGTCATCAATCATGAAAGCCAAACTAACTTTTTTCAGTAACTTTCTATGTTGCTAAAGAGTACTAAAGAAATTGTGGAATGTTATAAATGGTGCAAAAAGTCCCTCTCGTGTCTTGCGAGTTTAGATGGTCAAGTTATTCCGAACAGCCAGCGTGACATTGTTTTAAATGACACCATTGTGAGTTCGTTTGCTCGTGATTTGGATTGCCGTTTTCCAGTGTATAATCTCCCTACGAGTTTCTTCTGCCTGTTGAGAATTTGGTTTTCAGTTATTGTGGTTATCTTAAACTAATAGAACCTCTACAATCGTCTTCTTGTGGTGTCGCCAACATTACATTTATGTTTCTGAAGAATACCAAGACGTATAGCTTTATTTGTTTTCTCTAAAATGTTTTGAGAATAACTAATCCTTGTTATTTTTTCGATGATTGGAAAATAAGGAAGGTGCTTCTGCCCTATAAATTAGTCGTCAAACATACTCTGTATTACTACCGGCCGACTTCTTTAATTAGTTGCCCCTGTAAATCTATGGTTCATATCATTTACCCTCACCTGGTTAATTCTTTTGGATTCCAATTCATCTTTTTTTTTCACATTCTCAACATGGATTTCTTAAATCTCATAATTGTGACGCTCAATTGCTGTCCTTTACGAACAATTTACTTTGCATTCTTGACCGAGGATCCCAGATTGCTTTATTTCCTCTTGATTTCTGCAAAGCATTCCCCCCGACAAGGTTTCCCTTAAGCTTCTACTTCTCATACTTGGCAAACTTAACTTTGACCCCAATGCCTTATTCTGGATTAAATGTTTTCTAACAAATAAGTCTCATTTTGCTAATCAAGCTAATTCTCACCTCCGTCCAGTCACCTAAGGTATGTAACAAGGGGCAGTGTTAGACTCGTTGCTATTCCTCTTATGAAAAAATGATTTACCTCAGAACCTCTCACCCTCTGTTAGTTCGTTTGCGGACGACTGTGTTATTTGTCGCGACGTTACTAATTAATCTGATTTTCTTCTTTTTTAGGCACAGTGATGGAATGGTGCACCTCATGGTACATGACCCTTAACTGCTAACAAATGAAAATCTATGCGGGTATCTCAGCATAACACACCGTCCATGTCATACAATTTTGGTACATCTTCTTTGGAGTTCGTGACTTCCAACAAATATCTTGGTGCTCTCATTACCTTTAACATGTCATGGCAAACGTATACTGACCGTATAATTACTAACGTTAGCATTATGCACGAATATTTAGCACGGCATTTTACATTAGCCGCAGTGTTTTCGAAATTTATTCTATTTAGAACGCTAGTACGTTCTCTATTGAAAAACGCCGTATCGATCTGGGATTCCGGGAACCCCACGCTCCTGTCTAACTTTGAGGCTATCCGAAATTGCGGTTCGAGTTTTACTTTCTCCAACTATCATCATAAAGGCAGTGTCATTTCCATGAAAGCTATCTTTCTCTTCCTCTTTTGTTACGTAGCAAAACGTCTTGTTTATGTCTTCTTTTATTAAATGTATTACTCTTATTTTACTCAAGAGGATAACCATCGTCCTTCTCCGTATATTGCAGTTCGCATTGACCACCACTTGAAAGACAGAATTTATAACTGTGGCGCAAATGACCATATCAACCCCTCCATTCACAAAAACGTCATTGATATGGAACCGCCTTCCCGCATCTCTAGTATTTATAGGACCAGTCGATTCATTTAGAATTGCGATAACCAATAATTTTTTACTGGATTTTTGTACTAGACTTTATTATATCCCATCAATGTTTTTCTTTTGCGATTTTTTGCCGTATGCTTTTAGGCCCTGAGGGTATTGAAATAAATAAAATAATATATAAATGATGCTTCTAGTTACCATTTTTGCTTTTGAAGCACATACTTTTAGAGTATTTTGTGGTTCAGTGCTAAGCTGCGGGCGTATATTAACTGTGTTGCTTCCGCAAAGCCAGGCTCGTTAATAAGGTGTACACACTCAAAGTTTATTTTTAATATTCTATTAACAGAAGAGATTTGTAGTATAGTATTTTTCGAAGTATTCATTCGTGTTTCATTAAAGATGTATGACTGATGCGTCGTTTTAGCAAATTGTGAGCTTTGATCACTGGGTTAGATCGCACAGTCCTAGCAGCCATAATGACGTCGCTTGAGGGAACCGACCTGCGAGGCTCAATTCGAGCGAGCAAGCAAGGTATGCGTTGCTAACGTATTGCTTTGATTAAAATTTATTCTTATCTGAGAGTGTCTATAGCGTTAATTCTATAGAAAAAGAAATACAATGAATGACATGGTTTTTACACAGTGAGCTCCGTTAGAACCACAATTACGGTGACCCGGTTCAGACTCCCATAAAAGTTCCGCCAATAGCCCGTTCATTTCGTCATCGACGTAAGGTCGTGACGTCAAGTGCCGTAATCTACGACGTTTGTTTGCGGCAATTCCTTTCCACCAATACATCACACTGAAAAAGCGCGAACACTGAAAGAAAGTGCAACTAACCGCGGCGTCGCGGAAAGTTCACATACTGCAAGGCTAGAGAGAGACCAAATTATCGACCAACGCACTGTTTACAAACAAGCCTGCGTTTGCCCACACCGGGCGTGGGCACTGCCCCTCCGCAGAAACCCGACTCGCCTGAGGCGATCGCATCTGCGCATGCGCAGTCACGACAGCCGAGGCGTCACGTCGTGGCGCAATGTCAAAGAGTCGAGCAATTTCGTAGCTGTTTCGGTCATCGTTGGGTGCGTGTCCCTCCACACTTCTGACTTCACCTCTGGTGGCCTCATGACACCTCCAGGTGCTTACTACCGCCATCTTGCGCACCATGGCTTTGTTCGAATTCCTTCCGAGTTACTCCGGCGGGTCATGTCACGTAACAACCCAGAGAGAACAAGTCGGGACGCGGGTATGTTTTTGAACGCCGAGGTGCATAAGCCGTTAGTCGAGATTTAGGTCGAGTCAAATCCGCCAAATGAATCGGGGGTTCGTTCTAATGGAAGATTTTCGTCCGCACATCAATCGCTGTTGGTACTTAGCAAAGCGTGAATCGAGAAACTACAGTGTGCGTTAGCCCACTCGGCCACCGATCCCTCCCGAGTCGGAGTAACGTAGCAAAACTGCTTTATTATTTTTTTCATAGCAGAAGAAAGAGGAAGCAATGAGAGAAAGGGCGGAGCGCGCTCAGTTTCGCAGTTCTTGCTGGAAGAGCGGACACCACAAATAGAAGAAGAGAATAAAGCGAACTCGAAACCAATCTGAACAGAACTGCTGAATCGGGTAGGGCCGCATCCTTTGAAACTGATCGCATGTCGAATGTCGGTGACCGTGTATTAACGCACCGCAGCTCGGAGCGCATGTAATAAAAGCTCGCACTGGAGTACCCATGGGTCCTGAGTTCAATCCGCCGACTGCTTCCCGTCTCGATCTGGATGAGAATCGTACCGGCGTGCTGTCCTGTATCACTGAGCGGTGCACGTTAAAGACACCAGGCTAGGGGCTGTACTGCACTGGCTAAATCCCTCATCTACAGCTGAGACGCCAGACGCCCATTGGAGCTAACTTCCAGCTGTCTAAAGATACAATAATCAATTATTAATTCAGCGCGATGCACGCGCTATCAGCCGGCAGGTAATGGAAACATCGGGAGTCTCCATACGTGCCGCTTTATGACGATGGAAACATAAAAACAGGTGGTGACCCATTGAATATCGTTAGGGTATCTATACAGTCAATATATATTTCATTTCAAATGCGCGTTCGCAGTCAGGTAAGAAGACATGAGAGATGAACGATGAGACATATTGCGGCAACGTTAC
Source organism: Ixodes persulcatus (assembly GCA_013358835.2). NCBI lineage: Eukaryota > Metazoa > Arthropoda > Arachnida > Ixodida > Ixodidae > Ixodes > Ixodes persulcatus. The sequence goes on along the minus strand of JABSTQ010009368.1, from coordinate 465,943 downwards.
ACAATTCACTACGCGAATGTTTGTTTTCAGTCAATTTTCTCTGAGATCTCACAGCGTCGATCCCTGTGGGAAAGAAGTGAATTCCTCCGAAAACAGTTTTGGTATTTTGCTTGCCGATTCGCTTATACGGAGTAGAAGTACGTGTGCTGTTTGCGTACCTGGTGCGTTTGTTGACCCGCCCACAGCCTCCTATATACTGACAAAGCCTGGCAGATCGCCATAAGAAGTGGCCGTCGAAATGCAAAAGGTGGAGCGGCAGACAACGAATGAGAGGAGAGCCACGTGACTGGCACCCCGCTGCGGCGAGACGCCGAAACAAACTTCTCCCAAGCGAAGAAGTGTGTTTCGGGTCCTCGCGGCTGGAAAAGCTGTGTGCTGACGTCCAGGTTCCCCGAGAAATGGCTCTTTGGTGTTCTGTGCTACCAGATCCTCACACTCCAAATCTGCGAGCGTGCAGTCTATGGCTCCGCTGTCGAAGTGCCAGGCTTTGTGAGTATAGAGGAGGCTATGACCCTTCAAATACGCCCACGCGCTTTTGTTTCCACCCGACCTCAACCAATGACGATGTTGCGCTTGACTGCGTCGCGGCATCGCTTGTTCCCTTTGCGTTCCTTGTTGCCCTTTGACTGGCGTGTCCTTCCTTCCGTTCCGATGTGCCAGCGATGCATTTTAGAACGCTGGTTCGCCGTTTAGGCACATACAGTTCAAAAGTCGCAGACATATGCGCGCTGCTGCCAATCACTGAATGCTGAATATCCGTACCAAACAGCAGTTTTTCCATTAAGCCGCCCTTATCGTCGTATTTAAGCAGACGCTCGAGCACAAATATCTTATTTTGATTCAAAAAAAAAAAAAAAGTCTTGCAATCCAACGATTTCTTAGACCAGAACAGCGGGTCGCAAAGGAGGCGCACAAAAGCAGCCTGATCACATCACTGTCACGTCAAACAGACAGCTTGAAGCGAAATCCCCTCAGTAAAGGGACCGCCCAACCTTCTTGCAATGTATGCTCAACAAGAAAACCTAAGCGGAAACTTTTTATATACATTTGCTTGTCCCGCGGGTTGACTTTGAAATTTCTGGGAATTAAGGTGGAGAATAACAATTTGTAAAAAATAAAATCAAAATTATAATAAAGGCATAAAAGAGTAGAAGGCAATACCCTCGACTGTGGCTCCACGATTAGCATAATCTTCTCAGCTCAAGATTGTGCGCATCTCTCCCCTGCTTTCTTTATCTTTGCTCTTTTTGAGAGTCGTATGTCCCCGTTTAGTTGCATACATAAAAACTGAAACCTTTGTCAGCAAGGATGGTAATACTGAACAAACTAAAATGCCAATAAAATACCAAAGCCATAAAACGTGAAATTAAAGACTACAGTAAACCTTTTGAGACAAACGGGTGTTGATGTGAGGACAATAAAACATGGGCGCAAAGCGGGAGCTCTTATGCAGGAGCCGGAACGCGAATAATCTAAATAAAATAAATAAACTCAGTAAAAAAAAAAAAGAGGTCCAAGAGGGCTGGAGGCGCCACTGGAACCCGAATTTACGAAATCCGGTCCTCTACGTACACGATGGACACTGAAAAAGCAAAAGACATCTAGGAAGAAAAATAAATTTAACCAAAATAAAGCAAAAAAGAAAAAAAGAAGAAAATGAGATACACGAAGTAGTGAAGCGCAGGGCGCAGTGATTTCGAGCATAAAATAAGTAACTTGGCAAGTAAAACGTACGAAACAAGGGAGGAAACCACAAGTAAAGACCGAATAAAAAATGCTGTGACGTTAAACCGTGCAGAGCCAGAACCGCTACAGAAGAAAGAAATTGAACGTAAGAAGCTAAAGGCGTTTAAAGGAATATTAAATAAAGGGGCCTAAACTAAAAGAAGACGGAGAGAGACGAGAACGCGCAAGCAAAACAGCACCGGCCAAAAAGGCTACAGTTAAAAAAAAAAAAGGAATAGAGAAATATCGGTGCCCGCAGTGCATAGCACAAACCTACAACGCTCCCAATAAAATCCGACGACGACAAAGAACAAAACAAAGTGGGAAGCCGTAGGAGCGGATTGGAGGAAAGGGTAGGCGAACAACCACATTGTACCCAACCGGCCGCCGAACTTCCCCCGACCCTAAGCTGACGGCGGATTGCAAGCTGCGTGGCTCTCCCAGCGAATCAGCACACCCCTCTGGCACCACGGGACGGCGCGCTCAGTTCAGTTCAATTACGTTCTCCGCCAGTGTACACGCTGCAGCGGCCGAGCCATGTGACTGAAGAATACTGACCCGTGATTGGTCTGGGAATGTAAATGGCTTCCGCCGCGCATTCAGTCTCCAGCTGGGAAGGTCTCCGCTTTTAAGGCGAGAGGCTCGTGGAAACGGGGCCCAGAAATCAATTTGCATGTCATTTGGAACTCCTTGCCTGCGCAACAAACAATTCGCTCGAATCTCGAGGCCGGCTTCTTTTAGTACCTCCTCAATGTATTTTTTTAAATATTTTTGGTGCATTTTAATGCCCGCTGCATTTCTTGCCGCGTTCTTTTCTTATTAAAAAAAAAAAAAAAAAAAAAACATAACAAAACGCGTAAGCAGCCGAAAAAAAATTCCGGCTGACTATTCGGTTTTGTTGTTGCCTTCGGCCCTTTTCAGTTTCGGTTTCGCCTTAGCGGGAACTGCAGCGGTCGCTACGAGCCACCCCCCAGCCAACCCAGCGGTGCAAACCCATCACGTGAATACTCCAATCCTCGCTCTCTCTGCGCCACTCTCGAAAGTCACGTGACTCTCACGCGGCTTTGGATTGGCTTCACGGACTCGTAGCTTCCTCCGCGGTCCATCGTAGGGTAAAAACCAAGTATAGCGGGCGAATCGAGCGGGAAGCGGAGAAGCGTCAGCGGTTTATGCGAATGCAGACGGTCGAGAATGCTAGGGAGTATTGTCCTGGCTTCCTTCGCCCCTGTTTCAGAGTTCTTTCTCGACGGTTTTGTTCCACCGGAGTTTCGCAATAAATTCTAAAAGAAAAAAAAAAAGCACCAGTAGCCCGTAGCGTTTTTTTCCGCCTTATTAAGCCGTTATTCTGCGCGGAGGCATTAGCAGACTAGAGCTGGTGCGTGGGGCTGTTTTCCAATTTCAAAGGCAGACGGAATTCGCACGGCGCAGCTACTTTTGTTGATTCCAGGAGAGGGATATTTATCAGTCCGAGAAAGCCTGGGGAGGAGTTTATCGCTCTTTTGCGTCTTCTCAGGTAGCTGACGCGTCCGCCGTCATATTGGCTTTCCTTATGTGGGCAAGCCGATCCGTATAAGCCCTGCCGAAACGTCCGTATGACTTCATGTTTATTCAGTGTAATGTTAATGGAGTTCCGATTATGAAGGGAGGAAGTTAATACATTTTGACATCCGATTTCCAAAATAGCTACCGTCCTATCAAGCTCTGTTTTTTTTTTATTGTTACCCTTACGACTATAAAAAAATTGCAAGGGCGGAATTTCGTAAGGCATGGGTTTCAGCTTTTTTTTTGTTGTTAATTGCGTAAAAACGACACAAATTATTTTTATTTTTCAGTTATTTCCGACCTTCATGTACCGCTGACAAGAAGGTCGGAAAAGAATAATGGAAGCCATAAGTCTCTAGAGTATAGCCGATGATGAGCGGAGACTTCATCTCCAAGTTTAAATTAATTTTCTCACAACTTGGTACATCAAAAAATGAGAAAGCAGACATTGCGTTGCAATACCAAAATCTCGGATAGAAAAGCTGTCTTTTCCCGCCAACACGTTTTTCAATGATCCTATACTTCATTTGGCTTTAAAGGAGCCATGAAACGCTTTTTCTACGTTCGGTAAATACAACATAGAATTACTCCCTAACGTTAATAACTGAATAAACTTGCCTTAGTTTTTATTTCTAGGAACGGGCACTCGCCAAAAAATTTCGGGAAAATCTGAGCATCGTTCATTCCCTCAACTCGGAGCCAGAAAAAACGGCCACGTGGCCTGGTGCCTATTTTTTGTCCATTACGCTTTTTCGAACGCCTCGCGTCTCGAATTCTTTTCAGGGCAGAAAATAGGCCCCCTGCGGTTTTTCACGGTGCTCTTGCGCTCGTGCTCGTTCAGTTTTTGTAGGGCAGGAAATAAGCTTCTGAGATTCTTTGCAGCCTTCCAACGCTTGTGAATCTTCAGTTCTTTCAGGGCATTAAATAAACCTCTGAGGTTCTTCACAGTGTTTCAACGGTTGTGATCGTCCAGTTTAACCTGTGCCCTGCAAGATGTGGCCTTTCAAACCGTCTGATCTTTTCTCTCTGGACGATCACTATGCTGTACCCCGGTTTTGGACTTTACAAATTTCCATTGCGTTGAGACATGCTGCCCTATACTACGTTCATCCTTAAGCTGCGGCTGCAGCGGGAACTACGTACCCACGGGACCAATCTCCTTTCATCAACTGACCCGGTTGTCTGTGCGGGGGTCGAGCGGGTGCGTGATCACGTTGCGAAAGAGAGATGTATGACTAGTACAACGAGAACGTAGCTTCCACCGCAGTCTCAGCTTAGGGATGAATGGAATATAGTCATCGCGCAAGATGTCCGCCCAGTTCCGGCCTCCCAAGGAGTTGGCGTTCACAAGACGGCGGCTGCCTTTATGGGCCTCCTCTCTCGAGACCCTATGGCGAAGGACCAGCGCGCACCAGCATGCCCTACGAAGTTTCATCGACGGTCCGCCCGTACGGGGAGAAGCTGGCATCTCCTCCGTTCCCGACGGGTGCTTTCGGTGAATCGCAGTGCTATGAAATATTTTTTTTCTTTTGGTACTTTCTTCTAAGAAAATGGTTTCATCGTAAACGCCTGTGACCTCAACACCAACCGTTGAAGCAGACATTTTCCTCCGACTGCAACTATCTCAAACGTGACTAACTTTCCAAGAATATAAAGTTTTTTAATATAATTTGTTTTTGTTTTTTTTTGTTTTTTTGACCGCATGTGTGTTTCGCAAGATAAGTGTCGTGTTCTGATGGTTTTATCATTATAGTCTACCTGTACCTATTGTTAAAAAAAATGTTAAAAGAAGGAGAGCAGTAGTTTTTTGTTCTTCTGTAATGTCTTCCTTGCGATTTCGTTAAAAAATTAAAAGGGAAAGGAAGAATGTAATAATTGGCTTTTGTTAGTGTGTTACGTCGTCACAGACACGTGCTATTATGAGCGCAAGCTCAAGCCCGAGCTCGCGCCTCTTTTGCCGTTCTTGTTGTTCAGTTCTGATCTTCTGCTCTTTAATTAATTAAACCTAAACCTAAAAGTCCATCACTTCTGTTTCGTCACCGGTAGGGTCCGCGCTGACCGTGAACTCTGGCCACTACTCTTCTCCCGTCAGGGCACCCCATCACCTGGCCACTCTACCGGCCCTTTTTGGATGTCTCCTGCTGCCAAGGAGCAGCCTGATGGTTGAACGACCGAATTACAAACATTGTAGAATTTGCGTCAAAGAATTACTACAGGCAGGCCGGTCCACATGTGGGGAAGCAGTGTCCAGAACTTATCCGCAGGCTGTCGGTGTTATACTCCTGAGGTGTCTACTGTTGTCATTCGTATGCCATTAAGTGAGCAGACAACTCCAGGAATCCACTATATGCCAAAACTGCTCTCCCACATAGTCTGTCTCGCACCAAAAAGATAGTTGCCTCTCTCGTGCGGGGACGAGTCCAAATGCATATAGACAAAAATCAGTCTGGGATCTGATGTACAAGCCGAATAACAGTTGACATGAGTAATTCCTATCTTTTGCTGAGGTTCTGCAGCAGCAGAAATTCAACAGTGGGGAAGTGCTTGCATGCCTGGTTTCAAGCCTGCGAGGCTGAACCTCGCGAATCCCTTCTTTGACTACACATACTGCCGTTCGGCCAGCCCGTTGAACTGCAAGGGATAAAAAGTGGTGGTGGGGTGCATTACATGACCGTTTTAAAAACTGAAAACAGCACTACTCAACTGGGGTCCGTTGTCAAAAGCCAATGTCCTTGGCTGCCCAAATCGACTAAAGATGCCACACTGGGCTTTTACTGTGGTCTCGGTCGATGCTTCTATCCACGTTGTGTCCGAGTGGTCCACGATCAGTATTACGTGACTCCAGCGGTACGGCATATTATATGTGAGGCCGTGTTCAGTGTTGCTTGGTGTCTAACCAGCTGACCCGTACCTGCAAGAGAGCCGTTGTACAGGAGTGGGCATATGTCTTACACCTTCTTACATGGTCTTAAATGTCTTAGTCAACACGGGGGTACCAAACGATGGTGTTTTCCAAGCTCTTCATGACTGACATGCCTGGATAGGTTTCATAGAGCATACCCTCCTGTGTACTGATAATGCTTGCTCCATTGCCGGTTGCCAGCTATTACAACAAGGGTGCGCGGTTTTCACATACAGGTGCTATTCTTGGCATTTGGCGTGGTAACTGTGTGCAAGAACGTGGTGGGGCGGTCATTTCACAAGACTCCAAGCAACACCCGGGACCATGAAAAGTGACTAAAGCTCATTGTGAGCAACTTCCCAAATCCTAGCTGCTATTACTCATTAGTATGCGGGAGGCACCTTTTTGCGACGAACATTAAGGGAGGCGTGTCTGGTCCCCCTTCGGGCACTCTTCTGAGGCTTCACTCAAAGCCCAGCTTGGCTCAGGCCTCTCTGGTGTCAAAGCTGGATCAGCTCATGTACCCCTCCAGGTCGTCTTTTGGTGCTGCTTGACTGGCTCTCAGTGCTTACCTACCAACATCTTGCTCGCGCACCTCGGAAGTATATAGTGACGGACGCCTGACAACAGACACATTACGTCATTACAAAACGTGAGCCCCGGCTAAGTAACACCTTCCACACTGCTTAGGTGACTTCGTAGCACTTGTTATCCTAAATGACTCTGGCCGTGGAGATTCCTCTCCACTTTCTGAACTTTGAAGCCAAACCAATGATGTAACAAAATCAAAGCATGCACTACCTTTCAGCATTTTACGACTGCTTAACGGAATTATTGTCTTGACGAAAATTTCGTCATTCTTGTCCAGCTCGCTTGCACCTTTGCACTTAATTGCATTATAATCATCATTGCTTGTTTGCAATGCTCTGCTTGTTCGTAGCCGAGATCGTGATACCACAACATATTCCATTTCGGTCATGGTGCTTGCAGTAACTTCGCAGAATATGAGAACACGATAACTGCATTCAGCTGACACTGAACTGGAATAACCAAACTATGCGTTTGCCATTTCTGCTTCTATGTCTCGTGCAGTGGTGCTTATTGCGAAATCGTTTCTGCGTCAGCCAGGTCACCGCAACACGACAACGAGACGTGTCCTGTCACATTGTCATAGGACGCCAACTAGGATTGATGAAGGAACCATCATACAATGCTTGTTTTTTATCGTGCATGTGTTTCACGTTTACATCGACAACTGTTGCACTGAAAAGAGTTTCTGGTGGAGGCTAGCGAGGTGGCAGATTACGACCGCCTCAGCATTTAGCTAATTTGTGATTTCACTTGGCTACTTGTTTCAGTGGAATGTCTAATCTCGATTTTGTTTGTCCATAAACTATTTATTGACTGGTTTGTGCGAAAGTACCCCAGTCGGTCAATATAAGGAAACCCCAAGAAAAGGCGTGTCTAGGGCAATACTAGGGCGCCTACTTGCACTAGCCTTGACAATTAGTTTTCTTGAGGCCGCGATAAGACCACCTGATTTCACTTTGAGCAAGCCGGCACGTTGCAGAGGTATGATGACCCATATTTAGAATCAAGTTATAGGTTTCACATGAATACATTCCATTTGTAGCTGAAAGTGGTGTCACACTTCGTTAGAAAGTGAAGTTAAACAAAAACATTATTATTTGGGCTACGAAAGCGCATACTTTAGCTCAGCTTTCAATATTTTTAAACATTTTACTTTGTAGTTTTCACTTTATCTATGACGACTATATAATTTATGATTTCCCACTTTCTCTAGTTCACATGGAACATGTAAAATGTAAAATACATCGGACGTGACGGACAATGTATGATATAAGATACATTGGACGTGACAGACCACCGCACTTGGGCGTCCATCATGTCTCAGCTGTGCCTTCATTTTTTACAGTTGAAGTGTGTCTCTGTCGCTTGACTCGATCAGAATGTACTTCAGGTACTGAATGCCTTTTGACACGATTGGGTTGCCACATGGGACTTGTGCGCTTGTGGGTGTTTGGTGAGCTGCGCCACCAATCACCTTCAAGCCTGAGCACAGCTAGAGTTCAGACTCCCCGCATGCCTGACTTTGCTAGGTGGGCCCGTGTCTGATACAACTGGGGTCCTGGCAGTTGAGCCAAGCCCGGAGTAAGTTTTCTTTAAGGGCCCCCAGATTTAGGCTACACACGACCCCAGCCTGCGCTCTGCACAGACGGGTGTCCTGCGATGCCTCACCCAAGACAATTCGGTCAGTCGCTTTTCTTCACCTCTTCTTTCTTCTGGCATTGTTCTGCCTCCCTCTTCTCAACTTCCCAAATTTCAGATGTAACAAAATCGTTTGAAAGTGAAAAACTAATTACATAGCCCAGGGGTGCTTAAAACCACCAGGCTGTGACATGGTGACACTAAATACTTTACTATTAAAATATCTCACTCCGTGTACATTCAATGGCCTTGGCACGAACAGGCTTTGCGTAGTTGGACCGACTGGATGCGCTGCCGCCTCGGTTTTTGTTTTTCTTCTTTTGAATAGCCGATATCACCAGACAATTTCGCTGCACCGCCGCCGCTGCAATTCATCCAGGGAAATTTAGTTTTTTTGCATGCGGGAGAACCCCGCTGGAGCTTTGCACGTGACGAGATGACACGAGCCGTCTTGTACACTGCCGCCTACCACCTGTGAAGTAAAGTTATGGCGGCGTCACTCATGCATAGAACGCTTAGTGAGATCGGTCCATTGGGACGATTGATGGCAACAATAGGTGACTGTTGTCATCTATGGTTGCGGACACCTGGAGCACTAGTCGAGACAGCTGTCTCTACCGTCTCGGCAAACCCGGTATCTCGGTGTGTCCACGGGAGCCCTCTCCCTTGACGCGGCATGACTGCTCGAAAGCACGGACGGTGTGAACCTGATGCATTTTCCCAGACGTATGGTGTCTGCACCGCTAGGAGAGAAGCATTTGGCACTGTGGGTGCACTCGCGTAAACGACTGAAAAATAATGTATTTTCCCTGGTGAAGTATTTGGTGACACCGTCAACTGGCTTGCTTGCAGCCAGTACAGCAATGGCCGTGGTGAGGTGACACGCAACCCAAATGTCCCAAGATTCCTCTGCACCTTTTGATGACTGGGTTCGATGTGCTCGCAATAATGGGACATTTAGAATACAAACATAGAGCAATTAATTCAAGATTGATATTAAACATATTTTGAATGAGTCTTTATATGCCTGTAGTTTAATTTCATCATCACTGCATAGTCAGAAGCTTAACGAACAACATATTTGATTGTTTTATGATTTTTTTCTGGTTGTGTATTTTATGGCTTTAGGTGCATCAGCAAAAGACTTACGTATAGTGTCATTCACTTCAAAGGTTTGGGTTTATGCAGCATGAACAAATTGTATTTTTGGCGGTGATCATATCAAAAAGCAGCATGTGGCTATTTTAAGTGGTTGCTGCATGTAAACTCGGGAGACTCGAATTGCAGCTATTATGACTTCAAGATGTAATGAGATTTCAGCTGCTCGACAGACCATACCCAGGTGGTAAAAATAAATCCTCATTCCTTGGTGGGCGTGCTTGTTGGTTTAAGATCGTGAAACTTCCAAAATTGTGTTGGCCTGCACAATGTCAAATTGTTGAAAACGTTTTTTCGTGTCAAGCCAGCCTAAAACATCTTTCTCCGCTACATTGCTACGGATTTGTCACCCTCTTTTTTATTGTTATTTAGAACTGCGGTGCGCAACACCGAAGCCCACCGCCGACCGCAGCCCTTCATGCGGCAAGCACCAGCAAAAAGACGCGAAAGAGGTTTAGCAGACAAGTCCCATCAAGTAATCGACGCCACCAGCCGGACAGCCACAAGACCGCCTAAAGTGTGCAATAAACCAGTTGTTATAGTTAACCTGTCTCGACCACGACATTGAGGCAGCGGTGGGATCCAGTGTTGCCAACGGCAAGAACTAAAGCTATTATATATCTCGATTGAGCCTAATTGACTGGTTGCCATCTTAGTTTTTAAACATGGCAAGTCAATAACATATACTTAGAGTTAATCATACAAGGCGGTACCTAAAAGTTACCGGAATGAAGGGCGGTCCGTTCGTAGTACCAGCCTCCGCCTCTAGCAGCGCTTAGCAGCACCCCTTCTGAGTGAGTTTGTCGATCTGCGCTGTCTGATTAAGTTCTATCGGCATGTTGTGAATTTTTGTCTCAAACACATCAATATCATTCCTAGTTTTTCTTCTTTTTTTTTGCACATGTCTGATTTGAGGGAACTGCGTGCGGCCGTGAGATTCTGTTTTCTTTTTAGGACCGGCGGCGGAAACTCTTCTAATGCTTCAGAGAGCTTACAAGGAAGCTGCTAATAAGAAATCGAAGGTCCACGAGTGTGTTTCACGGTTTAAGGCCGGTGAATAATTGATTGACGACCAACATTGTTCACGGCGACACTCAACCTCCTTAGCTCACGTAAACATCAAAATATTTGGGCATTGTTCACTCCGAGTTTGTTTCTCCTGGTGAAACTTTTAATCAAGTGTTTTACCTGGGAATTGTGCGACGCTTGCGAAACTCAGTGAGGCAGAATGATTTCGAAGCGCTAGGGAAAAAAATCCTAACAGTCCGCTAAATCCTTAGCAGACGACGCCGGTCGGCAAATGGACTCGGAAAAGGTACCGCTAAGCGCTGCTAGAGGGGGAAGCTCTTACTACGAACGCCCCACCCTCCTGACATGAATTCCGTTTTCTTTTGGGTCCCCCCTCATACTTTTTTTTTACTACTAAAACTTTAGTTCTATGGTCCAGTATCTTGCTTGGTGTAAATGATATCCCTTTTCGTGTTATACATAATTCAGATTTTGTTTTTTTAGAATGGTGAAATTGCTGCGGTGTTGCATGTTTTGATTATTTATTAGGTCTGTAATGTATACAAAAAAACGTTTTTGGTTAAATGTTATCTGTTTTCATGTACGTTTGTTGCTTTTTTTTCATATTCAAAAGTGCGAATAAGAAGGCTGCAAGGTTGTTTCTGGCTTCAGAAAGTATCATTACTATAATTATTATTGTTTGAAAGCCCAGTGCTGGAAAAATATTCCTTTTCAAATTTTCATTTCCACAATGTTTTAGAAGTAGTTACAAGGTTGTTTTAAAATGATTAATTATATTTTAAAGGAAAATAGTTTTAATATAATATTGTATATAGGCCTTGGAAAATAGTAGAACACCAACAATTGCCCCCTTTACACTTTGTCTTCATTAGAGTCACTAGAGTCACTGAATGGAGACACTTTATATATATACAGTATAGTTTCGGTTGCAATTGACGTAAGAAGTAAAGAAAACAAATGACCACGGTCGATCAAAAGTACCTGAGGAATTCTCGTGATCGTCTCCGTGTGACTGTACAGGCGGCTGAACGGATACATCAACTTGGAAACAAGCGCAAGCAACGCTCACGTACGATTATAACGAAGTTCCGTGATTATAAAGATAAAATGTATGTTTATAAGGACTGCAATAAACTAAAAGGTTCCAGCATCTCCCTTTAAAGCGATTTATACCAGGAAACAGTATGTAAACGAAAACAGCTTTGGGAAAGTGTGGAGACGGAAAGAGCTACCGGGCTTCGGGTTAAGCTTTACGAAGAAAAGCTCCAGATTGCCATTGATTTGTATTTCTGGAATCACGAGTCCGGCTGCCCATCTAAAATAACCAAAGATAGACTCGGGCCGGTTGTAAACAAGTGACGTAAGGGTACAAGAGCGTCAAAGCAGCTAAGAATAATGAACGTGAACGCCAGAAGTCTGGTGAACAAGGTCGAGAGCATTAGAGTATATTCTGACGCTTCACTGTCCATATCTAGTAATAGTGACCGAAACATGGTTGAACTTAAACATACAGGATGATGAACTGGTTCCCCCTGCGTACAAATTATACGCAAAGACAGACCAGCGCAAGGGGGAGGTGTTGCGATTATTATTAAGAAGTCAATTACTTATCATATTATGAATGACCTCCAACTCACAGGAAGCAGTTGGTGCAAAGTTGTTTTTTGTAGCACGAAATACGTAATTGAAGCAGTTTACAGGCTGTTTGATTCCCCATTGTCAATTATGGAATAACTGTATTACCATGTTACTATTAATGTAGGTAATAAATCAAATTTTGTTATTTCTGGCGATTTTAAGCTCCCTAACATTGACTGGGATACTCTCAAAGCTGGTGCCACTGATGTTAAACATTCTCATTCACTACGCAAGTTGTAAAAGAGTACACAAGAGGAAATGCAAGCAGTTCGGTGTCAGACCTGTTTTTTGTAAGCATCAAGTTAGATGATTTTGCTGTGGGTGTTCACGATGGTATTTCAGACCACAATCTTGCTTTACTGTTTTACTACCACTGCGTCATAGGATGCCATGAAATGTCTGGTTGTACACGTGTATGATTTTTATAGTGCACATGATGTAAGCATACTAGATTATTTGGAAATTTCTTTGTGTGGTCTCGATGGTGCGGGTGATGTACACATCATATGGAATTACTTTAAAAAGAAAATCATTTCTTATAGATGTATTTCACCCAGAAAATAGATAGCATAAGTAGACAAAATTCATGAATAACACGTGACATTATTAATTTAAAACCCAAAATAAAGCGGCGACGGAAGACAAAACCTGTCAGCAAAGATGACGTTTGCCAGGCTTTCAAATGAATTTAAAAAAAATTAAGGAATCTCGGGGAAAATATTTCGGCGTGACCATGCCTAGAATATAAAGACAGCGCCACATAAATTTCGGAAATATCTTGCGCCATCAAAACAAAACATAGATTGCATTATAGAGAACGGCGTTGTCATCTTGGATCGTAACGCAGCGACCTATAGGTACAATGAATATTTCCCTTCTGTGTTTATCGGTTCCTGCAATTGTTCTGTGGTTCGGGAGGACGACGAAAGCGTATTTGCGTCTATGCCAGATATTGACATTTCAGAGGCCGGTGTCTTTTCACTCTAGTTGAATATTAAGACAAAAAACCCGTCAGACCAGACAAGATTCCTAATGAATTTCTTTAGATATATGCGGAACGGGTCGCCAAATACCTAACAATTATATTCGAAGCGTCACTCAGTCAACACAGCGTCTCTTCGGATTGGCTTTATGCCATGGTTATTCTAATTCACAAACACGGTGACAAAAAAAATGTAGCTAATTATCGTCCCATTTCATTGACATGCACGTGCTGTAAAAGTTTCGGCGAACACATACTTTCTAAGAGTCTTTATAATTTTTACAAAGCAAAAAACATGTTTCACAAAAACCAGCATGGCTTCCGGCACGGTCTGTCAACAGTAACACAATTACTAGGTGCATTCGGTGACTTTTCCTGCTCTTCTAACGAGAGAAGTCAAATAGACGCGCTTTGTTTGGATTTACTGAAGGCCTTCGACCGAGTTCCGCATAATGAATTGATTCAAAGACTATTCAAATATGTCGCTAATAAGCCGGTAATTGCGTGAATCCTGGCCTACTTGTCTAACAGGGGGTCCCGCAGGGATCGAGGCCTACTCGTCCATAGGGGGCCCCGCAGGTATCTTTACTGCATCCAGTCTTGTTTTTGTGTTACATAAACGATATCGTTAATGAACTAATCTCTAATGTTACAGCAAGCATGTTTGCTGACAACCTTTTGCTCTGCACTAGAGTACGCAATCCCACGGATCAAGAAACCTTAACTCGTCTGTCACCTATGTTTACAACTGGTGTAAAAAATGGTGTATGACATTAAATCCAGATAAAACTGTATCCGCCAGAATAACTAGCAAAAAGTGAACATTCGCCCCTACACATATAAAGTTGGAAACGATCTCACAGCTCTAGTTGATCACGTTAAGCATTTAGAACTTACGATATCAGCAGACCTCACATGGAATCGCTAATAAGTGATAATTTGTGCAGTAGGGCTCGAAAAAAGTTAGGATTTTTGAAGCGAAACCTATGCCGTACCACAAGTCAAGTAAAATTGAATGCTTACAGAAAACTTAAATGGTCCACCTTAAAATACGCCTGCGCAGTGTGGGATCAGTAGCGACAGATTCGGATCGAAAAATGGGGAAGGAATTCAGACAGGCTGCTCACTTCATCCTTTCGAGATACCGCCGAATAAACTCCATTACTAGCATGCTCAAACAGCTCAGTCTCCAGCCTCTGCACACCCGCCGAAAGATATCAACACTAAAGCTTCTTTACATGTTTTCAAACGACTTACTAAATGTGGACACACTCATTTTTTACAACCACGTATTACTAGACCAGTAAGGCGGCTACAGAATAGGGCTAGGCAAGTTCCGCACATGTGAGTATTCATTTTTTGTTAGAACAGTTGAAGGTTGGAATAAGTTTCCCGAAAGTGTGGTAAATTGTGATTCATTAGCCTTATTCGAGAAATGTTTACTTAAAATATATTAGAATCTTATTTCTGTTTATGAGTGTGTAAAATAAGTGTAATTTTCTTGATTAGGTACAATACTTGCTAGTGTAGCCTGGTGTGAAACAGTGCGGTTTTGCATATGGATATTAAATGTATAAGGTGTAAAGAAATGTATATAATATTGCACGATATGTCATGTATGGAAATTGACGTTCCACTTCTGTAAATCGCCCAGAAGGGCGCAGTGTATCAATACTAATTGAAAAATTAAAAAGTAATGCCCTAATATTCTGTGCTTACTGCACTGCTTATATGAAATATCCTCACGCTTAAAATATGCCAACCTTTTTGTTGTCAACAAAAAATTGAAAGATTTAAAAGAATTCGATAGAGGTGCATATTTTCTCCAAACGCAGTAAAAACAAAGAAGAAAACTCGGCTATGCCAGTTTTTTTTTATCTAGTTGTATTCCAATACCTTTTCTTTTTCACAAACGTGCTTGATGACGAAAATAATCCCTGGAGAAGGGGGAAAAGGGGACAAAGGACAAACCCAAATCTCCAAACACAACTAGGTGACTGTTGACCGCCCTAAAAAATCCGCCTGGTCCTGTTATCGAACCAGCGACCTCTCCATTTCCAGTTGAGCGCTCTTGTTCCCCTTCCCCTTGTTCCCCCTTGTTCCTCTTCAAGGATTTTTTTCGTCAATCTTGTACAGCTCGCTTGCACCTATGCGTTTAATTGCATTATGATCACGTGCGTGACATTTATTTCAGGAGCTTTTAGCGTGGAGCGAGTAGGGCGACTCATCGGTCATTCGACCAACACAGGAAACCGGGCCACCAGCGCTTACCCGCTACAATTAACTTCTGGTAGGTGCTGAGGCTCACAGGCAGCGCAGTGAGTAAAAAAAAAAAAGAGAAGTCAAATATCGTGACGTCCCCTTCTGACAAGATGAATTGCACGTGCAACGACCTCAGCCACCTATTATCATGCACTGAATTGAAGGGAAAAAGAAGTAATTGAGCAACACAATACTAAGAATTACCAGTCTAGTGACGCAGAGATTTTTGTAACTTGTGTCTCTATTACCAGCGCGGAACGAGGGTGGGGCAACATAGTTCGAGTAAGCTTTTCACTGCGTGAATTTCAAACCGAAACTAATGTGAAGTATGCAATGCGGTGTTACTTTAGCCCAGTGGTTCTCAACCATGAATGTTTCGCGGACCCCTTGTAGATCGATGGAGATTATGGAGGACACCGTTTGTGGTGAGGGAAAAGGACACGTATAGGGTAATTATGATATGATTGATTAAGTTAATTTAACTAAGGGCCTTGATAAGTAGACGTCTCTTTTTAACAGATACATGAAAAAACTCACCAAAAAACTGGAATGTTTGTTCTCAATTTAAGAAAAGACAGCTTTTATCGTCGGGTTTGACTGATAAGGTTGGGCTTCGCGGACCCCTAGAATGCCTTCGCGGACCCCCATTTGAGAACCACTGCTTTAGCCGATTACTGATTAGGAAGGCAGAGATTGTTGTAACTTGTGTTGTTATTACACGCGCGAACGAGCATGGGGCAACATAGCTTGAGAAAGCTTATCACTGCGTGAACTTCAAACCGAAACTGATCGGGAACATGCCGTGCGGTTTTACTTTATCCGATTACATTCATATCATATTGCTCTTCGAAGCGCTAGATTAAGAGAGATGTCTAGCCTGCCAATTTAAATACACAGAGCACTTCTATACCAATAATACTTGCAAATCCTCTTTGCATTCATCTAATAAACACTGGTACTCATCTTCCTAATCATTGTCAGAAAATTGTAGGGCATATATACGAATCAGGTCGGTGGGGTACTTAGAGTACAGAGTCCCGGGGGTGTTGTGCTGGAGCTCATTGTGCCTTGTACTGCTGACATGTTTGTACTTCTAACAGTGTTTGGTATGTTGGTTGGTGTTCATGCTGTGTGTGTGCTAAAATAAAAAAAAAATATACATTTTTTTAGCGCCATCTAGTGGTTATTACTGCAGTTTTCTAGGTGGCGCAAGCTGCCACCTGATTCAAGAGGCTAAGCGTTGAGCACAGAGCCGTATATGTAGAGAGTTTGGCCATTCAGTGGGAAGTATAGGAGACAAATGAGGAGGCGACATTGGCCGAAAGCGGGCTGGGCGTGTTCCTGGGCGTCTTTACAAATTCGAATGTGGCCAACCAGAAGCCGGGAATAGTTCCCTGGCAGTGGTCGCAACAAACAAACTTTACATCTTTCTGCATGATCATGATCGAACATCACGTGCACCCTATTTTTAACCACAATTGCTTACTACACTTCACTCTTACGCGCTTATCAAAACCATATACGAACAATCCCTTTGTTTCAGACAGTTTCTCGCTACCATCGCTAGGGGGATGCTTTTCGGTTTCTGGTTGGCCAAGAGTGCATGTCAAGCCCACTTTCTGCGTCTGGTGCACGCCCTGGCTCTGCCCGTGCCTCCCATTGACCAAACTCTTTGTATACACGGCTCTGGTCAGCTGTATCCCAAGTTCGTCGTGTGTCATCATTAACACCGTTTTCATTCGTGCCAGCTTCTTCGTTATGCGTACCCTAAAGAAGAATAAACACTTAGGGCTCGTTATCATCTATCCGGCTCTTTTTTTTTTATTATTCTTGTGATCATTGCGAATAAAACTTTTGGCATTCATATTCAATTTGAAATTAGACTTTTTGGCCACTATTCGGCGTTATTCGATTCGAATCATATTTGAGTTAAAATTTCACTATTCGCACAAATCTACTTATTTTGGTACGAGTTTTTCTTCAATGTTTATTCTTATAACTATTGCTCTAATATGTACTAAATGTGGTATCTGGCTGCTTATTGAGTTCTATACTTCACACTCTACTTAGGCGTTTTTAAGTTGTGGTTAAACATTCAAGTGCGTCGCGATCGGGGACAGGCGAGCGCGGTGAACGGCAGGTGTTTTGCACCGCGATTTTACACGCGCGGTTCGTCGCTTGGCAGCGCGATGCCGCTCGGTTCTTGCTCACATGTGTTCTTGCTCAAATGTGTTCCGCTGCCGTGGCTGAATGCTGCGCCCCCACGTGACAGCGTCTGCGATGGTTGCTATGGTTACGTCACTCAGCGACGCGACACGGCTTTCGCTTACATGTGTTTCCGGCTATACCCTAATTTCTATCGACGAATAAAGAATAAATCTTGGTAAAGACGTCATAAATCTCGACCCCCGAAGGCAGACTGTAGCGGTGGTTTTGGTGACGTAAGTTTCGAATGAAAGCGCCATTTGTCCTCCGCAACAAGTTGCAAGTTGCTGGAATTTTTCTCCTGAATCATTCTGACTAGGACATCGCATACGCCACCACAACAACCAGAAACACAAAAGTAGCAAATTATATTTGTTTTCTAGAAAAATTATTTAAAAAATTGTTCAAGAAAGTTTAACGATAATATTTCTTTGAAGCGGAGATTCCTCTGCTTCAAATATGGATTGGTTTCTCCGAGTCGAAATCCTTCGCGACATACTTCAATTATTATTATCTATCTATTTTATCCTTTAAAAAGGGGGAGGAGGGGGAATTGCACGCGACTCAGTTTTGAAAAGAATCTCGTCCGAGGCAAATACAAAAGAACATAACAAACACGCAAATAAAAACAAATTTAGCACGATGAAGTTGGCAAAGCAGACAGCCCTTTGATTTTATAACTACTACCCGGCGTCGGCACCATTGATTACTCGCGTTTTTGAATGAAATAGCGACACACAGGCACTTGTATTAGGCCCGTGGAGTTGCCGCTTCCTGAAGAGACAGTGTGATATTTTCGTACGCGATCAATACTTCTCTTTCTGAGAGAGCCCGGAGAAAGAGAAGAGAAATTCGCAAACGAGAACCAATTCGGAACAAATACGTCGAAGCTGAAAGCACTCTTTCCTTTTTGCCATCAAATTCCGCCGGAATGTTTCATTTCTTTTAATCCTCCGCTTTTTTTTTTTTTCAGTTTAATTCACCGCTTCCCTATTTTTACTGCGATCCGCTTCTTTCTGTTTTGAGTTCCCTGGTATGTTTTTAGAAGTCGTAATGACCAGGACAACGTACATACCCTACGTCCAAATTAATTAATTAATTAATTACGGGGAGCTTTCGGGGTTTTTTTAACTAAAATTTGGAAGCTGGGAAATAATGATCAAGAAGATAAAGCGTTCAATTAATAGACTTTCTCTCGCCTCACTAATTAAGGAAGTATTTCCGATCTCCTTATAGATTTAAGGGAAGCGAGTTTAATTCTTAGCGTTGAATGGCCAGATGCGGCAGACAGGGAGCATGGCATGCCAAGGGCGTTAAGAAAGCCGTAAAAATAAATGAAACTTTCTTAATGAGCGCAGCCGAAAAGAGAGCTATCGTCGTTATTGATGAAAGTAGATCTCCACTGAACGTTTCCGAAGTACTGGATTCTGTAGCTTTGGCTCAGTGTTGTACGGAATGGCCTTCCAAGGAACGGCGTTCCGGGAACACGCTCTTTCTAGGAGGAACGGAGGCCATTTTGCCACTTAGCGTCAGAGGAACGGGATCAGGAACGCGCTACGTTTTCGGAAGAACGGCAGAAGGAACGGCGCTTTTTTTTTGTATGTGTGTGTGTTTGTTTAGCAATTTTATTAGAATCTAATAGGTAGTTAGGCTTTTTATCGACAAATATTTTAACCTCCGACTTCAATTGATGGTGTCCCAGCGATAGAAAACATAGAACTGGACGAAATAGGATAGTGGCGACTGGACGCGTAGTCCCAGGTGGATATTTTGACTAGCTTGCGTTACTATATATACGAATTATCCATCGCTGCACTTTATTAAAACACGAAAATGTAACGTTAATGTACGAACCCGTTCAAAACATGGAAATGTAACGGAAACACGTTCCTCTTGAACCACTCGAAATTTTAACGCGGAATCGTTCTAAGATTGAGAAGTTGAGAAGGAACATGGAACGACCTTTCGTTCCTGTTTTGAAGGAACGCATGCAACACTTCGTCTGCTTTACAGACAGCTGGAAGCCAACTTAAAATAATAGAAAACGTTTCCACAAAAAAAAAAAAAATCTCACAAGGCCTTTTGACCAACCACATATTGAAATGCACGTCGCGGGGAATTCTGGCCAGGCCGTTTCGATGTACGCTCCAGCCGAGTTATTCTTGAAGCGGCGCTCTACGGCTCTTACCTTCGTGAGTGCAGAACACAAAGAGAATGAATACTTAACAAAACCGAAACGTAAATTGTTTCGTTATCATTTTATGTACCTCCTTTACGTTTTCTACTTTGTTTCACCATAAAGCCTGGTTCAGACAGTTGCGTTTGACTGCGTTTGACTGCGTTGCGGCAGCGAGAAACCAGGACATCCCTGCTGCTTATATCGCGTGCCAAGATGATTGCTTGAATTGGATTCCACGCTTCATACGAAGCACAGATGTGCCGGTGACTTGCTTTCGGTTCTCGACGCAACGCAGGCAAACGCACTCAAACGCAAGTGTCTGAACCGGCCTTAAGTCCAGGCGCAACCGACGCTACGAGTTGATGGGACCAATAAGAAAGTCTCAAAATTAGATAGATTAGCGGGTGCGATAAAACTTCCTCCCGTCTCGATTACGTCGGTTACCACAAAGGGCTATCCGCAACCAAAGAGCACAGCGTAACCGTAACTACATACGCCCCGCTTCCGGAGCGGCGCAAAGCCCCGACCATTTGAGGCGTTTTTCACGCATTTTAGCCGCGTCGGCGTCTCTCCGTGTCGGAGCGCATCGCTCGAGGTCACACACAAGTAACACAACAATGCGACGCGTTCGAGGTGCCCGTGTGTGCCTCGGCCGGATTTGGGCGGCGTGACGGAAGTGGCTGGCCAGACGGCACCTGTCTCCCCGCGCTCCGGGCAGATGCGTGAAGACGCGTGCAGCAAGGTGTACGACAGTCTCGGTATTGACAAGTAATCGTCTTTAATGTAAAATCAAAGGGAAAGATTTCTAAGGTCTCAATGAACTTCTTTGTGCAGCACTAATACACAGTAGGCAGGTGGTTGTCGCCGGTTGCCCGATGATTTAGGCGTAGTCAGTCTGGCGACACTGCGCAGCGCCGGACCGACGAGGGTCGGGGCGCGTCTCTCCTCGCCAATTGACGCTGACGAGGAGAGACGCGGACGCTGACGAAACGCGTAAAAAGGCGTCCATGCGGTTGGGCCTTAATGCAAAAGGACTACCGCTCTTGCGGGAGACTGGACGGGCGCGATATGAAGCAGCGGTTCACCGCGCATGCGCCGTCCAGCGTCACCCAGGTCTCTCGGAAGTGCGCTGTATCATCGGTTGTCATGTGGTCTGCTTGTACACGGCCACCTTGTAACAGCGCTTACCTTACAAAAGCGGTGGATTTGGCACGTTTTCAACGCCAAATCCACCCCGCACTCTAAAAAATGCCTGTGCGTCTATACTTACTCGCAAAATACTCAAAGAGCCAATCTCTGCGATCTACGAAATCAGCTCAGCGAGTGATGAGGTGGAACATCCGTTTAGACCTAAAAATCGAGCCTGCGCTGTGGCACTGCGCAATGCAAATTGTCATGCTTACATTGCGTAATGCCACAGCGCGGACTTAATGATGAGGTCTAAACAGATGTTCCGCCTCATTATTTGCTGAGCTGGTTTCGTAGATCGCAGAGATTGTTTCTATGAGAGTTCTGCGGGCAAGTAGACGCGCATGAAGTTTATCGAGTGCGAGCGGTATGGAAACCCACCGTAAGAACGTATGCGCATAGCGTTGTCGACGCTGTCGAGCTTCCGTGCTGCATCGAGGGAGAGGACTGCCGCCGACTCATCGAGGCAACGGATTTGTCACAAGACAGCGAAGACGGCTGTCTGCGCAGACTAAATGGGTTTTCACGACGATAGGGCTGTCGCCCCTCCCAATTCACAATGGAGAACCCCAAGGCCGTTCCCGTACAGCCGTTCCAACAACGCAAAATCTGTCGGCGCCAAGGCAATTGGATTATCGCGGAGTAAGATGCATTCCGTCGTAAAGTGTCCGCGGAACCCATGGAAGCTTCTAATCAAGGCATACTTACTCACACACTCAAATCCTGAATAAATTTGCACGTTTTTCGATCATTTAATAAACCCGGTACGCACATGAGTGTGCCATGTCTGCAACGCGTCCAAAATAATCTAAAGCTCCCCTTAACCAAGCATAACTGATCATAACGCGGGAAAAATGCACGCACGACGCATTATGCGCCCGCCAGATTTATTAGAACTACCAAGAAACATTTAATTGTTTCGTTTGGACAGCACGGCGGGCCTGGGAATAGAGAGACAACTCCCTCTTATTTTGGCAAAACGCTGCGTCTCGATTCAGAGCAGCGGACCAAGTTTGTCAGCGCTGCGAGACGTTCTTCTCAACTTCCGTCGCCTTCGAATCACCGGAAGTGACGTGTACAAGGCGTTCTTCCGGCGCCTCACTTCCGTCCGTGAAAAGAAGAGATCAGCGAAACCAAGCGAAGCCGGAAGTCCACGAATGCGCGTCCAGTGCAACAATGGCGCCCTCCTGATTTACGAGCGCGATGGCCCCATTAAAAACCGACAGCGCCATCATTAGTGATGCTGGCTCTTTCGCTTTTGTCGGCGACAGGCTTAAAGCATGCAGCGTCGAATGCTTGCAGCGCGAAGACGGCTGCCCGTTTTGCACACACACAGAGCGTGTTTTGTGCTGGCGTAAGCGCCCTCCGGACATCTCGAATCATTAGTGCGGTGGCTGGGCGGGCCTTTACCCGAGGATGACCAATGAGCGTCGTGCAATACAGACAACTGCACGAATAGACACTGTTGAAGATAATACGCAATATGTCACACATACGTGACTTCTTTTAAATGCGGTGATATATTGTGTTCCCAGCTGCTTGTTTGTGCGTAACCGCAGCCAGATCTTCGGATTGCCTTTCCTGTCTTTCGAAACATATATATCCATGCTGGTCGTTTAGACGGAGTTCGAGATTAATTAGCGACAGTTTTATTGGAAACAGTTTTATCGACATAATTTACCACCCTGACGAATGGGCCGGGAAGCGAGGATCACCAACTTTAGCCTTTCTCTTCATTCTTCCCTGTTGCAATTTCTAATTATCCTTTCTATGTGTGTATGTGCGTGCGTGTGCACGTGTGCATGCGTGCGTACGTGTGCGTGTGTGCGTTTGTGCGTTCGTTCGTGTGTGTTTGTTTGTTTGTTTGTGTGCTTCCGAACGTCCCCAATCGCTTGGTGGTCTGGTTCGGACTGGCCTTACGTTTATTGTGACCGAGCTCCATGCTGTGGGCTCGCGCTGCACAAAAATGGGCTTTGCCGCTTGCTCCTACGGGGTAGCATGGATCTTGAAGAGAGGAAAGGAAAGGAAACTGATAAATACAATGCTGGCGACTGGAAGCAATATAACCGCTAGGTGATTGAAGGGCAGTTGGTGTCAACGCAATGGCGGCATGGCAGGTCATGTCGCCTGTGACACATGTTACCTGCTAGATGATGCATTGATTTTCTCTGGTGCAGACATTTGATTGATAGACGTGTAATCAGGCGTTGAATTGTTAAACGCGGTCTTTATGCGGTTCATGGCGATAGTTTCTGGAAGCCCGTGCAATTCAAGAGTGATAGTCTTCTAGGTTCGGCTTTATATTTAAACGGGCCGTCGTATAGTGAAATGAGGTCCTGCTTCTTGATGGCTTTGCGGACGACTGGGGGCGACTGGAAAACTAGGTTTACAAATACGTTGCGAGAACTGGGCAACCGAGGATGTGTATGTTGGAGCTCTCGGTTAAACCATCGCAAGTAGTCCAAATAGAGTGGTTGTGGAACCTTAGATGCGTTGAAAAATTCTCCAGGCAGCCGGAGCGATGATCCATGCACCGATTCCGCTGATGTGCATTTTAGGTCTTGTTTGAAAGCTGATCTAATGCTAAGGAAAACGAACGGCAGATGAACGGCCCACTGAAGTCTTCCGTCTCGTGCCGTGATCGTTGCTTTGAGCTGCCGGTGCAACCTCCCTACCATTCTGTTTGCTGACGGGTGGTAAGAGGTTGTGGGCACATGGGGAGTTTAAAAAGAAGATATGCTAATGCAGCAAACAGTGAACATTCTAATTGGCGTCCCCGATCTGTAGTGGCAGTGTAGCGAGCTACCCAAACTTCAAGAGAGGTCCTGGCAATGGCCTTGGCAGTGATGTTGGGAAGGGGAGTGACCTCTGGCCACTTGGTGTAGAGGTCAACGAAGTCAGGATATAGGTAAAACCCGGGCATGGTGGGCGTGGTTGAAGCGTGTAGCGGGGACGCTACACATGTGTTTTAAAGGGCTCAGTTACTTTTGTTTGAATATGTTCCAGTCCTCGTTTACATAACATTGAGAAAAACTGCGTAGAAAATTGTCTAGAACAAAATTTAGCTCATTATTAATTGCGTTAAACTCAACGTAGCTATAATCACAAATTGTTTTAAAAGTATTAACAGAAGCTGATAAACACACTGTTAATACCTACATGCAGCAGGGAATTGTCGCTGAATCTATGCAAGATCAATCAAGATGACACTAAATATGTTCATGTTGTCAATACAAAATATAAAGTGTTTGCTGAGGTAGAAATAATTTTGCAGGTTGCTTAACTAATCAAGAAAAAATAAATTCCAAGCAGAAATTATAAACCCATTGCACTCAGATGATAAGGGTTGAACAGTTGGAGGCGCACTAGACCACACAATGCTAGGAAAATTAAAACCACTCACGAGAACGATTGACGACGTGAAGAAAAATATAACTATGAAGTAAACTGAATCATACAAACGTTTAGAAAAGTATATCACTGGGTGGAGGATAGCAAACACCCAAAAGCAACTGTTTGTAGTTAATGGATTCGCTTACCCAAAGCATGTCTAGGTGAGTCACAACATCAACGACGATTGAGGCAGTGTCGTCAGTAAGAGCTTCTATGCCACTTCTTTTCAACTCCTGTTTGTACCCTAGCCTTGTCAATGTGTTCAGAGCCGTAATTACTCACATGAAACAATCGTTCAAATTTGACAAAATAAAAAGAAATATTTTTATTTCAATTTTAATGCGACAGGAGACACGTTTTGCCTTAGCAATGGTTCGCTAATTCTCCGAGCAAACTGCTAATTTATCTGGGGGAGTGTTACTGCGATTCGGTTGTTCGATATGAGTCACGCAGTCAGTTATGCAGACGCATACCGCTGTTACTGCTGCCTTTATAGAATACGGAAGAAGCGGGAAGTTATCTCGGAAACACTTTTCTTTGTATTCCTGTCGGCACATACTTTTGAAAACAAAATCCACATTTTTTATCCCACTGGCTAACAAAGTATCGTACCATAAGAATTCTCGAAAGTCAACTCCTGAACCCGAGCTCCGTCGCGCACAACGTACATGCAAGAAACCGCACCGTCAAGCGAAAGTTTAAAAGCGAACTCTCTAAAATCGCAAAAAAAGACAAATACGTACCACAATCGAATGGAAGGATGAAAAAAGCCGTGGACCCTACTCGCAGCTGTCGCACTCAATAAAGCCCTTCTATCGAAAAGATCAGATCAGCTCCCCCCCCCCCCCCCTTTTCCCTAAGAAAAAGAGAAAATCGAGAAAGTATGGAAAGGTAAATGAAATAAAAATTAAAACAACTTGAAGAGGGTGGGAGTGTCGGCGGCGGAGAAGTCAGGGACTCCCAAACGTGGCCATTATCGGCAAAGCGGTGGGCGATCAACCGAAGCGCCGTCACTCTTCAAAGAAAGCCCCGGTTAACGTACACCCGCCCTCCACTTTTCTACGCGCCAGCACCTAGGACATCACAAAGTTTGTTCAGATGCCATTTACACGTTTTTTTTTATGTTGAGGTTACGAACTCTTACATCATTGATGGTAGGTGCGACGGCCCACTTGACGACATTCTATTTCCACCATCGACGTTTATAATATATACTAAAACTACTCCCGGTATCCGTGTACCCGTAGCATTCCGCGGGTCATTGCAACAACGTTAAGTTTTCTATGGTGCAGGGAGCGAGCTCCTACTAAAAGTGCAACCGGACAAAAAGTTGTGGCTGGTTTCCCCGAAGCCAATTTTTGTCGAGGTCGCCACCGTGCAGCACAGCAGCGAATAAAGTGCCTATGTTGATACCACGAGTTTGGTTACAGTGAAAGTTGTGATATGTTCGATCACACCAGATTGCATGCGCTTCAAAATACATTAAAAAGAAAAAGAAGATTGGGAGGAAAAATGGCTGAAAAAGCCCGTGTGTATGACGCCACAGTACCACTGTGAAGATATTGAACCTATTTCAATAACTCTATACTTTTTGTCACCGCAAGAAAAAATACGAGCGAATTTACGCTACCGCGTAACGTGTGTCACAGCGACAGAAGCTTGGCGCTTGCGTAATTCGCTATCGCTCTAGCACCATTCTTCTTTCCGTTCCACCTCCTGAGCACAATTTTTGAGAATGTTCATGCCATGTTCGCTTCCGCGCTCTTGATTTCGCTCCCGTGCCTCAGCCTTTCCTCGTCGAGGACGAGTCTCCTCAGCTCGCCGTGACTAAAATTTGCGTTCTTCGAACCCGCTACGGAATTTCCGAGGTCTAGCCACACGGCGTGCACGTGCTTCTGATCGGATCGTCGTACGCATGCGTCGAGGCAAGGGAGTCTCCGTCAGTAAAGCTACTAGATCAAAGATAGTGGAATATGTGCAAAACCGAGGCGCCGCTAGCGGTTCAGGTGCATTCTGGGAAGTATTTGTCTACGAAGATATTAATATCGGTTTCCTCCATCAGACCGCGGCCAGCCGCAAGCGTACACCGCGGACCTGCACCATGTCCCTCAATTACGACTCTAAGATTGAATATCTTGCAGGTCGTGTTTCGTTTTGTTTTTTTATATTTCATTGATTAGCGTTCTTCGGGTGAGCGAGTGTGGTGGCGAGAAAATGCAATGCGACCAGTAAATATCCAATTTTTCTAGAAAGGGTCACGTCTCGAGCATTGAGAGCTGCAGACCTATAGTCACCGGAAAGCGCATATGCCCGAAGAACGCGAAAAATCCCACTTCTCAATCAATTTCCGTCATTTGTTCGCTAACTTAATCTTTCTTTGCGACTTAAGCCAATTAAAAATGACGCGAGTTAGAGAATGATTGGTAAGAAGTACGCCTTTCGTAGAGTACGTTTCAAATAACTCCCGCTAATTCTATTAAATTAATTCCGCAGAGTCAACTCAGCTGCCGCAGAGTTGCAGGCTTATATTCGCGGTTCTGTTTGACATGGCAGAACTAACGTATATATCGATCGGTATTTTCAATACCAGGGAGCTTTGAAAGGAGCCATGAGACTCTACGAAGCACGAGATGATATTCAATGTGGAAGTCAAGAGCAAGACGCACAAAAGCTTTGGACGGAAAAACACTTCGCTGCGAAAAAGAACCGTCATCATCTCGGCGAAAGGGACCCCTTATATTGCTTCTAGAAACGGTTCGGCATTTTACAAACGACGCTAATTTGTTGCGCTACGCACGAATAATCGCTCGATTATGCTCTGGACAACGTTCCCATATGGCGCGATGTTCGGTGTCCTACGTTCATTAGACTGCTACCTCGCTCTCGCATGAAGAGAAGGAGCCTCGGTGGTGTATGAAGCATACGTTTCCAACCTACGATCAAATATTATATATAAAACATCAAATCGTAACGTAATTATATTGTACTTCAAAATGGGAAAAAAAAAGCGGTCGCCAAATAATTTCTATAATTTCTCTAGTCACAAATTGGTGATAACAAAAAGAAAAAAAAAGGTTAAAGGTTAGGCTGTTATGTCTTCCACCGTCGCCATCCCTTTTCCTATTTCGTTTGCCTTTGCGCTAAAAAAAAAAGAAAGAAAGCAACCTTTTCAAGAGACTGTTTCAATTAAATGAATACTTATAGCAGTGATTTCAACGTGTTGTCTTAGTTTTCTCGGGCCAACAACGCCTAGAATAATCAAAGCGTGTGCAATAGAAATTTTACGTCATCAGACCGAGATCCAGCGAAGACAAACCTTGGGCAAGAGTGTGAGGTCAACCTTCTGCAGGGTCGAAGGACGCGCGGCATAAATCTCGGGTCCAATCTCTGAGCTGGCGCTATCCGACTATGATCACGTTTGATGGAGGAAGTGGAGGATGTTCGCAGGCCTCCATTATTCTTGGTGATGTTGCCTGGGCGCGCAAACGACTTCTAAACTTACAATCGGTTCGCTTGTTTTCCTACTTGTTTTTTTTTTCTTTTTTATACAGACATTTCTTATGTGAATAGGTAAAATTGTAGAGGACTGTATTTATAACGCGAAGTATTGACATCCGTGAACAGTACACTCTTTCCTAACACCAAGAAAACGTGATCAAAAATTTTTAATACAAAAAAAATTAAAAAAATTAGCAGAGGTATTGAGTCTTTATCATAAATCGCGGCAAAAGTAGCACAGTTATAGCGTTTACACGCCTTGTGTTGACGTAACATTAGCAGCCACTGCGTGGCCTTTCCGCTAAGCCTGTAGTATTCTCGGCGAGAAGTTTGCGCGGTGGAATTGTTTTACAATCCAGGGTAAGGATACTTCAGCTTCCTCTGCTGGTGCAAGCACGTGCTAGGCCAAGCGTCTACGCATTGTAAAAATTAAGAGATAACCGCGTGGGTATTACGTGCACTGCCCATAGCAAGAAAAACAGAAGCACCCCGAGCGAGCTTTTCACCGCGAACACCTTCTTCGAGATAAATTCCGAACTACAGATTTCGTATTTCTTGGAAGCAATAAGTAGGAATTGCCCCTCATGATGGAATGATGTCACGTGCAAGCCACGTACACAATTGGCGAGGAGATCGAACCATATAGGGCGCGGTTTGTCCGGTTTGTTTTCCGCAGAGCTGGGTGTTTTCCCATTACGTCTGGAGTGGGTTCAGGGGCGGATTTAGAGGGGGGGTCCGGATGTCCTGACCCCCCTCTTGATTTCTGCATGTGTAAAATTTAGGGCGTGAAACGAGGGAGAGGGAGAGGGGGTTCCTAAACATATGGTACGCTGACCAACACCTGACCCCCCCCCCCTCAGGAAATTCCTGCATCCGCCCCTGAGTGGGTTGCTTACGTCAACTCCCTCGATCAAGAGCGGAGCGCAGATTGGTTCTGCGTCAGTATTCGGTAGGGACTCGTGTTCAATCGGTGATTCATTGCGTGAATACGAACCCCAGCCGGACGCGGACGCAGCATTCGGCTACATCAGTCAATCGGTGCGTCAGAAAGACAAAAATACGATTGATGTTGCCGTGGTCCTCACATATTTAGTTCTCATTTTAGCCGCTAGGTGCACGACAATTGGATCTCCTCTCTCAGAGTGCCTAGATTCTAGAGGGGGTCCATCTGAAGTCATGGGGAGCGTTTTCAATTTAATGGCCGACTCCTCCTCCAAAGATTGGTCGAAAGTGCGCATGGGCTGCGTTTTCGCGTGGCAAAGAGGAAAGCAAGCGGAAAGGCGAAGAGGTTCGCAGACGACCAACGCGTTCGTCACCTCTTCGCAGCTCGTATTGCAAACGCGCCCCATAAACCACGTGACCCGACCGTGTAGTTGGACACTCTCTGTAAAACAGGCTCTCCACCCCTCACCCGGTACTCAGTGACAAGGTGACAATGGCAGGGAGGAGGTTCAGTTGTGCCGCCTCCAGCGCGAGCTTCCTAAGCTTCGGCAACGCGTCAGCGTCTCATGCATCTCGAGCGCGCGAGCGCAGTCAAAGCACGGCGGAAGGCACGAAGCACGTACTGGAGGCTGGGCGTTCAAAATATGCGCCGTGCCGTTCTCATTCTGTCAATGTCTATGTCAAAGATAATATTATAAGTGTGTAAGCGAGCTAGTGAATATAAACCAGGTTGAAGTAACCCGAGACTGGATAGAAGAGTAGCACCGAAACATAGAAGAGACAGAAAATACACAGCACGACGTCGTCCTGTTCTTTTTTTTTTTTCTCCCCATTTTACGTTTTAAAGCCATAGCTTTACGTGTGACACTTTGGGGAGATTTCGAGCTCTTCCGTTGTCGTCGCCGCTACGGAAAAACCCTTCTCTCCGCTCTTGGCGCGAGGCCAGGGAAGTCGGGTTTTCCCGTCGGCCCGGCAGCACCCCGGAATCCCGCCAATAACGACGCAATGAAAGGAGAGTCATCCGTGTCGTCTGCTTCAAAGACTTGTTTTCAAACATTACTCGCGTTATGCGAAATCCCACTTTGGCAGTATGCAGCAGTCATTACGCGTAATTTTGGGTGGTTTGAGAAACTTTCATCGCGCTTACCCACTTACTTCACGGATCACCGAGCACTGGTGGCGGCCGTCAGTGGCATCCATGACGCCAAACACGACGACTACGAGAATTAACCACGTAACACCTCCGTCCTCAGGTACGCGACGGCACCATTCCACCCGCATGGCACGACCGTGCTACAGCTATCCTTTCGCTTCTTCGCATATTGTGGGCGAAAAAGACGGCTTTTATGTTCCTCTTTCACCCCAGTCTCAGGTTAATTCAAGATGACTACATCAAAGCAGTCAAAATGTGCTTGGTACGTGATATTTCTGAGCATAACACCTGGCAAGCCAATTTCAAAAATAAATGCACCAAAAAAAAAAAACGCCACATTTTAAAACGAGGCAGCAAATTTGGTATCTTCGCGCTTCTAGAACCGTGTTTTTTATTTTCTTATTT
Organism: Ixodes persulcatus; assembly: GCA_013358835.2. NCBI lineage: Eukaryota > Metazoa > Arthropoda > Arachnida > Ixodida > Ixodidae > Ixodes > Ixodes persulcatus. The sequence continues at coordinate 435,513 of JABSTQ010009368.1, read as the reverse complement.
CATTATTTTGTGTCGTCTGACACAAAAAGATAGTCATTTCACGGGGATCATGATACGTTGGCAAAAATAAACGATGCGCTTGCATCTTCAGAGAACTCTATCTCGTTTCTCAACTGCATAAAGTAAAACCCACATAAGCCACCCATGGTTTCGTCCAGCGTGGTCCCATGGAAAGCCGTTGGCGCTTTGAAAAGACCGCATAAATCGGTTTCTTGGCGTATCTCGCATCAATTTACTACAGAGATGACCGTAAAAAAAATTTAAGCATTCATGATTAAAAAAAAAAAAAAAAGATTCTTAAGTGAAATGCAATGATATCAAAACGCTTTCTCCCGCTACAAACTACACCTGTCTGATTAACCTAAATATGAAGGTAGCGGTACACAATGAGCTTCCGCATTCCCGAAATAATCATACAAATAATTTGTTCATGTATTAATTGCGTTTTTTCTAGTGCTGATACGACATGGATGACAGCAAACACTGAAAAGGCGCACGCCGTTTTTTAGTCGCGAAAATCGCCCGCATTCCGAGAGGCTCTAGGAGAAGCAGAGCCTTTGCAAGAAACCTGTTTGCGAAGAGAATGCACCCATCTTCGGTCTTACCTTGCGCAAATTAGACCTGTGCCATTTGCATACAGACGACGTAAATAAGAAAGAGTAAAACGTTTTTCGTTATTTTTTGGTGAATTAAGGTAATTCTTCAAATTGTTTATAGCCATAATGCACAACCGGTTGCAGGACACGCTAAAGTATCAATTTGCTCAGTCTCTTTAGAAGGCCGACGCAGTCTAAAAAACGCCCGTGCGTCTACTTTCCCGCACAACACCCTGAGAGCCAATCACCGCAACTTACAGAGGCAGCACAGTAAAAGCGATGCACAAGCGTATGTTTAAACCAAAAAACGCAGTCCGAGTTGTGAAATCAAGCAATGCAAGCGTGACGTTTTGCATTGCCTACTGTCACAACTCAGATAGCGTTTTCTGGTCTAAACATATGTTTCGGCATCGTCATTCGCTGATCTGCCCCCGTAAGTTGCGGTGATTGGCTCTCCGAGTGTTGAACTGGAAAGTACACGCGCGGACTTTTTTTTAGAGCGCGGGGTTTCCACGCTTGAAAGTCTTGAAACTAGCTAACTGAAAAAAAAAGAAAAAAAAAATGTAGCTGCGTCGGTTTCCGAAAGTGTGGAGGAGAGGAAAAGACGACAGCTTGCGGGGGAAGTCAAAACGCAGAGTTCTGGTTCGAATGATTCATCGGTAGCTGTTGCGCCTCGTCCTATCGGCAGCCCAGAACGCCGTTGCTCTCAGCTTGACCGAAATCGAACCCCTGGATCGCTAAACTCGTCAAACACAAAGTTGGGCACGAAGTTCGCAGAGCGTGCTGATTGGACTCTCGCGACGTTGGCGTCACGCGGGACGAGATGTCAATCATCCAAGCTTTCTCGGTGCTCAAATTCCAGCGAGAATGTTAGGCACAAAGTTGTAGCGAGCTTCATCGGAGCGCGCGCGAGCAACACCGTGGGGCCACCCGATTGAACGGCTGCACTGATGACGTCGCGCCCACGTGTCCCTACATCCCTACGCCGCGATAGAGTCAATGAAACGTAGATTGTACCTAGGCGGGCGGTAAATACTCTGAACTTTGTCGTTGCAAGATCGTCATTTGTGGAAGTTATTGCTGACGACAAAGTGACGTTTCACAACTTTGGGAAGGAGTTATTTGAGGCCAAAATCTTCGCTTCGGAATCGAGGCGAAGATTGAACTTTGTGATATTGTGAAGCCGTGCGCAGTGTATGCGGTTTTAGAGCTCATCTTTCGCCACTGTCAAAAACGTCACCGGTGTCACCCACAGGCGTTATGTATAGAGACGTCGGTAATGACTGAGAGGTGAGGGGGAATGGCGAGAAAAAGCTGTGGAAAGGGGAAAAGAAAGGTATAACCAACACAAACACACACTCACAAAGGGGTCAGGAAGGGCCGTAGAAATTGTTCGGGAGAGAGAGAGGGGGGTGGGGTGATAGTAGTGAAGAAGGGGGATATCCCTTCCCCCGACGTTTTAGAGCGCAACTCTTATGCACCCGTTTCGAGCTTAAGCAGCGTCGCCGTCGGCGTAACCGCGCGCGCGTTGCATTATGGGACGTTTTTTCACTAAATTTAGCGGGGAAATTGACGTCACGTGACCTTAACACCAATTAGGTTTCCCCGCTAAATGAGAGGGGAGCAGGATAGGAGAAGGGGGGGCGGGGCGGAGGGGCATACCCTCCCCTCCGTACCCTCCCCTCCTCCTCCTCAAGAGCTGCACTTTAATTCGACATTACAGAGAACTGTAAACATCTGTCTTTTTTTATTATAACTCTCTGAAATTCAATAGTCCGGGGCTTGGGCGATATCCCCCTCCCCTTATGCCCTTTGCGCCCCCTTTTTCGATGCCACTTGAGGGGGGGGGGGTGAATCGCCCCCCTCCCCGTTCTTCTGTTTCGACAACCCTGCTTAGAGGCGTTCCAACTGAGCGATGACGAGGAACAGCACAGCGTGCAATTTTCGAAGTTATGGTTCTAGAAATTCTGGAATTAAAGCGGGGCGCGTTCGATGAACTTACGAGCGGCCATGACAGGCTTCCAATCGAGAGGCTCGTGCCAGGGCTCGTTGTGTGCAAGCTCGTTCAGTGACGTGCTTTTATAGTTCATAACTATGACGTCAGGATCAGGATGATCAGTTGTGAACTACAAATTTGATGGTGCGTGTTCGAGTCAACAGTGAAAAGTTTGGTTGTGTACAATGAAAGCTCGGTGCCCTCGCGTTCTCGAAACATCACCGTCAATATTGACAAACTGACATTACTCTTATTTCAGTTGATGAAGGCAGAATTAATCCCCGTTTGGCTAATCTTTGAACGTCTATCATAACATGATTTTATCCCCCGCTGATGGGGGACAACTGCCCGGAAGCGAAATCCATCGAAAGGTGGACAATGCTACTCGGCTGGTTGTGATCTAGCCACGTCGGGCTACACTCTGATTCAAAGGGCCGAGATAAATAAAAGGGACGACAGGGACGTTTTTTTAGTAAATTTTGCTTTATCGGCGGAAATAAGAACGATATAAGACTATCAACTTTGACGGTGTTGATTTTAGAATGCAATTACCCAAGCCCCCGCTGTGCCTTTTAGAGACCATTAAGGTCGCCGCTGATAATCTTCATCGTGACATTATACGTATACAAACCAGGTTGGTCTCCGCGTGCTTTCTCATGCTGCTCTATAGCTCGGCGCCTAGGGAGTAGTAGGGATTTTTCGCCCCTTCAATGAAAAGATATACGGATCTGCGGGTTTGTGAGAAAAGAAAACTTCGCTGCAATCTTTCGGCTCCTCCCCCCGCTATGTCATAACACGAAGAAAGTTGTGTCTGACGAGTTTAGCGACCCTGGAAAGATCTGTGGACATAAATACAATGAATGATTTTCTCGTCAATTTCCGCCAATGAGACATTTTTTAGCCTTTCGCTATAGTTCACAATCGGGCAAAAGTTTGGTGAGAACGTCTCAGCAACAAAAAAAAAATAACGAGGGACGCATCTCTGCCTCCGATGGGCTTGTTTTTAGAACTCCTTTATTCACCGGTGGATGTCAGCTTATGTACGGAAGCAGAACAGCATGAGATTTGCAAACAAAGCGCGGGTTGTCAGTGGCTTCCAACGTGAAATAGCCGACGATCACTATTTCAAACTGCGTCCGATCTCATTTCGCCGCGGCGCTCGGTTCGTAGCAGTATGGTGCCGCGTCTTCGACTGGTGTGCTCACCGCCTCCAAGAAAATGGTCCCTCTCCTTCGGCCTGATGGCATCATAGAAGTGTCGTGCTGTCGCCTACCGCGATCCTGGCGGTGTCAGAGCAGCGGTGGTTTTATGTGACAGACGCCTGTCCTGCTGCAGGTCGCTCTCCAATGTGGCAGTCCACGGAAGCTTCGGCAGCCAGAAGTTGGGACGCTGCAACGACAGCGACACTCTCGTCGCTCGTGCTTTTCGCCAGAATTTCTACGACCAACCGCCGGGATCGCGCCATCCGACAGCAGGACACCCCATATTCCGTGGCGCCATTTGTTGTCCCTTCGGGACCGCTTTCGATGCATGGACGGAATACGACGCTAAATCCACCAGTCGGAGACGCATTCCGGGCACCAGCAGACGATAAACATTTTTTTCCGGTCTGTTAGAAAACGACGCACGGTGTTTTCTTGTTTTATTTCGTAGCAGACGATCCGTGTTTTTCGCTCCTCTTTGAACATTACCCGTCTATGAAGGCTACCTTCGCTCGCTCCGAGATAGGAAAATGAGACCCGGATCTCGCTCCCTCAGTGACAAAAATTGGACCCCATGGGAAGGCGCTCAATTCATTTCGCCACAGAAATATTTGTCCATGCTATCCCAAATCATTTAAGAACGAGCATCAAAAGTCTGAATTGAATGTATTTACTTGAAGAACGAATGGAAATCTCTTAGACAGTTATACTAGTCCACCAATTTGTTTAAATTGTAGACTCATGTTATATAGGGTGACTATAATATAGTGAATCTTAAGTTGTAAAACAAACCACAAATATTGGCGCCTGCAGAAGAAAGCTGGAACTTTCACCAATTGTATACGTTAAAATTGCCCTGAGGTGTCTGAGATTGCCTGAATATGGCGATAACTCACTCTATCGGCTCTAGCATCCTAGAAATCCTTATAGCATGACGATACGCGACCGATTTCTCTATTAAAAAAAAAAAAAAATTGAAGATAGCAACACACCGAGGTCATCTCCGTCGATGAGAGAACTATGCTCCGAATCCAGGACCACTGTCAGCTAATAGCGAGCGAAGAATCCCCGCGCCTCCGACAGGCGGAACCGCGGAGTGATATCTCGAATGCGCGTGGCTCGTTGCCCATACAGCCCGGACTACGATTCAATCCAGCGAGCGCTCGCTTGAGAACTGGCGACCGGACACATCACTCCCGCGAAAAACAGAAAAACCAAAAACATAGTTGTTTTTGAGACTAGTATTTCAGTATTTCAAAACCTAGATCTCCCTGGAAAAAGTTTTTTTTTTTCGTCTTTTATATGCTTTTATTAGCTACAAAAGCGTCCATATTTTGTAATAAGAGCGATTTCATTCTCGCATAATTCTCTTTTCGTGACACACGCGGCCAACACAATTCCGAGGGTCAGCGGTGGGAGGGTTCGCAGACGAGCGAGCTTGCGATGCTCGTAACGCAATACACCATCTGCCGTTCGCGGATGGATCGCTCTGTCGTTTGTTCGCTGCGTTAGTCGGGAGATGGCGCCACGAGTTAGAAGCATCGCTTACTCGGTCGTCCGCGAACCAGTCCACCGTTGACCTTGGCAGGTGTGTTGGTCTCATTTTTTACCGCCTTAAAATTTCATCGGCTAAAATGCACCACCTCAATGCATATTCGGTAAATGTTTGAGCATTCTATGGGCAAGCATCAATATTTCGGGCTCGTTTCAGGGCGTAAGGTCCATATGTCGACAGAATATGATGTGGCTTGATGGTACGATACTGGCCTTAGGAAGCTCCATGCTTCAGCTATCTTTCGCTAGGCATGAACGTTCGGTTGTTGCTGCTAGGACGATCTATTCAGGCGACGGATATCACGATGCGGCTTGGCCCCGCAGCGGCGGAACGCAGGCCTCCCCGGGCTCTCCACTTCTCGATAGGGTATGAGGGATGACGACCCGGACAAGAAATGGGACGGATCCAAAGGAGGCCCAAGAAAAACAGCGCCGCAACAGGCAGCCAGAGAGAACCGATCGGGATTATGAAGCACAAGGAGCAGCGTCGCGTGCGGAGATAAGCACCGAACGAGCGGAGGGAGGAGAAACAAGAAGACGCTCCGAGGACGAGCGAAGAAGCGCTTTAGCTTCCCTGCTGCAATAACTCGATAAGCGTGGACGTCGTGTCGTCGCCGCCTCTTCTCCCTTCGCTCCAATCGATGCGAAGAAAGCGGCGCGCTCACTGGGAACACGTCGTCCACACTTGGCAAAGGGCGAACGCTGCGGCCTTTCCAAGCCAATCAGAGCAACGGAGGCCAGCCCGTACCAAAGCTACAGGGGACAGAGTGTAACGCAAGTAGTTAAACGAGAGTGGAATGAAGAACTCTCCTCTCGCCCTGGCCCTCTTCTGTGTGTCCCAGACGTCAATTTTCTCCTCCTAGAAGAACATTACGTCATTCAAAATTCCTACAAGAGCGGATTTGCTCTCTCTCCTTCAAGGAGCTTGGACAGCACTGCGCGCAACTGCGAGACAGAGTCAAGTCACGTGTCTCCAAGAAATTCTGTTTGGCCCCATGGGACCGAAGTCTTCGCTGTTTGCCAGGTTATGGTGAGACTGTGGTGAGACGAAGTAGAGCGCCGTCTGGGGCCAGCTGCGTGCTGGGCAGGAAGTACTTGAGCTTCGCCGGCCGCCGCCGTCCCAGCCAGCTTCCGCCTGCCGGCAACAGAGCCGCCCCCGCGATGTCGTTCGAAGCGCCAAGCTGTGTCGACCACGGACACGGTCCGTTACTGTTACGAGGTTTTTGTCTCGAAAGTTTGTCTCGACCATTACCAGACGGCCCTATACTTCATGGCACAATTTGCGTGCGGCGCTAGTGCAGGCGCGAATGAGTTGCCCTACAAAATGCCCTCCTCGCAACCCTTCACATTTCCCCTCTCGCACTATTCTCTTGATGGCGGGGGACTCCCTTCGTTGCTGCCTCTTGGGGGCTGGATAAGCCGGGATCTTATCCCGCTTGCTCGGCCCCAAGAAGCCCCAAGAGAGGAAAAGAGAGGTGGAACATGTTTAATTTTGACTTTCAAATAAATGTTTAGTAGTATGAGCATCGGGTTAGTTTTAGTATTATTTATCTCCGTTCAGGATAGCCGCAACAGCGCAGAAAGTCAAGTAGCGCATACCATGAAGGTCTGCGGCGCTGCATCTAATGGTGACGCAATGACATAGTGTATGTACATCAGAAAGAGAGGTGCTGTCGAAGGTGGAACTGGAACCTGTGGGCATGGTGATGCAGGCCTCGTTAAGCCTGATTCACATGGTGCGATTTTGCTTGCGATTTCGCAGCTGCGGCGTTGAGCTCCACAGCTTCCACCACGATTTTTTTAAGAACGAGTGACGTCGCAACTGCGAAATCGCACGAAAAAGCGCATCATGTAAACAAGGATTCGGGCGCTGGTCGACCTCAGTGTTCAAACATTGTTAATGAGATTGGGAATCTATTTGCAAGTCTAACGCGATTGGCTGTCAGACCTTAAACACGAATTTATTGATAAATTAATCGGTTTTGACTATATACAAAGAAAAAGAAAAGAAAATATAAGTTGCGTTGGACGCGTTTGCCATAGGTTGCGAAAAGAGGTGTCCAGTTTGGAAAGCAAGGTTGAACCGGCTACAACAACGAGCGAACAAGAACGTGTACCTCGATAGACAGTCGTATACAATTATCGATTATTTAGTTCCATTTCAGAATCCGAAAAATAACTTTGGCACCAAGAATGCTTTTCTACCTAGTATTCTACCTACTTACACGACTGCTAGCCACTAAAAGTAATATTGGATGATTGCTTTACAACTAAAATAACCTTTGCTTTTCACGTAACGTCAGCCTACCCGAACACTTACAGTCGTTATACTGTTTATATCTGGACACAATAATTTCAACGTCAGCAGTGAGAAAATTCAGGAACACAATTTTTGTTGCTTACGCAAGATTTTCTTTGTTCTTCCAAATTATAAAGGACGAAACGAATTGACGAGAATCTATTATATAATTTCATCACTTTGCGAAAGAAGTGATATAAGCACACCTCCCCCAAAGTATGCACCCGTCAAGTGTGACGTCCCTGCTCCAAACGAACAGTTGCTAGTTACGTTGCTAAAGATTAAAAAAAAATGGGATTGGATTTTTCTCCGAAAGAACGATCGTTCAAATATGACGCGGGATTTAAATGCCCTGAAAAAATAAATACAGGAAGCTTCCATCTTACTTTTACCACGACAGAGTTTCGCCGAAAATTGGTTGTTTCTCAATATTTTCGACGTAAAATTCCCGCCCTCGAGACGTCTCGAGATGCTCGCAGATGACAACGGACGCATGCGAAATGATTGAAGTATGCCGTCTGCAATAGTTTGAATTGTTTACATATTGATACGACTTTGATGTATTTCGTTGGGAACATGGCAGGTCAAAATAAAATCATCAGGTTTTTAATAAAATGAGTTGCGCTCGCGTGCGATAGGGGATACTAGTGACTTTGACTATTGCGTATACGAGCGAACGCAAGCCCTGTGCGTTTGCGCTAGCGTTGCGTGTTCCACACTGCGCGTGCGCGGAGTCCAAACTGCGGCCTTGATTTGGCGCATGGCGACTTCGCGCATGCGCAGCGTGGAGAACGCAGCGCTAACGCAAAACGCACAGCCCTTGCGTTTGCTCATATACGCAATACTAAAACTCACTGCTGGCCGACAAAAACCATCGTACGAATGGAGCTCTGCTGAAACTATGGCGAGGGAAGCCCCTGTTTAGTACATAGCACCAAAGCAGCGTCAGGCTCTCTTTATGATTTTGAGGTTAACTGTCCTGCAATAAAGGAGCTATTATATTAACTCTAACATGATAGGCACGAGAGCCTAATTTTCGTTTTTAGGCCCGCAAAATGAGTGTGTTTCATACCTGCTTGTAAACACCACAGTGAGAAAAAAATTCGGCCGATACTTTCTTTTTTCCAACAAGACTCCAAATAGGGAAAGGAGTGGACAAAAACAGTAGGTAAGTTGATATATTTGCGGACAGCTCGTTTGATTATGCAGATGTGTCCTCAAACAACGTTTGTGCCGTCATAACTCCCTGAAAGGCGTGCTCGCCTGCACTTCGACGCTGATACGCCTCACGTCGTGGTCGTGACTTACCGTCATTACGTGACTCGTCTTTACAGTGTTTTCACCCTTTTAAAATATTGCGGAAGCCTCTACGGGCAGGTGTTCGCGCGCTCGCGCGCCTCGACCGTTCACTAAAGCTATGCACGGGTACTCTTTTCTTCCGAAATCATACAAAAAGTTGACCCAAACAATAAAAATGTGTCGCTCGTCACCAATTTAATTCAACGCAATCGCGTGCGCCATCAATAAGGGCCACTGTACTAAATACCACCTACTGGTCCCGTGAAGACATCGCGTCATCTGCTAGCAAGGCAAACCCGCTTGTAAATCTTGGTTACGGGCTTTAACTATATGGCCTTGATAACAAGGCCTATATGACCTTGAGATAATAAAACATGTCTTCAGTGAGAAGACAATGTTTACAACAAATATTAGTTATTTTTATCATACAAATTCTAAACTCGCATCGAGCCCCCATGCCTTTGTCCATAATAACGGCCCTATACACCTTTTCTACGTGGGCGCCGCCATCTTCAATTCTGGCACTTTCGGTATGCGTGAAAATGTTGCTTTTTCTCCCCTCGACAGTAGAATGTGTTAACATTTTAATTGCAACCGTCAGTCGTTCTTGTTATGACCCTTCTATACTTTCTTACTTGTTCGGGGTTGTAATCTCTTGCTTTTTTTTCGGAACGCATACCGGATATGGGGACGACGTGGCTGGGTGCGAGGCTAAACGGAAAAGGTGTATAGAAACGGTTTGTTTTAAGCAGATAGCCATGTTGTGGCGTCATCACTTACGGGGTCAATTATAACTGGTTTAATTACATTAAAAGGTAGGCACACTCTTCTTGCACTGAATTGATCAGGAAAGTAGCAAAATATTGACCAAAGTGGTAACGGTGCGCATCGGAAACTTTTTGAATTGATTGCTTTGAAGTCAACTTACTGGCATATAATATTGCCTGTAGAGTCGAGTGGAGTACCTTGCCCGCTTTATTGTTTGGTTCAACAAGAGTAGTTTCTGATAGATGTCTTATTTGTTAAACTCTACTCAAAGCTACTGTCCGTGCAAGCTCGTGCACTCTAAAAAAAGAAAAAGAAAAACGTTTTCGAAACAGTTTTGACAATTTAAGAATTATTTTAGCATGTGAAGAACGGTTTCGCCTTAAGCACTATCACTGGCGTACTTGAGAGGCAACAGGGCGATAAAGAACAATTTCGCACAAAAAATGATCTTAAAAGAACTCCTCATAGGCTTTTCACAAAGAACCCTTTTAGGGTGTGCATAAAATAACTTCTTAGGGCGCAAAATATGGACAAGCCGAAGAACCCCCCAAAAGTTGCTTCACGACCATATTTTTTATATATATCGTAGTGTGGACGCCCTCGACGAATTCTTATGATAGCTATGATATCATAGGGGAAAAAAAAACACAGTAGATACATTAATATCGGTAAGGGGTTAGGGGTCCCACGACGTTGTCGTCACAGCACAGTCGCAAAAACTCAGCGATCTTGTCAGTATGGAATTATTTGTTTAGAGGCTGATATTGAGAGCTTACGAGAAATCTATTTATTCGTCATTACGCTTTGATAACTAGCACTGGAGTCGATAAGGATGAGGAGAAGCGTTTACAGCCGCTCAGCTATCGCAACGCCTTAAAATTCACACTTGAATGTACTCGATAAAATGCACCTTTACAAACTAATTCACAAATAAAATCGTAAAACAACGCCGTGGGGGTTCCTGATGTAACTTTCAAATTCATGACAATCTGCTCTTTTTATCCGAAATGGACATTGAACTTCCCCGACGACTTCACGCGCGCAAATGAGTAAGGTAGGCATTTTAGGCATATTTGCCATTCAAGTGTGAAAAGATAAATTTGTTTGAGGTATAGTTTGTACCGGCACGTTGTCAAGGTTCTGGGGTCTAGCATAATGACGTCCGGTTACGCAAAGAGTTTTCTCTAGATGTTCTATGATTTCCGATCAGATATTCTATGCCACCTTTTATTTCATTTTGGATAACTTGGCATGCAGTCCTTTGTAAATGAAGGGAGAAGCAAATAAACAACAGGATCGGTATTTTTATTTTCATTATGACTAGAATCCGAGGCCGGGTTTATTTGAATCAAGGGCACTTAAGATAAATAGAAAAATGACAGTTTTGTACGCAAGATCACATTGCTAGAAAACGCCGGCTAGCCGTTTAATTTATTTTGTGAAAGTACGGAAGAAATAATTTGATTTGATGAGCAGTTACATATATTCTAAGATTCCGCTATGGTCCCAGATAATGTCACGTCATTTTCATTTCATATTAAGAGGAAAGATTGTTTATATATACATATATATATATATAGGAGGTCATTGTAACATTTTATTTAACAAAACACTTGAGGGAGGGAGAAACATATAATTTTCCTGTTTGGTTCTGTTCAATCAAATTTCCCAACTCGCAATGACCCAGCGCAACGATAGTTCACTTTGATATAGAAAAGACATTTCCCTCCAACTTATTTATTATAATGTTTATGACTTTTTTCGTTACTTTTTATCGTAGGAAGTGTTTACTACAAACGTGTTTTTCTTTCAAAACACGAGCACTGCATAATTGCAGCTCCATCGTGAGCAACATTGTTGTAGCACGTGAAACTGATCTTTGTGGTTCATTTCGAAGTGGTTTAACTTGATTATGGCCACGCGGATACATACACCTCACGCGTTAATGTAGCTCACTTATATAGACCTTTTCTTTAACGGCGCCGCCATCTTGAAAATTGCAACGCCGACGACGCCGTCTAGCGGCTTAGAAAAAGAAATACCGGCTAGGTCTGGCAGCACAGCTATCTGGGTAGGCAACGGTGTGGGTATGGGGGGAACTTGGCTAGACTTGGCTATGGTGGGCTGCAATAACTTGGTTGGAGCTTGTCCGGTTGAATCCAACTGGCTACTCACAGGCCCTTGCCTCCTCGAGAGAACGACGACGAAGACGGTGGTGTGTTTTGATTGAGTTTCCACAACGAAAGAGTATATTAGCCGTTTAATGCAGTCTATGCAGGTAAGCTCTCGGCATTTGATATCTCCATCTTGAGTGGTGGCATGTAGACTTTTTCATAAATTTCACATACCATGGGGCTTGCAGTGATAGCCTAAGTGGACCACCTGCACCGGGAATTAAAATCGGTCCTCTTGTCGTAAACGAAGTGGTCGTGAGCTTAAACGTGACGTTGAGTCTGATACGAATCTCTCGCGATTTAAGCTAGGAATAGACTGACTTCATAAATACAAATTCTTGGGGAAAATGCGAAGCTCGATAACATTTCAGCCACACTCGCGCTGCAGCTTCTTGTGCTCATAACACACTTCCTGCTATTGCTCTTATGCTTTTTAAAATAATTTATTCATCTGACGACCACGCAGTGGTAGCCAGACAACCCTAGATTTTCGGAAATTGCAGCACGGTAAAAAGGAGCACTCGGAACTAACTCATGCACGACGTCAGTTTTTAAGCCTTTTCGCCCATACCCTTGGCGGTTGCATACCCTGTGTCAGCGGGCGATCCAAAAATGCACCAGGTCGAGGGTACGTCAGTTACTGGCTGGTTTGAGGTTATGCGAAAAAGGTCTATAGATAACTATAGTACAGTGTTCTAGAGAGTTGTGGTGGCAAGAGCGGCGGCCACCGCGTAAAGATTTCGCACGTAGACGACACCGTAGCGCTGCTGTTCTGAGCCCTAGGAACTGTGGCAAGAGGCATGGAATAAAGAAGAACGAAGCGCCGGCGACACACGCGCTTCATGTCTACTTCGTTTCAGCTTCGGTCCAGACGCAACCGATGCTACAAGCGCGAGCATGTGGTCCAGAACAGTGCTTGCACTGCACGAGCGCGCGTGCTTGGCAGGGATGCTGAAAGCCCGGAGCTCGCGCTTGTAGCTTTGGCTGCGTCTGGACCGAAGCTGAAACGAAGTATAGAGCCCAGCGGACATGGTCCGTCTCGTCCTTCCTATACTCCATTTCACCTTACGTTGAACCGCAGCGAAGGCTATAAGCGCGAGCTCGTAGCGTTGGCAGCTGCCCTTGGTGCACGAGATCCTTGTGCCGCCGAGATGTGCAGTAGAGCAAGGAGCTCGCGCTTGTAGCCTTTCCTGCGGTACGACATAAGGCGAAGCAGAGTATAGATATTGCTACAGGAACGTGCCCCCGTCAGCCTCGTCGTCTTCTTCGCTCATCGCACATCTGCCATCTGCCAGAAATTCTCCTAGGGCACAGAACTCCAGCGCCACTCGTGGCATCTACGTTGACCGTCTTCACGCGGTCCATTGTAAGCGGGCGCCGCTCGTGCCACTACACCCTCTAGAACACTGTAACTATAGGTTAAAGGATCTCAAAAAAGACACGTTTCCCACAATTGTCGAGGGATATATTAACATATAGTTCCTCACGATCGAGTGTGCTCCATTGGAGCCCCACATACATTAGCTTCGCATCGATCGTGCCACGCCACTCTCTGGGGGCCAAAGCAAGCTTGTAATCGATACATTGCTGCCACACCAGACAGAGCGGGAAAATAACGCACCGACAACATTTCGCGATCGAGTGAAAGCTCGTTAAGGTTCGCGCGCCTCACCACCACCGAAGAAGAACAACAACAACAATGGCAACCAAAGTTCGGGAGACAAATCAAACAAAAAACGGCCCAATCAACGATGTGGTGTCAGCGCTCGAAAGCGCAGCGTCATCGTTCATTACGCATATCACCACATGCGCGCGCGCGCGAGCGGGAAAAAACACGACGACAGGCGAGCGCCAATGAGGAAGAAGCAGAATCAACAAAGCACTGTCGTCTGCAAACAGGACTCTGAATGCAGCTGTCGTCTGCAATATGCTCAAAAGCAAAGCAAAACCGAAGGCCTGCCATGCCTGGCATCGTAGGGACGCAATTCACGCCCCCCCCCCCCCCCCCCCCCAGAAGCCCGCTGAAAATATAAATAAAGAAAACAGCGTTTGAGTGCTGATGACGGGACCAGCAAAACAGCCCTTGCCCCAAGAGGTCCACCGTTTTCCCGTGTATTGCGTTGAACAAAGCTCCGAAAACAAATAATAATTAATACAGACAGCGTCATGAAAAGGCAACACCCGCTAAAAGTTTAATGAAACAAAGTTGGTGGCGGCATCTGGAAACTTGAACGAAACAAGGATTGTTCGCTGCGCGCTTTTTGCCGCGTGCTGCACCCAAAGTCTTTCAAAATTTGGGTGCAGTGTATTTTTTTTTTATGTAAAAGACCCATTTCAAAAGACGTGTACCGATTGTTAGAAGGTATGTGCATATTAAACAATGGCGGAAACGTCGACATACTGAATATGCAATTCCAAAAATGGCATAGAGTGACGGCAAATTGTAGCTTGTAGCATTTGTGCTACTGCAAATTTTACGGCCTCTTTTTGTTTTGTTTTTGCCGTTATATAAGATTCCGTGAGCTTAAAACACAAAGCGGACTTTTGAAAGTGATTTATCCGCACTTTCAACAGAGCGAAATTCATCAAGCGATCTCAATTGGATTTGCAACAAGGTATTTTACTGCGCGCCGTGTCGAGGTTTCATGGAGCGAATATGCGGCAGACAACCAGCGAACTCTGTCCGACAGAAAGTTTGCCTTTCGCACGGCACAAATAACTATTAGCGCCGAGATGTTTCGGTGGCGCCCTCTTAAGGCTTCTGCCCTGTGACGTGACTAGCAGGTTTTGCCACGCCGTGACTTCACGAGTTGTAATCCTGGTCACTTACCATCATTTGCGAATATACGTTTGTTTTCATTTATTTCGATGAAAGCAAAATTATTCCCAATACAGTGTTTGGCCTATTTCCACAGCGACGCTTTTTAGCCCGCACGTGGCCAATTCTGACGGCACGCGCAGAGCAAAGGCCGCCGGGTGGAATTCAAAGCAACGCGTGAGTATGGAGGGGCTTGATTCTCGCGCTTCGTGTCGCGTGAATCCCATTCCTAGTCTTCTTTCTACTGACGCTGACTGGGTTATCTAAGTCGCTGGCGGGATAGAGTTATAGGCTACGTTTACATGGTCTACGTTGATATGAATGCAATCGTCGCGCATCGAATCAAGCAGGGCCCAATAGCACTCATCCTGTCTCTCTACTTTTTCCTCCTCCACTCAACTACTACCAATCAAAATCGTCAAAATCGAGTCGATGCACTACGGTCGCATCCGTGTAAATTCAGCAATAAGTGAAAAGGGTAACTGAACAAAAGCTCACCGGAGAAAAGCTCACCCGTTTTTTCACGGACCCTTCTGCGGCGGCACCCAGAGCGAATTCATCCCTTTGCCTGACTGTGCGCCGACGACGACCGTAGTTTCCGCCAGAACGGTGGAATATATACGACGCCACTCTTCAGGATAAAAACTTGACGAACAACACCTTCGAAGGATGGAATACCGGGTTCCAGAAGCTCGCCGGCTCCACCCATCTTAGCGTCTGGAGGCTGATGGAATGCCTACAGCAAGCTCAGGCGCTCGTTGTCACGGCATTGACACAAGCCGGGAGAGATGAGCCCCCGTGAAGCGGGTGCGAAAAACCACTCTGCGCCTGCAGAATCACCTGAAAAGTATTTGCGAGGGGTCCCAGGTACATCCAGATCTACTAAGACAGTTAGAGGCAGTAGGGAACTGCATTCGCTTCTTACCAATCGATAAGTAAACTTGTTTCCACTCTAAATAACAAACCATGCACCTGCCAGATTTAATTTATCGGGGCATTTTAGTGTCGCACGCATGCACCTAAGTTGTCCGCACTCGTGTTAAGACCAACATGCAATTTTCTCTGGTGAGCTTTGTCCGGGTCCGTGAAAAAGGAGGTGAGCTTTTGTCCGGTGAGCTTCTGTCCGGTGTGCTTTTGTCCGGTGTGCTTTTGTTCGGGATTCAGTGAAAAGCCGCTCTCTACCTGCTCGTGGCCCACCACATGGTTTGAGCGGCGTAGAGCCCGGATCCCGAGGATACACAAGCTAAAGCTACCGGATCCTGGCGAATTGGTGCTTTTTCATGACCTGCCTGCTTGCAGGACACAAGCAGATATTAGAGACTTCTAGAATAATGCAAAGGACTTACTTTTAGCAAGGACGTAGTTTGGCGAACTGAATAATATCGCGAAGAATAGATCCCGGGAATATACCTTTTTTTATGTAAAAGACCCATTTCAAAAGACGTGTACCGATTGTTAGAAGGTATGTGCATATTAAACAATGGCGGAAATGTCGACATACTGAATATGCAATCCCAAAAATGGCATAGAGTGACGGCAAATTGGAGCTTGTAGCATTTGTGCTACTGCAAATTTTATGGCCTCTTTTTGTTTTGTTTTTGCCGTTATATAAGATTCCGTGAGCTTAAAACACAAAGCGGACTTTTGAAAGTGATTTATCCGCACTTTCAACAGAGCGAAATTCATCAAGCGATCTCAATTGGATTTGCAACAAGGTATTTTACTGCGCGCCGTGTCGAGGTTTCATGGAGCGAATATGCGGCAGACAACCAGCGAACTCTGTCCGACAGAAAGTTTGCCTTTCGCACGGCACAAATAACTATTAGCGCCGAGATGTTTCGGTGGCGCCCTCTTAAGGCTTCTGCCCTGTGACGTGACTAGCAGGTTTTGCCACGCCGTGACTTCACGAGTTGTAATCCTGGTCACTTACCATCATTTGCGAATATACGTTGTTTTCATTTATTTCGATGAAAGCAAAATTATTCCCAATACAGTGTTTGGCCTATTTCCACAGCGACGCTTTTTAGCCCGCACGTGGCCAATTCTGACGGCACGCGCAGAGCAAAGGCCGCCGGGTGGAATTCAAAGCAACGCGTGAGTATGGCGGGGCTTGATTCTCGCGCTTCGTGTCGCGTGAATCCCATTCCTAGTCTTCTTTCTACTGACGCTGACTGGGTTATCTAAGTCGCTGGCGGGATAGAGTTATAGGCTACGTTTACACGGTCTACGTTGATATGAATGCAATCGTCGCGCATCGAATCAAGCAGGGCCCAATAGCACTCATCCTGTCTCTCTACTTTTTCCTCCTCCACTCAACTACTACCAATCAAAATCGTCAAAATCGAGTCGATGCACTACGGTCGCATCCGTGTAAATTCAGCAATAAGTGAAAAGGGTAACTGAACAAAAGATCACCGGAGAAAAGCTCACCCGTTTTTTCACGGACCCTTCTGCGGCGGCACCCAGAGCGAATTCATCCCTTTGCCTGACTGTGCGCCGACGACGACCGTAGTTTCCGCCAGAACGGTGGAATATATACGACGCCACTCTTCAGGATAAAAACTTGACCGAACAACACCTTCGAAGGATGGAATACCGGGTTCCAGAAGCTCGCCGGCTCCACCCATCTTAGCGTCTGGAGGCTGATGGAATGCCTACAGCAAGCTCAGGCGCTCGTTGTCACGGCATTGACACAAGCCGGGAGAGATGAGCCCCCGTGAAGCGGGTGCGAAAAACCACTCTGCGCCTGCAGAATCGCCTGAAAAGTATTTGCGAGGGGTTCCAGGTACATCTAGATCTACTAAGACAGTTAGAGGCAGTAGGAACTGCATTCGCTTCTTACCAATCGATAAGTAAACTTGTTTCCACTCTAAATAACAAACCATGCGCCTGCCAGATTTAATTTATCGGGGCATTTTAGTGTCGCACGCATGCACCTAAGTTGTCCGCACTCGTGTTAAGACCAACATGCAATTTTCTCCTTGTGAGCTTTTGTCCGGGTCCGTGAAAAAGTAGGTGAGCTTTTGTCCGGTGAGCTTCTGTCCGGTGTGCTTTTGTCCGGTGTGCTTTTGTTCGGGATTCAGTGAAAAGCCGCTCTCTACCCTGCTCGTGGCCCACCACATGGTTTGAGCGGCGTAGAGCCCGGATCCCGAGGATACACAAGCTAAAGCTACCGGATCCTGGCGAATTGGTGCTTTTTCATGACCTGCCTGCTTGCAGGACACAAGCAGATATTAGAGACTTCTAGAATAATGCAAAGGACTTACTTTTAGCAAGGACGTAGTTTGGCGAACTGAATAATATCGCGAAGAATAGATCCCGGGAATATACCTTTCTTTTGTAAGAAATATATAACATAATGTCTCTTTTATATGAACTCTTCGGTTTCCCACAAAAAACTTCCATATTGTGAGCTGCCCATAATATTGAGACAAAAAATGCACGTATGTATCTAGTTCGTCATTGAAATTGGCTTCACACGTTTGTCAGAGGGGCTCCTGTGCACTGCCATTTTGCGGTACACAGCACCGTGTAATGTTTTCGCCATATTGGGGTGTGCTAGGTGCATGTCATTGGGGCGCACGAATGTGGACCTATCAGAAAATGCAGTAGCAAGAACGAGCTCAGTGACGTGTGGGCATGTGAAAGAGAAACACTCTGGCGCGGCCAAGGGCGCACGAGGGCTAGGCATGGCAATGGATTGCTGGACTTGCTCCGATAAAGGTTCGTTATTTTGTGTGCAGCCTGACTTCTGCTTTTCGCGCGTAAACAGTATGCACTGATTCCCAAGAGACATCAGCGCGACGTGCACCTTGCTAGCGAATTATCTGCCCTTTCGGGAAAACTCTGACTCGCGGCAATAGGCGTGTGGAAGGAGATTCTGGCGCATTCTGATTTGCGCTTTAAAATTTCAGATTTTTTGCTTTCTAATTTTTCAGTTTTGTTATTGGTTCGGGTATTTCAATGCATTGTTTGGGACAATTTAATAAAACACCTTAATGTTTTATTCATAGCTTTTAAGAATCTCTTGACTCTCAGTGGTGTCTACTTCAGCAAGAGACGCACGGCAAGCAGCGAAATCTTAGTTGGAGAATTTAGGTCACCCTCACCTCGGCGCGCGGCTCGAGGTTAAGCCGGGATCCCACTGGCAAAGGTGTATAATACGGACCCCATATTGACACGGACTCCGTATTAACTGGGTCCGGATTAACGAGACATGACGGAAAGCTGGGTATCCGTATTAGCCTAAGTATGTATGTATAAAGGTATATTTTACTGTACCACCTCAATTCGCGAAACATTGAGCACCCGAGAAAATAAAGCCATTGTCCCAACGAGTTCCCCCCCCCCCCTTCCCCCCGAGCTGCTTGGGGCATAGCACTGAGCAATCGCAGAAGTTCTGCGCAAGTGCATTGCGAAGCCTCGGGCTGCTTAGGGGTCTCAGAACTGGCCAAGAGCGTTGGGAACCCCTATTCTAAAACTCCCTGCTGACATACAACAGACAAGCCCGTTGCAACTCAAGAAGGTAGGGTGAGGGTAAGACAGGCCGGAGAGGAGGAATCAGACGGAACGCTAAAGAGAGAAGGAGGTTTCCCCATTACTTCTCCAGCGTTCCGTCTGCTTCATCCTCCCCGGCGCGCGTCGTACCCTTGCCCTGTGTTGTACACGTTCCTAAAAAAAAAAAAAAAAAAAAGAAACGAAAGCTCGTTCCTCGTTCCTTCTGCTTTTTGGAACGCGTTCCCGTTAAGGCTGAACTCCATGGGACGAATTTGCTGCGAATAACCGACGAATTTTGCCCGGCGGCGTTTGCTCTGCGCGTGGAATCAACACAGTGGCTGCTACGTCGCGCGCAAAGCGAGCGTGCCGTCGGGCGGCGTTCGCCAGTTATTCGTCACATAATTGGTTTCATGGAGTTCAGCCTTTACAAGTTCCATACGTGAAGAAGGAACTCGTTCCCATTACAGTAAAAAAATGGAAAACGTATCGTTACATATACGTTACTTTTGGGTTGTGCTAAGTAACATATTTAGTTAAATCGAGCGAAGTGATTTTCTTTTTTTTTTTTTAATCTATCCCATTAAATGGCAACATACGAATTTGAACACCCTAACGGAAGGGCACCAGGAAAAAAAAAAACAAGTTGAAGCAGAGTTTTATTTGTTGGTTTATTTCACGATTGTGGTGGGCTATTCAGACGAGCCAAATCTACTGTTACTCCAGATTACACTAGGTTTATACAACATCCTCACACGTCTCAATCTAACAAAGTTCCTTGTTCAAACCTAACAACAGTTGCTTCTCGATGTTCCTGTCCGCAAGGCGAGCAAGTGAAGGAGAGGGTAGGGCTCTTGGAAAGTCAGTCTTGGAAACTACTAGTCCTTCGTGAAGGTCGGATTCGTTGTCCAGTTTGAAGGCGGGGGGGATAATAAAGGTTAATTCTAGTGTGTTCGGGATACAAGTGGCCTTGATTAACGAAAAGTAAAACAGCGCCAAACCAACGGAGGACAAGAAGACGAAGTGCACAAACAAAGCGCTGACTCTCAACTGATTAATTGTAAGAAAACACAAATCGACAAGCATCATGGATCATAAAAACACATCAAATCACCGCCCCCCCCCCTCCCCCGTACGTGTCAAATTTGCTCAATAATGCCAACTCTTTGTCAAATAATACGATGGAAGGCGAACTGACGCACCTATCTTTTTGCTTCGAAATATAAAATGCCTCTAAAATTTCTCTAGTCATTTGTTGACTGTGTCGTCCTAAGATACTCTTTTTAGCAAGAACGGGTTTGCAACCGCACCTATCCCAGTGTACTGCCAAGTTGCCTGCTGGCGATCATCTTACCGATAGAGCATACAAGGACCTGTTCTTTTGTCGTAGCTGTATGTCTCTTTGTGGAAGTTCGGTGATGGCAGTAGTCGGCCTTAAATTTCTGAGTGTATGAGGTTTCGTGGAAGCAAAGGAAGTAGCTGAATTTGAAATGTCTCTCCTACTGTGTCTTTTCCTTCGACTAAAGGTTTTGCTTTTTGTACCGCAGTCTCGGGCACTAAAAAAAGAACCGGTGTTCGCTAGCTCTCCTGCACCCGACTGTTGCCAAGCGAGGGCCACACAAAATAAACCATAAGTAACAAAAATTTTAACGAGATCAGGAGTTTACATTGACGACGTTCTGGTTAGGGGAACTTCACGCGAAGAACATGATTTGCGGCTAAGAGCAGCATTGAGGGCAGCCCAGTTAAGTGGCATCACTCTAAACGCTGAGAAATGCACGTTTGGAGTAGACGAGATACGGTACTTAGGGGACAAGATCAGCCGGAGCGGAATCAAGCCGGACCCCGAGCTAGTGCAATGTCTTCGCGAGATGCAGCTGCCAACGTCCAAAAAGGAGGTCCAACGCCTGCTAGGAGCCGTAAACTACTTCGGCAAGTTCCTTCCTAATTTGTCATCAAAGACAGCCATGCTTAGAGACTTGATTAAGGCAGACTCACTATTCGAATGGAGCGATGTCCACACGCGTGAGTGGTGTTCACTTCAGCAAATGTTAACAGAAGGTCCAGTTCTAGCCATTTTTGATCCCTCAAAGCCAATTAAACTGTCAACGGATGCATCAAAAGGTGCTCTAGGAGCTGCTCTGTTTCAACAGCACGGAAAAGAATGGCGTCCAGTAGGCTACGCGTCACGGGTGCTGACAGACAGTGAGGGCAGGTATTCACAGATTGAAAAGGAAAATCTAGGCATAGTATTCGGATGCGAAAAATTCCACGACTTCGTGTATGGCCAATCCATCACGATCGAAACAGACCACCGCCCGTTACTAGCTATTGCACAAAAAGCTATTGGTGATATGCCACCACGGCTCCAGAGACTATTTTTGCGTCTAATGCGGTACGAATTTACGTTACAGTTCGTCCCAGGCAAGCAACTGATACTGGCGGATGCACTGTCTCGCATAAGGACCGGGAGCAGCGCTTCAACTACTGACGATGTCGACGTCCACGCAACAGGTGTTCTGTCCACCCTAGTGAGTGACAAGACCAAAGCACGTCTTGTCAAAGAAACAGCACAAGACAGTGAACTCCAAGACGTCATCCATGGCATGATGAGAAAGGCGCCACTGCAAGGCAAGTTTAAGCCGTTCCGGTCGGAGCTCTCCGTCATTGATGGTGTACTACTCAAGGGCTCCAAAGTAGTCATACCACGAAGCTTAAGACTGGAGATGTTACAGCGCGTGCATTGCGGGCACTTGGACTGGGAAAATGTCAATCTCGCGCAAGACAATTAATGTTCTGGCCAGGAATGACCGCAGACATAACTGCGTGGATCAGCAAGTGTTCCACCTGCAAACACTTTACATATCGTCATCCCGATGAACCGCTGTTGCTCCGGGAGACGCCCAGGCAGCCCTGGGCAAGAGTTGGAGCACACCTTTGTCATTTTGCGGGAAAGAACTATCTGGTCATCTATGACTCTTATTCAAATTTTCCGGAAGTTGCGGAACTGCAGGACACGACGTCAAGAACGGTCATCAGCACCATGGAAAGCATTTTCTCTAGACATGGAATACCCATTGAAGTATGCACGGATGGTGGACCACAGTTCGCGGCGCGGGACTTTTCAGATTTCGCTGCACGATTCGATTTCGTTCATGTGACCTCCAGTCCATACTTCCCCAGATCCAACGGCCTCGCCGAGAAAGGCGTTCAGGTTGTCAAGAGGCTCCTAAAAAAATGCGAACACTCCGGCGATGACTTTTGGCTTGGTCTTTTGAACTACCGTGCGACGCCGCTCGAGTGTGGAACAGCTCCAGCAGAGCTACTGATGGGCCGCAGGCCCCGTACTCTTCTACCAGACTTTGCGACTCCCCCAGCACGTTCCGTACGCAAGCACACCCAGAACCTAAATCGCGGACACCAACTCGCCCCGTTAAAAGAAGGCGACAGTGTTAGAGTCAGAGGGGACAAAGCCTGGGACAGAAAAGCGCAAGTTGTGGGAGGCGAAGGCCCGCGGTCATATCGAATTCTCACAGATCAGGGACGAGAAATGCGCAGGAACCGCCAACACCTTTTGAAGACAGAAGAGGCGCCAAGCTTTCTCGATAAGTTCGACTCCGATGGGTATGACACGGCCGACGAAGGTGTGCCACCTTCCACGCCGGGACACAGGGGCACTGATAGTTTATCCACACCAGCGGAGCAGGCGGCTCAAGGAAACAGTACGAGTAGCACCACCAGTCAGAATTCAACATCGCCACCATCGTCACCTTCGCTCAGGCGGTCGTCCCGACAAGTCTGCCCACCACAGCGCTTGACATATGACGAGGACTTTCAGCAAGTAGTGTGACTGACTCGCAGCAGACGAAGGACTGCGCAAATCTATGATATATTGAGCGTGTGTGTTGTTTTTGTATTGTGTGCACTTTGTTTCTTGTTTTTTTTCTCAAGACAAAGAAAGGTTGATGTATCGGCAATTGGCTAGCAACATCATCGTCTGCAGGTGCGCAGGCACCAGGCAGCACGTGCCAATAAATGGAACGTCGGCCTACGGGTCGGACGTCGAGACGTGTCAGCAATCATGCCTGTCTCCTCTTTGTGCTAATCACCCACTGATACACTGCTCTTCATAAAGATATTGATTTTGTACTTTTATAATTTCCGTCTATAAAATGAAAATTACCCCACTGGATAAAAAAAAGGAACGCCGTTCCTCTTTCCGTTCCAGTAAAAATGTAACGAGTTCCCGTTCCAGTTTCACCAATTAAAAATGGAACGGCGGCGTTCTTTCATTCCTCCTAAAAGGAACGCGTTCCAGGAACGCCGTTCCGTACAACACTGCCCTTGCCCTACCTTCTTGAGTTGCAACGGACTATAGACGGTTGGTGGAAAGTCATCTGTTAGAATGGCGATTCCCATTTTTGCCCCTTCAATTATTACAAACATCCGGGAATCCTGAAATAGGGAGGGGGGGATGGCGTGGGCTAGCTGCGCTTCAATTGCCATGGCACGTCATTGTGTTGAAAGCGCCTCTCGCCAATCTGAACGTCTTTAACACTACATACAATCAGCTTATCACTTTGTCTTATCTCCGCCGATCCCTTAGTCTGACATATTTTTTGGTGCGTATTTCATGTCAGGAAAAATATTTTTCAATACCGCCAAGCTACAACGCTGCATGCTGTGGCAGTGCGAAGGTGTGCGCTTGTTGTGTGGACACTGAGAATCAAATCAAACGGAAAAGAAAGCTTTCAGTTTGAATTATGTTGTTAGGAATGATTACAAGAATGCCGGTGTATGAATAACGTAATCGATTTCACATTTGATAAATTCTTAGTGTAAAGAAGATACATTATTAAAAGAACCTCTCACAGGTATTTTTGAGCAGCTGACAAGAACTGAAACGGTCAAGAAGAAACATCTCGTCCGCCGCGGTCTCATCACATGTTTAAAAATGGCAACCAGAAGGAACCCTGGGGCTACTTTCCCAGGATCTAGTGACTAACACGAGCTAAAGCAACACATGAAAGAAAGAAAGCAAATGCCTTGATTTTGTCATACGAGCGCGTGCATGGCTCAGCGTTACATATTCATCGCGCCCGATCTTTCAGCGATTGAGCCGCGCGGCCTGGTCTTACGATAGCTAGAAGACGAAAACAACGGCGAGCTGACTCGATTAGGGAAGTTAATGGTTCCCAAAGGCCTTCCATCCCCATGCGGCGATTAGGCAAGTGGAGCTTTTTCTTCCTATTTTTTTCTGCGGAGATTGGGGTGGCGGAGAGCAACGCTTGGAAAAAAAATATTCGCAATCTCAGCTTTTGTTAGGGAGAATATTTGTTATCGCTTCACTGCACCAGAAAATAATCAAGGCAGAAGGTTCACATACAAAAGACAAAAAGACGCATTAATGAATGAACTGGATTGCATAAACTAACGAAAAACCCTTAAGGTTATTTCATGGTGTAGAAACGTCTCGACACGTGAAAAAGTAGGTCATCCGAGCATGTAAGTAAAAAGAAATAAATATATTCTTCGACAGTTGTTTAACGCAGAGCAGACATTAGAACCACAAGGACCCAAGAAACCGGCCTTGAAATGCACCACCTGCACTTCGCTTGCGTTCACATCTCAAATTTTTATTCGGATTGAATTTCTAACTTATTTTAGCTCAAATCTAATTAACTTAAAACTATTTTTCATCGAGATATTCAAGACGTTAAGAAAAGTTTGGCTAACAATGGAGACTTCAATACACAGACGTTTCGGAGAATTTTTTACTCTTCAAGTGTACACACTTGAAGAAAGCAATACTCTCTCGGAAAGTCTGTGTATTTTTCTTCCTTTAAGTGTACACACTTGAAGAAGGAAATGATCTTTCTGAAACATTTGTGTATTAAAGTTTCTATTGTTATTGAAAATTTCTTAACGTATTTAACTCAAACTTCAAAGGTATTACCAGGTGACTAACACGAGTGAACACCCAACACGATGGCTATACATTTTTTTTCTACACGACGAAGAAGGCGCACTTCTTTAATATACAACCTAAATTACCTTATTTAATATTGCCCTTAAAATGGCTTAAATATAGCTAAGTTGTTTCACAAACCAACAGTAATTTTGTTGATAGGGCGCAGGGACATACGTGTACGTGAACAAGTAAAATGGGTAATTTATACGCACTACCCACTACTTTGGTAAGTTTAATTTTGCGTGAAGTATTCACTACATTATAATATTATAAAATTAAAGCTGGTTTTATGTGTAAAGGTTAATTAAAGTCACGTCTGTATCGCCATCTGCGCAAAGGTAAATACTTTATACTTAGAAGAATGGAGCCTTATCTCTATAATTAAGGCTGCAAAGTTTACACAGACACTCCTGTAGTGTATACGAATTCGTGTTCCATGGGTTATACTAGCGGATAAACTTCCTTTGATAAAAACACCGTCGGCCTACCTCCATGAGAAACCTCTTTAGGAGGTCATCGTCCATTCACAATGTGTAACTGCTTACTAAATAGGCCTCTCAATTCACGGAAGTCTCCGGTTATAGTAAAATTCCTTCACTCACATTTACAGGGCTTTACAAATATACTATAGTCAATATATCTACCTAAATATGCTGATCTACGTAGTATATATACAGGGTGTTTTTTTTTTAACTGCACCAAATTTTTAAATAAAGGGGGGAAAAGTTTTATGAATGCGGTTTTCACTGCGTGTTTATATGGCTCGGCGGACATTAGATGGGAATATAACCATCCCTATTATCAGACTAATTAACTAAAATCCGTTAATTAACTTTTTAATTACCGTAATTAGGCTATATGTTTATATTACGAACTTTGAGGCAGTCATATGCCAAGACTGTTCCATTTTGTAGAATTCGCGTAACCAGTTTGTGTACGCGATATTCGTCCACGAATTTTGCACTTTTATCCGGCTAATGTAGCAAAGTTCGGCTACAGTGGCCACTTTCGTGGGTTTGCCGAATTGAGTGGATAAAAGTCGGATAAAGTAAAAAATTCAGGGGCAGATATCTTGGAACACAGGCACATTACGCGAATTCTACAAAATGGGACAGTCTTGGCATATGACTGCCTCAAAGTTTGTAATATAAACATATATCCCAATTACAGTAATTAAAAAGTTAATTAACGGATTTTGGTTAATTAGTTTGATAAAAGAGTTGGTTATATTCTCATCTAATGTCCGCCAAGCCGTATAAACACGCAGTGAAAACCGCATTCATAAAACTTTTACCCCCTTTATTTAAAAATTTCATATATACAGGGTGTTTGTTTTTAAGATTAACAGATTTGTTTAAAAAAATCCATGAAAGTTACACTTATGCCGCTTGTAGAGGTGAGTTATACCGCCAGGGGGACATATTATAGGAGGCTAATCATAATGATCAGTCGGCTAATTAATTAAAATTCGGTAATTAACTTTTTAATTAATGAAAATAGGCATATGGTTCCAATTAGAAACTTGCTCAGCGTCATCGAAAACCCCTAAATAAGTCATTTTCAGAAAGACTTTGAGCGCGTGAGAAACGTAGTAGTGCACTAAAGTTACCACTCGTGGAGCAGGTACAAGGCTGGGGCTAGGTAAGAGACGGAAAAATTGCGCGGGCGCCTTATCGAAACCTCTAGCTTTGTACCTGCTCCACGAGCGGTAACTTCAGTTCACTACTACGCTTCTCACTCGCTCGAAGTCTTTCTGAAAACGACTGATTTAGGGGTTTTCGATGACGCTGAGCAAATTTCTAATTGGAACCATATGTCTATTTTCATTATTAAAAAGTTAATTAACAAATTTTAAGTAATTAGCCGACTGATCGTTACGATTATTGCTCTATAATATGTCCCCAGAAGCGGCATAAGTGTAACTTTCACGGCTTTTTTAAAAAAAATCTGTTAAGCTTAAAAAAAAAAACACCCTGTATATATATAAAAGAGAGGCGAAGGGGGAATGGGAGACAAAGCTTAATCTGTTTCTTCAAAAATATAGCGATTTTTTTCACTGTTAGTGTGATTATTTTGGTCGTTCCCTGCATATCCGTATAAAAAACAACAGCAACAAAATATATAGTTCCCGGTTTTTCTATTGCATGGTCTATACCCTGACCTTTATTTTGCCACAAACGCAAACCTAGCAATAAGAGATGTCACTGCTTTGGAACGCGGAGTGATGAAGAAAGAGCACTGCCCGACGCCTCTTCTTCTCTTTCCCGTCCTCCTTTCCCCGGGCTTGACCCTCTCCCGGAGACCCGAGAGGTCTAATCGGGGCCGCTGAACCCCGTCCAAGAGTCAGAACTCCGCACACTCGGTTTCTTTGCGGAGCAATCAGAAAAGGAAAGTACAGCCAAAAACAAAATATATATATAACAGTCATAAAAAAAGAAACAAAAAAAAAAACGGGAAAAGGACGAGACGCATTGCCGGGGTGATGGTGGTTCATTTAGAGCCAATCAACGAGAGTCTGCGGTCGTTATGCGGGGGCTGGGCGCCCGGGCGCCACCGCGGAGCGAACGTCACAGTGGCCCAGACGGCGCCACCGTACCATACATCAAAGAAGACAGCCTAGACCAAAGAGAGCGAGCAACTCAAGCCATGAAAGCCGTTTGCAATTCAATGGCGAAACTTCCTGCGCAGATTGGTTGCTTGTGCGCATCCGTGCTCTTCCCTACGGGGCGAGAAGAAATGTCGATTGCAGACGACTGGTGTCTTCGCCTGCATTGCAAGCGCGGCTCGTAAACCACGTGCCGCCGGTCGAGAAGTTGCAAACACTCTCACATCTATTCACACTACATCAAAGCCTCGATGCAAGCTTGTTGCCGCTCTTTCATCCCGCTTTGCGCGAGGACGCTTCTTTTGCGTTTTGATTGCGCGAGAAGCAAAACGTCGTATATTTGCGCGCGCAAGAATCGAGGTCTTCGACCATTCCAATATGCTGGAGTCCTCAGCCCACCGTGCGATCTCCTAAGCCCAGCACGCGCATGTTCGTCGCTTTGGAAAGCGAGTAAATCAAGCGCCATAAGCAAGAATACTGAAAATGAAACCTGCGAGAAGCCATTTTTTTTGGAAGGTCTATAGACCTTTCCAATGTTTACAAAATCACAGTCCAGCGTGCGATCTTCACAGCCCAGCACGTGCGTGTTCGTCGCTTTGGAAAGCGAGTAAATCAAGCGCCATAAGCAAGAATACTGAAAATGAAACCTGCGAGAAGCCATTTTTTTTAGAAGGTCTATAGACCTTTCCAATGTTTACAAAATCACAGTCCAGCGTGCGATCTTCACAGCCCAGCACGTGCGTGTTCGTCGCTTCGGAAAGCGAGCAAAGCACGAGCCATACGCACGAACGCTCAAAATGGCACCGGCCACAAGCTCGTTTTTGGAAAGGTCTATTAGCAGCGAGATGTTTTGGTGGCGCCCTCCTGTGGTTCCCCCTTGTGACGTCATTACCTTGCAAACAACAAGTTCGATGGTGTTTGTTATTAGCATGGTGGAAGCTTCAAATCATTGCGCTCTCAAAGGAACACTGCCAACACCGTCAAAATTAAAGTTCTTTCATTCCTCTTATTTCCGTCGATGATAAATCCCCTTTCCGACGTCATAGTCAGCGTTCGGCCAATCGTGGAAGGCCGACCAAAGCGACGCTTTCGGTCGCGCACGGGGCTAATAACGCTTTGTGCATGATCGTGTCGGTACACGTGCACTGCCACCCACGCCACACTGTTTGCGGGAACACGACACCGGCGCTATTTTGTATTTTACTTTCGAAGGGTTTTAGCGGCGCCGCATTCTGCGGCTTACGTTGGTGACCCGAACAGTCACTTCCCACCGCACAAATACAACCCGAAAATTGTCTATAGAAACAAAAAACACTAAAGTCAGGCGATGTTTCTTCGTGGTAGCGGTGTCGTGCTATGTTCGTGCTCCTCAAACTTAACAGCGCCATCTGGCTACCCAAATATTGATATATTGAGGGCTATTCAAGATTAAGTTCTTCATCGCTCTAGCTGGAGTGTCTTCCTGGAACTGGGTTGTGAAAGGGTAGTCAGAACTTCGCCACTTATAGTTTGTCTGGTTGGCCTAGCAATATCCCAAAAAGTACCAAATACTGTATCTGTATACGTACACCGGGCACAAAATGGTTAGTGACCTTCTGGCACGCCTATTGACACGTTTCACAAAGGGGCGAGCTCATTCGATACCACCTAAAATACAAAGCCTGCGTCCCCCCCGCCTCCCCCCCCCCCCCCCCCCCCCTAAGCGTCAGCGCTGTGCAGGCAGCAAGTTAGTCTGCTTTTTTTGTAGGGGTTGTTTTAACGTCAGAACGCCGAGCTCTGATTGGTTCCGATAGAGGGATAGTGGGTAGACCTTAAAGCAAGTTGCCCTGAGGTCCACCCACTAACCTACCTTCAATCAGAAGCAATCAGAGCCCGGCGTTCTGAAGTCACCATAACCCCTGCAGAAGAAGCAGACGAAACCTGCGCTCCGCATAGTGAATCCACGCAGTGCTGCCTACCCTGCGTCAGCGTCGCCGCCAGTGCGTCTTGCAGCGTCTCACAACGAGCGCAACGCTGACACGCGGCGACGCCAAGATCGACGCGTGTGCCGCTTTGCGGCGATTTTCGCCGAACTTCGGCGTGTTTGCCGCCAGGAGCAGGTCGGAGATCCATTAGCGATGACGACATATGCGCTGGCCTTGTCTTCAAGGTGGTATTGGCTCATGCCGTGGGACTAGTGGGTTTCTCGCACTCGCGAGGAAATGGGCGACAGTCAAACGAATTCATTCGCTGATTTTTGTTCGCAAGCAACTGACCTCTTACTATATAACCCAAGCTCCAAGGAGCATGCTGAAAGTGTAGTTACACGCGCTACACGTGGTGGCGTCTGTAGCGGTAACTGTTCTAAAGCGAATCCCCAAAACAAGTGGCATCTTACACGCACGTTTGTCAAAGCCTTATTTTGGTTATTCACTTCGATTATTTTATGCGGGGAAGGCGGGCGCGTGCGGCGCGTAGATTTGCATTCCCGGCATTCTCCTCGATGCTTGGGTAATTTAGCGATATCTCTATTCGGCTTATTCCCAGCGAAGCCCGCGTCGCTCGTGCATGGTCGTTTTTGTAGCCTTATTTCGCGTCCCTACGTCTTCTGCCATGTCTGCTAGGCTATAGTGCGTTCAAGAACATTACAATTCCTTCTTACCCTACAAAAAGCCAAATAGTTTTATGGCTATCGATTATCACATACCGCGGAACAATAGAATACACTTTGTGATGCATCTCTGCGGGTTCTCAATGTTTCACTTTTCTGTGATCAGCTAATGCCCACACTACGCAAACCAGATTTCACGCGACCCCTCATAGGCAACAAACCCGCTAAAAGAAAAGGGGCAGGAGGATCGAGGCAAAGAAGTCATCTATTGGCTGTCCTTGGATTCCGTTATAAGCGTGAAATGGTTCGTCCAATATCATTTCTTTTATTTATTTAAGTACCTCACACACCCTCAGGGAGCATTATTCTAAGGGTGGGAGAAGGGGTGCAGCGAAGCGACCATGTTTCTGAGGAAGCTAGGGTATTTAAATTGGGACCAAGGAGATTGAGTTCGCCTTTTTATGGTGATAACTACATTTACGCGCTCTAAGCCGTAAATTATACCCCCCCCCCCCCCCCCGCTTCCCGAAATTCTTTTACAAAGAACCCTGCGGTATGAACCCTTAAAGGCCGGTTCACAGATACAGCGGAGCGCTAAGTTCGCTCTACGTGAGCGCAAGGAGCGCTCATGTGGCGCTTCCTAGCGCGTGATGTAGCGCTTGGTTAGCGCTTTAGTAGCGCTCTTTAGCGCAGTGTAAGCGCTCTCACGCTCCTTGTGCCGTGCTTGCTGCTGCGGAACAGCGCGTGCACGGCGGTTCCTTTGTTGTTGTTTTTCCTTTGGCATTGAAAGGAGAGGAAGCAAAAAGAGCCGCTCTCCAAGCAAAGGGTCGGGCAGGCGATCCAGAGTAAGGGACTCTGAGCGACTAATTGATTGGGTACGACCTTATCGCTTTCTATTCGATATGCGTGACCCTGGTTTCAAAGACACGCAGCTAGAAATATTCACCTTCGTAAGAGCTCTGTGTCTCGGTCCCTCAGCCTAGGAACAAGGTTCGCCGGGTACCCGTCGGTATCTCGGTGGCAAAAGATTTCGAGCACCCAGAAGGCTCTTCTGGGCGTTAAGCCGTCCACTCACATATGCACTAATCGCGCATGTAAGAGTATTTGTCGCATTTCTATTTCAGCATCCCACATGTCCACCATGGTGCTGCTGATGCACACCCAACCCCAGGAACCGGAACCGCAGTGCACGCGCTAATCCGCAGCACCGCGGTACAAGAAACGCTACTGAAGCGCTAACACGGCGCTACTGGAGCGCTAACAAGGCGCTACTGGAGTGCTAATCACGCGCTATATTAGAACGAAGTCACGCACTAGGAAGCGCCACATGAGCACTCCTTCGAGCGCTAACTTAGCGCTCCGCTGTATGTGTGAACAGGCCTTAACTCACAAGTTTGGAGCAGCGCCCCTGCCAGCGCTAGAAAATCGAATATTGTTAGGTCGCGCTTCGGCTGTGTCTTTCAGCTCTTCCGCGTGACTTACAGAAGCTATAAAAAAAAAACAAGGACAAACAAGCAAAAAGAACTGCATTCTTATCGTTTCTGATAGGGCGCTACCGTGCACTTATTTTTTATTTTGTTTTTGCTTTCTTTAAACGTTACACTAGCGCGCTAGTACAGATGCTGACACGCTGATAGACACTTGTATAAGAGCATGACTCGAGCATGATCGGATGCTGCAGCGCCGCGTTTGAGGTCGCGTTTGAGGTCGCGCCTTACAAGGACGCGTCTTGCGGGCATGATAAAGACCCCTAGCCAGAAAAAAAATAATCCCAAACACCCCTTTTCTCCCCTCGACCCGGAACCTTTCGAATATTATTTTATATCAAGCCAAATTAACAATCTTAGATAAACTCCTACATGGCTCTGAGCTTCCAAAAATCTAAAAAATTACTATTATACGTAATCTTTATCCGTATTAAACTTATGAAGAAAAGTTATGACGTTCACCTTCTTTGATAAATTTACAAAAAAAGGCGTAGTATAAACTAGGGATGTCGCAAACCTGCCCAGGTTTACGTTCGACAGTGTTTGACTTTTTCCAACTTGCAACATGATGTTCGACAAAGGTTCGACTCAAGTTTGACTTTTGTGCTCATGCGCTAAATTTAAAAAAAAGGTGACTTTACCTGACGGATGACACTTTCATTATTTGTTGGTTGTATTGGCATCACTGGTTCAGATTAATAACTAACGAAAGCGTTAAAAGCACATATTTTCGCTTTTATATGGTGTAAACATTGGTAATTATTTTATAAAATATAAAATGAACTATCTACTAAATTATTTGCTTCCCAAAATTCGTAATATTTGTGTAGCAACCGAGCAACACTGTCTATAAGTCAAACTTCTGCATTCTTTAGTGAACGTTCGAAGATTCGGCGAACCAGTCGAACCTTGAGGTTCGACGTCAAAATCAAGGTTCGACAAAAGTTCGCGACACCCCCCCCCCCCCCCCCCCCAGTATACCGGGTGAAACAAGGAGACGGCAGGCTCTTTAAATTGACCGGAAAATTCGGTTTCTTAACCTATCGCGCTACGACTTTGTGCAGCGTTGCCCGCAGATGGTGCATTTTTTTTGTAAAATTTGCAACGAACAAACTTACCTGAGGAAAAAGTAAAGAAAGAAAAAGGCTTAGCTCCTATGGAAACGCAGCGACGCCACCGGTCTTCAAACAACACGGCGCCGTTTCGCACGGAAGACAAGAGATGGCGCAAGCGGTCGCGACGCCAACTGCCGCCAACGAACGAGCAGACGCCGAGAGCCGGCGTATTTAGCAGACAAGGAACTGCAGCTGCTTGTTGTTACCGCGCCTGTTTTTGTTTCTGCGACTGTCGCCGCCTGCGGAACGCGCGCCGCTTTTGAGTCGAAAAGATGTCTGCTAAAGACGCTGGCTCTCGGCGCCGAATACTCGTTCGTTGGCGGCGTTCGTTGCGCCATCTCTTGTGTCCCGTGCGAAACGGCGCCGTGCTCTTTGAAGACCGGTGGCGTCGCTGCGTTTCCATAGGAGCTAAGCCTTTTTCTTTCTTTACTTTTTTCTCAGGTAAGTTCGCTCTTTGCAAATTTTACAAAAAAAATGCACCATCTGTGGGCAACGCTGCACAAAGTCGAGGCGCGATAGGTTAAGAAACCGAATTTTCCGGTCGATTTAAAGAGCCTGCCGTCTCCTTGTTTCACCCGGTAGACTGAAGTATTGTGAGATTTCCATAC
The DNA here is from genome assembly GCA_013358835.2 of Ixodes persulcatus. NCBI lineage: Eukaryota > Metazoa > Arthropoda > Arachnida > Ixodida > Ixodidae > Ixodes > Ixodes persulcatus. The sequence goes on along the minus strand of JABSTQ010009368.1, from coordinate 401,937 downwards.
ACGAGTCATCCAATTTCAGATCGCTTGAAAAAGCGTGCGTCTTTTTTCAAACGAAACGATATCTGCCCTCCCAGCAAGAGAAGATCCACGATTAATCCAACAGAGAATGACAAAAGTAACAACACAAGACGGCCATTCGTGCCCTTCTTCAGGTAGGGACTCCATTGCCGGCTTGCCAGAAACAGCGTCTCTGCTGAGACTGGGTCTAACTGGGTGAAAGAAAGCACTGGCAAAGCCAGCGCACGAGATGAGCGGGACTCAAACCGCTCCTCGAGACGCTCGCGCGCCCCAGCCTTTGCAGTGCTTTCTTTCAACCCGTCTCAGCGGACACGCCGTTCTAGCAAGCCGCCGTCCCGGGTGGCAAAGCACAAGCGTACAAGATGATGATGTGTAAAATCCCAGACCGTGGCGAGAACAAATTTTTGAGTCGCAGAAAAATATAGAGATGCTTTGCACACCCGCCAGATTACAGCCGCAATTGCTGACCATCTCTTATCTTACCCAGATGCCGAGTTAGTGAAGCGGGCGTTGACGAGCTTCCATAAGGGACAATGCTGGGGTGCTATGTTGCGCTTTTTGGACTCCCAGGAGACTTGGAAGAGGGAAGTGACGTCAACGACTAGAGAAACGCAGATTGGATGTTGACAGAAGAAAACAAAATCAACATCCAATCTGCATTTGCTGCGTTGTTGACGTCACTTCCCTCTCCCTAGTCTCCTGGGAGTCCAAAAAGGGCAACATAGCCCCCCTGGAGTCAAGAACACAGTAGAATCTAAAATGGCACTAACCTGCCGTGCTGTTGTCATATGAAGTGAAATAAATGTAATAGGAGGAAACAAAAATTTAATATTTTCCTTGCGATAGCACTTTCTTATTTGTGCTTTTTGTGTTGCGTACCTTCTATACAGCCTCGACGAGGCGAGCAGTATTAGTAAAGAAATAAAGTTCGGTTATGGTGGTGCCCATACAGAGCTGCGTCTGTATAGCTAAACTCTTAACTTTATTTTTCTTTTTTTTTTCACCACAGTCTTGGGTTTTACACAATGTAATCAACGAACACCTGCTGGAATGCTGACTCACTGTTTTTTGTTAAGGACCGACGATCTTTGTCTTCCAGTACACAGACAAACAGAGAGTTCACGTACTCTCCCGTTGCTCAGAAAGCAGGTCTGCATGCTCCAACCGTCTGCTGTGCGAATTGAAAAAGACAACAACAACAACAACAACAAAGAAATTAGGATTTTTCACCATTCAAGACATTGATAACCAACCCTGAAGAACGCATACAGATGACCGGGCCACACATGCGCCGACAGCATGCACTATACTGCGTTTCAGCTGACGATGCACCGCAACGGACGGAACGGAAGCAACGGATGTTTCGATCCACCTCAGATTCGACACCATGCTCCATAAAGCCGGGGTCACACTGCTCATACATCATAGAAGGGGTACCGGTGGCCGAGTGGGCTAGCCTAGGGTGCCTCACTGTCCTTCTGTTTAGGGTGATGCCATCGATCGTTCTTCCCGATGCCGACAGCACGCGCTGACATAGAAAATACAAAGAAATCGTCGAGAACAAAATGACACCGTAGCACAGTCAGCGCCACGCGCGCGTGTAGGGACAGGCTCTTTTACGCGATTCTGAACAAAAAAAAAAAAAAGAAGCTTTCGGAACAAAATGGCCAGATGCCATGACCCCAAGCAATAAAACGCACATGATGACATCCTAGGTTGCGCACACCAGCTAGGAGCATGTGGAGCGACGTTTCGATCTGGATGAGCTTCATAACGGCTTGCAGTCGTGTATCATTAGGGAGCTTTATACCCAAATCACACGGCAGCGTAAAGGTACCTTCGCCCAGGTACCTGTCGTAAAGGGAGCTGGAGATCGTGATCACACGGCGCATAAAGGTCCCTTTCGCTAAGGGAGATCCCGTGTTAAACGGAGCTCTCCGAGCAGGCAGTAGCCTCGGACCCACGAACGCAAAATAATATCACAGATATTTAAATATATATTGTTTAATGCATTATAACAAATTGAATACATATAAGTATCTAATGGACCTCTTGGCGAATATGTGCTGCCACCTAGACACGCGAATTGGTTCGAGACTAGGTGATTCGAAAACAACGCGCGCCCAAGGCCTCTCCCACCCGTTCCACACCCAAAACGTCAGCTACATCCTGTTCACCCATTGAGGCGATGTGACCTAGATACGGCTCCCCCAAGCTCACCTCATCGTGCGTAATCTTCCGCCCCGAGGTCGACACAACGAAACCGCTCAAAGGCGAGAAATGCAAGATGGCGGATTGTTTGTAACTAGATACTCTTGAACCCAGGCGCATGAAATACTCCGCGCATGCGCACCGCGTATTTCTACAAAAGGTCCATTATGAAATGATTGTGAACACAAATGTGATGGAATAATACAATAATGATGAACGCATACTCTAGCTAGCAGGTAGCAGCGGCGGCACGTGGAAAACAATGTCTGCTACGAACCCGAACGCGATGGACCACTGCGAGCTCTTTTTCGAGGTTGAAGACGAGTCGCCCGACTCTCCCGCCCAGGACCCTTTATCTTCGTCGTCGTCCATCCCTTTCGATCGCGTGACTGGCGTAACTGTGAGACTCCGTCGTGGTTCCTTTCTGCCGGGCACTATTTAGCTACTTCAGTAAGAACTTTGCAAGAAAATGGAGCTGCTAAACATAAAGAGGTCACCCAACTCGCAATGCAAACTCGTAAACGCAGATGATTTAGGGCCAGTGTGATCAGACGGGTCGGACGTTTTAAAGCAAGACTCATTTAGGTGCGCCCTTAGACTTAGAGAAAAAAAAAAGTATAGTGCCGCAAAAGCAGACAGAAATAATATTTCAATTTTAAATGTGATATTTCACATACAATAATAAAAAAAAATTGCGCGTCAAACCGATTTCGAGGAATAATTATTTATCACGTGCTCCTCTCGCGGTTAAGCTGGAATGCAATCGACATCAACCTAAAGTGCTCCGTTTATTTATCGTGTGATCAAGAACGCCGTTTACCAGAGCCGTTTTTTGAGAGAGTTTGGCCATACATTGGTTTGAATAGGAGAGCATCTCGGGCCAACCACAGGCCGCGAAACAGCCCCTAGCGGTGGTCGCGTGCTCTAAATTTGTGCCACGACTCTACTTCGTTTCACCTTATGTGCGAGCGAAGGCAAAACTGGAAGCGCGAGCACGGAAGCTCCGTGCGTTCAGGCTTTGCTCGAGCGCGCGAGCTGGGGAGAAATGCAAAAGGCGCTGGTCTCGCGCTTCTAGCTTTGGCTTCGCTCGCAGATAAAGTGAAACGAAGTATAATTTGAGCCGTGCCGAGCGGAACTCCGCGTCTCAAGACGCTCGCGCACCCCACCCTTTGCACTGCTTTCTTTCAGCCAGTCTCAGGACGCTGTTCTAGCAGTGCAGACAAAGGCATGGGCACGAGCGCGTGGCTTTGGAAAGTGCCTCCAATGCACGAGGTCTCGTACAAACAATAGCGTTTCGCTGAGCTAGGCTCACGAGCCTGTGCCTTTGTCTTCACTGTCGACATTTGTGAGATGGAGTAGAGGTCTCCTGATTGGTCGACGCTGTGTCACAAATTTAGTTTACGCTCTAAGCGTGGGGGGAATATTCGGCGCTGGCGGCGGCCTTTGCTCCGTCTATTGTCCAAACTCTCCTAATATACGGCTCTGCCGTTTACTACAGCTACCTTCAGCTAAGGGAACTAAGCTAAAGGTACCTTTACGCTGCCGTGTGAATGGGGTATTAGTAGATCGTTTTCAAAGGCCCGCTACCGCTACGAGCGCGCGCTTCAGAACATGCATCGAAGCAGCAGCGCGAGCTCCCGCTACGATTAGTATGACCTTTAAACACGATCTACTAAAACTCTCCATTACTGCGTGGTGCACGTCAAAAACCCGAGGCTAGCGGTTGTGCTGCAATGGCTAAATTTCACATCTACAGCTGAGAGACAATTCGCCCGTTGAGGCAGACTACGTTCAGGCTGTATAAACATACATACACCCCGATATACGTCGTACAAAAAACGGTCTGCATACAGATTCGAACGCGAGTCACCGCGAGATCCGTGCCTCGAATGCCGTATGGCAATGAGTTCAAGGAGGAAACTTGGCACGCGGTATTCGAAACACGAATATTGCGGTGACTCGGGTTTGCAGACTGTCTTTTGTATGATGTATGAGTAGTGTGACCCCGGCTTAAGGTTTGCTAGCTGTACATCGTAAGGTGAAACAAAGTATCGAAGCCTCCAAATAATCGCCACCTGTTGGGTTGTTGAAACTGTCCCCAGCCTGCGCAGTATAGTTGTCTTCTGCGGCGGAATATGAGATGCGTCTACAGCCCAGTGACTCAGCATTTTCGCTTCGGTTAATCAGCGCTGGAAATCAGTATAGGCGCGTTCCTACAGTACTGCGGTTCTACACAATTTCACATTAGGACGTTTTAGGGAACCGTTTCTGCACATCCGATACCGGTATACGATGGGCCCTCCGGTACGAACTGCGCATGCGCCACCACAGAAGACTCGCGCATGCGCAGTTTGTACGGGAGGGCCCATCGTACAGTATCGGATGTGCAAAAACGGTTCCCTAAAACTCTCTATTAGGTCCGACCGCAGTTAGCGCTCCCATATGTTGGAGCCAATCGAGCAGCGCCAAAAGACTAACGTTACTGTATTCTTAAATAATTATTAATGAATGTTAATTAAGTAGTATTAACAGCTTATGGCACTCGTCGTCTTTGTGACTTTGATGTCACCGTCTAAACCAAACATGCACAGTGAACGAGCCAGGATTCTGCGGGTTTTTTTTTTTTTTTTTTTTTTTTTGTACGTGATTGGTTTAGCCGGTGTTGATAGCAAACGCCCAAAAACGACGAGAGCCATGACGATGCAATTTTTGCGTTACTTGATCGGCGACATCAGAACGCACTGTTTGCTGCGCGGTCAGACTTGATGTCAAACGGAGCACAGCGAAGACTTACGACTTAATGCGCCGAGAAACTGAGGGAGAGGAGGAGGCGAGAGCGTGCGGGGAGGTCAACATGCCGATGCCCTGGTTAGAATGATTAGAGGGTAGAGCAAAGCTTGCTTCTTTGTCTTTACTGCACCTCGTCGAACGGGTTAGAACTCGGAACGGCGGTTTCGGAGGTTTTAGGTTTAGCGTTCGAACGCGTTTCACGAGTGCAGTGGAGACAAAGGCTGCTAACTTTAGGTCTACCCGCTAATCGTTCAAAGCAGAGCTCGGCCTTTTGACGTCCCCGTGCACTTCCGTCTTCTTCTTCTCTCTCTCGCTCTCTCTCTCTCTCCCATTCAGTTTCTTGGCGCATACTTCCACTCGCCCCTCGAAAAGTATGAGAAAACCACTAAGCTCGGATGCCACCAAAATTTTAACACGTTTTAAGACTACATAATGTTTCCATGTTTGAAACTTAGCTTTGACCAAAGGTACTCTTTGTTAAGAACATTTAGAAAGCGAATACATTATCGTACACGCGATAGGAGCTTCAGTCGTGAAATGAGGAATACGGAACAAACATGAACGCGTTCGGTATATAATTTTATTACGGCATCTGATACGGCAGGACTGTGTAAAAAAATTAAGTTCAAGAAAAAAAGATTCGTCACGTCCTAACGTTTGGGTTTTAAATGCAACGTACTACCGTGAAAGGTCCCGTGTGAAACAAAAGGCCCAAAATAGAAAGAATACCTGAAAGTTGACATCTGAGGATTACCCACTAGCCCTTCCCCCCTTCTCGACAAAATGATAGATTCAGTTGGGCTGTTTTGTTTCGTTGGCGCTTTGTAGGGACTGCGCTGACCAGGAAGGAGTAATTCCTACTGACATGAGATGCGCTAGAGGCACGGCACGAGACATCGTCAGGATCCGAACCTCTCAAACGCCCGAGGAACATCCTCCAGGATCAGTTTCTGTAAATATGTAACTATATTGTACTATTCAATTTACGACTCTTTACTCCCGTCAGCAACCAACAAAACGTTTTGTCCACAGGGCACTTCACGCCTCGTCGTGAAAGGAAATATCCTCCCTTTCTAAGAGAGAGAGGGAGAAAGAAAAATATAAGCGGTAAAAAATTAAAAAATATATATATATATATATTATCACAAACAAAAGGAAAGATAAGAGACATTCATTTAGAGAAAGAGAGAGAAAGAAAAAGTTAAAAAATAGAGAAAAAGAAGGGAAAAAAACTGTCATGCGCGATCGCGGTTGCTTCTTGAGTAGAGGGTATTTTTTGTTCGTTTTCTTCTTGGTTTCATGAAAATAAAAACTTCACTTGTCAGTCAGCGGTCGTGTCGTCCAGTCTTCCTTGGTCCTTGTCAGTCGTGTTGCTTTTATTATGAATACATACCAACTAGCCCTGATATCCGTTTTGTTAAAAAATAAAATAATAATAAGTCAAGTCTCCTTTTTTTTGCTTAACCTTTTGCCCTCAGAAGTTGTGAATGTCATTTGCGCTCTGCAGGTCATCTCAATTGTTGAGCGTACAAGAAATCTAAGCATGCTGTGTGTTAATATTCTACTCTTGTGGCGCGTAACCTCATTACGGAATCGAAATTCAACATTTTCAACAGACACAACATAAAAAAGGACACGCATTTCTATTTTTCATTTTTTCTGAGTTTGCAACTGTTTATTTGAGATCGTTTCCATTCAGTCCAACTTCTTACGCTTAGTACTTGCTTCCATCGGTGTTTATCCTAGCATGCGTGTTTATCAGCTGACAACATTCAGGCTCATGCTATTAGAATAACAATTATAGGGGTATTGCAATCGCAATAAAATGATTAAATATGCAGTCTCTGATGTCACAGGTACCAAGACATTTTGTTGCACAGTATCCATCAAACACCTCACTCCTCCTTTTTCACTCGTCAACCAATCAGCGTAAAACCTCGCGGCCACGCTTTTATCCGGGCTTCACGAAATGCCACACGCCTGGCCAAAGAACGCTTCACGTTAACAGCACCTCAACTCTCGGCGATGTGTCGCAACTCAATAAAAAAAAAAAAAGCGACGTGTCGTGACAAGCTGAAAAGACACACGCTTAATTATCTAAATGATCTGGGTTTGATCGCTGCCTCGGTGCAAATGCTCTTTTTACTGCGACCCCCCCCCCCCCCCCCCCCCCCCAAATCAGTGTCCAGGCTCGCGGTGACCCTTTTAATTGGGCTTCAGGAAAAGCCGACCACATGGCGAAATAATTTTTCACGTTAAAAGCAGCTACAGCGCAGGTGATCTCGCGGAAGCCTGCTATGATGTGAAAAACAACAACATTCGAATGGTGTAAAGAAAACAAAATATTTCGAAGTGCAAAGGGCATAAAAGAGAAACAGACAAAGCCTGTCAGTTTCTCCTTGTAAGATACAATGTATCCTCCCCATTGATTTTTGTTTTGTTGTTTTTCTTACGTCACTGCAAGAATATTTTGCATCGTGCTGCTTTTCTCTTTTAGTAGCTTGCGTTGCCCACGTTGACAGGAATATGTTTGCTTGCCTCATTCTTTGGCACAGAAATGCCTCAAACGTCTACAGCGCCGCTCCAAAAAGAGAAGCACAGATTTTGAATCTCCCTGCCCCCATTAGCATGCGATGGCAGGGGGCTGCGCAAACAATACATACAGAGACACTTTCGCGAGAAACAGCAGCAATAAACAAGAAAGAGTAGAAAAATAAGCAGAACAGATGAGCAACAAATTTGTCCGGGTACCAAAATGTATCAGCTCCGATATGAGCCCGGATTCTAGAACCTGCTGAGGCCTCTCGATTCAGATATCCATAACAAGAACGAGCGCCTCGAAAAGCAAAATATAAAAAAAGCGTAAAACACGAGAGAAAGAGAAATAGAGAGTTCGAGAAAGACCTTGTATTTGAGAAAGGAGGTGGGAGGAGAGATTTAACAGAGATTGAACAAAATGTAAGCAACTGAGAAGGGTGCTTCTGTTATTGGCAAGATTTCCAAATCGCACGAGCGCCCGAGGTCTCCCCTTTTCTGCGAGCGTCGGCCATCTTCCCTAATTTCGCACACCCTTTCGTGCTTGCCGGATAAATCTTTTCTTGGGAGTTTGGAAGAAAGGACACGCCCCGGCAGTGCGCGCCATGCGCCTTCGAATCACGGCTCGTGGACTTGGTAATGGCGTTCTTTTCAAGCGTAATAAGCGTGGCTCTCGTAGAGGACAGCCGAGGCTTCAAGAATCCGTCGAGATCTGCTCTTTCTCTCTCTCTCTCTCTTCCACTCGCCGATTTCTACATTTATATTACTTTCCAGCCTTAGGCGTCTCTTCCCTTTGTCGCCCTCTTTCGCTCGACTTGCCCACATCTTGTGCCGCTGATCCAACCCTCGCCCTTTCTGACTCTTCAGGGCCTGAAATGGGGACTAAGCAAAATACACCGCTCTCAACCTCTTCATTTTTTTTTTCGCCTTCTTCGAAAAGTGTTTTGGTGCCCGTCCATGCTGCGTTGAGTGGCGCTGATGTCGAGTTTCGTACAGAGGCAAGAATGAGGGGCCTCACCCTCTATTGTCCTCAATGAAGCATGAGCTACTCAACCAGCTGCATGGGTCGTGGTACTTATGCATGGCTACCGGGCCACCAGTTGACGTAGCAGGTGTCGCGTCCGTTAAGGTTGCGCTTCTCAGTCAACTTTATATTTCAAATATGACAGTGAGCATGACGTTGCTTTTTTTAAGGTTGGTTATATGTGGAGCGATATTGCCACGAATAAAATCAAGATAAAAATAGGAGTAAAAATAAATGTTTAATAATTTAAACTCGCGCCTGCTTTTAAAGAGAAGGTACTGCGCGTTCTGTGGCGGCGACCAAAGGGGCGACTCACTGGAAGCAGTGGGCTACTGCTTCTTTTATACACGCCGAGTAGTCAGGAATGTTCCAAACCGGAACACGCGGCAAGAGACAAGAATGAATGGAACTTTCCAGAAGAGACAATAAAAAAGGGAGGACTCCGCCGGCGGGCTATGAACACCGTACTTTAGCGTGCAGCCGCGCGTGGCAACCGCACGCGGCATTACACCTACTAAAGCAAGAGTGGCCCGCCGCGTAACGAAAAACAAGGAACATGGGTGAATTAGTGAGCCCCAAAAACGAAATGCAATGTCGTCCTATCCTCGCAGTCCCATAATTCTGTCAAGTTCGTTGTGGTCGTCGTTGCAAATACAGGTTCGTGGATGGTCGTCCTCGTTCATCGTCGCGCGACAAGTGCATTGAGGAGATCGTCGGTATGGCTTCCAAGATCGCAGTCGTCGAAATTCACCGCTTCCAGCCGTCGTTTTCATCGCAGTCGCTTTTACAGCGATAGCCGTTAGTGAGAACCTCTGGGAATTGCGTGGTTGTCCGCCGTAAAAATTCCCGGTGGCGTCATTTGCTACGTCGTTAATAATGTGATTGCTCTCAGCCACTCCGCGTTGTACCGGCGCATGCCCACGACCATCTCAGACCGGCAGTTACCCTCCTCCTCGGGCGCTCGCTGTTGAGGGCGAGGGGGCCAAACGCACTTGGGCGCCTTTAACATGCTGACGAGATGCGCAAAGAACGGATGAACTAACAAGCTGTACGACCTCGGAGAGGCCGTGCCAGTCTAAAGAACGGAACGTTCAGCTACGGCGCGCTAGGAGACACGTCGTAGACAGTGTGCAGGTCAGGCATGGCACCGGAGTCAAAAGCGGAAGCGAAAATGGCATGCAAATCCTCAGAATCATACTCTGGAGGCGCCGCAGAACCAACGACTATACGCGCCGAGCTGCAGAGACGCTTGGCCCGGTTTCCTGGTGAATAGGGTTTATCTCCCGGCAGTTAAAATAGTCGCAAAAGGAATGTTAACGCCATCGGACGGGCTGGGCGGGGAGAAAGTGCCTCGTTCCAGCCGATTCCGCTCAGCAAACGTAAGACTTGCAAGTTGGTTTTTTTTTTGTTTGTCGCTTATCACAGCCTCATCCAGATATATTTTTACGTGGTTCTCTTAAAGGGGGGGGGGGGGGGGGGGTGCAATGCTTTCCGGACTTCGTTCAAACAATTTATGGAAGTTGCCCTCTCACACTTCTGAGGTAAAAAAAAAAAAAAACAATTTCGCCTGCTAGTTGTACTAAAAAAAATATATTGGCATTTCTGGCACCCCTCAACTCACTCCCAGTCTTCAGGGTCACACCTGGTCCCCCTCCTACTGACGTAACTCGGGGTGCCGTGTAGCTTCCAGTGTGCTCCCTCGGAGGACGCTTTCTCTCCCTCTCTCTGATGAGATTAGCGGGCGTTATGCTGCAGCTTAGAGCCGAGCGAGGTCACGTAATCTTTTCGCCGTAGTTCCCTCGGCTGCCACTCGCGGCTGCAGGTGGGGGGAAAAGCTCGACGTTTGCTTGGTGATTATGCAGCGAAATCGCGAAATTTTTTAATGAAGGAGATGTTTTCTCTGTCCTCCGGGGCACGATAAAGAACGTAAAAATGACGAGATGTAAATTCTTTTAATCTTAAAATTGTTGCACCCCCCCCCCCCCCCTTTAAAGTGCACGAATGCGATTCATCTATTTCATTTATATTTCAGGCCTGTTTACCCTCTTTCTGCGCGCAAAATCGGACTTGAATAATTGAAACCAGGACGGAGTTACGGCAGCCACTTGCCTGAAACGTTAGGAAAACGTTCATTATCCCCACGAATGAGGTCAGATGGAATCGAAATTCGTCTTGTGGCTATTTTAACACCTGGAAGTGATATACACATACACCAGCAATCCGACCATGAACCAGTGACTAGCACAATACCCGGCGAAGTTTATCGCAGCGAATACGTATTTCTGGCGGAGATTTGTGCACAATCCGTTCGGCTTCACGTGCGACGTCTGTAACAGATTGTGGTTTATGCGGAATTCGGCGTCTGTGCAATCGAAATACACTTCACCGCTCAAGCGAGAGTTTGCATGCGAAGATGTGACTAAAATTCGAGTTCGTAGGACGTTTCGAGACGCAAATCTAGGAGTAGCGAAGATTCCCCGCAGCAATTACGGACCGAGATCAAAATCTTTCGCTCTGACACACGCTACTCGATTAGCGTACAAATGCAGTCGAAGTTTTGTCATTTTTTGTCGAGTTGCTTGTTATCGTTCGTCGTCTTCGCCGTGCGTCGTCGTCGTGGTCTCTCTCCGCTGGGCGCTTTGTATTGTCGTCGTGGCTCATCGTCGTGGTGCATGGTGGTGGCTCGTCATCGCGGTCAGTTTTCGTGGTTTGTTGTAATGGTTCGTTATAGGTGTCTATCGTCGGGTTTTGTGGTCCACAAACACAGCTCCCCATCGTTTGCTGTCGCTAGCCTTGGGCCTTCATGATCGTTGTCGTCGTCGGTGGTTCTTCCCGTTCTGGTCCGTTTGCGTTCGTAGACCTTATCATGCGGCGGTCATCGTGGTCTTCGCGGGAGTGTTGAACAGTTCAGGGCGATGCCCAGCACCTCCACTGGAATGTCACGAATCAAATGAAGCGGATGCATTCAGAACTAAAAATAAATGTTAAGTGAGGCAAATTTGTGCCCACATCTCAAACAAAAAAAAAATGTACAGCGCATCCTGCGGCGGTGACGAAGGGGCGACTCACTGGAAGCAATGCGCTACTGCCTGTATAATACAAGCGCTATAGACCTTTTTCGCATAACCTCAAACCAGCCAGTAACTGACGTACCCTCGACCTGGTGCATTTCTGGATTGCCCGCTGACACATGGTATGCAACCGCCAAGGGTATGGGCGAAAAGGCTTAAAAACGGACGTCGTGCATGAGTTAGTTCCGAGTGCTCCTTTTTACCGTGCTGAAATTTCCGAAAATCTACGGTTGTCTGACTACCACTGCGTGGTCGTCGGATGGATAAATAATTTTAAAAAGCATAAGAACAATAGCAGAAAGTGTGCCATGAGCACAAGAAGCTGCAGCGCGAGTGTGGCTGCAGTGTTATCGAGCTTCGCATTTTCCCCAAGAATCCTTATTTATGAAGTCAGTCGATTGCGAGCTTGAATCGCGAGAGATTCGTATCAGAGTCAACGTCACGTTTAAGCTCACGACCACTTCGTCTACGACAAGATGACCGATTTTAATTCCCGGTGCAGGTGGTCCAATTAGTCGGCGCCGCAATTCTCAAGATGGCAGCGCCGTAAAAGAAAAGGTCTATAGGGAGTATATATTCACTGGCGGCCATAGCTGTGTGCTCGGCTGCGGAGCGCGTGCTGAACGCGAGCTTCCACAGTTCTTTCGCCACGTGCATTCCGCACCACCAAGATTGCCTGTCTTGGCAGCCTATTAATGCGAGCTCGTTCTGAGCATGCGCTCTAAACAGTGACCTCAAATATGGCGGCCAGTGAATACCTCCTATATTCGAGAATGTTCTTAACCGGAGTCTCCGGCAATAGACAAGAATGTACTGTAACTTTCCAGAACAGCTAAGAGAGGACTGGGCCGGCTAGGTTTGTACCTTCGTGTGCCAGCCGCGTGCAAAGGGAACTTCGCTTTGCATTGCAAAGGCCTTTGAGATGCCCGTGTGGCAAGGGTATTAGTTCCGTTGTTCTCGGATAGTAGTGTCCTTGGGACGCTCTGTGAACTATTAGCAATGTGCGCGACCAAAAGCGTCGCTGCGGTCAGCTTTCCACGATTGGCCAGACCATGGACATATGAGCATTGTCAGATTGTCAACTTTGACGGTGTTAGTTTCGGTTGGGATGGTTCCTAGCTTCCACTGTGCTTTTTAAACACACCATCGAACTCGTCGTCGCACCTGGTGGTAAGTAGCCAGGGTAACAACTGGTGACGTCACGGTGAGGCAAATCCCAGTCGTGACGTCGCGTACGGAAACCATTAGAGGGCGCCACCGAAATATCTCGGCGCTAATAGTCTGTGAATATTAATAATTCAGTAGATGCTCCGCCTAGAGCGGGAGCTTTCGGCCTTTGTTAACGCTTAGGGGCACATTTAGCCAAAGCGCGGTAAGAGGCAATGAGCCCAGGCTGGAGGCGAAGCTTCTACTTAATTCTTACCTGGTTAGCAGTTATAGACCCGTAGGTGGCATTCTGCTTGCCTGTGCTAAGGATCTTGCAATGGTTTTAGTCATGTGTAAGGGCAAGAGAAAACAAACTGCTCAGAACTCTTTTTTTTTTTTTTTAATGAAGTACCAAGAAATTGGCACCTAGACGTTTTTGGCTGTATACGAAGGGCTGCAACCGAAGTAAAGGAAGTAAGTTAGCGCCCTACGGTGTAACCCGGTACAGGAATCTAAGTTGTACTCAATGGGTCGATAAAGGTGGGAAAACATTTTCAGTTCTGCAAGCGATTTCGCAACTTCAACAATATGGTGGATGTAGTAGAAGTTAGCTCGTGTAAGCTTATGCAAACTGCCCTCAGCCTCGCAGTGAGAAACGCATAGAGCACGAAAAATACGATACAAAAGAGAAAGAGAGTGAGCACATTTGAAAAGAGGAGAGCCGAGTTTAAGAGGTGGATGTGAATGTCCCATTTTCTGTCTCCTTTTTCAATCTTCCTCCTTTGTCTTCTAGCTTCTTACACCCGGGGATAACGTTTCTGGCCAATGAAGCCAGATAAAGCTATGGGTACCGGTGCGCTCCCGCAGATTAAGCGCCGATCACAACTGTACTCGCGCGGTCTTCATTCCTTTGAAATGCCAGAAAAAGTTGCGCACGAGTATAGTTTCACTCATTTCCAGGCTCAGATGAATTCTTTTTATCTCAATATGATTTTGCAAGCTTTCTACATTCTTCTATGTCTTCATTCTGTTGCGCATGTACCGTAGTATTTTACTTCAACTACGCTGACAACAGTTTTTTTTTGCTATGCCTTTCCAAGACCACCATACTTCTCCAAAAAAAGAAACCATAAAACACACACACACGCACACGCACACGCGCACACGCACACGCGCACACGCACACGCACACGCGCACGCGCACGCGCACGCACGCACGCACGCACGCACGCACGCACGCGCACACACGCGCGCGCGCGCACACACACACAAACACACACACACACGATGCAAGGAAGACCTTATCTCCGGCATAAAATGTACGTGCTAGACGCGAGTCCGCTCTCCCCGAGGTCATAATCCATCGAGTCAAACGGCTCTGCCTGAAATAACGGGATTCCAGGAAGGGAAGGGCCGGTCTGCCACACTCGATTCTTCGCACGGGGTGGCAGCTGCGGCCTCAGCTAGACACAGTTCGCCTCTAAGCTGACAGTGCAGTGGAGGCTACGCGCTTGTTCGTCCAGTTCCACGTCGACATTTCGCCACGTGATCACGCTCCCGCCCATGCCTGCACGCTGAAAGCGGAGTCGGGTGATAAAAGGGAGGCGGTTGATTTGTTCAGCGAGCGCGTGGCTCCTACTGCTTTGTCAGCCTAGTGGGGAACGTAGTGTAGTTCGCTTTGACTGCCGTTCGTTCGGGGGGGGTCGCATCAAGGAGTGCCCTCGCCGCACGCCTCTAAGCCGATCACCGGAGACTGTCGGTCTGCGTCCACGTTGCCCAACTCTCTTTCCAAAACGAGCCTCAGTTCCGAACCGGAGTCCCCGCGGTTCAAACCTCCGCCCGTCTTGTCGCCTTCAACTGGCGGTCTTTGTTCAGAAAAAAAAAAAAAAAAATGCGCCGTTTTACGTGTTTACATCTTGCGATTAACCAAATATAAAGATCCATTGGTTGTAAGTTGCACTCATCCTATTTCACGGTACTGAGGGCCAAGTAATGCGGATCAATAATGCTGAAAGCGCTAGGGAACAAGGACCAGAAAAAAAAAAAAAAAAACAGTGCGTTACTAAATTAAATTTTGATGTAAAAACAAAACGCTTTATTTACACCAGCAAACGCTGCAACAACCGCCGCGAAAAAAAAAAAAAAAGTGGATGAAGATGTGAAAATGAATTCGGGCAGCCGCCCACGTAGTGGTAAAAAAGGCTCAACTTCTGCGAAATGCATCAACCTTCTGCAAAAAAAAAAAAAAAAGATAAAAAATGACAGTACAAACTGGAAGCTGACCCAACGAGGGATGTGCGTAAAAACTACTGCTTTTGCGCGTTTTCGTTTGAAATTTATTTATCTTCCTATTCGAACAGAAAAATGGGGGGAGGGGGGTGGGGCGGGGGTTGGGGGCGGAGCGGCCGAAGAAATAAGCAGATTGAAAAGATTAACGTGGCCATCTGCACTCTTCCCAAGGCAGTGGCAGCGGCAAGGAGAAGGCAAGATGTGAATAATTAATGTGATAGCTCATACAGAATAAAATATAGACTATACAAAGTACGCCATGAAGTGAGAATATCAAAAACAAAAGAAACTAACCACACACACAAAAAAAAAATATTTGCTTCTAAATTTGCCAACGATAATGAATTGAACGAAATATCTACGTTAAGACAATGTGCAGTTTAGTTGTAAAAAGACAGTGTATTTTAACTAAAATTCTGTAACTACAATGAAAAGTTCCTGCATTGAGATATAAATGTGTTCGCTACCTTTGTTTGCTTCGCTTATCTTGAAGGGTACTAGGTAAACGAGCCTTTGTTACTTTGTATTTATATAGTTTTAACACTAACCTATTTTACATCCAAGCCGTTTAGGAAGATGTCTATGAGTGGAAGGTTATTTTAGGGGTATATGTATATTTGGTTTTTATTTGTCAAACTTATTTTATCTGAGTACGGCGTGCCAAGATATTGAAAGGTTTTAGCTAAGTACTAATGTGTAACTAAAACGCAGTATTTGACGTGGTTGCGTATTTTTGTACCACGGACATACATAGTGATGGGCGCGTGTTAATCGCAAAATGGAAAAAAGCCGAGACAGAAGAGTGGTCAAAAAAACTTAAATGTGGCGAGTTAACAACGCCTTTAAAACTTTTTTACTACTTGCTTATTTTTACTTGAAAACCATGGGGGGTTATCAAAATATAAGCTTTCCTTTTTTCTTCGTATCTAATTTAAGTAAGGATTTTTATGAACTAGTGGTTCGGTCCCTATTGTAATTTTCTATCTGAACTAGTCGTTCGGTCCCTGTTTTAGTTTTCTTTGTGACCATATTGCAAGAAAAGTCTCACTTCCACGAAGATGCTGTTAAAGATAGATAATAATTTACGAAGTGCAGTCCGTTCGATGCTTTTTACCTTTCTTAGTTACGAGGTTCCTATATTCTTTTTTTTTTTTACTTTTGCGTGATGATATACGGCTATACTCTTCATTTTTAATCATTTTTGGTTTGATTTTGTTTATAAAAGACAATTTTTAAAGAAAAAATATTTTAACCTTTAGAATACACTTAAACTCACAAAAGATAGAAGGAAGCTGCAATATGCAAACTGAATTATGGTGGAGTCTGCCTAAACTTTTCATTATGCGCGTCGAGAATTCTTACAGTGGGGTGTTTGAACTACAAAGTAACCATTTTGTAGTGCAAGCACAGGTGTTACTTGCAGATGCAAATGGCAGGCTAGCAATTGACCCAAAAGATTCTCGTTTGCATATCATGGCTCGTTTCAAAAAGTTCTCATGATAGACAATAACTTTCACTAAGTTTGTTTGACATATAGGTACTTGTAAAGTTTTAAAAGATTGAAATTTGACGATATGCAAAGGAAAATGCATTCACCGTTGCCCGATAAATGTTTTATTAATTTTTCTCGCCAGTACCTCAGGTGCTTTAATATTACTCGTCGAAGCACGTTATTCAAATTTAGGCAGAATAAAAATGGCAATATTTAGTTTATTGCGCCTGGCTCTTTCTTTGCTTTTCTGTTACAATTTCCAATTTTAGATGTGTCAATAAATAAAATATTTGCCGCAAAAAATATGTCTTCATTCTTTAAAACACATGAGGTTTCGATACTTAAAAAGAGGGGCTGCACAAAAAAAAAAAAAAAACTATAGGACTGTCAGGTTAAGCATTAAACAATGTATAGTAACCTAATCAATATGGAATTATTATAAATGTATAAAAAATACATTTATATAAATCGTTGGAAAGAATAGGCACATGAAACGAGTCGCTTTTACGAGACTTGCCAGGAAGAGCATTACAGTAACGAAGGACCGACCAACACAAATCTTCATTTAAATTAAAATAAATTTAGGCTGCATTTAGGATAGCCGTCCGTAAACAACGAAGAACCATACAACAAAAACGAAAACGTAACCTCCAACTGTTGCAAGTGATTATTTTAAGGGACGGTTAAATGTGTCCAAGTAGTCAGGACGTACCCTGCGCAACACTGTTAGCCCAAACCCGACTTCGGCGCTTTTTCGAATTTTACTTCGAAAGGGAACATACCGGCATCAAAACTTACCACTTAGGTTAGTTCCCCAACTGGGCGCTTTCCACACACAATAAGAGTTTCGATGACAGTCCGTCGATACTGAGAGAAAAACAGAGGAAACCGGCGATGGCTTGTTTGCGCTAATAGTGCCGCGGAATTTACGTATCCGCTCCGGGTTCTCCTGAACCAAAATAAATATTTTTATTATTATTAATATTATTATTATGGATGCATGTATACATTGCATGAGGAAAATGACAATTGTAGTTGGGTACTGCGACTTCTTTGAGAAACGTTATTCGGTTTGTAAGGGATGTTTTTTTCTCATCAGGTTTTTGGTTGAGTTGCAGCTAGTTTCTTAGTTTCGAAGGCTCATAGCAACGATAAATTTTCGCAAACACTTTTCTCTATTTCTGCGTGAATTTCATGGTTGCACCAATATAAACTTCATGAATGCACCGTGGAAGCGGGAACAAAGGTAGCTGATTTGAAGTATTAGCAAATAACGTTTTTGTAGAGTGGTACTGGCACTGGGAGACAGGCACAAGAAGTTTGCTGAGGTTCTGATGTCCGCATTAGTGAGGTTTTAAAAAGGTATTTTCGTAGATTAGAGCAATCCGCGAAAACCTCAATAAAAGATTTGTACACATTTTTATGCCGCATTAATTCATTATAAAGACTGCTCCGTCGAAGGACATCTTTGAAATTTTGTTGGGTACTCGCTGCTGTCGCATCGATCGAGTTTTTACGTCGAATAAAGCTAACATTAATATTCCAATTCTCTCAACCTAGCCCACTTTTTTTTCCTTTTCGGCGACGCAAAGTTGAATTTACATTAGCTTTCAATTGAAAAAGCGGCTACCGAATCTCAAATTAGCATACAAAGTGTAAGAAGGGTGTTGTTGATATTGAAAGAAAAGCAACAACATGCTCAGCATTTACGTATTTATATTGTGCACAATAGGAATTAGAGCGAACAGAAAGGTCGAGGAAGCAGCTATCCAATGCCGACATCTAAATCAATAGAATAGGCAGCACATTTGCTCGCGAAGCAGTCCTAGCGTCCGACCAATCTCCCGGCGAAGCCGAGCAAAAAGGTTCCCGTTCGTGCCTCCGGCTCGCAGAATTCGAACAGAGCGAAGCGGCAAAGGCTGAGGCCGGGTCTCGAGACCCCAATTACAGGAAACCTCGGTGCTCTGATTGCCTCGTCTCCGGCATGATCCAATTAGAGCCCCCTTGTGGCGGAGGCGCCAGAGGGGCGTCGGAAGACTAGGGGGTCCGCCATCTTGAATAGCCTCAACCCCTGGGGAACTTGGGCTAAAGGCTGTTAGAAAAGCGAGTCTGCGGGGGCGGATCTTCGCCGCTTTGGGCACATTCACGGTTCCTAGTGCAGGGATTACTGGCACTTCGCGTGTTCTTTTAGCGAGTAATGCTAAAGGGCGGGAGATCTCAAAACGTGCGGAAACAACTGAGCGCGAGGGAAAGCCGGAAAGCGCGGGAAAATTGGAAAGGGCGGGAAGCCGGAAAACGCGACAGTGCCGAGACCGAACTACGACGAACGGGATGTCGCACCTCATTTATTGAAATAGCCGCCGGGAGGAAATTGGAAAAGATTGCGAGTCTGAGGCTCAACAGGGCCAGCTGTGTTATCCGTTCATTTAAAATGCACAGTTGAGCTTCGAGCAGATCTGTCTGTCGGGACTCTTGCACTAGCGCTTAATGCCTCTGTCAAACGACGTCCTCTAGACGTTTTAGACTAAATGTCCTTTCATAAAAGGCCCTTCCTGTAAAGAAGGCACTGCCACACGACTGACAGAATGCCATTTACCGGTAATGTTTACAATTTTGGGACTGACTACGAATGGATAACACCAAAACTAACAAAATTATCAGAACTTTTTTTAACACTACTAGTTTAATGGTTTGAACAAACTTATAAACGCATATAATCTAAACTCTAGCCTTCTATATGAGTTGTTCTGTTATAACAAGATTTACGGTTCTTTTTGGCAGAAATCTTTAGGTACATCTGGCAACCACGCTGCAACTGACGTTTGTTGTTTTGCATTGTTCCTGTGTCTTGTTGCACTACTTCGTTCCTTTTCCTAGATCGGCTCTCCCTGTGCTTGTGCCTGGTAGATTATTTGGAGTGAAAAATCGACGATGGATGTTTGCTTTTCGAGGCAATGTGCTTGATGCAGGCGCGTTTGCGACAGTTCCTCCTCATGGAAATGGAAACTATGAGGAGCAGAAGCGAAACTGGAGACAACGCTCCTCGCCAATTCCTTCACGACTGCTGCTCTTGACGTTCAAGGCATAGAGAGGAATGAGCACGAGCTTTGAAGCTACGAGAATGGCGACTGCTTGTTTGAGGCTACCCTGCCGCACCTTGACGACCGTAACTTTAAGGCATGCTTCCGGGTGCTGCCGTGCCAGCGATGGGAAGCCAAGAGACGGACATTCAGAAACCCATCAGCGTTGATAAGCGTGTTGCAATAGGGCTGTACAAGCTATTCTACTGCCAAAAATAGAACTACGGCCCACTTTTCAGGGGTCTGTCGCTCATCTGTAAACAGGATTTACACTGAGTACTGCGCTACAGTCGTCGCCAACCGGGAACAGTCTACGGTAACTATAGACCGAGAGTGAACTACAGAGCCACATGCTGGGGTCTGAGGTGGTGCGAGGTTTTCCTAGCGTCATCGGCACCCTGGACGATTGTCACCTGGCTGTGCCACCGCCGAAGTACCAGGATTGTGACTACCACAATTATAAGGGATGGCAAGTTACAAGTTAACTATTCAGTCCATGCATCGCTTCAGTATTTGTTATTAACAAGGACATATGCATGATAGTTCCCTTAAGTTCCCTAAATCGGGCATAGCTGACGCGTAGCTGCTGGAGTAACACCCCAACAATGTTGGTTGTTTTGCAGGGGTATGCCCGGGAATTGTTTTCGGGGAGAGAGTAAAAGGGGGTAGGTAAGCTTGACATTTGCTACAGTCGTTTTTAAAACATTGCAGACGTTAATATCTTTTTTTTTCTCTCCTTTTTTTGAGGGGAGGGTATGCTGCTGTTTTATGCGTCGCATCAGCTCTTAGTTGAAATCGAAGCTTGAAGAAGGGCAGAGGAAGTACGCGATGAAATTATCCGTGTGTAACACTGCCCGGTGAAATGACCTGTGTATATCATTGCCCGGCGATTTTCACCGGTTTCTACAAAAAAGAATGATCTTTAAATTCAGCGAAAGGAAACTGTCCTAGACATCAGGGTAGGGTAGGGTTTTTGGAACATCCTCAACCCGAGCAGGGCTTTACTCTAAAGGAGTTGCTTGTGGGCAGTGACCATCTATTAAGCCCCATATTTGTTTGTTTTTTTGTAAGGTGTCGATAGGCAGTAGGGCCTTTGAGTATTAGGTATATCTGGACAGCGTGCTATCCTGCTACGGGTTCAACTGTATCGAGAACCTGAAAACTCCGCTTGGACAATACTAGCTCCCAACAATGTCACTTAAGTGTCAACTCCATGATGTGACGAAGTACAAGGCAAAATGATAAAATATGTACAAGTATCTAGGGTCAAACCAAGTGCTTTCTCCGTGAAGGTGTTTTCCTTTTGGGACACAGGGAGGGGTGCAGAGCTAAAAGAGAGGGGGGGGGGGTCATAGAAGCAGTTCGACAATTAGCTACTTAAAACATCAGAAAGCAGTTGCAGCTCTCTGCAGCACGTATTGGCCATTAAAAGCTGCTGTTCGTTCTGTTCCGTACGGCATGCTTATTAAGTATATCTGTGTAGCATTTTCAAAGTACTGAAACTGTGTGCTAATTAGACGACTGTAAACACAATAGTTGTTATTAAAACATTTTGAGCGGAGCTGTATTCTCGCCGAGTGTGAGTGTTGCGTAGGCTCGCATTGATTACGTCTCGTCTTTTTCCTATAGGCACGGTATAATCCTGCCGGCGATTGTCAACTACCTGTATGTTTTCCGGTTTGTGAACGTGGGCTCACCAGGGAGGTGCCACGACTCCCACGTTTGCCGCCATTCAGGGCTGCCGGCACTCCTTAGCGGGCTGCCGGCACTTCTAGCCGGCCTGGCGGCACTTCTTCGCGGCCTCCAGGCGAAGACACCCGTTGTCGTGAATTGGACTGCTGTGCCGCCCACCGTGCTGTGCGACCAGGGGCTCCCATTGACGTCAAAAATCATGAAGCCATTCCCCAACGGCACGTTGTTTACACGAGCTCAAGGGAACTTAAACTACTGTCTCTCAAGGTCAAGACTCATCGCAGAGATGCCGTCGGCGCACTGAAGGCAAGATTCCGGAGTATCATGAAGAGGACAGAGACACAAGTTGAAAACGCAGACTCTCTCCTTTGTACGTGTTGTACACTCCACAACATCTGTGAGAGGTTCAATGACTCCGTGGACCCCAAGGCCTAAAGGACACACTAAAAAAAATGGAGAAGGCACGTCCCACCAGCCAGCCCACGCCGCAGTTGCCAAGAAGCCGAGCGGACCAGTTGCGCGTGCAGCTCTAGTTTGTTAATTTGACGCACATCCGGAACTCGAGTTGCGTTACTAACCGCTGATGACTCATTATGGTAGACAAGCAAGTTTTTTGGGAAAAAAAATGTTCTAAAGACTACAATATGCAGGACGTATAGACTTCAATGATTGTCTTGCCTCATGAACCCTGTCAAGAAAAAAAGTTTCGCCTATCTGCACATAAGTAATTTCACACTTTATCTGATGTATTAGGCAATGTCAACTTGCTTTACAATAAGTCTCTGCTTTTTTTATCAGAACGTACACATTTCAGACGGAAAAGCGTAAGTTTCTTTGTTTTCTGAAACGCTTCTTCTGAGAGAACCACTTCGTATACGGCGTACCAACTCTGCCATTCGTTACTACCATAATCTATTTCGGAATAGCACGTGCTAGCAATTAGTTTAAGATGCGATATTAGGAAATCTTCAAATATCTATCAAAGCAGGCTATAAACGTTTGCACCGTTAACCCCTTATCATTGGAAATTCCAGTACATGAGAGCATTTTTCAAGTGCACTAGGATGCAGATTGTAACATTGGGAGTTGTGAAGTAGCACATGCCTTTAGGTGTGTTTTCAAGGCATATGAAGGTGTACCTTCCAGTGCAGCATATGCTGAACACTCTCAATGTATATTACTCAATTACATCTAAATACACCCCGTCCCCTAGCCCTGTGTAGTCAAGTGCAACAAAATCGCGACAATTCAAATATGGAGCAGCTTCTGTAGCTGGGAGAGAAATATGTGAAGAGCGACTGGCGCATCCATTTCGGTACACTTCAACCCTCAGCTAAGTGCAACAAATTGCACCGTCTCTCGACGCCTCTTTCAGCTCCAGGGACGATGAGAGTTCTGGCACATGGTGCACATACACCACTTTCGCTGTCCGAAATCATTTAATGTTCAAAATCAAAAGTCAAATTGGACGTTTAGTGTTTATACAGCGTAAGGTCGGTCTGCCAGGATGGGGCGACACTGGTTTATACTGTAGATGAGCAATTTTTCCAGTGCAGTACTACTGTTATCCTGGGTTCTTTAACGTGCTCACGCAGTAGTGATACACGACCAAACACCGGTACGATGCTCATTCAATAATGTTCATTGCATCATATAATGTGCACTGCATATATTCTACCAATAAGGTGGGGCATGCGTGGATGGTTGAGTCTGTTCAGAGATGTAACCTGTAGCCTGACGTTCCATAGAAATGGCCAAATGCTCAGCAAGTTCATACCTTCAATGATCCAGTTACACTGCCAACGTTTCTTAAAGGTAATTGATTTCCCATCTCAGACACCTTTAGAAGAACGTTTTTTTTTTTTTTTATACCAGCATCAATATGGGCCATTCGACGTCAGTCGAAACAAAGACAGTAATTGAATGAGTCGTCCAGCGGGAATGGAGAAAAACAATAAATCGATCACGGACAAAAAAAAAATAAAAATCGGCGACCGAAATATTGCAGGAGCGGAGGTTTCAAGTGATAGTTCAAGAAAGTTGTCTCTATTAATATTTTTCCGCCACTGCACTTGCGTAATAGACAGCGTGTGCGAAGTTCTATATTTTTTAACAACGTAAGTATTTATCTTGTAGTTCATATAGTAAAAAAAAGAGGGCCCGAATAAAAATACCTTCTCTGATTAATACCTGAACTATGACCGCATTATTTTCCCCACAACTTCAACTGATGACGACAGGCAACGTATTGGAAAGCACAGAAACCACGTTAACCTTTGTCAAAAAGGTAGTTGAAAGCATCAGCCGACGTGACATTACAGACTGGTAGGGCTCTGTATTTTCACCTATGAGGGAGACGATATCATACTTTTGCGACTATTTTTCTGGCGGCTGACTCCAGCATATTGCCGTTCAGTCCTACATTTACCTGGTTCGGATAAACCCTTCCGAGGCGTTTAGCCTTCCTTGGCAGCAGCTGGAGCAGTTCATAATCTGGACGTGTACTTCGATAAGATTTAAATGGCCGGTTATTATCCGAATATTTGTACAGTCATGAGTCGTCAATATAGACACCTCCATTACCCTCGAAAAGCGTTCATACTGTGAATTATTCGTAATAACAATAAAAAATGCATGTATTTACCCAGTTCATCACCGAAAATGTTGTCCATATGCAGGGGTATTGACACTCACAAAGTCCGTAGCGCTTTTTGCAGGTCGAATTATTTAATATCAAAGTTTACATGCGCTGCCAAAAGCTATATGTAGGACGGGGAATAGGAAACTTCATAAAAAAGATGATAGGAAAACTGGAGGAATTAGACTATAAATGTTACTGTGACACTTTGTCAGCGCATGAGCGTCGATCGTTTCATACGTAGTACGACGCTGTAAGAGCTACTGGGGCGAGCGTGTGGCTTGTTATCTTGCGCATAATTTGCGCAGGTTCTCATTAATAACAGACGCTAGAGAAGGCTACCTGTAAGTTCGTCAGCGTTGGTCGCTATGTACAAAACGGGGTTATAGCAGTCAGTGATTTCCCTACACCCCCCTAGGGGGTGGGGGGGCGGTGCACACCCCCACCCTCGTTTTTCTGAAGGCACCCCCTTAATTCGCAGCGACACCTCTATTCTCAATGCCCACCCCCCCCCCCCCCAAACCCATCCCCCCCCCCTAAAAATTTAGACACCCCCCCCTAATTTCAATTCCTGGGGAAACCCCTGATAGCAGTTTCGAGCAGCGCTCTGGCATACGCGAGGTAACAAAGCAGACTCTGTGAAAAAGAAATTGCAGATAGCACTTGCCTGTACATTTGCGTTAAGTTTTCAATCTTTGTAAGCACCTGCTTGCGGCACCTTATTATGTCCAGGCGCCCAAAGTGCACTACCTTCAAGTCGTACACGCCGGCGGTATGTTTCTGGTGCCGGATAACTCCTACGTTGACCTCCCATGCACAGTTTGATAAGGGCGCGGGTCCACCCCTCGGTTCAATGGATCCTAGCTCTTTGAGCCCTTGAGGTTTGCGCGTCGAGCATCCCGGCGTCCATGTCAGTTATCGTGTTAATCGTGGTTTGAGAAAGTCGCGCGATTACGCGAACCACGAAAAGTATACCAAAATATCGCTCGCTCGCGGAGACTCCGAAAACACAGAAAATGCTATGTTCCCGCAGTCACGGTCTGCACGCTATCTATTCTCACCTTTTAATGAATAAGTAGATATAAAAACAATTTGGCTCATTTGCATGGCGCCTACTGTCGAGAATACTACTTTATGTTGGTAAAGGCCGTAGCGAGCTCCTTTTCCGAAAATGTCATTTTAGGGGAATGGGCCTTTACGGCTGCATGTGGCATGAACTCCCCCTTTTGGAAGAAGGTTTCCATGCGGGTGTGCAGTTGGAAGCTGGTGTATTCGAATCTTTATGATCCAGGCAGAAAAGGCGAGTCGGTCAATGTACCCTTACTGTCTGCGTAGTGAGCTTTTTGTGACCAGTAGCTGATACCTACCGAAGTCGTTGTTAATTACGCTTTTTAAGGCTTGCAAGAGCATTTAGCAAAACAAATACTTTACTAGTAGTATTTCCTTGTCAATTATTGGGGACATGGAGCGGAAAGAAATACTAGCCCTAGCGTTTTGCAGGCCCATCAAAAAGAAGACATTTCTAGCTTCTTCTTAGTTCTGAATGAGTTCTTATTTCAAATGACATCGGTTAAAAGAAAAGCGTTGCGCGGCAACTGTTTCAATCAATATTCCTCGAGGTCGCAGCATGTCAGGTCTCGTGAAAGCTTGAGGCGCTCATGAATTGGATATTCTCAGATGGTCAAATTTTGTTTCTCATCGATGCTTGAATTCAAGGGTATCGGAGCTCTCACAATTTATGGTGAAATGGACGGCACCACTATGAACTAAGAACAGCTTTCAACAACTCAAACGTTAATTTGAATTCTTGAATTTAACGTGGTCTTTTTGTTCTTTTTAACTTATTCACTCCAACTGACAAATAATACATATGTGGTACAGTCTTTACCTGGACGCGCATGAGGTTGAAATTATCAAGTGTACCGTGAAGTCCTATTTTACTTACAGTTAAGCACGTACCCAGTATATTTTTGCTTCTTGCAGAGTATTAAGAAGAGGGCGGGGAAGGCCAAGCTAATTAAGTGCAGTGAACTTGCTCAGTTTCCGTGTATATTAGATGCAATCCCCACGTATGTATCTTTACGTTCACTCCTGCTCTGCGAGCATACGTTTACTTTTCATCCTATCCCCATGTCGGTCCAATTTAACGGTTGATTGACAGTGAATGAGAAACATGTAATGTGGAAAGACAACGCGAAATGAAGATATACTTATGCGGTTGATCCGTATTCTTCATTTGATAACTTTATCGGTTACTTAATTATGCGGTTATATTTTCGATCTCCGCGCGCTAAATTATATTTTTTTGATATTAAACTAATAATATGTAGATTTGTGCATAAAGTTTTTTTATTATATAAAACAACGGTTACCTTAGAAAAATACCGCAAAAAAGTACAGCTCGTCTTGCAATTATTAGAGAAGAGTGTAATTAGAGTAATCTTGCCTTTTGTGATTTTTTAATGAAAGTCGTCATAATTCATCTACGACGCTGACTGGTAGCCTGTGTGAATGAGCGTTAGGGCCACCAGACCGCTGCATATTCCTCACTCACATAATTGTACAAAAAATAAACTGAAGTTCATCGCTTTTTTTTTTTTTATTTCAACACCTTTTAGCGAGAAAATGGCGTCACCGATTTTCCTGACAAGGCGTTGACAAGCACCGAACTCTATCGTTTGAATTACAGCCCTGAGTGTGAATTTCCGCAATATTAATCCTTTTTCCAACAAACATTAAAATTTAAGTGAAATAAAAAATAAAAGAAAACAGCAAACACCGGCGATTGCTTGTTGTCACTAACATTGTCGTATGTACGAAAATACCAGACTTCATCGCACTCCGTTTTTCTTCTGCTGGTAAGTATACGCCTTGAAGTCTTGCTTGGCACAGTAAAATTGTGGTGCTCGTTTTTTTTAAATTATTTTTTGCTTAGTGAAAGAGCAAGACATGGTATCGCATGAGCGGTCACAGCTACATTTTTCCTGAACGTTAGGAGGGTGAGGAGTTTCTTGTACACAAAACGAAGCCTTTACTCTTTCTACTTTTGGTAGCACGTCTACCATCACATCGTGCGTCTGGCCAACTGTATAGTCCCTGACAGCTAAAAAAAAAACGCAGAGTGCGGTTTGTTATGTTCGCGCTCGTTGATCCGTGATTGGCCCTTGGGATTTCTTCTCGGCTGATGCTGCATGCCCTCGTTGGCTGAGGAGCAATAATGAGGAGCTCGAGGCTTGCCATACCCTGTCCAACAGAACGCCGCGCACACACGTTTACATACCTTGCCTGTCTTTAGCACGTTTTTTTTTTCTCATTTGCCATAGGCATGAAAGGAAAGCGTGAAAGAAAAAACGAAGACACTTGAAAAAGAATACGCGGAAGAAGTGTGTTTGGCTATACTCCGTTCACCCTTAAAGGGTCAATCATATTAAAGCGTCCATTTTTTTATTTTTTTGCGGTTTCCACATCTCTTGGGGTTCGGGCAAGCCAGCGGGCACGGTGAGAGTAAATAAATATCAGTGCGTCATATTTTAAGCGGACGACGCGGAAACCTCCTCCACCCTCGGAGACGACCCGCGGTCCCGAAAGCGCGCGATATGTGAAGTCTTTGGTCCTGGGCTTACTACTGGTCAAAGCAGCTAAAAGCTTCTTTTTAAGTAGAGATACAAAATATATGTGTCGCGAACCATTTCAATTATTTATGAAAGTAGTTTTTGTTCAGTATTTTAGATCTGAAAAGAAACAAATGCAGTTTATAAAGTACGGAAACAAAAAATGACCCGTCGACATACTCGCCACCAAGCGGTGGAAAAGGCGGCGCATACTAGAAAGGAGTAGTGGGATCAGGCACCGACGAGCGGCCAGCTTAGAAAGGTCCCGGATGTACGCGGTGGCGCTGCGGTTGTATACGGTCTCGAGGATCCGACAAGTTCCGAGCGTTCCGAAAGCCTTCGGCGAGTAGGTTCGGCTTGCGGTTTGGCCTTTAGGCAGTATGGCAGCGCGAAGTGGCTCCCGTTCTGAGCTGATCTTTACCCCGTGTTTGCTGTCGTTTGGGGCCAATGAAGTGTCATGCCAAATTAGTGTTTAATCGCGCAGCAAATGCAATGCGAGCCGCCCTGTCTGCCCGCTTCATACAGCCTATCCAGAGCATGTTTTAGTGGCGCCCTCTCGAGCCGTCGACACGGAGTGCGGCAGCCGTGAGCGCTTGCTGAGCCAATACCACCTAGAACACAAGGCCTGCGCGTTTCCTCCTCTAAACGTCATCACTAGTAGATCCCCTCAGCGCCCCCTAGCTAGCCCGGATGAGCTGCATCGTCTGCTACACCGTATGCGACATCGTCTGCTCCATCGACTGCTTCAGTGGTTTGTGTAGCAGATAATGAAACAGATGCTCATGCCGAGTGTCTATTGCTATAGCATACGATGAAGTCAGACGTTCACGTGGAGCGTCAAATGCATGAGTGAAAATGCCTTACTGCTGTGCGAAGGGCTGCAAAGCCCTTCGCTGGACGCTGGACTTTGGCACTAGGCGCCATTTTTGAGGGCGCTGTTTATTCTCCGTTCACTCTTATGCCTCGTTCACACTTGCGAACCGGCGGCCGAAATCACGGGAATTCTGACGCCCGGCGACGAAAGCAGGCAGATTTTCCGGCGGAATGCAAGATCGCTCTGGGACCAATTTTCAACGCCGGAAAAAAGTTTTCGCTCGCCGCAAGCCAACCAGAACGCACGGGGGAAGTGGCGCTTGCTGACGTCAGATCCTGTCCGAGCAGACGGTATTGCAAATGGCGTCCACTATGTCTGTGCCGTCTGTGCCTGTGGCTATACCAGTGTCAGCGGAGCTACTAATAGAAGCGGTGAAAAACCACGTTGTACTTTATGACAAGACGCATGCTCGATACAATGACAATGATTATAAGGACGAGCTATGGAAGCTAATTGGAACAGAATTGGGAACAAGCGGTACGTACTGCGGTGCACACTGCACACACGTTGTTTATTTACTGCATTCTCGTGTTGCGAAGAGGATGTCGCGGATTCGCTCAGCACTGCGGCTGTTACCTATTTTACATCGTAGCCGTAAAGTGTATTTTTAATCAGCCGTGTTGCGTCGATCTCCATGTATTCTCCCATAGGGCGGGCCGCCTCCTAGAACCCTGAGTACCACGTGACTTGCGCCGAGCTGCTCTGTCGGCCATGTTGTCGGCGAAACACGCGGCTAGCGGCAACAAATGTGAACGGCCCGATCTTTTTTCGGCGAGCGAATCCAGTCGGCGGCGAGTGCGTATTTCGCAAGTGTGAACTAGCCATTAAGCAGAGAAAGCAGCCAATGGACCTATTGCTATATTACCCAAGCATCAAGGAGAATGCAGGGATTGGTGTTCCACGCGCCGCACGTGCTGGCCTCAGCAGTAGTAAATTTTCCAAAGCAAAAACCTAAAACAAATTGTATCTTGCACGCGCGTTCGTCAACGCTTTATTTTGGTTATTTACTTCGAATATTTTATACGGGGAAGACGTGCGCGTGTGGCGCGTGGAACACCAATCCCTGCATTCTCCTTGATGCTTGGGTAATACAGCAAATGGTCTATTCCACAACAGCGAGAGCTCGAGGTCGCTGCTTTGAAGCGTTCTTCCGCAGAACGAGAGCGCGCGCTAGCAATGCACGTCTCAAAGCCAGGAGCGCGTGCTAGCTCGCGCTTCTGGCCGAGGGAGTGTTCGCATGCACGTTGCAAATGAACTGGAAGCTCGCTATCAGCTCGCGCTCAGCAGTCGCGCACACTGCTGTGGTCGCCAGTGGATGAGACTCATACTCTGTTTCATACTTAGTGTGCAACGCTGTCAAAGCTATGGCGCGAGCGCGTGGCTTCATCTATGGTCTTGTTTGCGCGAGAGCGCGTGCAAATTTTCAACGAGCCCTAAGCCCTTAGCTCGCGCCAGTAGATTTGACAGCGTTGCACACTAAGTATGAAACAGAGTATAGTTGCCCGTGTTCCAAAATTTACTCGATCTTACTCCAGGGTAAGGGGTTTGTAGCTTGGCGTTCTAAACTCTACCCGCGTCCAGCGTTTTTCAATCTGTGTTGTCACGTGACACGACCCGGTGGAGTAACTCGGATTCATTTGGGTAAGATTCGGAACACAGCCGTTGTGACGCGGCCCCTACTCTCGTCAAGCTTCGGGGTGTTTGCCGCTTGGGGCAGGTCGGGGATCTACTAACGAAACGTCATGCGCAGGCCTTCTCTTCTAGGTGGTATTGGCTGAGCTCACCACCCCTTCTCTAGTTCACGGCCACGCAAGCGACCAAGGACGTCATGAAGGAGGTTATTTTTTGCGTGTTTTTGTAATTTTAATTTGCCTATAACTTTTAAAATAAATCGAAATTCGAGAAAAGAAAAGTTTCATTAAGTTACTACGTTCAGTGCGCTCAGGTTCGGTGCAAATTAAAAGCCAGTAAAAAAAGTCTTTGCAGGGCCCCTTTAAGCTGAGACTGCCGCCAAAGCTACAAGCACGAGCTAGCCCACGCTCCTGGCTTTGAGACTTGCATTTCTAGCGAGAGGGCTCGTTTTCCGGAAGAAGGCTTTAATGCAGCGACCTCGAGCTCCCGTGCCTGTGGCATTGGATGCAGTCTCAGCGTATGGGCGAACGGAGTACAGCCATTTTACGTGCTCATCGGAGGAAATGGTAGGATTGCTTTCGCATCGTGCATAACTCATCCGAGAAAAGTGTTGAAAGTCTCGCACGAAAGGCAATGGGCATGCTGGAAGGACGATTAATTTCGGCCTCGAGATGATCAGAAGTGAAACGAACCTGCACTCGAGTCTATACCTCGACGACGAATATATAGGCTGTGATCAGAAGGACCGACGCGTGCTTCGAGAGCAGGGAATGCGTCACGCCACCCTTTCGTGGGTTCAAAATACGGGACCGCGTGATAAAGAAGGAAGGAGAGGCGAAATAAGCTATTGATTAGAACCCGACAGCCAAAGAAAGCTAACACTAAATCAAAATATAGCACTTCGCTCCGACAATCCCATTAAAGCTGGGCGCGGAGCGAAAATCCAGAACCCAAACTAATCAAAGCTGCACACAAGCTACCCCATCCTTTCCCCTTCGCTCCCTCTTTCCATCCGTTTTCTTCTTTGCTGGAAATGGACATAAACACACACAATAAAGACTCAACCCGAATAAATACAAGAGCCAAACAATAATATGGAGACATTCATCTCTCGTACAATTGCATTTCCGCTTAGGAAGGTCCTCCTTACGGAATAGAACAGCGCTTGGCCGCACCGACGACTGTTCAGGAATAACATAAAAGAAAGAAAGAAGAAAGAAGAAAGAAAGAAAGAAAGAAAGAAAGAAGGGGTTTTGGACGATGCCGGCGGTGGCGGCGGCGGCGGGCGCCTAGTCAGATCTGAGATTTATTAGTTTTCCACCAACAGGCCGGAAGGAATTTGCATGAAGAATTCGATTCCGCCTCGAAAATTGCCCCCCCCCCTCCCTTTTTTTCCCTTGCCCTCCCCACCCGTCCGCAGGGCTCCTACCCCGCACCTCCACCAGCGCCAGCATTCTCCGATCGAGACAGACAGACGTACCACCAAAATACATATCCCCCCTTCCCGTGCGCGGGCGCATAAATCCCGTCTAAAAGTGGACATGTTTAAAGAAACTCGATTTTCGAAGCCCACAAGGCAAAATAACCCTCCTTACTGCGACCCATCTCAACCCTCCCCCCCCCCCCCTCCGCCCCCCAAATACATCTTTAGAAAAAATTATAACACAAACTACTTGCACCAACACCACCCACACGCATAAGCAAAAAAAAAAACGACTAAGCGAATCGTCTAAAGGAGCGAAAAAGACAAAAGCCTACAAGCCCGAAAAACCGAGAGATGTATAAAAGCGAAGGAGAGAAGGAAATAAAAACAGGGAGGCCGTACTTTCGTTTTTATGTCGAAACAAAGCCGACGCGTCGGGAAAGAAGGGACGAAGGCAAATAAACGGAAAGCATTTTTAACGCTCACTCGCGATCCAAACAGTTTTCAGAGCTTCCGACGAGAGACGCCCGGCGCCGATCGATACAAGATGGCGCCCGACGACCAGTGCTCTTCCCATCGACGAGTGAGACCGGGGCACTGCGCAGACGGGGTCCCCGCTTGGCAGCACCATTTCGGACCTCGTTTGTGGTCCTCTGCTGGACTCGCGAGTGTTCACATTGGGAAGAAACTTGGCGCCGACGCGATGAAGTATACTTGGCCAGTCTTGCTGCAGGTGACTTGGGCGTGGCAGGATTTTTGCAGAAAGTTGTCACTCAGTACGCTGTCGGATTTTCCGGAGTTTTATACTCCTCGCCTATAGACCTTTCCATCGCTTATCACCTGGCCGAAAAGTGCTGAGTCATTGAGCTGTGGACGCATGCACAGCGTCTGATCTAGCGCACAGCAGATCAACAGCGCATCCTCAGAAGGCGTTCCACAGCCCAGCAGACAAAGATGGCAGCGCGCAGAAGGCGATTTTTGCAAAGGTCTATAATCATCAAAAACTTGGTTCTCGGAAAAATACAAAACAAATAATAATAATCGTATAAACCGTGTTGTCCTTTTTTTTTCCAGTCTCAGGTTTTCTTTCAATTATGTTTCCTCGCCTGCGTACTTTCTCTCGTGACAAACTGGTTTCTATTTTTTAATCATATTTTAAAACGCAAAAAAAGACATCACTGTAGCTTATATTGGTAGGATAACTATAATATATATATATATATATACAGTATACTTTCCTTTTGGGGTAGATATTTACCGAATTCTACTATAACTTAAAGGAAAAAAAAAACGAAAAGAGAAAAGCGAGCATTTTTACTTTATAACATCCAGAACGTCCAGGAAAATTTTTTTTTGTTATTGAGGTTTGCAAGTACTTTCTGCGTAACATTTTTAGGCTAATACTTTTTGAACGAATCACTTTGGATGCGTATACAACGCGTTACACCATGCTCCACCAATAGCCAATAAACCAAACGTTCACTGCTCTGCATACTTGGCGCGCACACCTCAATGATATTTCTTCGTGCTTCTCAGATACAGATGAGTACCGATGATCCCATTTTACCGCCTAAATTGATGTCCAACATTAGCTCATGCCATTCAACTACCAGTCTTGGATTTGATAACGAACTTCTAGCTGTTAGAGAGAAGTTCCGAATATTTCGGCAGTCAAGAATTCGTTTTAGCCCTGTCGTGTGACGAACACAGAGATCGAAAAACATGTATACGAATTAACAAAATCATACTTTTTGGAGGGACAACCTAATCATGCAATTGCAGTTTTCTAAAATTACAATTCACAAGGAGGCGTTTCAACATCTTCCCATGTTTTCGAGTAAGTAAATTGTTTAGTACTCTCACTTATGCCCATTCCGATACAATGATGTGAAGGCGCTGCAGGACCCTACACAAAACAATAAATGAATCAAATGAGCAAAGAAAAACGTATACAGAATAAAAGACTCAACCCTGAAAGCAGTAGACACAGTGTACGAGCACAACTTGGTGCGATCCGTGGAATTTCGACTTCAGTTACACGTTGAAGGCCCCAAAGTGGTTTATATTTAACAGTTCTTTACTGGGGTGTTTGACATACTCTTGTACACTCATCGACTTTGATTCCAGAACTTCCGTTTAATTTTACGAACTAATTTACACCATCTCAAGCCCATGAAAGCTAGAGATGTGTAGTGGGTACCAATGTAATAGTAGAAAGAAATAAAACCATGAGATACTTAGGCGGCAAACGCCATGCCGCATGAGCGATAGGGTTACACGTCCTCTGTTTCTTGTTAATCAGATGCTGGCCTTTAATAGAATGCAAATTAGCAGAATAAAAAAATCCCACGTTTTACTTTCCTAATGGCGTTTTGATTATGCCGTACAATGTTTAAAAAGAAAAGTAAACGTTAGGTTAATCTTGAGATCTTATATGCCGTATTTACCGGTTTATGGTAAGCGGACTACATGTGTTTAAAACTTGAAATTTTACCCGGTGCAGACTATTTACAGGTGAGGACTACACTCGGATACTTTCTTTCTTTACGTTCATTAGGACGAGACAAGACAGATTTTGTGAATAACCACTTATGTTAATGATTTATCTATAAACATTTTCGTAACATAAAAACCGGTATTTGTCAAGGTATCCTTTGTGCTGAAATATTTTACGCGTAGAATATGCAGTGGGTGCGGAATGTCTAAGGAAAATCGATTATTTTTTTAACTGAAATGTGCCCATGTAGACAACCAAAATTTGTCCCTGCGGGTGGCCACTATATCTGGGGAAATACGATAGCTTGTTCAATGTTGACCACCCCATCGGTCAAGCCCAAGCAACAAGCTTGCAGGCAGGCATACGGCTTGCCGAAAGCTGGACCTACCGGAGTTGTAGCGCCATCTGTCCACATCCTTGGGAAGCACAGATTCAGGCGGCAGATTTTAACGTAGGAGGGAGGGGTGTTCAGGTCAGTAGCAGCGCGGTTCTGCGATAAATCTGGTCTGAAACCACGGCCCATTTCCGACACTCTCAATCTACGACAGGTGTCACTAATACCTGGAAGAGTCTAGGGAACAAAAAGAGAAACCAAACTGCCTTACATTTGAAAATTTAACTAGGCTTAATCAGGAATTTATACCAGCCCAAGAATAGCCTGCTCCCATATTTGGGCACAAAATACGTCGATAATGCAAATAGTTGTTAGTTTCAAACGGTTAAACGGCGAAGGCTACGTTCCCAGTAAGCTAGTCAGTACCTCGGAAGGAGACCTGCGACTATACTCTATCTTCCTAGTTGCGCGCAGTGCAGTTAAAGTAACGGGCGGGAGAGAAAGGCAAGCCATTTTTGTACAAATTTTGAGTCACAGGCCAATCACTGAGGGTGACAAGAGCGACGTCTGGGAGTTTCAAAAGTGGGTTCGAGAAAGAGGATAGTTACTCCTTTCCCTCTTTTCCGACGGCTCGGGATAAGCTCTCGCTCCTGTACCTTTGGTAAGGGATGCCACGCGCTTCGCTTCGGACGCTCTGATTGGCTCGAGAGGGGACTAGAGTTCGCTCTTTCGCAGGTTACGGTAAAATCAAGTATAGTCGTCGGCAAAACCTGGTGCCAATGCGTTTTTTGCAATTGCGTTTCAAGTTGTAAACGTAATCTCTGTCGCACCCAGTTATCTATTTGGTCCATACAGCGGGGTAAGTCAAGGGTGTCGATGGCTGTTTGAAGGGACCGGATAAATCTGCTTCTGAAGGTATTGACCGAACATTTTTAGAGAGACGGCCGAAGCACGTGCATTAAGGGTATACAATTTTCACTGAAAAAACTTATCTGAGTAAAAAGTGAGAAACGAACGTCAAATCCCTACCTACGGTGGCCTTCTGGTAGAGAAAGGCGTCTGCTTGGCGGAACAGTCAACAGATGGCGGCACTATTAGTACCTCCTACTCGCCAAGGTGGCTCCGGTGGCGGAGTTGCGGCGGGAGACGAGCCCTGACGGGCCTTCCGCGGCTGTCGAAGCGGACTGAGGCAGAGACGCGTCGCGGCGCTTGCGTGGTGTGTCCTCGTACGGCGCAACGCCCAGCTCCGCACTCCTTTTCAAGAATTCGGCGCTCAAAATCCGATAAGCCCGGTAAATTCATCGATGATGGCAACCCGATTCCAAAGCTACGATGGTTGCACCGAGGCCTAATGGCCGACCGGGCCGACGGGCTATATACCAAACTCGCGTCCAATTGGCCAACCGCTTTGCTCCAATCGCTAAACTGTTTCATTTTACGTCATGAAGCGCAATGTTTTGCTTATTTAAAGTTGTTTTCTGCAATATTTAATTTGCTAATAACTCACAAAATATTGCGAATTTCTGTAATATTTTTTTTCCCTCAGTGTTCCTGCTTTCATGGAGCTCCGTTTCAGCGCGAACTTCAAACCAGTCAAAAAAAAAAATTACACCATCTTCCCGAGGGGAACCATGGGGTGATGCGGAGCATCGTGTTGGTTCCGAGGAAAGAGTCAGTTGCGTGCTGACGTCGAGAGATGGCGCCACCGACTGCCCTAGCGTTACCCCCTACGCGAGCCTTCGTCGCAGCTCGCGGCAGAGAAAGTTGGAACGCTCGCCGCTCGCCGTTTATTTTATTTTTTTCACACTTGAAGGAGAGGAGACAAGAGGAGGAGAGTTGCGCGTGCGCGCGCGGTGTGAGGAGAAGCCAACGCACGCGCAGTGCACGCAGCTGGTAGAGAGAGAGAGCGGAGAGAGTAACGCGCAGCTGTTGGAGAGAGGGAAGGAGGAGAGTTGCGCGTGCGTAGTTCGAGTGCCGACTACATCGCGGACGCGGGACATAGACCCGAGCAAGAGATGCTCCGCATCTAAAACTGTTGGTGGGCCCCTTTAATATCGCAGGCGGTGAGCTTGAGCCGTGCCGAGTTTGCAAGAGATAACACGGCACATGGACGTCTGGAGGGAAGTGCACGTGGGGGGGGGGGGGGGGGGGGGGGGGGGGGCGGCAGGGCATTTGCTTTTCTCTCCCCCTTGGGTTCCGGGTATATTGAAGATGCGATGTTTCGGTAGGTTGCATGCTTTTATGCCGCGGTCACACCCCTAATACATTATTCAAAAGACAGCCTTCGGACACTCACCGAGGACTGTCTGTCTGAGCAATCGAATATTTCTTGGTCGCATTTCGGTTGTGCGCCATTACGCTTTTTATCGTTACTGGCGGACGCCAAGTTTCGAAAATTTCATTGTTGGATGATGTGGGGATTCCTGTGGTTCCCCTTCCCCGATGGCTGTGATAACGGCCGCGGGTCGGAAAGTTCGACCTCCTCCGCCTTGAGCTCCCTGTTCGTGAAGCGGAAGGTCCCCTGTCTTGGAGGGCCCTCCCCTCACTCTCCCGGGGGTACCTCCTTCCGTTCCTCCGCTGGGATGCGGCTCACGACCGACACAGGTGATGAGGTTTCACGTCGTCTTTTCCCGCTTTCGGGAAGGGAACCCATCCGGCGACCGCGAAAAAGATAGGAAGTGTTTCGGTGACCTCTCCGATGCATATCCGGTCTTGTCTCTCCGGAACCCCGCGTCTGGCAGGTGAAGACCTTTTCTTACCTTGCCTGCGCGGGGGACATTTTGGATGGAAGACATAGTAGTTCATTAAAAGAGTTTTAATAAATGCTCTTGGACTCACTCCTTACTGTGGTACGTGTGTCTTCACTTTCTCCGGTATAATCGAAAGAGTGAGACAAGGTACCGATCATTCGTACTGGCAGAAATAATTTATCGAACCGACCCGCGGTCATGTGGTCCTAAATGTCATCTATATTGTCGCGGAGACGTGGGAACCTGTTGAGATAACCCTTCGGGTTACTCTTCAGCACCTCTGTTAGTAGCTTGCGCCCAACATAAACTGGCGTCCAATGTGGGGCAACAACCTCGTTGATCATGGTCGTGGCTCCTGGGCACCTAGATTGGACATTTACACGTGCGTTCTAAAAGGCCACGGAAGTGACGTATTGTGGCGTCTGATTGGTGGAGGCAATTGCCTCAACCAATCAAACGCCAACACGTCGCATGCCTGACTTTATAAAATGTAGTCAGGCCGAAATGAAACCAGAACGCCGCAACGAGTGACCGTTGATGCAGGCTGCTTCACCTGGAGGGCCCCTGAAAACTAATGAAAATGCGCCGGGGTGCGAGGGCGCGGGTCCTACTAAGATGAGCTCGACCCTCGCGCGGCGCGTCTGGGAGTTCCGCTTTTCGCCGGTGGCGCGCTCTAAGCGCCGCCAGATCCGATACAAAAAACACTGTCACTCGCTTTGTGTATCGGATTCCCAGCGATATCTCTTCAGCGCTGTCATTCATTATCGCTTTGTGTATCGCAAGGGCGAAATGAAAGTTGAAACATTTCGTGCACACAAAACCCCTTAGTGCTTGATGATGTGTCACCGGAACCACGTTGGGGCTCCGGTGAACAACGTGCCACGCGCGGTTTCTGAGAAATAGTGAAACGTCATAAACGCCAAATAAAATTCGTTTATTCGCACGACCATACTCTTTATGAAAAAAAAAAAAAAATTCTGCAACAGACCGACGCGGATGCCTCGGTTTTTATGAGCAATGCGCATGTTTTCGTGCGAGGTTATCAGTCGATTTTTAAAAAGCGAGGGATTGCTTGCTGACGCTCTCTTTGGTAACCACCGATATGCCAGGCGTATCAATTCCGGAGCGGAATAAATTCATCACCCTGTCTGAGCAGGGCCTATCGCAAAGAGCTATAGCCAGGTTAAGCGGCCTCCCGGTGTCGACCGGGCGACAGTGGGGCGACAGTGCGGCGACAGAAAAGCTCCCCGGGTGACGGCGCTTACAGCGCGCCACTGGCGAAACGCGGAAGTCGCAGACGCCCCGCGCGAGGGTTGCGGGCATCTTAGTAGGACCCGCACCCTCGCACCCAGATGCATTTTCATTAGTTCTCAGGGGCCCTCCAGGTGGAGCAGCCTGTATCGATTGCCACGCGTTCCGGCGTTAGTATTTCATTCCGTGCTGACTGTACATGTAAATGTCCAACCTAGCCTTCCTGGCCGCCGTCCCCTTGTCCGGCATATTTGGCGAAACTCCCTTGCCTTTAATCCCCCCATATAACAAACGCCGTGATCTTGCCACTTACGGTTCAGCGATTAATGCCGCGTCGGTAACCCGCAGTTCTACTCATTTGAGCGGCGCAGTGTGATTCGTAAGCGCGTTCCGGTTTTGAATTTGCGTACCAAGCAAGGTTCGTTGTTGCGGGAGACGTTTGTTCTCCATACTTGAGGCGAACCCTTCAGTTTAGGATCAGAGGCGTATATGAAGAGAGTTTGGCCATTCGTTGGGAAGTATAGGAGACAAATGAGGAGGCGCCATTGGCCGAAAGCGGGCTGGGCGTGTTCCAGGTCGTCCTCAGAAATTCGAATGTGACCAACCAGAAGCCGGAAATAATACCCTGGCGGTGGTCGCGAGAAACAAACCTGATAACTGCATTGGAGTAACTCTCGATGACTGAAAATATGGTGCACGTGATGTTTCAATTACGCTCATCCAAAATGATCGTGGAAGAGTGCGACTAGCGGAACGATCGACGTAATCCGTACGCCAAGCGCCGAGGTCCGGGAATCTGCCGCCCAAGCGGTCACACTTTGTCCGAGCAAAACAGAGTTGAGTGGCGCGTTCGTTTCTTACATCGTTCTGCATGCTCATGATCAAAACAACACGTGCACCCTATTTTCAACCACGGAGAGTTACTACACTTCACTCTTACGCGTTTATTAAAACCATTTACGAACATAGACCTTTGATCAGAACTGTTTCTCGCTACCACCGCTAGGGGATTCTTTTCGGCTTCTGGTTGGTCAAGAGAGCATGCCAAGCCCTCTTTCCGAGTCTGCCGCACGCCCTGGGTCTGCCCGCACCTCCCATTGACCAAACTCTCTACATATACGGCTCTGTTTAGGATGTGCATTGGGTTCCTTGAACACCACCAACAACTTGCGCTGAAGAGAAAATGTATATATAAGTTTTCAAGACGTTTTTGGGAACCATGCGGACCATTATGTCCGGGGATATTGAGGTTTGGCGGAGAAGTGTAAAGAAGGATCAGCAGTGCAATCTGGAAATGTAAATATGAGCGTTTTTTTTTTTTTTTTTTTACACTGAGCAGTCGCAGACTCTCAGCAAGAACCGGCCAAAGGGCCTGCAAATAACGTCGTTAAGTAGCTCGTGCTGCGACTGACGGGCTTCGAGAGCTAGGGCCACTAAATAAGCTACGCTTAGGAGTAACGACACTTGCCCATATTGTAGCTTAAAATCATGACTGCCAGTTACCCACAAATGTTTAAACAGTTCGCGACGGAGCAAAGCAATATCACATGAGCTTCCTAACACCGAGTGTAATGCTGGGGAAGTCGCACTTTTTAATCATGAGGATCGGCAGTTGCGTCTGCTCTGCTCAAGCACCAAAATGGCGGCGCCAACAACAATGTCGGGGAACAGAGTGCCGATACTCTAAGCGCAGTTCATTTAGTGGCTCTATCGAGAGCCAGGCCGTGTAACCGTCCGCGTCCAGGAGCGGTTTGCATACTGCAAATGCGCGTACTGTATTCACTGCGGGCATTGTAGTGGGCGTGAAGGGTTTTCTTGAGTAGAAATTTGTATATGCTTGATGCCAACGTGCTCCTGCAGCCTGTTGTTCTTTTCAAAACAACGACGTTAGTTTTGCGTTCATGGTGGTGGCGCTATGCAGTCTGAGGTGTACTGTGACAGTACCTGGGTGTACGAGTGACTCTAATGGTGATTTCCATTCGTAGATCCGGAGCGCTTTCCGAAATCCGGGAGGGTGGCGAAATTCCGCTCCGTAGGACCCGCTCCGAATCGACAAGGGGAATTCACCATTTGTGACATGGGCTCCGTGGTACGGATATTTTCGCCCAGCCTGTGTCGCGTGTTATTTCTGCAGCTAAGCAGTGACAGTTGTCACTGGTCGTCAGAAAGATTAGTCGGCTGAGGCATGGGTCGGCTTGTCAAGTTCGAGCAGCGGCCATTTTGAACGGCTGACAGTCTCGGGGGGGGGGGGGGGGGGGAGGTCGGCGGTTTGCTTTAAAAATGCGAGTCCATCTTCAGCTCCTCGATTCATAGTGGGTACGACGGAGCGGAATTTCTCCACCCTCGTGGATTTTGAAAAGCGCTCCGGATCTACCAGTGAAATTCACCATCAATTAGTTTGCTTCGTATGTGGACGGTTTGCAAAACGAGAGGCCCCCTTTATGGCTGCTTCTTCTTTCGGCGTCAAAGCGGGTCACCCTGGTATGTGTCTTATTTTCGTTTCTTGGGTTCACACCACCTTGGGAGCGTCTTCCTGTCACCGTTGGCAAACTTGCCTCCTTTTTTTTGTGGTTTTGTTTG
The DNA here is from genome assembly GCA_013358835.2 of Ixodes persulcatus. Lineage (NCBI taxonomy): Eukaryota > Metazoa > Arthropoda > Arachnida > Ixodida > Ixodidae > Ixodes > Ixodes persulcatus. The sequence goes on along the minus strand of JABSTQ010009368.1, from coordinate 360,999 downwards.
TCGTTTGCTACTGCCAGTTTATGCCGACTTTTGCGGTCCGGCAGGCGAGTGTTGGTTGCGCGTGCCCCCTCGTTTGGAGGCTGCGGCGCCCTTTTTTCCTTTGGGGAGAGCTGCGGCCGGCTTCGGGGCGTGTTGTCAGCTGGCTGTGTGATATCGCAGGTCCACTCTGGGGTCGTCCACCCCCCTTCACCAACCAACTGCGGCCGATATTGCGCTCATCTCCAGCGGGGGTGAATCTTGGCAACTCCCCTCACTGTGACTCTCAAACACTTGGCTTTCCGGTCCTTCAGTTCCTCGTGCCAGCTGTTGCCGATGCCGGAGGACACAGTAAAGACGCGTGCTGGGTGTCGCGTGTATTTGGTGGGGTGCGCATAGAGAGCATAGTTGTATTGCATTTTATGAGATCAGGTGGGCCTCCTTTATTTTTCCTTGAGACCCACCTACCGTTTTAAGGAGGGGGGCATGTGGTGATTTCTGTGGCTAGTCTTCCGCGACGGCTGTGATAACGGCCGCGAGTCGGAACGCTCGGCCTTCCTCGCCATGAGCTCTGACCTGTTCATAAAGCGGAGCCGGGTCCCTCTCTTGAAGGGCCCTCCCCTCACCCTCTCCCGGGGGGACCTCGTTCCATTCCCCCGCCCGGATACGGCTCACGACCGACAGGCCACGAGGTTGCGCCTCGTCGTTTCCCGTTTTCGGGAAGGGAACTCGTCCGGCGACCGCGAAAGATGTAGGAAGTGTTTGGGTTACCTTCCCGATGCTTCCCCGGTCTTTACTCTCCGGAACCCCGCGCCTGGCAGGTAAGGTGTCTAGTTTAGACGTCTCCATTAAGATTGCCGCAAGAGATAACCTTTTGGTTACTCTTCGGTACTTCTGTTAGTAGCTAACACCCTACAATATGCATTGGTGAAAGAAAGTATCAGGAACCAAAAACGCGTAAGAAAAACATGCTTATCGTTTTGATAAAACACTTAAAACGCGAACTGCACTTTTTTATTTAATTCTTTTTTAAAATTTTGTTTAGATATTTTGATACCTTACTTTATCCTCGATGTAAGCACTATACATGGTCGCGTCTTAGTTAAACGCAAACACAACGAGAGGCTTTAGTCTTACTCACAGCCATGTATTGGGAGAGTTTGGCCATTCACTGCTTTGAATAGGCGAGCATCTCGTGGCCAAGCACAGGCCGCGAAAGAGCCCCTAGCGGTGGTCGTGAGCTCTAAAAATGCGACAAGACTAACTTAAGCCGTTTTAGCGTCGCTAGAGTAAAAAGGTATAACTCTTGGTGACTTAAAACTTGGCCAATGTGAGGTTTTCGTTACGTCCATATTCAACGGTAGAATAAACGAACGTGCGCTCCAAACCAGGGTAAACTGCGTAGTTGCGATCATTGCTGCTGATTTCCTATTGACACCATTATCACCGAGACACTGAGATTAAACGCTTCTATTTCTCGCTTTAAATGTCGTTTCCAACACTGTGACGTCGCGGTCTGCTGATTGGTCGACGCTGTGTCGCACTTTTAGTTTACGCTCTAACCGCGGGAGGAAGATTCGGCTCTGGTGGCGGCCTTTGCCCCGTCCATAGGGCAAACTCTCCAAATATAGGCTCTGGTCTTTCTGATGCACTCGCGCCACTTGGCCGAAAGAAACAGGCCGATACACAAAATATCTTCACGCTGCATTATTTTAAATTTGGAATGAATATTGCAGTTTTTGTTTTATCATAGTGTTATTTTATTCCACACTGTCATTTCTGTGATGGTGCTCACCTCTTGGATTTCTTGCTTCTTCCCATAACTCTCCGAACGCCGAACGCCGAACGCGTTCGAACATGAAATCAAATCAAATCACTTTATTTTTCCACAAACTGTACATTTCTGACAAGAGCGTTGTAAAAAAAGCTGCGTGTTTGCAGCTTGACAGGTTCCAACGCCCCCATCATGGCTATATGGGAGGAGATACAAAATAGATATACAGATACATATGCACATACCAACGGGCAAGAGCAAATAAGAACACAGATTCTTTTAGAACCATTCATTTGTGCTTGAAAAAAAAAGATATACTATGTATACACATACACGTACATGTAGGCGAAATTAAGCGAACACACTGAGGTTTATAAAATTATGGAAACCTTGGAGTGTTTAGAAGAACAGGCAGCTTGTGCGTGGATTTTTTAAAACTTAACTTTCTTCTGGAATGGGGAAAGCGCCAAGGATGCCAACGACGCGATGTATACTCTGCTTGTTTTTTTTTCTAATGTTGCAAGGTCTTGAATAATTATAACATTTTCTTTTACCGACCGTTTATAAGTTGCAAATACTCTATCTTAGTACACTTCGAATGTAATAATGATTTAATGTTTTTAAAAAGGAGGAAGAAGATGGTGATCCCGAGGAACTTTTTGAAATATTCTAAAATCTGTTTCTCGCTGTGTAACCGCCGCGACTTGCTTAGATTTAATTTTGTGGTCGTTCCCCATACTAAAAAGGAGTAGCAGAAGGTTGAATAGAAAAGTGAATTGTACAATTTTTGTTTTCGATGTTGACTGTAATTGTTTATTATGCCCACAACTTTGCAAAGTTTTTGACGAACATAGTTTACATTAACATTCCAAGACATGTGTTCAAATACATTACGCTTAGGGTCTTAATATTCTGAACACACTCGATTATGCTGAACCACAAAATTATATTTGTAGACAAAGCAAGTCGGGGAGACCCAGGAGACTGCAATGAAACTCCCTTTGTTATCCGTGTTAATTACCGTGAGTTATGATCCATCCAGACTTTAATTTATTCAGAAAACGATTTGCTTTGATAAGAAGAGCGTCCACCATGGAATCAGTAAACATATGCTAGTGTCATCAGCCTACGTAATGAATTTGGTTGAAGGTTCAATGTTTAAAATATCATTACGTAATATAAGGAACAACAATGGGCCCATAATACTTCCCTGTGGAACACCCGAAGAAATGCGCTGCGTGGTGGGCATGTAGTCGATAATGTGAACATACTAGGACCGGTGTTGTAAATAAGATGTCATAGGTGATAACGCGATACCTCGAATACTATACTGGTATAATTGATTTAGAAGAATTTGGTAATTTATTAAGTGGCTGTGCTTTGCTGAAATCTATAAATATTCCCAATATTGAAAGCTTTCTATAAAACTGTTCTAATATTATTTCCTTCTGTATCAATAAAGCCGCAGTGTTTCCGCAAATTTGTGCCTCCTAAATTCAAATAATGATTCGGCCAACAAAAACTATTTTTCAAAAAAGATGAGAAGCCAAAAATACATTATTATTTTCAGGGCTTAGAATATTCAGGAATTAAAAGGGGCCGGTAACTACTTATATTATTTCTGTCACCGCCTTCAAACACAGCAGAGATTTTCGCAAGTTTCTTTTTTTCCAGGGAATACACCGTACAACATTATGTTGTAGAGATCCTTTACGCAAAGCAGTAAAAGATTATTTATAAATATTATTGGTCCCATTAAGAGATCCTTGCAATCATGACTGCGACTATTCTTTATCTTCATAAACACAGAGAGAACTTCAACTTTCTCAGTAGGATATACAAAAAAAAAAAGTTTATTTTGCGTCAATGAAATTGTTTGATGCAGTGCTGTTAAAAGCACTAGTCTCAACTCTCGCGAAATGATCATTAAATTTATTTACAAACTCGATACCTTAAAGGGGCCGTGCAACAATATTCGCTTGGGATGTTTTTCACTTCACACGAGTTTACTGGGCCAAGTGAAACCCAAGTATACTCACACGCAACGTCACTGACCATGAAACGCCTTTGTTGCGGTGGAATTTCAAGGGCAAAAGCGAGTGTTTACTTTCAATCGTTCCCTCGCAAAACTTGATGGCGTTGGTGGGGGGCGGGGGCTTCAGTACACCCCAGTGACGATATTTGAATGCGGTTCATAGATTGGACCCGACCATTGTGTGAGCACTAGATTTGGGCTCGTGATAATCAATAACTCGACAAGGATTCGGGTAGTGGCCAGTGTCCAATCGCTGAAATGACGACAATAGCCGAACCATAATGTGCGGAAGTACGCGCGTGTTCCGCGGTCTTGGAGCCTCAGCGCGTGGCTATGATCAATATTGGTGGCATAAAATCGGCTCCAGATCACATGACCGTATGTTCTGGCTGCGAGGCGAGGAGGTGAACACTGATCGCTTTCCTTTAATAATTTTTTGTTGTTTCTTTTTCCGGCGATTTCTATTGCGTATGGTGAAACGAACGCGTGTTTCATAGGTCATTAACGTCAGGAATTCGTTCTAGGTGGTGTTTGCGCAAGGTAGAAAAACCGCTGCATCGCCCTTTCAAATATTCTTATGATCATGGTTACATTTGTGTAATCGCTTTATTTGAGATTGGCTGCGCAATAAAGAATTTAACGGCTTCCATACTATTTCAGGACTCCTGCGCGGATTGGGTTCATATGCGCATACATGCGTCGTCGAATGGCAGTGGGAAAGCGTGGGTGGAGAAAAGAAGCAAGGCGGAGACGCTTGCGGACGCTCGACGATTGCGCCTCCTCCGCGCAGCTTGCATCGCAAACGCGGCCCATGAACCACGCGACCCCAATCGAGCAGTAGGAAACACTTTCAGATCTAGGCGCACCAGACCAGAGTAGGAGCGCAGTTGGCACTCACCCCTTCTTGATGCTCCTGGCTGCGGCGGCGGAGCTAGCGGCCGTGGGCGCTGGCGTGCTGGCCGAAAGCACCGACCCCTTCTTGGTGGGCAGCGGAGGCGGTGGCAGCGGCTGCTGCTGCTGGCTGCCCTTGCTCTGGGGCAGGTGTCCCGCCCGGACCACGAGCCCCGCGGGACGTCCAGGAAGCGGGGCCCTGTCCCAGACGGCAAAGCAGGCCGGGATCGAGGACGAGCCCTGGCTGGGCGTGTTCACCGGAGTCGCTTCGTCCGTGCCGCCGTCTCGGCCCAGGCCCACGCCACCGCCGCTGATGCTGCTGTCGCTCGAACTGTTGCACGAGCTCGAGTTCTCCTTGGACAGCGCCCCGCCTGCAGGAGCCAACCACCAAGTGAAATCCTCGCGTTTAGTAAAACCATGCTGCCTGGAACGCGTCTGCGGCTGGTGTCTCTTTACCCTGTCCTCTTTAGTGGTCCATCGATTTCCGCCTAATGATGTCCTAAAGTGTTATGCTGTTGGCTGCTGTGATCGTGGTGGTGGCACAACAGAGACGGTGTACGTGACAAGCGCCTGTCCTGCCGTAGATCATTCGACTTAACTGTTCACGTAAGCTTCAGCAGCGAAAAGCTTGAACGCAGCAGTGCAGCAGTGTGCAGTGTGCCTGGAAGTGATGTGCATCTTGGCAGCGGACAATCAAAGGAGGAGTATACAGTGCTAGGTGGAGGACAACTGTTGTGCTTTACCTGTTTTGTGGGGTGCCTCTTAGCAAGGGCTTTGTGATACTGTATAGCCACCCGATTTTTCTTTGTGCTGCTGTGAATGTGTCACAATTGTGATCCACCACGATTTTTCTTTGTGCTGCTGTGAATGTGTCACAATTGTGATCCACCATTTTCGCTTTTTTTCCCACATCCTTTTATTATCATTATACCATCATAATTTTCTTCTTTTAGCTTTAAAGTAATGGAAATGCCGGCGCCCTTGCTAAGGCTGCCAGTCTCTCTACTACCTTCATTATTATATTTCTCTCTCTCTCTCTCCCTCCCTTGAACGCCGCGACGACAGCGACACTTGCATTGACTTGTATTCTTTTCCTTTTTGTTTAAAACATTTCTACGGCCAACCGTTAGGATCGCGATATCCGGCCGCTTGACGCCGGCTTTTGTGACAAAATGTTTTCCCACTTTAAGGCCACTTTCTATGCTTGGTCGGCATAGGACGCCGAATACATAAATCGAAAATGCATTGTAAGCACAGTACGCACGGGTATGGTCTATGAGTTCCGATTTTGGTCAAGGTGAGAGCGAGGGGGAGATTGGCTACCTATTAGACGTGGCGTCACAATTCGGGCGTAATCAACCAATGAGAAATTTTTTATTCGCTCGCGAGTTCACAATCGGGTAATATTTTGGTGAGAACGTCTCACAAACATGCAATTGCTCCTTCATCCACTGGCCCATGACTGCTTGCGTTAGGCAGAAAACCAACTTGAGATTTGCGAACGAAGCGCGTGTTGTCAATGGCTACCAAAATAAAATAGCAGACGACCGCAATTTTGACTTGTGTTTGACCTCACTTCGCTGCGGCGCTCAGTTTGTAGCAGATGATGTATTTTTTCTGGTTTTTTCGTAGATGACGAACGGTGTTTTCGTTTTATTTACGTCTGCGCATGACGCTTCGTAGCAGACGAAGCGCGTTCTTCGCTCGCGTTAGCAGGCGAACCGTCTACGAACGCTATCTTCGCTCGTTTCGCGAGAGGCACATCAGGTCTTGAACTGGCTCTCGTGGTCAGCAAAATCGGACCCCTTGAACGCGTACCCGATTGGTGTGTCTACAGCCTCGTCATTTGTGGTCCCTCGAGTTCAGCCTCATGAAGTCGTAAAACGGTCGTTCTGTGACTTGTCGCGATCCTGGTGGTGGCGCAGCAGCGGAGGCTGATGATGCAGACGCCTGACCTGCTGCGCGTCCCTCTTCAGCATGACAGCCCACAGCAGCCGGAAGTTTGGGAGGCGGCGACGACAGCGGCACTCGCGTTTCGATCGTAACTCTTTGCGGGAACTTCTACGACCAACCACCGATACGATAACACGACATCCGACAGCATGAAGCGCTGGCTCCTATAACGCCATTTGTTGCAGCTTTAGAATTACTTTCGATATATGGACTATATAGAACGTTAAACATACCAGTCGAAGGCACGTTTTGGCAACCATAGCGCAACTGCCAATATTATTATTAGCGGCGAGATGTTTTGGTGGCGCCCTCCTGTGGTTCCTCCTTCTGACGTCCTTACCTTGCAAACAACAAGTTATATGGTGTTTGTTATTAGCATGGTGGAAGCTTGAAATCATTGCGCTCTCAAAGGAACACTGCCAACACCGTCAAAATTAAAGTTCTTTCATTCCTCTTATTTCCGTCGATGATAAATCCCCTTTCCGACGTCACAGTCAGCGTTCGGCCAATCGTGGAAGGCCGACCACAGCGACGCTTTCGGTCGCGCACGGGGCTAATAGCCACTACGTGCGTGAACGCGTAACACACGCAAGATTTAGAAAAATTGTATAGCAAATTGCTATACTTCGTTTCACTTTATCTGCGAGCGACGCCAAAGCTAGAAGCGCGAGACCAGCGCTTTTTGCATTTCTCCCCAGCTCGCGCGCTCGAGCAAAGCCTGAACGCACGGAGCTTCCGTGCTCGCGCTTCCAGATTTGCCTTCGCTCGCACATAAGGTGAAACGAAGTATAGGGAGTATTCACTGGCGGCCATAGCTGTGTGCTCGGCTGCGGAGCGCGTGCTGACGGCGAGCTTCCACAGTTCTTTCGCCACGTGCAATCCGCACCACCAAGATTGCCGGTCTTGGCAGCCTATTAATGCGAGCTCGTTCTGAGCATGCGCTCTAAACAGTGACCTCAAATATGGCGGCCAGTGAATACCTCCTATAGGCAATAGACCGATCTCATCACCCAGTTTGACTACGCCACCGTCGCCGCAATGCATCGAGGGAACTTTAGTCTTTCTGCACGTGCGGCGACCTCGCAGGAACTCTGCGCGTGTACAGCACGGGACGGCACGAGCCCTCTCGTGTACTGCCTTTTGCCTCCTGTGAACTAAAGTTATGGCGGCGTCACGCATGCGCCGATCGCGTGGTGAGATCGGTCTATTGTGTTGCACACGTGAAATGTTCTAGCATCATGTGACAGGAGGTCACGTGACTCAATTTCCCCGCTAAATTTAGCGGGGAAATTGAATTTTTGTATCGGCCACGTCAAACGATGTTACTTGACGTCATTTTCTCCGCTAAACTTATCGGGGACACTTCATTGGTGTTGAGGTCACGTGACGCCAATATTCCCACTAAATCTAGCGGCGAAACTGATGTCATGTGACGTCACAGGCCACGACTTCACGAAATGCGGCTCAATGAAATCAGAAAAAACTAGCTAAATAACGTTTCACGTTAAAAAAACAGCAACCTGACAGGTAAGTTCAGTTAGGTGTGATTTCATTCATATTTGAAGGGCTCTAAGGGAGACCCGCCCCGTGCGCTGGCATATTATGTCGCTATTTAAAAACAAAAACAAAAAAAAAAAAATGGTGGATAGGCAGAGCTTCAGAGGTGGGAAGCCTTGCAATTGGCTGCTAAGCAATTGAGTTCCCTATAGGTTTTCTGAACAAAAGAAAATAATTTCCGGTTCGATGCCGTTTCCCGCCAATGAACAGCGGTGGCAGCTAGCACACTTTGCTTCACATATACTACACACATTCACACCGCGCACGTGCATTTTACCGTTACAGTTAGCGGATAATCTTTCCCTCAAACTATAGCGCGAAATTCAGCGTTGTGGCGGGGAAATGCAAGGAATATTTCCCCCAGTGAATTTAGCGGAGAAATCTTCGTTGCTAATTTAGTCAGAACGTTTCTCCGCTCAACAGCGCGATGTCACATCCCACCATGACGTCATCTGATTCTGTGACGCACCGTAAAGTAGTCACGTGACGTGGCGACACGAGAAGTGGACACGTGACATCATGATGGTACGTGGCACTGCGGCATCACGTGCCACGACCTTCCCACATGAAACACTCCCGGGAATCCGCCGTTAAACCCCGTTTATAACGGCTCTGGCTCTTAGAGAAACCAAAAGTAAGACTATTTTCGGAATCGGGGTAATTTTTCAGCAGCAAACATATAACATGCACGCGAAGCATGCATTGCCAAGAAATAATTCTAGCGGAAAGTCGGACCGAAAGGGAATGCTAACGTCGTCCGTCGAGCTTTCAACAGCTTCTAGTTTGGAGCTTGTAAAAGGGAAAGACCTTGTTGGACAGGACATTTCACCAAGCACCGTTTTATCGAAGCCGCATCATCGAATACTGTTCTATCGAACGTACTTTGATCGAACGCCGTTTTATCAAACGCAGTCTTAAGAAATGTTCTTAAATCTAAAAGCTCTACTGAAGCGCGTCGATCGAAAACGGTCTTTCTGCATGTGTTGCCCAGATGCGAACAGGCAAGGGCGGCTAGCAATCCAAGTGCCACCAGCGGCACCGCATTCACGGGCAACGGAGAAGGACCGTATTCGAACGACACTATCTTAGCGCAAACTTTCGAAAGTCTTCCCTCTGTTGGAAATCGTGAAGTCCCTGCACAATGGCGGACACAGGCGCGAGCTCCTCGCGTTCGATTGCGCCTCGGCTGCACGAGCCCTCGTGCAGCGGGAGGACAAGTCGAAGGTATACCCACTCGCGCTATTTTCACGTTCCGCAGTGTCGGCTGTTACGCCATTGTGCAGTGGGTCAGATCTTCTGTCAATGAGCACTCGACTTCCAAAAGGGCTCTATGCGCCGAGAAACTGAAGGAGAGGAGGAGAACGCCGAGTTCTGGTTCGAATGATTTGAGGGAAAGCGCAAATCTAGCTGCCTTTGACTCCACTGCACTCGTCGAACGCGTTCGAATGCAGGGGCCAGACGCCTGACGCCGGCGTCCCGAGTTCTAACGCGTTCGATGAGTGCAGTGGAGTCAAAGGCTGCCCCTGTCGCTGCCGCGCTCGTCGAACGGGTTCGAATGCGAAAGCGAAACGCCGGGCGTCGCGTTCCGCGTTCTAAAGCGTACGACGAGCGCAGTGGAGACAAAGGCAATGGCCCTTTTCCGTTTACGTTCTGCGCACGCGCGAGCACTCGATGCCAAGCGGCGGAAGTCGGCACTAGAAATCGAGGAAATTCGGAAGGAAGCTGTGGATCAGCGAGTAGAACACGTAATTGCAACATATATATATAATTGTGTTACACAAAAAAAGAAAGTGGACGGAAAGAAAAACATGACGTTTGGGTGGACGCCACAGATCCCCTTCTTTAGAGTCGCGTTGGGCACGCGCTGCTGCTCGGAGAGCGAAGAAACTGGTAGCGTAGCTCCCATTATCGATTGGTAGCGCAGGTAGGTCACTTCCTCGATGTTTAGTTCGTGCAGCCACCACCTGGTGCCGTCGGTATGTGAAAAAGGTCCATTAGCTTTATGTGTACCCACAAGTCTTTCCAATCAGAGCTCGGCGTTCTGACGTCACCACGAACTCTCGTCACCTCCTCTCCCTCAGTTTCTCAGCGCATAGAATCACTTTCCACCGGAGGCAATGTGCATTCAACGTTCCACTGGTTCCGTTCAAGTGTGCTCGGGGGCGCTTACTACGCTGATAACGCATAATAGCGTAGCGAGCGCCCCCGAGCGAACGGGCCACGAAAAAAAGCGCGAGTCGTTCTAGGGAGCTCGTCGAGTGACCTTGATCCGTTAACGTTGCTTTCAAGATGCTGTATACCTCCGGATCCCGGCGTGATGCAGGCCGCCTGGCGTCGTTCGTTGGGCCTCGGCGGTGACTCGGTGAATTGTCGGATACCCGGATCGGTGCTGCCCTCAGACTCGGTAGTGTGGTGGCTGCCGTCGTCCGGGGCGTCGTAGTGCATTGCTCCCGAAGAAAGCGACGCCAGGGCTCCCGGGTGCCGACGCGCGTACTCGTATGCCCGGAGGAGCTCGTCCTGGTTGGACGAACCCGACGTCAGGCTGTGACTGTTGGCCGCTGCGACAGGAAGAAAGAACCTACACGTCGTCGTCCAGACAGCAGAGCGAAAGCACGATGGGGCCTTCGCCTTGGTGGTGTTGATTGAGTTTGAACCGTACACTCTAAGAAGTTAGGCGCATCTAGTTTTCCGCCAAGCACTTGGGAAAGCTTGTCGCTGGAATCTACGAGGAAAGCGCGGCGAATGAAGATTCTGGAACTGTGTTTATGCTAAACAAATATGGTCTGCTCTGTGACACCAAACATGACGTTGCACGTGCCTATGACGTCCTGCCCAGTAATAGAACGCTAACAGTTTTCTTTTCTTTTTTCTACGAGCTTAAGCATATTCTTTTTATTTTTGTCATCCGCCGATTTAAACAATTGGTTGTTACAAGTGGTTTATGGGAAAGGAGACGCCCCAAGTTTCGTACAGTGTATAAAAAAGTATTATCGCATTTAGGAGGCTATGAAGGGGTAAGATGTGGTTTGTGAGGCGAAGCTTCTTTTGAGATGCTTGTTCAGAATAACAGGCAACTGTATTCGTTTAACGGTTTACACAGCGGGTATAAAAATATATATTTCTGTCCGCAAAGCACTTATGTATCATGGTGCGCATTGAACACTACAAGTTAGCAGACGTACAGCGCTAGACGAATTTTCCGTCTACAGAGCAGACTTTCTCTAAACCTGACGACGTTGGTTCCCGTGATTGCACGTGCGCTAGCACACTCGAGGTCATGGGCAAGCTAACTTACCCATGGTACCTTCACGATCTTGCGCCCTCGCGGTTTCTTGACAAACGCGTATTTGGTCATGGTTCCGCTGAGTATGCGGTCATTGTTTAGTATGTGTCTTGACGAGAATCGTCATTTTTTGTGAACGTGACAACCGAGAAAAAACAATTATTTATGCTTTTTTGTCAACATCTTACGAACATCTAATCAACATTTCTTTTTCACCAATCTTGTTTGAAGAAAACTAGTGGGTAGATATAGTTCTTGAACGTTTCTATTTAAATTTAATAACATTATTTCAAAAATTATGCTCTCCCGAAGGCGAATTACACTAGGACTGCATTACTCCAGATAAAAAAAAATATATATTTACCGTGAGTATGGCTGTAAAACTCTTCTTTCCCGTTTTTACTGCACGTGGATGGGGCGTCTAGACTACCCTGGAATAAAGAGATAACATTTTAAAAATAGAATTTTTATGACATTTTACATATAAAAGACTGCTATGATTGTAAAGACAAGTGCCAAAAATATTCAATGCGGCAATGTAAATTAAAATACCACCGAGTCGTCACAGATTGATATAATAAAAGAAACCTACAAGTAGGGCATCTTTGGGAGTTTTTCATTGTTTAATACGTTTTTAGGTGAAAGCAGCATTTCATTAGCTGCTTTCACCTCGTGATGGATCGAGGCTAAGCGATGTCTCCGTAATAAGTGCGAACCACACTAATGTGTGCCATCTATGCTTAGGAATTCACTACTTCTGTTTTGATGAAGGATGAAATTGAATATTGTGGTTTTACTTTTTCCATTTTGAAATAATAATACTAAAATGCAAACATTCTGATGGAACAAACATCTCTATACAGTGTAAACACTTTCTGTAGATTTAGTTCCTACTCTCTTCTGCCTAGAAAGCACCACAGGCTTCTGGACTCACAAAATCATTACTCTAATAATGTGCTTAGTAATTCTGTGAAGCTTATCACTGCTCACTTCTTTTCTACCAAGCAGTTGCAATGAGAACCTATCTTCACAATATCTCTAGCAAAAAAAAACAAAAACAAAGAATAACAACAATAAGACAACGAACAAATATTACTTTTATCTTCTCGTTGCGTGATCATTGACGTAAAGCGACGCACGTATTTATTTGTTATTTTCTACACAACACGGGCTTTGATAGCTAACGACGACTGAATGACCACCTAAAAATCGCTCGCAGACATGACGCGATTCTTCTCCAGTGCACGTTTACTAGACATAGAGTACCTAAAGAAATTTATAGCAGGAAATTAACACCCCTGAATTACGCTCCATCAATTCTCAGTCAGACGCCGCTACGGTTTAGTGAGTTTTAAGTTGACAGTATTCGCCATGCCTGCAACACAATCAACGTTAAGGTAGTCTCATATGGTTTCCTCAATACACCGAACAATCTTGGATAAAGAAAAAAAAATATTTAAAGGAATCTAGAGAAAGATGCGTTTGTAGCCCAAGCAGTGAATCTCGGTGCATAAGTACCTACGAAGAAGAAGGGTCAGTCTTTGATAGAAAATATAATATCGTAATATAAGCAATAACAAACTTTAATTTCAAAGGATGCAAAGACACTGTTGCAGTAATATCAAATAATTCATCCCTCGGCTACATTAGCGCTCTCAATAAAAAAAAAAACAGTTTAGGTTTTAGGTTATATTAAAGGAGCTGTGCAACGATTTTAACGTTGAAAGAATTGGCATCTTCTATTTTTGACATTGTTCACCTTCTCACAAATGACAGAAAACACACCCCCTTTCATCGAAATGTTGCGATTCCGCCGCGTAATAGCGAGGCAAAAAATATGAATATTCCCCGACCTGCAGCCGCGAGCGGCGACCTTGAGAAATACGCGGCATGACGTCAATGGGGGGTCTTTTAGACAGATAGCATGTTGTGCGAATACCTGCTCGATAAAAGGTAACTTTTCTATAAATCTTGTCTTTCCGACATAAATATAAATGCGTCAAAAACCTGGTATCATCGACAAAACTTTTATTATACTGAGTTTTAGTGGCGCCATCTATCCTAGGTCCGCAAAACCGTCAGCTCTATCTGCTACCGCGAACAGCCGCCAGAAGCCGGAGGGGGAGGGTGATATGGCCGGACGGTATGGCCGGACCCGGATGAGACTTTCCTCCTTTCACCATATTGTTCGTGCTGCCCTGGCTGCGCCAACACCACCTAGAGGAGAAGGCCAGAACACGCCTCGAGTGACGTCACGGCAGCAGGCTGACGTGCGCCGCGCTATAAGCTGAGCTGAAGGCTTCGCGCGTAGGTTTCACGTCGTAGAATCGCGGGTTTTCGCACTATTTATTTTTTATGAGCTAACATGAGAGCTGTGAACGCCGAGTGATTTAAAGAACCAATTTTAGAACGCAGGAAAATTATTATAACCTACAATTATCGTAGTGAAATACAAGAGAGTGATATCTTGACACAGATGTGTTCTTTTTTTAAGCTATAAACTGGGTGGTGTAGTTGTCTCTGAACGACATGGGAGTTGTATAAAAGAAGAATCCATGTGAAATGGCAATAATCGAAGTAATGGGACCAGATAAAATGAACTACAGTAACAATCGGATAAATGATGCAGAGGCATTCATTTCATTTCATTTTATTCACCTCAAAGGCATCCGAAGACGCATTACATGAGGGGGATTCAAAAATAACAGACAAAAAAGTAATTGAACATAAAAAATAGACACCAACAAAAAAAATCACACACACAAAAAAAAAAAAAAAACTCTTATTAGCATGTTATTGTTATGATGCAGTTTTACAAATCAAGGTTCAGTTAAACAAATTAATGCACTTCTTTTTAAATGAAATGGGATATCTCTCAGTTACAATATGGTCAGGTAGTTTGTTCCGGTCAGTGGTGCAAAGTACTAAGGAGGAAAAGAGGAAAGTGTAAGTATGGCACTGAAATGGTTCCATCTTGCAGGAATTATCTAATATGGATTATGTAAAATTGGCAGCCCAGCACTAAGTAGATTGAAAATCGGATTCTGAGTAATATACAGCTTGAATAAAACACAATTTTAAAGCGGAGACACTAGTTTCCGATGAATAATCACTGCATATAAATCTGGCTGCTTTGTTTCGAAGATTCGAGCCTCGAGATTAGGTAGCTTAGGTGTGGATTCCAAATTATGCTTGCATATTCTAATTTTGGGAGGATAAATGTTTTGTATGCGAGTAGTTTTGTTTCAATGGGAGCTAGATCCCTACTGAAAAATCTCAATTGCATGAAAAAATTTCTGTGTCCAATAAACACATATGAATCAAATGGGATATATAAGAACATATAAGATCTATATAAGATATATAAGAAACTTGTAAGAAGTTTTTTATACGGTTCTTATATATCTTATATAGTTCTCAATAGTTCTTATATATCTTGTATGATTCATGTGTTTGTTGGACACAAGAAGTTTCTCACACAAATGGCTTTTTCACAAACCAAGTGGTTTTAGTGCACAATTTATTTGCTCAATTCATGATAATGAGTCTGTAAAATACATGCCCAAATACTTGTACGACAATGAGTGTTCTAGTGGTTGTGAAAGTAATAAGTACTGGGTTAGTGTTTTAGTGGAGGACTTAATTATGGACGTTTGTTTGCATTTACGTGCGTTAATTTTCATCTGCAGTAGGGAACACCATGATGATATTGTGGTCTAAATCGTCTTGGACAATATTGTGATCACTATAAGTGCATTAATTTCCTGGTAAATAACTCAAGCATCAGCGAAAAGTTTAATTGTCGATTTAATTGATGATGGTAGGTCAATGACATATATTAGAAACAATAGAGGCCCGAGTACACTACCCTTAGGGACACCTGGGGCAACAGCAACGGGACCGAAATTGCCAGACAAGTATAAAAGTAATAACATTCTAAAATTGTGATGTGCTGGTTTGAAAAATGTATTGCACATAGTTTGAAAAATGTATTGCACATATTTTGACAAACTTTTCTTAGACCTGTGATAAATCTGTATGGGTTCAGCAATTCAATGAACTCTGCCTGTTCAAATATAGTACTTGTTTTGCAGCAAGCAACCTATCCTATCTGGTTACTACACCGAAAAAAACACCTGTAGCTTATTTCTTGGCAATTTCATAATGTGAAAACTTTATCTTTGCAAAAAAAAGTACCGTAATACCCGAGCGTTGCCCCATACGCTGATGTACTTCAGTACCGAGTCTGTGAAACGACACAGTTAGGGCGGCTAAAAACAAGTTTTGTACACAGAGAAGTGGGCATGGGAGCTTCATGTTAGTTGTTTGCATTTACAATACAGAAGAGAGTCGTAAATAAGAAATTGGTCACCTTTGAACACTGCGAAGCGAGCCTCCTGGTATCCATAGGTTCTGCAAATATCCGTCTTGAAAAAAATTGATACACATGCATCTTAGATGCTGTAGATTTTGTGACACCAAGACACAAAATATCCTTGCAGCATGTCGGCATTTACGCTGTAGCACCACAAGATACCTAAGACACTGCTACAAGGACACCGACTTTCTGCACACACACACAGATTCACCGACTTCAGAGAGCAGTTGCCTTTGCATGAGGATGAAGTGCAAGCACGTTGCTGGCCGGACAGGAACTAATTTTTTCAGCGTTGACCCCTTCGCTTTTTTTTTAGATTTTGCACTGGCACTTTTCGTATTGTTGTCCTTGCAACAAAGGTTTCTCAGTCGAATGTTTTCACTGCAGTCCAACACATGCTTCAGCTCGAACTCACAGTGGGTTCACCGTCACAGGCATCAGAAGTACTCTTCCTTGGTCTGAGTTCGCTTCTTGACATCTGTGACGGTTGGCAGTGAGTGTCTTTGATTCCAGTTTCAGCTTTCCATTTCTTTTGTTTGGCATTCTTGGCATTAATGCGAACATTCATCTTGCTGCAAAGATGTCACAAGAAAATGCACAAGCATTTTCTTGTGACAACAACACGTGTTTTAAGATGAGCTCACTCGTATGTTAATTTTCACATAAGTCGAAGTCGGAAGTCTCCTTTTCGGCGAGTAGTTCCATTATGAGATATGTTACAAGTCGACACTGGCTGGGCATCACCACTTGGTGAATAACATAGTTGTGTTCTACAGCATTTACACCAGGAAAAACAAGCCCTTCTATAACCAGTTTCATTGCGAGAGCACAGTCTTCTTGTGCGAGCGAACTGTAGCCAACTTGTTTCGTGCTGTTGATGCGGCCTTGCATTTTTCGCCCCTTAGGTTTTTCAAGGTGGTGTAGACTGCATGGCTGGCCAGATAGCCCAGGGCCGGGAGGCCGTGTCTTATTTTTTACAGTCCAGGGCCACATTGCAGGTACATCACGTTGCAGGTGGGGCGTCAAGTATCCACTCGCTTGGGAAGATCTTCCTAGTTTCCATCCTTTCTAGCTGTAGTGATCGTTGACAGAGTGCTCCTCAGCAGTATTTTGTTTTCATCTTCGTAAATGTGCCTTGTGGACACGTGATATTAGAAGCAAGCCAGTTGACTATACATTCCGAAGCACTCTTCTAAGCTGTCAGTTTTCAGCTTGTCCCATGGAAGCCGTACAGTAGCCAGAGTTCATCAAAGCAGTATCCAGGATGTGTATTTGACCGCTTCTGCAAGAAATAGAACGAAAAAGGAGGAAATCATATTAATCCCAAGAAGGGTAATGTAATCAAAAATGGTTATAAAAATACAAAAAAAAAAGAAGAAAAAATGCCCTTTTTTAAATTGTAGCTGAAGTGGTTCCGTATTTGAAAGAAAACCCTGGCAGTGTTTCGATCTGGTAGTTCAGATCACAAACATTAAAATTATTCTTGAATTTGATGTGCCGAATGCGCTATAATAATAATAATAATAATAATAATAATAATAATAATAATGCTTATTGCACGAGCACATAGAACCAGGTACAGAAAATAATAATAATAATAATAATAATAATAATAATAATAATAATAATATGCTCCATAGAGCTTCCTGGTGTGTGTTGGGATTCCTTGGGGAGCCTGAAGGGGCGCCAGCTAAATTGTTAGTACATGGCTCTGGTGTATGGATCAGTAAACTGGTCAATGAACCATATTCCGGCTTGCGTGCACTCCTAACTACAGCTCAAAGACCCGCTAAAATATAGGTCTTACTAGTTAGTTGCGGCGGATCACTTCTGCGCTCCGATGAGGATACACAGAAGCGACACGATGTACTTCTTTTTTATTTAATTTTTACATTGATGTGCTGGTTGCAACCCCGATAACCCATCACTTGCATACCTTGCGAAAATCATTCCAATCTGAACTCATAAATCAAGTCATTTTTATTTAGGTCTGCACCTACAAGTAGCGCGAGCATTTGAATATGTTGCTTCCAGGCCACAACCAAATCACTCCCATGTATGCATTCAGGGAAAAGTGAAAACAAGGGACGAAACCACGATCATAAAAATTGAAAAGTTCTCACCCTGCCATGCCGTCAAGGAGCAAGATCTTCCCGTCGATTCGCTGTATAGTCCACGCTTTCGTAGTCATCTTTGCAGAAACTCAAATATGGACACTTTCACATCCAGTTTTCCGCCAAAGCGCGGATAAACAACATCTGTACGGAATGACAGCACCAGTGGACAGCACCGACAATCGAAAAGCAAAGTTCACGTGGTTCACGTTCAAGTTCACACACGACGCCGCGGTTGTGTTGTATTTCAAAATGTGCTCGATCTCACTCGAGAGTTGAACTTTTGACCCTCGGCGTCCAAAAACCTACTCGCTTCTAGAGTTGTTCTAGTTGATTCCTCCAGCCTCATTGTCACGTGACCCAACCCGCAGGAGTAACTAAAAAAGCCGTCGAAGAAAGGAACGCGACGGACGACGACCGTTGGGGAGAAAAAGTAAAAAAGGAAAACAAAACGCGACGCCGTGGCGCCTTTTTCTTTTCATTTTTTTTTTGTTTGCACCGCGGCAAGCGTAGAGAGCAAGAAAAAGTAAAAGAGAACGTGCCTTGCAAAGAAGCCAACTTTCAAGGGGAACCTTGCGGAGAAGCGCACTACCAGTTCAGCCTACTCATGCCGACGCTCCTTGAAGGGAGAGAGGGGAGCGCTACGGCCTTAGCTCTAGGTGGTGTTGGCTGCGCCCGCCAGCACGTGGTCACGCGGTCGCGACGGATGAGTTCTCGCTGCTCACTGATGGCTCTAAAGAGAGACCTTCACCGGAGCCCCGCGCCTACCCCATCGACGTCACTGCGCACGTGAGCCGGAAGACGATGCACGAGTTGAGAGGTGACAAAAACCTGGATCTTTTTCATATTTTAAATAAAAACAAGGGTATTCAGACAAAATCTGTTTTCTGTAGTTCATTCACTTCAGAAGTGTCAGGCATCAACTTCCACAATTATTTAAGCAAAGCCCTGAAATTGTTGCACAGCTCCTTTAATAAGCCAGGACACATCCAGTAGGAGTTCACTATTCCTTACAGGTAGTTGACGTGTGAAGGACGGTCGAACCAAGAAACAATACGTCGTGAGACAAACAGCGCGCTAACCTTGGTCATGTACGGGGGTTCCCCGTGATGAATGGTGAAGGTTCGAAACTCTTCGCCGTCGTCGTCCCTCCCGATGTCGTGGTCACCTTTGGTCGGCGAAAGTTGGAACGTCGCGTACGGCGTGATCTCCTCGTCGAAAACTGGTTAATGGAGTCACACAGAAGGATTTGACAATTAGCACACAGGCCATCGTACCTCAAATAACGGTTTAACCTCACGTAAAGGTGAACGCAAAAAAAAAAAGAAACGAAACAAAAATAAGCGTTTTAGAAAGCCATATTTAAGCTTATAAATGAGTTACAAGAGAGCTCGTATATCATGTCACGACAGTAAAACCACGTATATAGTTTAAAAATTGCTGTACCTCGTAAATTATAAAAAAAATTGCTGCACCTACTTAAATTGTGTGCAAATTGAAATTTGTGAACCTTCAGTGCGCATAAAATCGGGCACCCGACGTGTTGAACAATCTAGGTCATAAATGTCTATGCAAGGTGCCTTAAACCTTCGGAGCAGTATGAGGGTGCTCCATGCTCGAAGATTTAATGCAGTCCCTATTAACTTTATAATACACGAGCAACGTATTAGGATGTGCAAAGCGATTTTAAGTTGCCCTAAACACTACCGGTTTTCGCCATTCGTTAAATTAGTACCTACAACACAATGAGACAATTTAAAATTGCGGGCACTTCAGCAGATTTTTTAATACGCGACAACAAAGTATTTGTGAGCGACACTTTGGATGTCTCAAATCCGCCGAGGCGTTCTCATTACTTGAATTGGAAACTCTATCACTACGACTGCTAATATTTTCTGAGATGTATGTAGGGCTAACTTATCTTTGTTAAGGAGAGCGCTTTCTGAAAGTCAATGGCTCAGAAGCTTACACTTTAACCTAAAATGATTCGAACAGAAGAACCTTCGTAAAAAACGCTTATTTTGTCGACATAATACGTGCGGAATTTTGTCATACCCAGCTTTATACAGGGTGCTTTACGAAGGCTTTCAAATATCCCTAAAAGATCGTGCATGAGAAAAAAAAAAAAAAGCTCTTTCCGAACAAAAATGCCTGCCACGGCAAACGTCAGGAATCGCAAAAAACAACAAAAAAAATAACATACTAAATAAGCTATATCAATAACTAAAATATACCAATTAATTGTTTAATTTGTAAAAATAAACATATGGTTCTAATGAGAAAATTGCTAAGCATCATCGAAAACCGTTATATCAACTCAGTTTAGAAAGATATAAAACAAACACAACCATTTACAACTATATATAAAAATAAAACGCTCAATTCGTGTTTGTTTTGGGGTTTCGGTTTCCTATCGAAGCGCATCTTTGCGTGAGAGGTGCTCTTCCCCATTGGCAGGACTGCTGGCGCAAAGACGCGCTCGGATCAGAAACCGAAACCTGGAAACGCGTCCAAGTTGATCGTTTTTTTCAGAACGACGTAAAATCGTAAAATGATGCCCCTGAATTATATATTTCTAAATTGAGCTGATTTATCGGTTTTGGAAGATGCTTAGCAAATTTCTTCATTTCAATTTATGTTTAGTTTAATTAGTGAAGAATGTAAGGAGTACACTTTAATTATTTATCTAGCTAACTAGTATGTTTTCTTTTTTTTTTTTTGCAATCCTTGACGATGCCATGGCTGGCGGTTTGTTTCCGGAAAGAGTTTCTTTTTACATCAACCTCCATATTTTTGCGGACTTTTAAAGGACTTCGCTGAAACCCCCGGTATATAACAAGAAAAAAAGAAAAAGGAGACCACTCTCTAACGTGGCATAAACTCATTTACGAATATCTTAATAAATTAACTCATGGGCTTTCAAAAAAAAAAAAATAAAATGGATGTTGGACTTGAGGTAAAGACGACTTTTAACGTCATTTTCACCATTTCCATAGGAATTTTCTTGTTATTTTTTTATCGTGCTACTTCTTGACTCTTGTGTCTTTTCGGAGGAATCTGCGGGCTACGCACGCATCTCGAACACGAGAAATAGTACAGCAAATGTGGTAAAATTTGTATTTGCATATTTACAACCTATTTTTATTAAAAGTACTATTATTTTATTGCACTATTTCGCTCTTGTGCGCACAGATTGCTCTGAGGATGACCAGGCGAAGGGTGTTGGCTAAAATATATTTATATTTCTGCGATGAAGCACCAAAGAACAAAAATATACGGATTAATTATCCTAAATATAGAAGGTATATGCATTGTATGTGTGTTTATCTCTAAATAATTTTCTTCCAGCCCTATTTACCTCGAGTGCCGGTTCCACTTGACCTCCATCACTAAAGTCACAAAAAAAAAAGCCACCACTTTGGGTCATGATTGCTATCACGCTAAGTTATTTAAAGTGTGCCAAAGGTGGCAAGACTAGGCTCCGGCATGCAGCGGACGACGGCACTGCCTCATGCCTCCTGAACTAATGAAGAGTACCTAAATCGCGGAACCGGAGTATCGTCTTCCTTTTCCTTTCGCGGCAGACTCGTCATTGGGAAGAAAAGGTATCATGCGCCAAATTCCACTTTCACGTTGGCGGGGAAGTCGCGCTGTCGAGCGCCGGGTTTGGGGCTCCGGGCGCCGGGTTTGCGCCGGGTATGTTGCGCTCGTGAAATATTGATTTTGCACTGATGTATGACAAACTGAAAGCTTTTTGAACCTTCGAACGCTGTGTGTGCCACGTTTATATGTGTTACGGCGTTCATTTTATAACGCGACCGCAGTACCGAAGCAGCCGTAAGCAAGCAGACGACACGACGGCCACGACTGCCAATCCCACGTTCACACTACTTCAAGTAAATAAATTGAGACCATTGCGATACTCTGCTTCGCAAGCGGAACATATATACAGCTACCCTACAGTAAAGATAAGAGCAGCTCCCCACGGCGAAAATATTGTAAGTGTGCGAAAAGGTTACGAGAGACGTCATTGGCATCCAAGGAATGGTAGCGACGCCTAGTAAATGCCAGAGGCCTTTAGTTTGGGCCCTTGTTTGTTTATTCATGCCTGCCCTTGGGAAATGTGGTGATTCTCTCGTGGTCAGATAACGGCTGTACAGGAAGCATCAGGCCCCACGTGTTTGAAATATGAATCTGCGGCTCTGAGAACCACGCATTCCATTCAGCGTTATTCCAACTTTCTGTACCATGTGCGGTAGCTAAAGCGCAAAGCCGAAGAATGCGTGTCGTAGAGCGCACACGTTTGAAACAGCAACCATTCAGTCTCCAAGCACTTTTCACATTACCCCATTACCATATTTCTCCCCATTGGCATCGTGAATCCCACCTGTCCTTCTCTTCGCTACGTCTTTCTTTCACCTGAGCTTAAACAGAGCACTGAGACGTTACCCAAAACTGACGATCAGGTTAACATATTTACGAACCTATATCCATCTCAACGGATGCGTAAAGCTATCACTCACATTGCTTCTTGGTCGGGGAAGTGTGGATCCTGGGCGCCTGCGGCTTGACCTGCTGCTTGGTCTGCGGCCTGCTCTGCTGCTTGTTCTTTTGCTGCTGCTGGCGGTACTGCTGCGAGCCGGCGTTGCTCGACGTCTTGGACGTGACCGTCGACTGGGACTTGCGCATGGGCGACGATCGGGCAGCGCTGGACAGCTGCTCGCGGTTCCTGCGTGCCGCGTCCTTGTTCTTCTTCTGCGGCAGCACCGGGGGCACCGAGGCGCTGCCGCCCGTGCGCTCGGCCCCGGTCCTTTCGCCCCGGTCGCCACCGCGGTCCCGGTCGGCACCGCCGCCGCGGTCGACGCCGCGATCGCCACCGCCCGTCGTTGAAATGGTCGTGGTCGTGGTTGCCGTGGCCAGGTCGCTGCTCCGGGACTCCGCGGCTGGTTGACAAGACAGCGCAAAGCGGAATGAACGGAGGGGACGGCGTTTCTTGTCCGGAGGAAAAGCCAAAGGCCCCTAAGCACAGTTGCGTTTGACAGCGTTCGAGTGCGTTTGACTGCGTTGCGACCGCGAGAAACCAGGACCACCCTGCGTCTTATGTCTCGAGCCAAGCTATTCGTTGAATTAGGTTCTACGCTTCACATAAGGCACAGATGTTCCGGTGACTCGCTTTCATATCTCGACCCAACGCAGCAAAACGCACTCACACTTTCTCAAACGCGACGGTGCGTAGTGCCTTTATGCCCGAGTCTCACTGGAGCGCACGGTGTAAGATAATACTCTTCAGGTGAGGACAGCGCGCTCCTCGCGCAGTGCAGATAAAGTTCGCTTTTCTCTGTCTCTCTTTCTCTCTCTCACTATGGTTTCAAGCGGCGCCGGCAGATGACTCGTTGACCCGTGGGCAGGGCAAAGACGGCTCGTGCCGCCTCATGTTCCACACGCGCAGAGCTCCAGCGAGGTTGTCGCTCGTGCAGAAAGACCACGGTGTATCGGGGTGTTATGGCAACGAGATAATTTTTTTCGCTCTCACACAGTTTCGCCGTTTGGCCGCCGGCGACACTGTCAGCCGCGGGCACGGGCTTTACGGGCACGGTGGCCGCGGAATAATGCAGCCTTTCGGATGCCCGTCGAACGAACACTATCTGGTTCCTCGCGCTGCGCGTTCAGCCCCGCCGTGTCCTCACCTAAGGAGTGTATCTTAAGCCTGGTTCAGACAGTTGCGTTTGACTGCGTTTGACTGCGTTGCGGCAGCAAGAAACCAGGACATCCCTGCTGCTTATATCGCGTGCCAAGATGATTCCTTGAATTGGATTCCACGCTTCATACGAAGCACAGATGTGCCGGTGACTCGCTTTCGGTACTCGACGCAACGCAGTCAAACGCACTGAAACGCAAGTGTCTGAACCGGCCTTTACACCGTTCTGGAGCGGCAAACAGAAAAACCGACACCGACAAGGCTCCTGCGCGTGCGGCATAGTTGTCAATCTTTAATAGGCTTGCAGTCTCACAGTGCTCGTGAAGTAAGCACGAATGATTGCAAGCACGTCAAAGATACATTCACATGTATGCTGCACGTGCTACAAAGCTTGTGGGTGTAAGCAGTTTCCTTTTGTTCCTATTAGCCCCGTGCGCGACCGAAAGCGTCGCTGTGGTCGGCCTTCCACGATTGGCCGAACGCTGACTATGACGTCGGAAAGGAGATTTATCATCGACGGAAATAAGAGGAATGAAAGAACTTTAATTTTGACGGTGTTGGCAGTGTTCCTTTGAGAGCGCAATGATTTCAAGCTTCCACCATGCTAATAACAAACACCATCGAACTTGTTGTTTGCAAGGTAATGACGTCACAAGGGGGAACCACAGGAGGGCGCCGCCAAAACATCTCGCCGCTAATACTTTCACCCTCATTCTGAGACAGGCACGTAGCCAGGATTTTGTTTCGGGGGGGGGGGGGGGGTGGGGGAGGGGAGGCCCGCCCATGACAAAATGCTGTATGAGGGGGAGGGGGGAGAGGAGGTCCCAGCAAAATGGAAGATTTCAGGGGGGGGGGGGGGGCCGGGGCCCCATGGCCCCCCCCCCCCCCCCCCTGGATACGTGCCTGTTCTGAGACTAGAAGCTCCGCCCTCAGCGCGAGCTTGCTTGCTTCCCCAGTGCTTTGGTTGCGCGTGTCTGCATGTTCAGACTTACTTTAGAAAGGGCAGAAAGCTCGCGCTGAAGGCAGAGCTTTCAGCGCGAGCTGAAAGCTCCACTGAAAGCTTCGTTAGGACTTGTTTTAAGTAGTACCATAGCCTCCTATATACTGACAAAGCCTGGCAGATCGCCACGAAAAGCGGCCGCCGAAATGGAAAAGTGGAGCGACAGACAACGGATGAGAGGAGAGCCACGTGACTGGCGTCCGGCTGCGGCGAGACGCCGAAACAAACTTCTCCCGAGCGAACAAGTGTATTTCTGGTCCTCGCCGCTGCAAAAGCTGTGCCCTGACGTCCAGGTTCCCCCAGAAATGACTATTTGATGCTCTGTGCTACCAGATCCACCCGCTTCAAATCTGCGACTGGGCACTCTATGGCTCCTTCGTCGAATTGCCAGGCTTTGTGGGTATAGAGGAAGCTATGGTAGTACAAACTTGAGCATCTCAAACTATCAAAGATGTAGATGCACGCCTACTCTGGTGAGGAACGTGATCAGGAGTAAAATGCAAAGAAACAGCAACTTCTTGGAGCACGCGTAAGCTGCTTTAAAAGTAGAACGCTACAAGCGTGCTTTGCGTGGCCTAGTAAGTAGCGTGTCTGGACCGCAACCGAAGGATCGTATGTCCTAATCTCGCCTAAAATTCTTCAAATTTTTCGTTAAGGAAAATGAATTACTTTATAAAGTGAAATCATTTGAGACATGCGGCGAAGTTTATTTCGCATGACATGTCGTGTTTTAATTACTTTCATTCCAGCGTGACGTCACGTTACTCGCGAGCGTTGTGGGCTTGAAATTTCCCCGTGAGGTCAAACAGAATTTTCGCGTCACTCCGCCGAAGCCGTTTTTTCTGCGACACGAGCTCCTTAACACTATCGCATTAATAACTCGAACGCTGTCGAAGCGCAGGTGAAAGCTGAGGCGGTAGGGTCTTTGGTTGAACGTAGTAAACATAGCGTAGTGCAGGCACACACAGAAACTGATTGGTAGCAGATATAAAGTTCCTGTTCACCGGCCATTGAAAGGCGCACATTCAGCACTACGCTGTGTTCGCTGAACTCAACGTCGGTGTATAACAAAGCTTTAAGAGCGTGAGCAAGAAGACGCAGTTTTACGCGTTCCAAAGCAAAAAGGGGGAAAAAATGAAGCGTCTGGACGCCAGATATTTTGAAGCCACCACCCAGATATAAGAGACGCGTACCGTAGCGGTGGTAGAATGAATCTGGAATTTTTGATTGTCTTGCGGCGTTGAATCTAGCCAACTTCGGAGGTCGAAAGGAGTTTTTTCGTTCTTCAGTACCACACAGAAATGAAAAAGCTCAGCAAACTGGCCAGAAGTAGTAGTGCGAGGCCCAATCAGGTGATCTTGTACTACCCGAAATGAGGGTGCCAAAGTTTGCTCAAAGCTTCAGCGCATGAGGCCTATACACGCAAGCATCTTTGACATTGTTTCAAGATGCACCAAAGTTTGTCCCGAAAAGTTAACGCGATGTCACGACACAGTTAGCAAACATCCTTTACGTTTTGGTTGCTGTTGCTGCTGTTGCTGCTGCTGCTGCGATGAAGATGTGCGTGGTCTTCCCGGGGCAGGTTTCCTCTTCTGGTGTGCTGACGAAGAGGTGGTACCTCTGGAGGCGCCGGTGGACGCGGCCGCCGACGCGGCCCTGCCATTTCGACGGCGCTTGTAGACTACCAGGCCGATCACAGCCACCATTCCGGCTAGGAGGACCACACCAGAAGAGGCCATCGAGACCAGCGTCGTCGTGTCTTCCAGAAAGCTTGCCACAGCGGATTTGCCTCCTTCCTTTGCACCTGATTCAGCTGCAGAATATGATAACAACAGATGCGGGCATTCTGGGCGAAACCAAAACAAATTTGTTTTATTTATATATTTATACGTGGTCTGTACGGAACAATCGGCGCCTGCACATAGAAAGCTTAAATGTTTACCGAATGTGCATTAAGTAGAGGAGTTTTATTATAAGAAATTTTAAGACGTAGTTGTCTTGATGTAAAAGAGTAAGAGTCACAAACTTGAAAAAGCAACGTTGTGCGCGTGCCTAGACTATCAAGTTGGCGACGCTATTAACTTGTGGCGCCATCTGCCGATAGGCGCAGCGAAAAGACGACGCTATTTTGTTGTCGGCTCTCTGTGCCTATCGGGAGATGGCGCCACATGTTTATAGTGTTGCAAAGTCTGTTGTCTGCGAACGCGCTCGACGTTGACTTTGGCTAGTTTGCTACTCTTATTTTCTAGAGGAATAGAACTACGCCTTGAAAAATCACACGGTAAAACTAACCTCCTCAGTGCACATTCAATGAAGTTTTGAGCTTTCCATGTGTAGGTGCGAATTTCTCCGGCTTGTTTTAGAGTGTCGGATCCGCTTGTGGCCTCTTATAGGCTATATATTGCGGATTAGCCATAATAATGGGGTTTATAAAAGCGGGGCTTGACTACCTATTGTTAATGTGCGGTGTCTAAATTAAGGTTCAAGCTACGATAAGACCAAGGTACATCTAGTCTAATACTCAGCTCAGTGCACTTCCCTGCAACGTGTTCAGATATTTTAACGGCAAACGGTTATATACATTGTCCCATCCAGCTATATTATTTGCCACTTAGCGCACAATTCGTTAATCTTAGAAAAATGAAAGACGTTTGCAAATCTCTGTAGTGCGAAATTAGAGTGCAGCTCTTGAGGAGGAGGGGGGGAGGGTACGCTCCTCCATACCCTCCCCTCATCCTCCTTAACCCGCAAAACTTAGCCAGGAAAATTTCCCGGCTAAATTTAGCGGGTTAAGTTCCCCGCTAAATTTCTCTGCTAAATTTAGCGGGGAAATTAACGTCACGTGACCTCAACACTAATTGAGTTCCCGGCTCAATTTAGCGCGGAAAATGTCGTCACATAACTTCGTGTGACGTCATCCATGAACAAATTCAGTTTCTCCGCTAGAGTTAGCTGGAAAATTGACATCACGTGACCTCTAAACCAATTCGATTTTGCGCTAAATTTAGCGGGGCAATTTCTCCGACGGCGACGCCGCAAAACGCGGAAATGGGTGCCTAAGAGTTGCGCTCAAAAAAAATTCGTTCAGCATCATTTTATTATTATCCAACTTCAATATACGTAATACAATCGTCTTAAAACAATCTGGCTTGAACAGGTGAATCTTTGAGGCCGTCATTTATTATTAAAAAAAATAGAAAAACTCGAAAGAACCCAGACCCGATCTTTGTGGTACATTCGACTTCGCATTGCACTCTTCAAAATTAAACTCTTCTATATACATAAACAAATTGCCGACAATTTTTTGAGGTCTCCATCCACCGAATAATTCCTATACTTTCTAAAATAAAATTAATTTTAATTAACAGCTTCATATGATTAACTTTGTCGAATGCTTTCTTGAAGCCTAAAAGCACCATGTGCGCTTATCGTTTACTATCCGCCACCTCACAGAAATGATGTACGATTTCTACTAGCAGCGAATCGTGTACAGCCTCTTACGTAGGCCTATGTTGGTACCCGCTAAATACTTTATTTTAAAAAAAGAAGAACTGCCGAATTCGTCTAAAAAGTGGAATACATCTTACTTATCTTAGTAACAAAAAATAAAATGATACGTTGACTGTGACTTACACTGGTTGCCGGCTACTAATTTTAGTCGCCAATTTGCAAAATATAGAGGGTCGGCGAAACTTCGATGGTTTTATTATCGGTCTAGAGTTTCCTTTGAGTTAAAAGATGCCTCTTTTGTACTCACACGGTAAATAAATTAAAGAAAAGCAGTTGGTGATCTAGTGATATAAAGCCAGGCAAGGCCTAAATTTACGGCATTTTAACTAAACCCCTGGCCACATGCTCGCAGCCTGCGATATTGCCTATCATAGGCAGAAATGGACCGTAACATCTTACTTCCCCGCATGCAAAATGATGGTCGAAGCTCGGGCCAAAAGCCTCCGAAGCAGCAATTCGTAAAAAAAAAAAAAAAAAAAAGAAAAAACCTATGACAATAGATATAAAAAAAAAACTCTGTAAGTCTACATTACTTTGTAGCATAGGTGCATTGTTACTGTCAACATAGAAAGCAGTAAAACAAAATACCATATTCTTTGTTGGAATCAGAACTATACTTCAAAATTGGTGTCGTTGCTTTTTTTTATATTTCTGTTATGTTTCGCTCGCGGCGCAGCTCGAACTTTTTAACTTAACAACTATGATACACTGATTCGCCCTGCTTCGCAATCTTTATTGTCACGTAGTGGATGTCAGCAGCAAGAGGAAATCCTTATATAGGAAGTCCTTATTATTCGTTGCGCGCTTTGGGCACGACCTTTAGACATTTCTGCAACAGGCCTATTGTTAAAGGGAAACTGAAACGGTTCTGTATTTGAGCAAAATCACTTAAATCGCCTTCATTTTGGCTCCAGGATCACGAAAATTTAGATTATTTTTCAATTTGGTGCACAGAGGCTGCAGAAAATCATGTTCAAGCTACCACTGCAGCCCCTCTTCCCCGGAGCGCGGCGTCCATATTCAAAGTTTCCAGAATCTCCGCCCTCGCGCATCTTCAGCGCCTATCAAAGCTATGCACGCGTACTCTTGCTATTTGAAAAAAGAATTCTGCAGCAACCACTATTGTTGGTTGTCTATGGATCGCAATAGCATTCGTCGGTACAGATTCAACTGGCGTCGCACTTCGCTGGAGAAGGAGGATGAAAGAAGAAGGGAGAGGAGGATTGGAGAGGTGGAAAGAACGTAGGGGAGGAGGGGTGAGGAGGAGACTGGGGGAGGGCCCTCAAAAAATTTGTCCGGATCCCCCGGCGATTTTTTGTGGGTACTTTGTTGTCCGGAAGCAGACGATTTGGAATGCGATATCTTCTTGTCACCTGCTTAGGGCGTTCTGGCAGATTTAGAAACTCTGTTTCTGGATGTTCGGCGAAGCGCCGGTCGCTTATTGTTACAGAATATACAGATAATAAAATAACAAAACAACCCAAATTCAAAGTGCTAAGCAAGCAGCTTTACGAAATCAAAACCATTAATCTAGTACGTTCTTGAAAATCTGCGAAATAGGCCCAATGTGAAAAGCGCATGCTCATTGACCCTGTGCTTCTGAGAGTGAAAATAAGTTCTGAGTTCGATCACTTTAGAAAATTGTTGCAGTCAGGAAACAAACCCCATGGTATATCCCCCGAGTGCTCTAAGACGTCGGGTAGTGCTTAGCGATGATATCGAGGACTCGGAGGAAGGGATCGTGTCAGCTGATGGGGCCGTTCATCGACTTCCACCACAGCCAGTCAGGTGAGTCTACAGCGTTGCAGCAGTGCTCATTTTTCACGCTGGCGTCCTCGCGTTCCTCACGCATTCCAAATCGCTTGCTTCCCCACAACAAAGTAGCCATAAAAAATCGCCAATGTACCTAACGACCGCAACTCCCCTCTTTTTTTCCCCAGCAAATTTTCCGGGGGCCTTCCCCTAGTTTCTTCCTCACCCCTCTTCCTCTCTCTCTAATCCTTCTCTCAATCTTCTCCTCTCCCTCCTTCTTTCCTCCTCCTCCTTGAGCGCAGTGCGACGCCAGTTGAATCTGTACCCATTCGTCTATAGTCGGTGACAGCTCAAGAACTAAGTGGCAGCTCCCCCCACCTCTTCCCACTTTCGCAGAGCGAACGCTGGAGAGGAGGCGACCTCCTCTCCACCGTTCGCTCTGCTAAAGTGGAAAGAAGTGGGAGCAGCTTCCACTTCGTTCTTGACATGTCACTGACTATAGGACAACCTGAAGGACGACGTCTGAGACGACGTCCTAGAGGAAGGCATCAAAGACGACGTCTCGGACGACCTCTAGGACAACCTCTAGGGTGATCCTCAGGACGACCTCAAGGACAACGTCAAGAATGACGTCCTGGAGGACGACATCAAAGACGACGTCTCGGACGACCTCACGGACCACCTCTAGGGCGATTTTAAGGACGACGTCAAGAACGACGTCCTAGAGGACGACGTCTGGGACGGCCTCAAGAACGACTTCTAGGACGACATCAAGGACGACGTCAAGGTCGTCAGGTCCTTCGAAGAAGGTACGAATGTAAAGGACTGTGAGAATGTGAGCTGAAATGGTCTACTGGCCATCCCTACTGCGCATTAGGAGGCCGGAAAGTCCAAGAAATCCGGGGGGGGGGGGGGGGGTCAGCTAAAGAATGCTATCGCAGTAAAAGGCCAGAAAAAGACTGGTGTCAGTGCGCGAGAATATACCTGCCAAGCTTGTAATTATACTTGCTGCCCACACGAGCGACTCAAAGATCTGGGTATGACGTAAAAACTGGTCGGACGTTTTTCGTGTTTTCTCCAGTTTAATTACATCTACAGGAAAAGCAGACGTGATATGCAGATTCCCGGGAGACAAATATTCTAAAACTCGCCTCTAGCTCGTTTCTTTTTTTTTCAAATAACCTTTTCAGTTTTTTTTTAGTTTTTTATTAGGGAACATATTACAGCCGTGGCGGAGATGACAGCGCACGTGGCTGCGACGCACAAGTAAGGAATTCAAACCCGCCGGCGAAGTTCTTGTAACAATCGTTGCTCTCTGGAAAGTTCCAGTTCAGTCTGGGCAGTTATCGGGCGTTTTGGTTTAAAAACTTCTTGAAATTAGCGCATGTATAAAGCGGCTATAGCACACTGTTTCCAGGCGGTCGTCCTTTCGTCTCCGAAGGAAAATTACGGTTTTCTATGGTTATATTTGCAGGACCAAGTTCACTTCATTAAACATGTATATTTTGTTTGATTTAATTTCGTCTGCTTTTTTATTGCTGACAATATCACCATTTTATGGTGCATTCATTAATCGGTATTTAATACCCCATTGACAAGATGATAACGGTACCTTAAGCTAAGGGACCTTTATTCTCCGCGGCGAATCAATTCACGATCCTCAGCGCGTGACGCTTGCTCGCGACCCAAGAGCGCGGGCTGATTCGCCGATTGCAAAGGGACCTAAATTAAAGGTACCTTTATGCTGGTCGTGTGAATCGGGTATTAGGTACTTTTGAAAAAAAAAATGTGGGTAAATTTAACATCAATTAAAGATGACCACGTTTCCTACAGACTTCACCACAAAAATATTTTCAGATTTAAGGATTATTTATTTATTTCTGACTGGGCATTGTTTTAGCCAGATTTTATTGCAAGCCAGAGCTGGACAAAACTGATATTTCATTCACAGGACCGTGAAGGTACCTTTAGCTAAAGGGACCTTTATTCTCCGCGGCCAATCAATTAACGATCTTCCGCGCGTGGCGCGTGCTCGCGACCAAAGAGCACGGGCTGATTCGCCGATAGCAAAGGGACTTATGTTAAAGGTACCTTTATGTTGACCGTGTGAATAAGGTGTTAGTTTCTAGGACAAAAAAAAAAAAACCTAAGAAAATATTTTTGTAGGCTTTCACTATCAAGCTCGCCGGTGGCACGAAATGCATCAACGCTCCGTCATAGCACTTGCTGCACAGTGCATTTGAATATATTGAGTCATCGTTGTGATAATAGAAGCAATCGAAGACCTATGTTTTCTCATTGAAGTTCAGTTGTCAGTAGCGCACTCTGTCTTCTTTCCTGTCCTTGTTTCCTGGTGCTTTTATTTCAGCATGCACAGTCTTTTACAATATGAAATACCATTAGCTAAAAAATCTGCTTTATTTTGAGGGCGAGAATAGAACCATGGTTCATTGATTCCCTCACCCCAAGTAACCTGGTCCTGACCATAGCGAATCCTGCTCAGTTGCCTGAAACTGCGTCGTCGAATGGGTCTTTCATGTTGTTGGAGAGTACTAACCGGCCCGTTTTACCATCTTATACTGCAATATGTTCCGAGTACGGCTCACCTTGAGCGCCCAGAGTGACGAGGTCGTGCTTGACCCAGGTGACTCCGGCGGCGTTGGCGGCCATCAGGCGTACCACGTACCAGGTCTCAGGTTGGAGCGGGCCCAGCAGCACGTCGGGCAGGTCCTGGGGCAGAGCTCCGGACGACGAACTCGTGTGGTTCCAGACCGAGGTCCAGTCGGTGAGCGACTGAAGCCGCTGCTCGGCGCTGAGTCGCGTCAGC
This sequence comes from Ixodes persulcatus, assembly GCA_013358835.2. Classification (NCBI taxonomy): domain Eukaryota; kingdom Metazoa; phylum Arthropoda; class Arachnida; order Ixodida; family Ixodidae; genus Ixodes; species Ixodes persulcatus. Next base: position 328,251 of record JABSTQ010009368.1, on the reverse strand, counting down.
GGACATCCCCCCGACCGCCACGCCGAAGGGGTTACCTTCACGTGGGTGCCGTTCAGGACGTGCACCAGGTCTTCCTTGTTGGGGGCCACGGGCGCTAGAGGGGGGAACGAGCGCGGTTATGTCTTGAGCCGGACAGCTGTCAAACGCGTTTTTTTAGAGAGTTAGCTTTACGGGTGATACTTTGTGGTGTTTTCAGTGTCGGCGTTTTTGTCTGTCGTCGCAGCGTAAATAGAAAAACCCTTCTTTGCCCTCATGGCGCAATTCAGGTATTTTCATTGCCGAAGAGGAAATAGGGGAAAGCCCCGACGACCTGCCACTAGCGGCTCGACGATGAGGAAGGGCAGCGGAGCGTCTTCCCCTGTCGTTTGCTAACGGTAACTTCAAAACATGTTTTCAAACATTACTCGCGTTACACGAAATCCAACCTTAGCAGTATTCAGCTTCTACGCGTAATGTTGGAGGTGTTAGAAACTTCCATCGCGTTCACTCTCACTATATGATCTCTACTTATAGAACCCAACTCGAAACGTAAAATAGGTTCTACCAAAACGTGTCGACTTGCATCCGCCTTCAACATAAAGCTCGCCTCGTGTCTCTGCATGCATCCGCATCCGCTGATTGCTCAACGTCCGCAATGCATCCGCTGATTGCTAAACGTCAATATTAAAACCCTCCTTTCACCGATCAACAACACTGGGAAAGCCTGTCTTCGCTTGCGTCGTCATTGTGGCAGACTGTTCCCAATGGCGCCCCCGCGCCAAGTCCGTACTTCGTCCCAGGAGTGAGCGAGGGAACGGCTGGCTTCCTTGGCTCGAGACCGGCGTTGCGCCGACACTGACCATCCAACGAGAGGTTCGTGGCCAGTTTTCCCGCTTACTTTACTGAGCATGCAGTGTCTCGCCTTGTCCACGTATATTAACGATCGCCGAGCACTCGTTGCGGTAGTCAGTGCCATCCACGATGCCAACCACGACGGCAATGTGCGGTATCTACTTCGCACCTACGCCTCTCAGAATGTGAAGACAGCATTTTACGCGCATTGCGTGAACGAGCTACAGATATCGCGTTTACTTCTTCGCGCATTGTGGGCGAAAAAAGTCACCTTTATGTTCGGTAACGCTGCTCTCCAAGACGGTTAATGTGTTTATTTTTGTACTTTTCATATTTTTTAAAACCACATTCATCCGTCAGTGCTCTCGACTTGAGACAACTAAAGAAGAAAATGCAAACATTTGGGCAAACGGACGACGGTAAATTTCTAATTTACATCAAAGCGGACTGAACCAAATTGAACCTGATTTAATCGAATTGAACTGAACCTGGATTCAATCCGGATTGCACCGGATTGAACCGAAGATCCCGGTTTGGAACAACGAAAGTTGATGGCGACGTTCCTCGTAATGTGAAGATGAAGTAAATGCACAAAGATGAGCCGGCAGCATTGATATTTTGAAGTATTTGGGCCGCGCACGTAAAAGCACGATTGAAGCAAGTGCTAGCATACACTTTTTGCTGCCAGAAAATGTTATACAACAAATCGACCCTAGTATCATATTTCAGTGAATGTTGTAGAATCACTTGACAAATAATAAAAAAAAGTTATGCAAAGATTTTGTTTATGTTTGAAGGAAGATTACTCAGGTAACATTGTGGCCATAAACAATACTCCCCATGCGTAAAAGGGCGACCCTAGTGCCGCGCAGAAGAACTAGGCCCGACCGCCATGTTTAGGGCACTAGCAGACGAAACACGCCGCAACGCTCTTGCTGTCCGGCGTTTCACGATCGCCGATCTGTCGGCTGGCCACGCCTGGTGGCCAGAACAAGCTAAGTACGCGAGACCCGGAGCTACACATGCTGAATTGGGGCACGAGGAAGCGGATCGGTTCTAGCTGGGCTCGAATGAGAGAAGGACCCGCGATGCTTTTGTCGATACACCGTGTGCCATAAACCTGGTTTAGAAGAAACCGTCCTAAGAACATTCCCTGGTCTTCCCACGTACTGATTAAGTAATTACGAACATTCCCTGCGTACGAGGAGGTAACGCCTGCTGCCATATACAACACAGCAAAGTGAGCACTGGATGTGCTCACCTTGCTCTCCCTGTGGTTGGCGCTGGGCCAGCAATGTTCGGAGCCAAAATCCTTAGCATTGCGTCAAGTCGCTCGCCCATCCAGTCGTGGTGTAGGCGGCGTCACTCATGACGAGGCAGAGAACTACGTGTGGCGAAATATCAAGAAATGACTACGCTTGGCGTTCCGATGCGAGACTTTCATGGGGCTACCACCTCACCGTGGAGCAAGATGACCGAAAGGTGGTGATTTGCTATCCCATGATGCTGTGCAAATCTGAACAGTCGAAAAGCCCCCCGCTAGGGGGGCGTTTGTGAAAGGGATTTATTATTTCACCATAAACAGGTCAGGGCGCAAACGAACCGTTGTCTCAACATAAAAAAAAGAAATATATATATATACCCACATTTTTTTTGTGTACAATTATAAAATATTATGTTCAAAGTATTTGAATTAAACAAAAGCTCTGCAAACTGTGCCTGCCGTAATCGCGCTCTCAATTTGCAATTATATCCGCCGGGCTTTTCCCGGCATTACTAAAAACAAACAGTACAAAGGACATGGGCAAAAAGGAGGAGACGTTGAGCTGTCTTTTCTTTTTGCCCGTGTCTTTCCAGCTGTTTCCTCTCAATGGGCCTATTACATTCACCTGCACCTCCTGCATCAACTGCAGTTGGTGCACACGGCCGTATCGATTTACGAGTGCAACCTATCTGAAAATACCACCGGAGATAGTACATTGCCCTGCAATCTTCTGAACCACACCACACGTTTCTGTACCGGTGTAGGCTGCTGCAAGTAAGTCGAATGAACCCAATGATGGGCTACCAACTGGGCGAATCGTCAACCCTATAGTCACTGACAGATTGAGAACAACAGGGTGTGTCTTTCGAACGCTCAGCCTCCTGTACATGTTCCATGCCTTCTGCCGTGATTTAGATTCGACGAAACGCCGACGTTTCGTCCAAGCATAGCCTCCTCTATACTCACAAAGCCTGGCAGTTCGACGACGGAGCCACAGAGTGCCCGGTCGCAGATTTACAGCGCGAGAATCTGGTAGCACAGAGCATCAATGGGCCATTTCTCGGGGGAACCTGGACGTCAGCTAACAGCTTTTACAGCAGCGAGGACCCGAAACACACTTGTTCACTCGGGAAAAGTCTGTTTCGGCGTCTCGCTGCAACGGGGCGCCAGTCACGTGGCTCTCCTCTCATTCGTTGTCTGCCGCGCCCCCTTTCCTATTACGGCGGCCACTTCTCGTGGCGATCTGCCTGGCGACGTGAGCGATCGAAAGCGTCGCTGTGGTCGGCCCACCACAATTGGCCGAATGCTGACTCTGACGTCAGCAAAGGATATCTCATCGACGGAAATAAGAGGAATGTCAGAACTTCAATTTTGACGGTGTTGGCAGCGTTGCTTTGAGAGCGCTATGATTTCAGGCTTCCACGATGCACATTAGAAACACCATCGAACTTGTTGTTCACAAGGTAATGACGTCACGAAAGGTATCCAAATGAGGGCGCCACCGAAACATCTCGCCGCTAATTGGCGACGTGAGCGATCGAAAGCGTCGCTGTGGTCGGCCCACCACAATTGGTGGAAGGCTGACTATGACGTCAGCAAAGGATGTCTCATCGACGGAAATAAGAGGAATGCAAGAACTTCAATTTTGGCGGTGTTAACAGTGTTGCTTTGAGAGCGCTATGATTTCAGGCTTCCACCACGCCGATTACAAAGACCATCGAACTTGTTGTTCGCAAGGTAATGACGTCAAGGAAAGGTAAGCGAACGAGGGCGCCACGGAAACATCTCGTCGCTAATAGAGGAGGCTATGGCAGCGGAGACAAATGCTGCTTTTGTTTCCACTGCACTCGCCGAACACGTTCGAGTGCGAAAGCCTAACGCCGGACGCCGGCCTTCTGTGTTTTTTAAGGCGTTCGACGAGTCTAGTGGAGACAAAGGTAGCTTTGCTCATCATTCCAATCAGAGCTCAGCGTTCAGACATCCCCGCGCGTCTCGTAGCCTCCTCTCGCCCAGTTTCTCACTGCATCGTCACCCCTTCAAAACGAGCCGACAGGAAGAAGAAAGGGCTACAAGCTTAATGAAGGCGAAACTACCAATCAACGCAAAAGGCATGACCTTCTTCAAGTTATTCGCTGGTGTACCACATGGCAAATGCAACTTAACATCTCTAAATGTAATCTGCTTTCTTTCACTAGAAAGCGTTCAGTCTCGTCTTTCACATATTTCTTAAATAATGTTCCCCTCCCCTCTGTCCTTTCTTACAAGTACCTTGGTGTACATCTTACCTCTAATCTCTCCTGGATCACTCATATTAACACAATTTCCGCTGACTCCTCACGCACTCTTGGCTACTTAAAACGAAACTTAAAGGCCGCACCCGCCCATTTACGTCATCTAGCTTATAATACTTACGTTCGCGCTAAACTCGAATACGCCTCGCCTATTTTGGAGCCCCCATCAGAAGTACCTAATTAATCAACTAGAATCTGTCCAAAACCGTGCAGCTCGGTTCATATCATCATCTTACTCTCGATTTGTTAGCGTCTCGCTCATTAAACAGCGCGACTTTATTCACCCTCTCGAAACTCGCCGCCTAATCTCACTACTTTGTCTGCTACATCGGCTGCATTTTAATTCCGGTCAACCAGGCTCATTACTTTTAGAACCACCGAATAGAATATCTCATCGTCAAAATAATAGCAAAAGCTTCAAACGCATCTTTGGTTCCACAGCCGCATTTAATAACTCAGCACTTCCTAACGCAATCAAGAACTGGAACGGTCTTCCCGAAGCCATTGTCAACATATCTGATAAAAAATTGTTTCGAAATGCCCTCACCAATCATTTTTTTTCCCCATGATCCCACACTGCATCCTCAATTTTGCTGTTTTGTTGTTCTGTTGCCTTTTTTTATGTGTCATTTTTGCGTCAAAGTGCATTTTTGTATTGTCATTGTATCATTTGTAATCATTTAGTTTGAATCAATGCTTTTTGGGTTCTTGTCGCACATGCTAGCATTATAACTTCATTTTCACATCCGTTTTTTTTTATCTATATACTTTCGCTTTGCATTTGCTTTCTTTCCCTGTAATCCAAGATTTTTGTTTTCTCGGAGCGCGCGCGTGTGTGTGTTTTTTTTTTATTTTTTTATTTTTATTGACTTTGTTTCTATTCTCTTGTTCTGATTGATACTTACCCTGAATGTACCTCCCCCCCCCCTCCTCATGTAATGCCCTTAATTGGGCCTTTGAGGTACCATGAATAAATAAATAAATAAATAAATAAATCAAAATCGCCGTCCCGGAGCGCCATTCGCAGCATCGAATTTTCCTGTAAAGCAGACAAGTACACGTTACCCAAAAAAAGTAACTAAATACCGTTACTCGCTACTCGCTCAAAAAGTAACTAAATACGTTACTCGTTACCGATTCTCAAAAGGAACGCGTGAGTTATTTCAAAAGTAACGAGTTACTTTCCACGTTACTTTGACGACCAAATACACAACTGTTTTTGTTTCATGATTTATTGTTTTCTTTTTAGTAGTCATTGCCCTTCAGTAGGAGCTGCCTGTAGAAGTTTTCATCAGTTATGTTTCCCCGCTTCCTTGAAAATACATCTCCGGCGACGCTGAAGAGTCGTTCTACCGACGCGCTCGAAGGAACGGCAGTGTTGTGCTTCAGGAAAAGCTGGTGAATCTTCGAGAACTGCGCCTTCATTGAGGACAGCGGGTAATGGGTTATGTGCCTCCCCGTGTTTGCAACCTCCGGGTTTACATTCGGTCCGTACCCGTTTCTAGAAGGTTCAACCAACGAACCTGATTGTGCTCGCTGGGTGAAGGACATTTCCAGCTGTAGAGTTCAGTACAGCAACGTTTATCGCTGGACACGTCAGTCGAACCGTTCGATTGACGTGTTCAGCGATATACGTTGCTGTACTGTCATACTGGTTAGTTGTTTTTCGGGTTGCCCATCTGCCTTTGTCACAATAGACGCATACTCATAAAAACAAGGCCGTTTAAGCGGTGTTGTACACGTTACTCCTCAAAAGTAACGAAATACCGTTACTCGTTACTTGGCCTTCAAAGTAACTAAATACCGTCACTCGTTCCTTTTCTAAAAAAGTAACTAAATACGTTACTCGTTACCAAAAATAGTCACTAGGTACAAGTAACGCGTTACTTGTAACGCGTTACGTACATGTATGCTGTAAAGGCGTCAAGCAGCAACGTCATCCTCAGCATGCCAAAGTTTTCTCTTCCCACTTTCTTTGCATACGTGGAATACTTGCTAAATCTCCACAAAGCGGTAATACCTCGATACTGAAACCTACATGCTGGGTGTCATGCTTAGCTTACAGTGATCAGGAAGATTTTTGAGTACAACTTTTAAGTACAGCTTCACGCTGTCTAGGGTAAAATGGGGCAAAATAAAATGATAAAGTTTTTATTTTTGGTTTATTATTTAAAAAAAAAAAAAAAAAAAAACACACCATTGGGATATTTTTAGATGTCTTGGCTCTATGCTCAGTAAATATCACTTAACTGGATGGGGTCAGTGGCCGAGTGGTCTAGCGCACACCAGCTTGGAGCGCGTGGAGCAAAAGCTCTCGCTGCAGAACCCCGGATCCTGGGTTCAGTCCCCACCCCTGCCCGTTTCGATCTTGATGAGCATCATACCGGCACGCGGTCACGCGTCACTACTGCGCAGTGCACGTGAAAGACCCCAGGCTAGTGGTTGTACTGCACTGGCTAAATTGCTCATCTACAGCTGAGAGACAAGTCGCTCGTTGAAGGTAGACTGGCTGTGTAAACATACCCACAACCAATTGTTATTTCTTAATTGGAGCAAGTTAAACATTAAACAAAACGACAACATATCGAAAGTCGCACAATGTCTCACTTTGCCCCGTTCTGTGAGGCAAAATGAGACAACGTAGCGCAATACAATGAGACGCACTTAAAAAAAAAGTTATATGCGTTCAGTTTTTGCAATAAAACACTTGAACAGCACTGTGGGAGCTCCAAAGCACTCTTCATGAGCCCGCTCTTTGCATTCCATGCACTAGATTCATACTGAATGCGGGGCTGCTTGGCTCCGAAGTTCTTTGCATACCAGGTACTGCGAGCCTCTTGTGGTGTGCATCACAGGATCTGCAGAACGCTCGGACACTGCGCGTTTCTTTGGGGGAACACTAATAATCTTTCTCTTAGAATTGACGTCTTTTTTTTTCTTTTTTCTTTTTTTTTTTGGAGGGGGTGGACGTAAACCCCCCTTCCGTTGTTTCTTTCGCCAACATTATCTTTGCCTTATGGGGGGATGACATTTGACCGTTGTTGTTCTCCAGCCTGCTTGTTCTCTTTTTCTATCCTACGTTAGGTACAGAAAAAAAGGTCTTGAAACTTGAAACGTCGGAAAAAACGCGCCTCCTGTAACTCAGCGTTTTTTTGTTTTTTTTTTTGTATGGTCGTTGTTTACATTCTTTGAGTCGATTGACTCGCCTTTGACGCGCATCTTTTTGGTACGCCAAAAAGTGTGGCAACAGTGCGTAGTAAGCGACGCTGTTGCTTGACACGTTCGGGAGCTTTGTTGAAGAAACGTTCGCGCTATGCCGCCCTTCTTTTTGTTTTATATATTTGGACTATCCTAGACGCCGGATGAAAAAGAATATGGCTCAGGAGCAACCAGGGCCGGCTTGCTCGAAGCAGAGTCTCAGTTGAGACTGCTCAAAAAAAGCGCTGTCAAGGCTAGCGCTCGAGCTTAAACCGAGTCTCAGACGCTCGCGCGCCCGAGCCTTGGCAGCGCTTTCTTTGAGCAGTCTCAACTGAGGCACTACTTCTAGCACGCCGGCCCAGGAGACACGTGCGTTATTGTCATGCGCGTCATAGAATGCCAAGTTGTCGCGTTTTTCCCCAAGCGTATCGCGTTACGCAAATAATTATTTCGTTAAAGAAACACACACACACATACACAGATCACTTATTTTTGGTCCGCATGGGGCTAATAAAGCATACCAAATAAAGTTAAAGCTTATCTTGGTATAATTGTTGGTGCCAACCGGGACGCACGTCTCGAAGCGAAACCTCGCCTTATTTTTGCGTGGTTTTTGCGGGGGGTAAAGTCGTCAACCTCAAGTCCGCATTTTTGTTTTTTTGCTCCGGAACACTCTTGAGGACAGCACTTATTTTTTTGCACTCGCCAAGTGGACATGCCATGGCACCTCTCGGAGAAATTTGAACGTACTCCGATTGATTGTCTGGGATATGGATGGCGCTAGACACAAACTGTCGCATTTCGCCCCGAGTCTCATTTTACCCTACCTTACCCTAAATATGTAATGACTAATTTCGCCTTGCTTTTTTAGAGCGCAGCTCTTAGGCGAACGTTTCCGGGTTGAGCGGCGTCGCCGTCGCCGTCGGTGTAACCGCACGTTGCATTATGGAACAGTTCCCATACTGACGTCACATGTGACGTCACATGTGACGTCACGTGTGATGTCAAGAGGGTAAAGTTTTCCCACTAAATGTAACGAAAAATTATATAGTGGGAAATTTTTTCCGGTAAATTTAGCGAGAAAATTTCCCCGCTATATTTAGCGGAAAAAGTTTTCCGCTGTATAATTTTCCGCAAGACTTTGCGGGAAAATTTTACCATTGTGACGTCACATGTGACGTCGTGCGTGACATTACGTAAAATTTAGTGAAAAAAGTTTTTCGCTAAGTTTATCGGAACCATTTTCCCGCTAAATTTAACGGGGAAATCAAAGTCCCGTGACCTCAACACAAATTCAATTTCCCCTCAAAATTTAGCAGGCAAATTTTCGCTAAATTTCCCGCTAAATTTGGCGGGAATATTTGACCACTAAATTTAGCGAGGAAATTTACCAATATTTCCCCGCTTATTTTAGTGGGAAAGTTAGCGAAAATTTCCCTGCTAAATGGGAGGGGAGCACGAGAGGAAAAGGGCAGGTCACGGAGTGGAAGGAGGGGCATACCCTCCTCTCCGTACCCTCCCCTCCTCCTCCTCAAGTGCTGCTGTCTAATTAAGCATTACAGAGAATTGTAAACGTCTTTAATGTTTTTCGTGGTTCTCATTTGATTCGAGTTTGGAGTTCTAGGGCCCGTCTAGAATGAATAGTATGAGAAGATAAATGAAGACACCTTCAAGTTATGCTAAATTCATTGACTGAAAGTTTGGTATTCACAGAAATGTCCCTCTAAAGACTGTCAATCTGGACGAACAGTTAAATTGTATCACCAGTTCCCGTAGGTCGTCGTACAATGCAGTAATAAGCTGCTTAAGACACTGAAAAACAGCAGTAACGAGGCGATGAATGGAAGGAGTATACGCTGTAGTTTCACAAATCCGCGGCAAGCAATCGTGATTGCTTGGCGTTCCGGCTGCTCTAGCGCCCGCGCTAGAGCAGCGTTGAGTGCATAGCTACCGAAAGTTGTCTCTGTGCACAAAATGTGTCGCTTGCAAGCAATGTTTTCCACGCATTTACTTCTCTGAGTTTCTTTCCCACACACTGTATGAGTGACGGTTTTCTATCCAGCATTCAGTTGCCGGACTTTTAGCTTGGAAGTCGAAGCACGTATTCGTGTATATGAAGATTGACAGACTCGAGCGCCTAAGCGATTTTCTCTGTCGCGCACCTTCAGCACGAGTCTTCCGTCCGCGATGCATAGCGCTTCCACGGACCGTGATTTTTGGACGCGCACGCTCGGTTAACTTCAGCATGATAAATAAAATGCTCACACTCTGAAAGCGAAGTAGCCAAACTAGCGACAAAATGGTTTCGGTGCCCGTGTCAGATCACAAATCGCAAGACACGCAGCGATCAATGTGGTTCGTTCAATTTAGGGACAATAAAATATTTCCAGAGTCCCACCAAACAACTTTGGCAGTGCCCATTTCTCGAACACGAAGCATGTGATTGGATCGGAGTGCTCGCCGATCCAAATATTTATACGAACTTATCCGAGTTCATTCCAAAGGCTAAAGCGATTCTCGTGTTCAACACGATCCCAGAGTACGTGACAAAGCAATGGCAGATTGTGATAATTGCCGCAGCAGTTACCAAAGTTCGTTTCACCATAACTTGGCAAAGAGCCAACGCTGCGGCAACTCCGAGCATCAGAGCAACGGAGGCGAATCACGTGACAGCCCTCGCCAAGTGAACAAGGGCGAAAGGGTAACCTAAGCAGTACACGAAGAACGGAAAGAGGAACTTCCCCCTTACCCGGACCCTCTTTTGTACGTGTCTGAGCCATGGCGTTTCTCTCCCTAGAATATTAACCCGTCAGTCAGAATTTGTACAAAAGCGGTTTTCCTGACTCTCCCGCTTGTGGGTTTGACAGCACTGCGCGCAGCAAGTAGAGAGAGAGAAAGTATAGTCGCGAGTCTCTCTCTGAAGCACTGATTGGCGCACTGGGACCGTAGTCTTCACCGTTTTCCCAGTTACGGTGAGACTGAGTATAGACGGCGGATGCTTTCAAAAGAGCCTACTGAACTTCCGTGTATTTTTGGTGCCGTGTATTACGTGCGTGTTCGCTGTGTATTTAGAACACGACCTATTGAGTCCAAACATCGGTGGATGCAACCCTAGACGCCGGAAGGGCAGAGCGGAGCGTCAGGCCACGGAAACGCCCGGGACGCCTAGAAGCAACTGTATGGGCGTGGTCGCAGACCAGACAAGACGTTCCGAGGAAAAAAGCGCTAAAAACAACGGACAAGTGAAAGAGACGAACAACACAGAGCGCTCTGTGTTGTTCGTCTCGTTCACTTGTCCGTTGTTTTTTAGCGCTCTACCCGCGGAACTATGAATCACCAACTGGCCTAAGTGCATAGCCATCTACAGATTAGAGGCTTCTCGTAACAACAACCGATTGTAACCTAAACACTTATATAAATATATCCTCGCATTAACACAAGTTCACCGGGACGTCAGATTTGGAACTAGCGTCATAAAGCGGGTAAGTGAAAAAGAAAGAGAGTGAGAGGGACTGACGGCTCCCCAGAGTCCTGGTGGCCAGGAGGTCGCTCTGTTCCCGGCGTCCGCTGGCCAGGAAGGCGACGGCGTAGAGCTGGTAGCGCGTACCGCACTGCAGGCTGTCCAGGTGGTACGTGTCGTTGCGGCCCACCAGGGACCGCTGCTGCCACTCCCCGCTCTCGGACTTGAGGTGCACCTCTAGCACTGCCGGGAAAACGACAAGGAGAGCAAGCGAGACAGTCAGAGCCCCTTCACTCTCCAAATCTGACAGGGAATTGGACTATTCTGCTGGAGGATCAACGTGACGTGTGTAGATATCACGGGTGTTGTTTCGTAAAATGGCACTGCTTCTTGCAGAGAAGTATAAGTTGAGTACAGACGAGTTGTAAGTCAGCATCCTTGTTTGTCTGTCCACGTGTTCCTCCTCCGTTGTTCTGGATTTTTTTTTTCACTGTTGGGGCATGTTATAAATCGTCATTTCGCCCAAGTCCCCGCATTAACAAAAAAGGTCGAGATAGAGACGATGCTACGTATCTTTTATTTTAATGGCACTCCTTATGCTGCCTCAGTTGAATCACTCGTCATAACGAACGAATTGCATCGAGCTCTGTATGGCTAAAGTGCATGCAGACATACATTTTCGCTGCCTTAATTACTTAAAATCGACATTATTTTAATTTTGTGTGAAAACTCATGATAAGAAAAAAAAAAGAAAGCACATTATATATCTGAATAGGTTTGTGTAATTTGATGGCGAGTGATTGCTTAGAAACTAGGGATTTAATTTATTGTAACAGATATTTTAGGGTGTTAATGGTTCTTGCTTTGATTCATACGTTAAAAACAAACGTTAAAAAATATATAGTAAACAAAATTCTTAACACTTTGACACTATAATTTTACATAAAAATTATCTAAACGTTTATTCAGTTTCATAAAATTATAAGCAGAAGTTTAAGAGCCAATTATTAGTTATCTGATTTTAAACGCAATCAAGAAATTGAAAGTTCGAATGTTTTGCGAAGACACGAACGAAATGCATGCATTCCCAGTGTTATGACTCGACTCGGTGGGGCAAACTCTTTTAGAATACTTAATCAGCCAAGTAGTCTCTTATTACAGAACGCTTGAAAGGAAGGTACACCGTGTGTTTCTCACCGCAGAGATAAACTACGCATCACCAACTCTCAGATTTTTTCCAAATGCAGCACTAGCGGATGGGATAAGATGCTATTGTTAAGAATGGAACCTTCGGCGACCTTCTTCAACGCTGCGGAAACGAGTCACGATCTGTCCGGAACTGTCGCCCGCCTGTCGCCCGCCTGTCGGGGCCTGCCCGAAACGAGTCTCAACGCGTCCGTGACGTCAACGGGACGTGTGTGTGTGCGTGTGGGTTCGTGCGCTCCGGAAGGGGAGAGAGGCATGACCTAACTGCGGAGAACTTTGGCTACATCGCACTTGAAAGGGAGAGAGGCAGGGCCTAACTGCGGAGAACCATGGCTACGACGCACTTCTGGCTACGACTCGGCGGTCTTTGCTGCAACGCACTTTGCGGCGGTTTGCTACGTCGCACCTGCTGCCCTGGCGGAGAGTGAGGAAGAAACGGACCCTATATAAGGCGGAGCGTGAGGCTGCTCCGGTTGTTCTCTCGGATTTGACGACTGTATCGCAACCATGTAATTAAACCGTTCGTTACGTTACCAATTCTCCCACCTCCACTGGACCCCTGGGTTCTTCACTTCGGGGAATGGTCGTCGTCACGAGCCAGGAAGCCTCCGGACGTGCGGCTTAAACCCCACCTCGAACAACTGGTTGGCAGCGGTTGGGATCGGACCATGCGACATCGTGCTACATCTGTGGGTGAGCGTTTGGACTTTGCTTTGAGATTCGCCGGGCTTCAGATTATGGGTAATTAATTTTGAACTGCTGGGAATCCTTAGTGTTTGACTCGTGCGCTAGGTTTTGGTACAACCTCGCGACAAGTTTTAGAACAAAGCCAAAGCTAAAAAGCAGCGATCATGGATCTAATGAGGTTACTGAGAACAGATTTACTCTGTTTATGTGAAGAATTGGGTGTGGAGATGGAGCAAAAGATGAAGAAATCTGAGATCAGTAAAGCGATTTCAGAGAGTGCGGAAGCAGAGGAAATTAAAATTGCGTGGGAACTGCTTCAGAACGCTAAGAGCGAAGCTGCAGCGAGAGAGGAACGAGAACGAGAGCAGGAGCAGGCTGCAGCGAGAGAGGAACTAGCGCAGGCTGCAGCGAGAAAGGAACGAGCGCAGGCTGCAGCGAGAGAAGAACGAGAGCACGCTGCGGCGAGAGAGGAACGAGCGCAGGCTGCGACAGAGGAGCGAGCGCTGAAAAGGCTAGAGCTCGAAATTGAACAACAGCGATTAAACTCGCAGAACAGTAGAGTTGGGGCTCCGGTACGAGCAAGTGAGACCGAGTCGTATCAAATGAAGAAGCTCCTGCAGCCGTTTAAAGTTGGGGAAGACGTGGGCCTGTTCTTAGTTAACTTTGAGAGGACATGTGAGAAGTTGAGCTTCGCCCCAGAAACGTGGCCGCAACGGCTTTTGACTTTGTTGCCCTGTGAGGCTGCAGAGGTTTTCGCGCGCCTTAGTGCTGGAGACGCGGACGACTACGACAAGGTGAAGTCCAGCCTTTTGAAGCGGTACCGCCTTTCTGCCGAGGCGTTCCGTCAAAGGTTTAGAAACGCATCCAAAAAGAGCAGCGAGGGCTACTCGGAATTCGCGTACGGGCTTAAAACCGATTTGATAGAATGGTTGAAGAGCGAGGAAGTGTACGAAAGCCGAGACAAGGTAGTCGAGTGTGTGTGCCCCGAACAGTTCTTTCGTAGCATTCCGCAGTCAGTCAAGCTCTGGGTGCAGGACAGGGTAGGAGTCGACTCTGTCGAAAGGGCCGCTGAGCTAGCCGAAGAGTACGTAACGCGTAGAAAGTTGAGCGGAGAGGAAAGCGAACCCGGCCGGAGCGATCAGCGCAAGACCTTCCGACAGGGAAACGGCTCGCGAGAAAACGGGCCCGAGAAGCCCGAAGCAGGACAAAAGGTCCCAGAAAAGAGCGCAGAACACTCGAACGGAGACGAGGCGCGGAAAAGCCCAACAGGACAGTTCGAGGCAAGGAAGCCGTTCCTGTGCTACAACTGTCAGGAGCCGGGACACACAGCGGCCAGATGTAAGAAACCGCGGGTTGTGTTCTCGTACGTGAACCGTAGTGACAGGGACCTGAAGCTTCTTCGTCCCTATCTTCACGAGCTCCAGGTAAACGGAAAGCCGTGCAGGGTGCTTCGGGACAGTGCAGCGACGATGGACGTTGTTCATCCGTCATATGTAACGCCATCCGATTTTACGGGAAAGGTAGTTTGGATCAAGCAGCTGCTCGAAAAGCACAGTGTCTGTGGCCTATGACGACAGTAAAGATAACTGGCCCGTTCGGAGAGCTAGTAACCGAGGCGGCTGTCTCGCAAACAGTCCAGTTGGAGTATCCTTATTTGTTTTCTAACCGGTCAGATTTCCTGCTGCGCGAAAGGGGTCAACAACTGGGAGAAGGGCTAGTTCAGTCGTGTACGAGGTCCAAATCGCGTCAGGTCGCCCCTTTGTTGACGAGTGATCCAGAGCCAGAGGCAGCTGACGGGGAGCAAGCACTCCCAGAGTTGGAGGCAGAAAACCGGGATGAGAGGGACCAGGTTGTAGAACAGCCTGACCTCGTAGCACTAGAAAGCGTATACGCCGTCCCAACGCGCCGGCGAAAAAGGCGGAGGAAGACGGGATCAGTGAAAGATCTCTCGTAGCTCCGGAGTCACGTAACTTTGGTCCTCTGCTACGAGTAGACAGAGTGTCTTTGACAGTCGAGCAGAAGAGCGACCCTAGTGTGTCAGGGTTTCGCGGTACAGCTCAGGAGATTGCTAGGACCAATGTGACGGGGCATGAAAAAGGCGGATTGTTTTATCGGCGCTATAAGGACCGCATTTTCACGCCTAGAAATCACGTGAAAATGGATCACTATGACTTCAGCGTAAGAAAAAGGAAAGGCAGATTTAACGGCAATGCCGATGGGTTGAGCAGATTTTTCTGACATCACGAAAAGCAGTAGGGGTGATCTCAGAGGTCTTCGTCATCCACGGGAATGAGGATCTAAGTGGGGGCACTTCGTTAATACCCAAAAAGGACCTCATAAATTGCGAAGAGTTTTTGTCTTTTGTATTTTGTTCATTGTGACCTCTTTGGAAAAATGAGTTTTGTTTTGGCGACAGCGGGTCAATTTGCATTGCTTTTGGCAAATTTTGGTAATCCGTAATCCAGTCTGGCGGGTCTCTGGCGAAATTCGAGCGTTTGACTGCGGTGTGGCGTGGTGTTGTGGGGGACGTTTCCGCTAATGCCTCCGTTGTAAGAGGTTTGGGAGTTTGTTTAGTGCTTGCAGCGTCTTCTCAAGGCCTACTCAAAACCCACCTCTTCAGGCCAGCGATTGCACCACCGGCCATTCGAGGTTTCCCTGGCCCCGGAGGGGCTGTTAAGAATGGAACCTTCGGCGACCTTCTTCCGAGTTTCAACGCTGCGGAAACGAGTCACGATCTGTCCGGGACTGTCGCCCGCCTGTCGCCCGCCTGTCGGGGCCTACCCGAAACGAGTCTCAACGCGTCCGTGACGTCAACGGGACGTGTGTGTGTGCGTGTGGGTTCGTGCGCTCCGGAAGGGGAGAGAGGCATGACCTAACTGCGGAGAACTTTGGCTACATCGCACTTGAAAGGGAGAGAGGCAGGGCCTAACTGCGGAGAACCATGGCTACGACGCACTTCTGGCTACGACTCGGCGGTCTTTCCTGCAACGCACTTGGCGGCGGTTTGCTACGTCGCACCTGCTGCCATGGCGGAGAGTGAGGAAGAAACGGACCCTATATAAGGCGGAGCGTGAGGCTGCTCCGGTTGTTCTCTCGGATTTGACGACTGTATCGCAACCATGTAATTAAACCGTTCGTTACGTTACCAATTCTCCCACCTCCACTGGACCCCTGGATTCTTCACTTCGGGGAATGGTCGTCGTCACGAGCCAGGAAGCCTCCGGACGTGCGGCTTAAACCCCACCTTGAACACTATATATCTGAACATATTGTTATTTAAGAGTTTAAAAATGATTTAGAACTTCACAATAAAAAAGTGGCATATGGAGAACGTCTGCTACCAAAAACGAGTCATGTTTCTTTGAAAATCCCCGAAAATAGCGTATAGCATCTAAACCGCATAACACTATGTTTAAAAGCGTTTTGCCGTTTGATCCCAGTCATTAGTTATACCCTTTGCAAGCAACTCGTCGTTCGGAGATGCACTGTTTATTTTAATGCGAAAGCATTAACTGTCCCATTGAGCGAAGCCGGCGTTGTCTGTAAACCGCCTGGAGCGGAAAAATGGCACCCACAAGCGGAATTCCAATTGGCTGCGACGGGTCATAACAAATGCTTCCTGACGGAAGGCGGCCGGGCGCTCAAGGTCAGAGCGAACGTGCGTCAGAAATAAAACACAAAGAAAGCACAGCAACGCAGAAGCATCGTCACGGAGGTCGCGGAGCCGGAGGGGAGCCGCGCCTGCGCATTGGGGGAGCGTGATATCACCGCCGGCGTGCAGTGCGGAAAAGGAAGACGTAGCGTGCTGCTTGTAGGAATGCGCTGCGTGTAGGATTGTGAAATCATTCCTACACGTTTTCCTTTGTGGTGAGAATAACGCTGTTTATATTTCACCCGAACGACCTTGACTTCGAAACTGTTTGCGCACCTAAAAGTTTACAGGTTTCTTATAGCATTTTGAACCCACCTAAACAATGAAGATACGAAGCACAGAAACAAGACTTTTTAAGTGCCTCGTTCTACTAGAGAAATAAACAAGAAGGGCTCCCAGACATATCAAGGACACCTTGTCTGAATGTAAGTTATTCTTGGTCATAACCAACTGGTCTCGGAAACAATATATTCGTGAATAATCAGTACAACGAAAAATGGCTCGGATCGCCAAAAGCTGCTCTTTAGGTTACCCCAAATGCGTCCATATTATTTGTAGGTTGCTGCCACTTCTCGTAGTACCTGATGACGACAAGCGCGGATCCGAGGAAAAATGTAAAGAAATATCGTGATCTGACATGGCGGCTAAGCACGGCCGAAAGCTTAGACGGGGAAGGTTTTAAGCGGAGGAGTTCTCGTTGGCATGCAAAAGAAGTGTTTCTCGGAAAAACAACAACAAAAATAATATTAGAGAGGCAAACGATTTAGAAAAGTATTTAAGAAAGTTGCCGTTAGGGCATAAGAGCAAAAAACAAATTAATGAGCTCGATTCGCGAAACCTTCTTGAATGGGCTCCAGAACCAAAAAGGGACCGATTTCAAGTGCCTCAAAAGGTCTTATGCCAGAACCCTAAGATGAACGCGTGCACATTGCCACCCTCACGTTTTCCGCGTAAGATCAAATTGGATTCTTACCCTGTACCACCTGATCGTCTACGGCAGAGCCGCTGGCAGTCAATTGAAGAGAGGTGGCAGTCTGGGTGACTACCTTGAGCACAAATCCTTCCAGGTGAGCTGATAAGAGAAACAAGTGGGTTTTTCAGGGAGAACACCAAGACCAGAATAACAGATCACACTTATCTGGACCCTTAGAATTTCACGCTACCTAAAAGTTCCGTTGCTATTGGGAGAGAAATCCCCCAACCGCCCCAATCCTAGTGGCTGAATTGAGAACTACACCGGATGGGGACAACAACAACATACATTCTTTGTGTTTTTCCACTGCGCTTGACCCACGTAGCCGAACTTATGTCAGCGTTTGGTTAGGGCTCGTGTTCAGTTAGTGAAGACGAACCCGGGCTCAGCAAATAATTAAGCACGAGTCGTGCCCAATCGCTTGCCCACCGCTCAATCGAGAACGACGAAGTAAAGAATACAGTGCACGTGTCATGTGTTAGTAAACATGAAACCCCGGGGAAAACAAGTTGGATGCAGCGCCCCCTATAGTTTGATCTCCTCGCCAATAGTTACTCCCGCGATTTTTTTTAGTTTCCCCAAATAACTATATTTTAGGAATCACCGGCCTTTACC
The DNA here is from genome assembly GCA_013358835.2 of Ixodes persulcatus. Classification (NCBI taxonomy): domain Eukaryota; kingdom Metazoa; phylum Arthropoda; class Arachnida; order Ixodida; family Ixodidae; genus Ixodes; species Ixodes persulcatus. The sequence continues at coordinate 310,074 of JABSTQ010009368.1, read as the reverse complement.
CTTTCCGGTATGCTACTTATTTTCGCAAAATTCAAAGTAGTTATTGTGAAATCGGCGAAAATATGCGAGAACCAATATTTCAATGAACCCGCGCTTTTCAGTGGCGTGACATAAGGGGAAGGCAGGCTTGCAGGTCGAGCGGGCAGTCTAAAAATGGACTAGCCGAGCATTTGTTTCGTGCAGCTGCGCGGTGGCTGGAGCCAACCTCCAAAGATTTCATTTCACACCACGATACTGCTTATAATCGGTTGCGAACAAAGTCTACAGTTTAAAGAGGTCAGCCCCTGCCTTTATCTTAAGACACTTTTTTTATTGTTGCATTAGAGAGTCCCACTTTGAAAAACACGGTGAGGACCAAAAATTGTAAATTCAATACCTTCACGAAAAAAAATATTTAGGCCGAGTATATGGGTTACTATTTCAGCGTCGTTTAGCAAATTTTCAGGCAAACCGGGGACTATGAACAAAAAGCCGAAGTACCGTTTTGAAGGCGCCACGAGGGAGGTGTCTGGGATCGCCTGAATATGGCATAAACTCCCTCTGCGAACTCGAAGCATCCTAGAAATACATATATCATAGTGATGCGCGGTGACTTCCCTATTAAAAAAAACAAAAAAAAAACAATCAAAGATCGAAATTATCTACGGCGATGGGAAGAGCATTGTGCCGGCAGCCATGACTGCACGTGACCATTCAAAACGCGACATTTTGTTGACATTGCAAACACTATTATTACAAAATGTGCTTACGTAGCAAACAAGGGCACTCGTAAAATCTTAATTTTTCGTGGAGAGGGAACATAATACTACAATAATCGTCTCAAAAACAGCGCACTATGTTTTCCTGTTTCTCTTTGCGTTGTATTTTGCGGAAGTGACGTGTGTCCGGTCGTCAGCTTTCGGGTGCGCTCTCGCTGGGTTGAATCGTAGTCCAGGCCTTATGGGGAACGAGCCGTGCGCATTTGAGATACCTTTCTCCGCGGTTGCACCGGTAGGAGGCGCGCAAATCCCTCGCTCGTTATTGGCTGACAGTGGTCCTGGTTTCGGAACATGTTCCTCCCCTCGCCGGAGATGGTCACAGTGTGTTGCGATCTTCGATTGCTTTTTGATAGAGAAATCAGCCGCGTATCCTCATGATTTAGGGATTTCTAGGACGCTCAGAGCCAGCAGAGTGGGTCATCGTCCTATTTAGGCGATTTCAGAAACCTCGTCAGGGCACCTTTAATACCCGCAGCCCCGCATGGTTTCCTGTTTCTTGCTTTGTGATTCGTTCTTCCGCGTTCGTAACGGCTAATGTCACAGCCTCACTGGCAGCGGAGCGTAAAGAAGATGCCCAAGAGTCGCCACGTTCCGTGTCTTTTAAGCTGTCAATGACAAAACGAAAGGTGATCAATGAGCTTTGTTTCCTAGGCTGCAACTTTGTTATTCAGCGATGGAATTGAAATATGTTACATTCGCACGAAGGTTTGGACTCTCCCCTTTCCCAGAAGCAGGTAACCTTTCAATAGAGTCCCCAACGGCGGCGATACACTTCCGCGACCAGTGCTACTAAAGTCCGCGTGCCGTCGTAGATAAATGAGGGCGGCTGTTTGCGACACCGGCGGCGCACTGCATCGGCAATCTCGACGTCGGATGCAAACCGTGTATCTTTCAAATGATAATTTTTATTGAAAACATTAAAGACGTTTACAACTCCCTGTAACGCCGAATTGGAGCGCAGCTCTTGAGGAGGAGAAGGGAACAGTACTGGGGGGGGTCACGTGACGATGACGATGCCAATATCGTCATCACTGACGTCACTGATGACGTCATCAGTGACGATGACGATGCGGATGCCGATGACGTCATCAGTGACGATGCCGATGCCGATACCTCGGGGGGGGGGGGGGGGTCACGTGACCTCGGGGAAGGGGGATCACGTGACTTCGGGGGGTCACGTGACCCCTCCCTCCCCGTAGTCACCGAAGGTACCCGAGGTCCTCCCGAGGTCCTCCCGAAGGAACCCGAGGTCCTCCCGACGTCCTCCCGAAAGAACCCGAGGTCCTCCCGAGGTCCTTCCGAAGGAACCCGAGGTCCGTCCGAGGTCCTCCCGAAGGAACCCGAGGTCCTCCCGAAGGACCTCGGGTTCCTTCGGGAGGATCTCGGGTTTCTTCGGGAAACTTTACCCACAATGCACCGCGCCGTTACGCCGACGGCGATGGCGACGCCGACGCCGCTCAAGCCGGAAACGGGTGCCTAAGAGCTGCGCTCTAAAAAAAAGTCTAATGTCGCAGGGTCTGGGCTGTTAGGTGATTGAGGCAAAACATCTTGGGAACTTTCGCTCGACTAGCGCGGCGTTTGTGCCGCCAACAGCCGCCGTCCAATCATCTACGACGGCATGCGGAGAGTAGTGCACCGGGTAGCGGTTTTACATCGCCGCCGGTGGGGACTATCTTGGAAGTGTTGTGTTTCCAGGAACGAGAAGATTCCAAAATTTGATTTGAATGTAACATCTTTCAATTCGATCACTCAATAAACAAAAAGTTACGGCCTAGAGGCAAACGTTAGTGATCACTTCTCGTAATATAAAAAAGGAAGCGCTCAGTGGCAGCCCCGAATCGCAATGTGACATTTTGTTTAATAAGGTAAAGTAAGTCAGTCGATATCTAGCTCGTTATGCTGGGGAACGAGCGGTGAGGTACCTTTTAATCATAGATTAAGGTAACAAACATAAAAAAAGTATTATTACATATCCCATAGAGGACACATAACTTTTGGAACAAGGAGCACCGAAATAATCCTTTTGTCTAGCCATAAGGAAACAAAGCACGTTTATAAAGCACTACGTGACACACCTAGCGCGAACGCGACAATGGGCCTCTGGTGGCGTACGTCTAGCCATATGAGTATATTATAAGAGGCGGTGCTGACCCCGCACAATGAGCGCAACGTGGCGTCTGTCCGTGGCCAGCTTGTTTCGGACGTTGCACGTGTAGTTGCCGGCGTCGGCCGCCTCGATGCGACGCAGCGCCAGGCTCCCGTCGGCCCCGAGCTCCGTCCGGTCGGACTTGGACAGCACCGTCTCCCTGGACAGGGCGAAATGTAACCGCTAGTAAGCATAGCGTTGCCGTAACATCGTTTCTCTTGCCGCTATGTTGCAACAGGGGAAAAAAAAAGTGTCGCAAACGCAAAAATAAAAAAAAAAAAACTCCGTGTAAGATGGTTTGTTGACTAAGACGTTTTTTCTCTGGTCCTTTCCCTACCGGCTTCCGGCATGGCCATAATGGTAACGGTACTAGTGTGACGCTCTGCTAAAAGTCTTTATAGCCGCCAACAGTACGTATTAGTTATATGGAAGTACGGTTAGCAACAGTGCAAAGAGCGGAACGTACGCGTGACTGAAATATTGGTAGCTGTAGAGCGTAGCAGTGAAAAATGATTGGCACATTTTGTCGGCGCCCGTGCTTTGCACAGCATTGTGGCGGGCTCTTGAATGGTGTTCGCGTTATTGCTTTGATTTTTGGCAGGCATATAAGAACTGCTCAATTGGCGAGGATATCGAATCATAGGTAGCGCTATATGTCCAGCTCGTTCTTCCTAAAAGTGACCGGATCCTGGGGAAGTAGCGTCATTGGCATCCCTGACTGCTAGCCAGACACAAACGTATGCTAACATACGGATGACTAAACCTCGCAAAGTGGTTGGCTGATCAGCCTCAGTTGCCATGGCAATGTCTAATTTTCGTCCATTCAAATCTTTGAAGCTTGGAAAGGATCGTTCTGAACCACCAAGATGGCTATGCAGCATAATTGTCCTGAAAGCGTTTCTCGTCAATCTGAGCGTCTTTGGCGCTGCGCATGCAATCCACTTATCAATGATGCTCAGCTCCACAGATCTCTTACTCTGGTATTGTTGTTCTTGGGCATATAAATACTGGAAAAAAATTTAATGCCTATACAAGCACCGGCGTCACATGGGGGGGGGGGGGGGGGGGATGCGATGTGCGCGTGTTTCTCCCGGTGAGTTGATAACAAAATCTCGGTATTCAAGAAACGTCTCTATAAAGCTACGCTCCAGCGAATTTAAATAGGCTCACCAAAAATGGAAAGGTCAATGATAAACTGCTCACTCCACGAACCAAAATAACGACCATACGGGGAGCTTGGAACGACTTTCCCAGGATCCAGTGACTTTCGTTTTCCCTCGAGTTCTGTGTTTACCAACAAAAGGCATATGCCCAGGCATAGACTCTTCTATACTGAAGGCTGTGGAACAGGATTCTTTACTGCGTCTTTCCCGATTGAGTGCTTGACAGAGACTGGGCATGACTCGTGCCAAATTTGTTCCCCGAACTCGGTCGAAAAAGACGAAGTAAAACTTTCCACGAGTGCTGCATCTGCGTTCAGCTTCACTGTTTGAATAGAAGCCCTATCCTCGATCTCACAAACATCTGCAGTGCAGAGAAAGGCGTGAACACGAGCATGTGACTTTGCAAAGTGCCTTCTAGGCACGAGCACTGTTACAAACAAAAGCATTCTGCTGAGTAGGGCCCGCGCTCCTGCGCCTTTGTCTTCAATGCAGACATTGGTGAGACGGAGTATATGCACCTTTCCACAAAAGAGTTTCAGGGCGCTTTCATTGCTATGTTCGTGTCTTATGCACGCACACTTTCTGGCTGGCCGCAATTGCGCGCGAGCGCTGGTTGGACTGTGATTTTTGTGAACAGTGGAAACGTCGATACTCCGTTCTCCTTTGAGGTGCAATTCCGGTCAAAAACGAAACCAAAATAAATTACTGGTATCGCTTTAATGGCATGAAATAAGATCACAGCCGAAATCTTAGATCAAGGTGAAACCGCGTTCTCTACTAAAACAGATTTTAAAGATGTGACCAGACTCTCCGCACACAGACACTTCCCAGCTAAATTACGCGAATACTTTTTGTTTAACTTAGCGTAGCAATGTTTTTTGTTGTTTTTTCTGAGTTTAGTATGTTTGCGGGGAAATGCTGGAAGAATTCATGCGCCCTATTCAGGTCCCGCTATATTTAGCGGTTGCAGTTTCTTTTATAAATGCCACGTGACATCATGACGTCATGTGAAACCATGACGCCACGTGACATTGTAGCGTTACGCGACACAGTGACGTCACGCGACACCATGCGGTCACGTGGCATTGTGGCGGAACGTGACACCGCGTGACTTCACGTGCCCACACGACCCCACATGAAACACACCCGTGGATCAGCTGCGAAAAATCGCACCATACTGCGCATGCGTACCAGTTCTGCTCATGGGCAATGCTTCAAGCCTTTTGGGGGACGCAACGCGTGGTTGCCGGCTATTCTTAAAGTCTCCAATAACGGCTCTTCGCCTCAAGAATTAACGAAGCCCACTCAATTTGCGTGTCGCTCACACTTGGAGGTTGCGCGTACCCGTGCTTCCAGTCCCAGTGGACGGGGGCGGTTCCCAGGAAGCGGCAGGCCAGGTGTACGTCCTCTCCGGGCGCCACTCGGACGACCTCGTCGAAGTCCATGATGCGGGCAGGCACTGCGCCCGCGCCCAGGCCCCAAAACGCGCTCCAGGTAAACAGAGGGAAATTCTCCTCGTGTTTACGCAACTCGAATAGTCGTTTCAGCCATAGTATGTACACTCTTAGATAGCTTTCGCAAGTGAAACCAGTATAAATTTGTCAAAACGCTAGGGACGCTCGACACGGTTTCGCTTTAATATCTCGAGGAAAATACGCAAATATTGCTTCCGTAAATGGCAGTTTTCACGTACCCGCATGCGAGGGATTATCAAGGATTGTCAATCTAAGCGGGGGAAGGTGGAGGGGGGTAAGCAACTACCCGCATACCCAGCCCCAGCAGATGCCGCCTTGGCAGGCAGCGCTGTCGTCGTCGCTGCCTGTCTGCCGCTTTTACAGGACCTATAACCAGCGCCGCGAGTCACCCGTCGGGAAAACCTCCCCACGCCAAACCGAGAAAAGCGCCAGCCCCCGTTACTTTAATGAAACTTTCTTGTCTTCTTTTCTTCCTGTCCTTTCGTTATTTGCTATTATTTTCTTTTACCCTCTTTATTATTTATACACTTCCCGAAAATGATTTGGTGCAGCTTTCATTCTATAGATACGTTTGGAGCGCGCGCTTTCCTCACTTGCCAAATTTGCAATCTCGAGAAACTGAACTCTTTTACTTGTGCTCTAGGGTGCTACCTTTTTCAAACAATAATTTGGTTTACATCCAGAAGAAAAAAATGAAGCATTTTTTTTAAGCGATGAAATAAGCCACATGGTTGCCAAGGACTACCCCGATAAAACTCCGATAAAAGCTATGAACCCGCATTCTTTGCTTTTTCTGAATTACTAAAAAAACGTTTTTCCTGCCTAGTGCAATAACAATGTACTATACTTCTCCCGTCTGAAATTATATTCAAAAGCGTATGGAAACCTTATTGTAACGTCTTGCAAGGTAAAAGCTTTCCGAACTTCTGAATTGCACAGCATAATTTCTCACTCGTTAAAGTGAAGAGCGCGTTGTCACAATAGCGCTATTTAGCACTTGTGAAGATTATCTTTTAAAACATTCAAATATATATACTCTATCTAACTTGTTTTATGCAGAAATATTCAAAGCACAGGCGCGGTTCGCTCATATATTTATTTCTACGAGCCGCTGACTAGCTTGCTTTTCAGTGATTAGTTTACTATTCGGAAGTACACCGGCGATTTATTTAGCTACCAAAACTAACTAAATTTTTTTTTTTTTATAACCGGTCGTTGCCTTTTTGGTATGCTTTTTAGTATCGTGAAATTCAGCGCAGTTATTGTGAAATCGGCCAGCGAAAATGATGTCAAGAAGAACATTCAAATATACCCGCGCATTTCAGTGCCGTGACGTCACTGGAGGGCAGGCTTGCAGTTCGAGTATGCAGTCTAAAATGGACTATACCGAACATTTGTTTCGTGCCGCTGCGCGGGTGCTGGAGCGCGGTTACAAAGAATTCATTTGTCACCATGACATTGCTTGTAATCAGTTGGGAACAATGCCTACAGTCCAAAGAGTGAACCACTGCCCAACGTTATTAGATTAGCTCAGTTACGGAACTGTTCATAGACGCTGCTTGCACGAGCAGTACCCCCCTCACTCACCACGACTCGTCTCCCATCGTTCGACCCGCCGGACGGCTGCTATGGTAACTGGAGTGTATTCTATTGAATACGTACGTTTCGAAGCACAGCGTCTAGATGGCGTTCCTCAGTACTCTATAGAACACATAGTTTGGAAACGGAAAACTAGATGGCGCTTCAAACGGCGGTAGGCGAACTGAAGTGAGTCACGGGGGATGACTCCTTCCACGGAAGTTCCACAACTGAGGTAATCTAGTAACGTTGCCCCTGCCTTCCGCTGACATCACTTTTTTCATTGTTGCCTTTAGACACTTTCACTTTGAAAAACACGTCTAGGACCAGAATTGCAATTTCACTAACTTCTCAAAAATAAAAATATTTTCGCCCGATCTTTGGAATATTATTTTAGCGATGCTTGTTGCTGTGTTTAGACATTTTTTGGGCAAATCAGAGACTTGAAGGAAACGCCGGAGTACACCTTTAATTCGCGCTATTTCGCACTATTATGCACTGAACAACGCCACAAAGCACTTAGTTTTATTTAAATTAATAATTCGAATAGCCTATCTTGACTTTGGGATACCTATATTGAAAGTTAATAAGTACGTTTTATTAAATTTGATTTCTGGTTAACACGTCACACTTGTGCCCTGAGTTTTGCCGTGGCCGAAAACTTTATTTAGAATAGCTTAGGAGTTTCTCTATTTTAAACTATATGAGGCGCTTTTTAACGGAAAACCCTAATCCCAAATTTTTGTCCGCACCACCTTACATCTGTTGGGGAATTCCCGTGCTAAAGTTAGCGGGGAAACACCCCGTGACACCACGACTTGACACCAAGGTGCCTTGTCACGTGACGTCACATCAAGTGTCGTAAATTTCCCCGCTAAAGTGAGCGAGAAATTGACGTTCGGTGACGTAATGGGAACATATAACACCATGACTTTAAAGCGTGACGTCGATTTGCCCGCTAACAGCTAGAAAATCGACGTTACGTGACTTGATGTCATGAAATTTCGGGCAAGACGGCACATGACATCGCGTCACGTGTGCAGCTCATGCAACCTCAGGTGGCGTGACACCAGGATTTGACACTATGATGTTAATTTCTTCGCTAAAATTAGTAAAGACAATTAGTAAAATTAGTAAACAAGATATTATTCTCCAATCGCCATAATTACCGCTGATTGGCTTCTAAACACCTTTAAACGATCGCTCCTTAAACACTGCATTCTATGAGTTATAGGCCTTCGAAGAGAGAGATCGCTGGTAATTTCTTTTTGTTTAAAGTGCTTTAGTAATATATTAAGTTTAAAAATAGACACTTAAACCCTGATCTCCACTAGGGGACTGTAGGAATGAGGCAGTGAGCAAACACGTATTAAGCCTCCAGAAGTAAGCGGCTTCTCCTGGAAGTAAGCGCTTGGAAGACTTTTCAATTCTTCCGAGTGCTGGTTTTAACAGCATCCAGGGCACTGGATTTTTTGTTGTCATCTCAAGAGAGCCTGCTTGTTGCGCAGTAACAGCTCATGCAGACCCGAGAAGTCTCTTGGGGAGCCATTGCATGTTAACATTTTGATATTTCGATTGCTCAAGTATGGATGCATACGTCCCACGTTCGAATGCCTTGTTATCGGAATTTAATTCAAAACGGAATTACTAAAACCCACGCAAAGACACAAGAAAGCATGAACCAAAACATCGACCTAATGCACTAGGAAGCCCAGCGGACTCCGGACTTCTGGGACATGCATCAAACGTCCGGTGGCTTCACTTGCGCCAGGCTCGGAGAGCACCTATGTGCTATCCAGCCCCTATAGTACAGGTCAATGTTCTTATACAGTTTTTTTATGCGCGTCATAGAGGGAAGATATACCTAGTTGCCGAACTATAGGCGCATACCCGGCATGCGATATTTCCCGGAAGAGATATATGGTGCATGCTCACCACGTAATTTACACCTCAGTAAACAAAGATGACATCGTGCAGAAGGCAATTACTGCACGATGGACTCGCACATAAAAAAACTAGAAATTGCGAGCAGCATACACAGAAGAAAAATAAATAGCGATGACACGTGAGGGAACAAGAACCCGTAGCGATGAAGCGTTGCATCTCACCTTGATCGCTTGTAGTCTGAGCAACAATCTTGCTGGGCGGACCCTCGCCGACCCGCGAAGATGCCGTGACCCAGACTTCGACCCTGGCGTTGCGAGGCACCAGGGTCAGGTTGTACTCCAGCTTGGTCGTAGGCACTAGTTTCACCGTCGCGTTCTGCACGAACACGGGCGTGTGGGGCACACGCGGCCTTCACTGCGGCGTATTCTTTCGTACAGATAGACACATTGTCACTCCTCAAAGACGTCTGTTGGGCCAATACGAAAGGTCCCTACATGGAGTAGGATCATGGTTAAAGGGCTGTCTAAACAGGCTACGCTTCCTTAAAGGGATTGTCCGGTCAAATTTTGTATTCGAGAAAACAATTGAATATCATTGTTATTGAATCGAGACCCATCGTACGCGCAAAATCTGAATTTTATATGCCCCTCTGAATGAGTAATTGAATTTATAGTGCTCCCATCGCTCTCTAGCGTAAACGCGGCTTTCGTTGGCAACATTGAAGCTCTGACGTCACACAACGCAAAGCGAGCAATGCATTCCCGTCCCGTCGTTTGCCCAGTTTGCGTGCGAGTGAACGCCGCAGCGTGCTTCGTTTTTGTTGCTGCGCTCGACTTGTTTCGTGGATGGATGGGGTTTTTGTTGCGCGGTTGGGTGCCGGGCAGCACGTGTGAGCCAAGACGTGACGTTCCACACTTTTCCGCGAGACGTGCAGTGACGAGCAAAATGTATCGTCGACGTGCGTAGGAACTGGGTTCCCGTCAAGATCGAGATCCCGCTTATGCAGCAATCATCTCACAGAAGAGAGCTACGAGCTGAGCTCTAAGCGGACAGAAGCCTCGTAAGCTGAGGTGTGATGCTGTGCCAACAATATTCAACTACGTCCACCCACTCCTCGCCCAAATCGGATCAATCGGTTTGATTATGCGGCGAAACCGTAACCAACAGCTAGGCCATTTGGAACGGTGCTAATAGTTGTATTTAGCACGCGTGCAGCCCGATTCCGTTTGAACCGCGAGAAAACAATAGAGCGTGGCTACGATTTACCAATCTCGTCCAAGTCAAGTGACGACATACATTTGAACGATTCGTCGTTTGCCTTCGACCCGCGGAAATCGCCTCTGAGGGAACGACCAGTAGCCTCATCACCGATCCAGCAGATCCGCCGATATCTGTACCCAGATGCCACTTCGTGTACCTAGATGCCGCTTCAGAGGCAAAAAAAAAAAATCTGCATCCTTTGCTTTGCAAGAGTGGCCGTCGCAGTTGTGTTTGCGCGAAACGGCATACGTTTGCTCGAAGCTTATGGCTGTTTTCGAGTAATATCCTGCTAAAAGGCTTGACTTTTTTTTTTGCACACACTTAGGAACTGCATTAAAAGAAACGTATTTCAGTAGGATACAGCCTAGGAGATAATATAATTCGAAACAAAATACAAGAAATCCGTAGACCAACGCTGGTTATCTCGACCATCCGACAAAGCTTTGCGTTTTGTGACGTCCCGCAGCAGCTAGGGATGTCAGCCGTTGACACTGGCGAAATTCGGGGTGCAGTTTCGTACATACGCTATTGAAAGGGTTAATTAATACGGGGAGATTATATATCAATATAAAAATAACGTTTGTCTATATGAATGCTCCCTCGACGTAACGAGCGCCAAAACTTAAGTACTTCCGGTTTCGACCGGACAATCCCTTTAAATGTACGGCAAAAAAAAAAAAATATTTGGCCGGGATTTTGGTTTTCTAAGTTTTATAAACCATAAAAGGCATTAAAGGGAATTGGTGACGAAATTCGTGTGTCACCTGACCTATATTTTCATGCAAACTTTAGCGGGGAACAGGCTGTAGTTGAGCTTGTTGGTGCATTATTCTAAAAAGGCCAGCAGAACTTAGGAAAATAGAATACAGAGAGAGAAAGGGACAGGCACCAGCGGTATGCCTGTCTCTTTCTCTCTCTGTATTCTATTTTCCTAAGTTCAGCTGGCCTTTTTAGAATTTAGCGGGAAAACTGAATGGTTCTATAGGTCACGTGATATCAGTTCACTTGACGTCGATTTCCCCTGCCTAATTTGGCGGTGAAACTGGATTGGTGCCTAGGTCACGTGAATTTTCCCACTAAATTTAGCGGGTAACTGAATTGGTCTATAGGTCACATGACGTTCATTTCCCGCTAAATTTAACGGAGAAACTGAATGAATGTTTTGGCCAGAAGACGTGAATTTTCCCACTAAATTTAGCGGGCAAACTGAGTTGACGAAAAGGTCACGTTCCGTCAATTTTCCCGGCAAATCTGGCTGGGACTCTTAATTGGTGTATAGGTCACGTGACGTCAATTGTTCCGCTAAATTTAGCGGGGAAACTGAATTGGTCTGTATTTCTCGTGACGGCTGCTGACGAGACATCAATTTTCTCGCTAAATTCAGCGGGTAACTGAATTGGTGTGGAGGTCACGTGGCGTCAATTTCCCCTAACATTTAGCGGAAAAACTGAATTGACGTTTTGGCCACAAGGCGTGAATTTTCCCGCTAAATTTCGCGCGGAAACTGAACTGGTGTATAGGTCCCACGACGTCATTTTTGTGCTAAATTTGGCGGGGAAACTGAAATTTATCTGTAAGTTCCTTGACGTCAGGTCACGTGACATCAATTTTCTCGCTGAATTTAGCTGAAAACCTCAATTTGCGTATAGATCTTGTGATAGCAATTTTCCCGCTAAATGTAGCAGGAAATTAACGACGGACAAAATTTTGGGATTTGGAGGTAGCATTAAAAACATTTCATGCTTTAAAACAACACGAATGATGCGGCGAGCGCATACGTTTTTAATGAGGACATCAACCACGCAAACCGCATTTAATTCCTCCCATCTCGCTGTCCGGTCCTGCCTTTCTTGGTTTCTTGAGTTTAGGGAGTGACAACAGCAGCAGAGGCCTTGAGCACAGTCAGAAGGTTGTGTAAGTGCTTACATCCTACACAACGTCATGAGCATGCTCCAATTAAGGCTTTACCCTAGGACGTTAGCGGGGGGGGGGGGGGGGTAATTTCCTCCTTGGTAAAAAAAAAAAAAACGTCCTAAAGCAAACTGGAAGCGGAGAGAAAGCATCGTTTTCCGTCCCACAATGTCCACAGCAGAAAGTGCTTATAGAGGTAAGAACTCATACCTTTGTTTCACGGGCTTTTCAAAGACCTTCAGACTGAATGCCGTTTCGTATCGACCAATCAGTCCGCGATCCAGAGGCTGGGCATACGATGTTTCGCTCATTGTATGAAAGCCTTCGTTCTGCAGGGCTTTGAACTGCCCGTGAAACAGAGTTACAATACCCCTATCACACGGGTATTTCAAAGGCGTTCATAGAATCGACGGATGAGCTCGAGATCTGGACCCTGGGCGTGCCCCTATCCCGTGTTGGTTCGTGGATTCTGTAAAGGCTTTCGATATGAAGGCGTTTAAAATCCCGTAGAACAGGGGTGTGAGAAAGCACAAGCGGTATAAAGGGTAGCTCTGTCCTCACCCGCTTGTCCAGTGTCTTGGCATAAATGGAGTACATGGTAATAAGGCCATTGCGGTGAACGGGGGGCTTCCATGCCACCAGCAGCGAGGTGGCGGAAACTATCAGAACTTTCACGTCCTCCGGGGAATCCGGCACTGTAAAATGTAAAGAGCGAATAAGATAAGCAGGAGGATTGTGTGAAGCGTTGATTAGAATGATCCCGATTTGAGTGAGTTTTGTCATCGCCACTGAATCGCAAGAGTTTCTTTCATTAGTACCAACTAAATAACATGCACAGATAACGCATACGCATGTGGTCCCAATTACAGTATTGCCCAGATGTCCTTGATTAGACACAGAAAAGGTTACCTGGACAAACTAAAATTCGGACTGACTGTTTTCTTCGAGACAGGAAGTATAAAAAGGTTTCTCTCCCACTTTTCTACAATAGAAAAGGAAAAACAAAAACCGTGGGGAAGCCGGAGCTTCGGGCTTCTCACCATCCTCAAGCGTCCTGCAGAAGACCGGCTCGCTTTCTGTGCCCAGGCCCCTTTGCGTGAAGGCGGCCACCTGGATGAAGTAGTTGGCGTACTTGCGCAGGTCCACCAGCGTCGTCTCCTGCCCGGTGACCGCCTTCTCCTCACGGCCTCGCTCTGATTCGCGCATGAGAAGAGAGGGTTTTCAACCATTTTTAGATATGCTGCTCTTTTATAAATTACAGTTCACTGAGTCCAAATACTTGGTTCAGTTTCAAGTTCACCGTTTCATCGTAGGCTATACGACTACTAGATAAAATCTAGGCTAGGTAACGCTTGCGCGGAGCAGCCACGTACAAAGTGGGAATATGGCGTATGAATGCTGCTTTTGTTCATATCGCTGCAGCTCAAGCTACTGCTGCGATTTAAATTTTAGTATACTATACCGCAAAGTAAATAGAGACTAAATGTAGTGAAGTATTGCCCGTTCACATGCTTCTTGTTCTTTTCCAGAACAATCCCTGCCTGTATGCATCCCCACCAAGCACGAAGAGCACCAACAATTTCACTTTGATTTATGGGCTCAGATAATGAAAACCTCAATTGATGTGGTGAATAGAGCACTAGTAGTCACGTTGCTTAAGGAACTATTAAACTGTATTTGATAATGATAGGTTCAATAACCAATATTCGTTTGCCGGACGTATTCTGTAGATTCAATTGATTAGTCATTTATATGTCTTTAAACGGTAGTTAGAATGTAATTTTATGTTGTTTTTAGAGTTCGGAGCGTCTAGACTCTTCATTAACCCCGATTATAAGCCCGATGGAGACAGCCCCACTCACCCCTGGAGGCCGGCAGCTGGGCGTACCATATCCGATAGCCCTGAAGGTAGCCGTGGATGGCGTCCTTAGGTGGAGGCTGCCACGTGACACGAATGGACTCCGAGCTCAGTGCTGCGCATTGCACCTCCTGCGGAGCTTGGCTAGGCACTGCAAAAAAGAGGGCACACAAAATAAGTTATAAAAAACAGAGGTTTCCAAGTAATACGACTCTCAATTTGCAAGTTCTCTTTCCACGCGCGCCTCCGAGCAAGCAGGTCCGTGACCGAATGGTTATGGTGCTTGGCTGCCACGCAAAGGGGCGTGGTCGATTTCTGGGAGCATACGTACCTTTTTGTTATATCTGTGATTGTGTTCTGGTGAATTCGAGAACCCTGCTGCTTGTTCCAGGTTCGAATGTTCTACGCGCCAAAACTTCTACGCCGATTGTTCCAGAAGCCCACGTGTGCACATAAGAGGCTTCGCGTGTCAAGCAGAAGTAAGTATCGCTTCAACGCTTGACCCTTGCGGTTATGCCGACTTCGTGCTTGCCACGCTACTGTTTCTTTTTTGTTTTCTCGGCACAAGTTCCCCAAATTAAGCGCTTAGGTTATTTTATTATATGCAGTCTCATGAAGTGTCATTTACGGTATTTTGGTGGAGGAGCGGGGTGTTCGAGGCGGGGCTTAGGCCGCACGTCCGGAGGCTTCCTGGCTCGTGACGACGACCATTCCCCGAAGAGAAGAACCCAGGGGTCCAGTGGAGGTGGGAGACTTGGTAACGTAACGAACGGTTTAATTACATGGTAGCGATACAGTCGTCAAATCCAAGAGAACAAATGGAGCCCTCACGCCCCGCCTTATATAGGGGTCCGTTTTCTCCCTCTCTCTCCGCCAGGGCAGCAGGTGCGACCGCCACGTGCTTTGCAGCTGGGTCCGCCGCGTCGTAGCCAGAAATGAGTCATAGCCAAGGTTCTCCGCAGTTAGGCCAGGCCTCTCTCCCCTTCCGGAGCGCACGAACCCACACGCACACACACACACGTCCCGTTGACGTCACGGACGCGTTGAGACACGTTTTGGGCAGGCTTCGACAGGAGGCCGGCAGTCCTGACACGTCGGGACTCGTTTCGGGACTCGCTTCCGCAGCGTTGAAACTCGGAAAAGGTTGCCGAAGGTTCCATTCTTAACAGCCCCTCCGGGGCCAGGGAAACCTCGAATGGCCGGTGGTGCAATCGCTGGCCTGAAGAGGTGGGCTTGGAGTAGGCCTTGAGAAGACGCTGCAAGCACCAAACAAACTCCCAAACCTCTCAACGGAGGCATCAGCGGAAACGTCCCCCACAACACCACGCCACACCGCAGTCAAACGCTCGGAATTCGCCAAAGACCCGCCAGACTGGATTACGGATTACCAAAATTTGGTACAATTCCGGGTATCGAGACCCCCTGTCGCCAAAAAAACTCATTTTTCCAACGAGGTCACTAAGAACAAAATACAAAAGACAAAACCCTTCGCAATTTGTGAGGTCATTTTGGGCAAAGTGCCCCCACTTTGATCCTCATTCCCGTGGATGACGAAAACCTCTGAGATCATCCCTACTGTTTTGGTGATATCAGAAAAATCTGCTCAACCCATCGGCATTGCCGTTAAATTTGCCTTTCCTTTTTCTTACGCGGAAGTCGTAGTAATCGATTTTCACGTGATTTCTAGACGTGAAAATGTGGTCCTTATAGCGCCGATAAAACAATCCGCCTTTTTCATGCCCCGTCACATTGGTCCTAGCAATCTCCTGAGCTGTATCGCGAAACCCTGACACACTAGGGTCGCTCTTCTGCTCGACTCTGTCTACTCGTAGCAGAGGACCAAAGTTACGCGACGCCGGAGCTACGAGAGATCTTTCACTGATCCCCTCTTCCTCCGCCTTTTCCGCCGGCGCGTTGGGACGGCGTACGCTTCCTAGTGCTACGAGATCAGGCTGTTCTACAACCTGGTCCCTCTCATCCCGGTTTTCTGCCTCCAACTCTGGGAGTGCTTGCTCCCCGTCAGCTGCCTCTGGCTCTGGATCACTCGTCAACAAAGGGGCGACCTGACGCGATTTGGACCTCGTACACGACTGAACTAGCCCTTCTCCCAGTTGTTGACCCCTTTTGCGCAGCAGGAAATCTGACCGGTTAGAAAACAAATAAGGATACTCCAACGGGACTGTTTGCAAGACAGCCGCCTCTGTCACTAGTTCTCCGAACGGGCCAGTTATCCTTACTGTCGCCATAGGCAGACAGACACTGTGCTTTTCGAGCAGCTGCTTGATCCAAACTACCTTTCCAGTAAAATCGGAGGTCGTTACATACGACGGATGAACAACGTCCATCGTCGCTGCACTGTCCCGAAGCACCCTGCACGGCTTTCCGTTTACCTGGAGCTCGTAAAGATAGGGACGAAGGAGCTTCAGGTCCTCGTCACTACCGTTCACGTACGAGAACACCACCCGCGGTTTCTTACACCTGGCCGCTGTGTGTCCCGGCTCCTGACAGTTGTAGCACAGGAACGGCTTCCTTGCCTCGAACTGCCCTGTTGGGCTTTTCCGCGCCTCGTCTCCGTTCGAGTGTTCTGCGCTCTTTTCTGGGACCTTTTGTCCTGCTTCGGGCTTCTCGGGCCCGTTTTCTCGCGAGCCGTTACCCTGTCGGAAGGTCTTGCGCTGATCGCTTCGGCCGGATTCGCTTTCCTCTCCGCTCAGCTTTCTACGCGTTGCGTACTCTTCGGCTAGCTCAGCGGCCCTTTCGACAGAGTCGACTCCCACCCTGTCCTGCACCCAGAGCTTGACTGACTGCGGAATGCTACGAAAGAACTGTTCGAGGCACACACACTCGACTACCTTGTCTAGGTTTTCGTACACTTCCTCGCTCTTCAACCATTCTATCAGGTTGGTTTTAAGCCCGTACGCGAATTCCGAGTAGCCCTCGCTGCTCTTTTTGGATGCGTTTCTAAACCTTTGACGGAACGCCTCGGCAGAAAGGCGGTACCGCTTCAAAAGGCTGGACTTCACCTTGTCGTAGTCGTCCGCGTCTCCAGCACTAAGGCGCGCGACAACCTCTGCAGCCTCACAGGGCAACAGAGTCAAAAGCCGTTGCGGCCACGTTTCTGGGGCGAAGCTCAACTTCTCACATGTCCTCTCAAAGTTAACTAAGAATAGGCCCACGTCTTCCCCAACTTTAAACGGCTGCATGAGCTTCTTCATTTGATACGACTCGGTCTCACTTGCTCGTACCGGAGCCCCAACTCTACTGTTCTGCGAGTTTAATCGCTGTTGTTCAATTTCGAGCTCTAGCCTTCTCAGCGCTCGCTCCTCTGTCGCTGCAGTCTGTGCTCGTTCCTCTCTCGCTGCAGTCTGCGCTCGTTCCTCTCTAGCTGCAGCTTGCTCTCGTTCCTCTTTCGCTGCAGCCTGTTCCTCTTTCGCTGCAGCCTCACTCTTAGCGTTCTGAAGCAGTTCCCACGCAATTTGAATTTCCTCTGCTTCCGCGCTCTCTGAAATCGCTTTACTGATCTCAGATTTCTTCATCTTTTGCTCCACCTCCACACCCAATTCTTCACATAAACAGAGTAAATCTGTTCTCAGTAACCTCATCAGATCCATGATCGCTGCTCTTTAGCTTTGGCTTTGCTATAAAACTTGTCGCGAGGTTGTACACAAACCTAGCGCACGAGTCAAACACTAAGGATTCCCAGCAGTTCAAAATTAATTACCCATAATCTGAAGCCTGGCGAATCTCAAAGCAAAGTCCAAACGCTCACCCACAGGTGTAGCACGATGTCGCATGGTCCGATCCCAATCGCTGCCAACCAGTTGTTCGAGGCGGGGCTTAGGCCGCACGTCCTGAGGCTTCCTGGCTCCTGACGACGACCATTCCCCGAAGAGAAGAACCCAGGGGTCCAGTGGAGGTGGGAGACTTGGTAACGTAACGAACGGTTTAATTACATGGTAGCGATACAGTCGTCAAATCCAAGAGAACAAATGGAGCCCTCACGCCCCGCCTTATATAGGGGTCCGTTTTCTCCCTCTCTCTCCGCCAGGGCAGCAGGTGCGACCGCCACGTGCTTTGCAGCTGGGTCCGCCGCGTCGTAGCCAGAAATGAGTCATAGCCAAGGTTCTCCGCAGTTAGGCCAGGCCTCTCTCCCCTTCCGGAGCGCACGAACCCACACGCACACACACACACGTCCCGTTGACGTCACGGACGCGTTGAGACACGTTTTGGGCAGGCTTCGACAGGTGGCCGGCAGTCCTGAGACGTCGGGACTCGTTGCGGGACTCGCTTCCGCAGCGTTGAAACTCGGAAAAGGTTGCCGAAGGTTCCATTCTTAACAGGGGTATCGCATTCTATGCCCGTGAAGCATACCCCTCTGAAAACGCCCTGGCCGAGTGAGGTGCTCAGCTCCGGACGGCTACCCTATGCAGAAGTAGTGATGCGAGGGCTCGAGAAAAAAACAAAAAAACACGAAAAGTTTGGGAAAAAAAATGAAAGACGTTTACAATCCCCTGTAACGCCGAATCAGAGCGCAGCTCTCGAGGAGGAGGAGGGAAGGGTACTGAGGGGAGAAGGTGGAAAGTCCCCCACTACTAACGTGGATGTGGATCGACGTGTGCTTAACGCAAGTCGCAGAAAATGCACATCTTTGATGAGACCATCGCGTGTAAATTTGGCGGGAATTTAGCGGGGCAATCTTTTCCCATAACTTTAGCGGAGAATTTTTTCCACTACATTTAGCGGGGAAATTTTTTCCGCTAAATTAAGCGGGGAAATTATTTCCGCTAAATTTAGCGGGGAAACTTTATCCGCTAGATTTAGCGGGGATATTTTTTTTGATAAATTTAGCGGGTAAATTTTTTCTGCTAGATTTAGCGGGGAAATTTTGTCCGCTAAATTTTGCGGGGAATTTAGCGTCATCGTCATCGTCACTGATGACGTCATTAGTGACGCCACCAGTGACGTCACGTGTGACGTCATCAGGGATTATGACGATGACGTCATCGTGATGACGTCATCGACGATGACTGATGACGTCATGGGTGACGTTATCAGTGACGGTGACGATGACGTCATCGCGTTGACGTAATGCTCATTGTCACCGTAATCGCGCGGTTACGCCGACGGCGACGGTGACGCCGCTCAAGCCGGATACGGGCGCCTAAGAGCCGCGCTCTAAAAATGTTTTTCTGGTTTTTTCCTTTGACATAGTATTCGGGAAAAAAACCCAAACCCAAGTTTCTCAAGTATGAACAAATTTATTAAGCCCATTTCTGCAACGAACGTTAAAATTGATATCACTGACCCCATCGAAAGGGAAAATAGTCATCACGCACCTCTGAACTGAGTTTTGTCGGCAGAGCAGGCGGAAGTTTAATCGCGCTATACTCAACATAACACTTCTTACAGTCCCTAAGAAAACAAAACAGCGCGACGACGGGGAAAGTGAGGAAATAGAAGCACCTTGGGTTGTTTGCCGCCTCGCCCCGTCGTTGATCAGTTTGAATTGTCTAAAGACTATGCACCAAGCATCCTGAATGACCGTTGCTTTAGTGTTCAGTATTGCTATAAATATTTAGGACTTTGATGAACGCTTTATACCAGGGGTGGCCAAGCTGCGGCTCGCGAGCCGCATGCGGCTCTTCACGTGTTAAAGTGCGGCTCGCGGCTCCCTCCACTCCCCCCTCCCCCCTCCCCCCTCCCCCCCCCCCCCCAAAAAAAAAAAAGAGAAATGGAACGCGTTTTAAATCGAAAGACAGGTTGCGGTTTGGTAGTCTTGAGCTACCAAACCGCGTACCTTACGTTACGCGGTTACGTAACTTTAGGTACAGTTGGACTGCTTTTGATTCGGATAGATTGAAAGTAGTTCGAGTTTCGTTTATTGCTCTGGACAAAAGTTTGCAACACCCCCCCCTCCCCCCCCCCCCTCCCCCCCACCGGAGGCTCTTGGAAGTTTCGTGGCTTTGTTTGCGGCTCTTAGGCCGGGCCAGCCTGGCCACCCCTGCTTTATACGGAGGAGAAATTGCAGTGCTGTCCGAGGTTTGTTGGTGTAGTGTATCCGCATGTGATGAAGCCGTGTTTCCGTCATCTACGGCGAGTTTGACGGTCAGTAAATCAATTTATGAGGCACTGAACTCACAGCCAAGTCACCACTACCGCAGCAGCATGAACATAGCTTTAAGTAACATAACAGGAGATTGGCGAAATATAGCCGCATGTTAACCATTGAAGAAAGGAATTACTGTATGTACTATCATGAAGGTAGTACCTTGTTTTAATGCCAGGTTAAATATTCATATTCAAAGGGCAGTGATGTTTAACAGCATTGATGCATTTTGTCATGACCCATTTCTCTTCTAAGTTTGCAACTTGTTCTGCATCCAAGAGTACAGGACAAAAATTAAAACAACATTGGACGAGATAGATAGGCACGCACTGTCTAGACGTCTTCTGTAAATTATGACGGATGTTCGAAAGCAGTGTTTTAGTTATGGCTACTCTGACTACATGCTTGAGTTATCGTCGTCGTCGCATTTCAGATCAGGGCTCCTCAGCTCTAGATTGGAGCGAACAACACCAGCTTCTGCACTCTGTGTCCTTTCAATCGGTTCCTACTTCTGGGACGGACACCCCTGAACTTCGACCAGTTTCATTCGCACGCAGCGAAGGAGGGTGGAACTTAAAGAAGGCGACAAGCAATTGGTCTCAAAGGTTCAGAGGCACGCAGCCCTGGCCACCACGTGGACGCTTTAATATGCTTCGCCGAGTCCTACAATGCCTACCTCGACCAAGCACCTGAAAGTACCCGGTATTCGGCGAGATTTGACGACAATTTTCCCGCATCGAGACAAATCTTTTTTGCCGTTTCTGGGATGTAGTCTATTGCGTGGCATATCTCTTCTTCGCCTTAGCACCACCCTTTGAACTTTGGGTCGAGCAAATTTGCAGCCGCACGTGATGGATGGCAAATAAAGTTGCGTAGCTCACGCAGAATTTCTGCTACTCTTTCCTTTTCACCCGTTGTCAAGGCAGAGCTTGGAACGGCCTCTTCAACTTGCCTTGTTACTTTGAACAGGATCTCATGGACGTCTGAGAGGACAGCAGTGTGTGACTCAGCCTCGAAAATAGCACGGGCAACTGGCTGTAACACGTGGAAAGTGCTTTGCACATATCACCAAGAGTAGCTTTCATCTACTATCGTTGTTCTTACTTCTTTGCTCACTTGAATCTCCGCAGCGATCACAGTTTCTTGTAAAACTTCTTTCTTCTTCAGTAGGTCCTTCCAGTGACATCAAAATGACCGCCCAGCGAGTTTCAGCTGGTAGTTTTAACCCGGTCTCGTTTTCTCCATAGCACTCTTCTTGCCTCTTAGCAAAGTGAGCCGAAACCACGTGATAGTTTCTGACATACTTGATTGCAGCTTTGGACCTTTTGGAAACTTCTTACAATGTCCCCAGTTTGAGCACGCCCGACAGCAACAAGTTTAGTTCATGAGCGCAGCATCCAAGAGTAGTAATCCTAGGATAGCGCAGACTAACGATTGTCCACGCGGCCTTCATGTTGCTTGCATTATCGGTTCCAATTTTTTCCATAACATTCAAATTCTCACCCGCGATGTAGTCTTCTGTGTGCCTGTGATCTTCCGTCTCCGCGGCGCTGTAGAAAATAGGCTTTGTGTAGCCACCACAAAGTTCGAGATGCTCTCGCCCCGTACACTGGTCCAGCTGTCAGTGAGTACAGTGACGCAAATAGCGACGTTGACTTTCTCTTCCACCTGCGTCATCACTCGGGCGTACTCGACCCCCAAGAGTCGTCCACCTAAAGAATTCCTTGAAGGCGGCACGAATGCGGGCCTGAGGAGCTTGAGCGCTTCTCGCCAGTATCTGTTTTCCGTAACTGACAAACGCGTTCCACTTGCATATATCGCTCGAGCCAGCGCCTCATCAAGCTTGCTTTGACGTTCTTGAGTCATTCTGTCAACGAACGCTTCTATAGAAGTTCGCTGCTTGACATACCTGTCGACCTCGTCTTGAGAGCTTGGGCTTTCATTTTACACAGGTGCACGCTCTGATCGTAAAACTTCCACAGATGGGCTCCTGGACCGACATGCCCCGGACTCAGATCTTGTCGAGTCGTCCAATGCTGCAGACTTGATGTCCGGAGGGCACTTATAGACACCTTGCGATGTGCTGCCGCAAGCCGGTTGCGTTGGGAAATTCGTATTTGGCACAGCAAAATCTGCACACCGCTGGCCCCTTACCACTGTTTAGCACGTCAAAGTTCCCCCAAACGTTGGAGCACGGCCTCACCATGGCGCAAAGCACACAGTTGTGACGCATCCACGGCGAAAGTCCATACCCGAGGTTTCGGAAACGGCGCTGGGGTGGCCTCTCCACGGCGCAAAGCACACAGTTTCGACAGATCCACGGTCCACGGCAAGTGTACACACCCGAGTACAATGCTCACGACTTTCACTAAGGGGCTGGAGTGATTTGGCTCCTCCGGCTGCCCGTCGAGAGCGCGAACGGCACTAACGGCGGGAACGAAGAACTGCGTAGGGGCTATCGGTTATTGCCAGATGAGTAGTCAAAGCTCAGCTCAATTAACAAAAGTTGTCGTAAACGTTAAAAAAAAGTTGATATAATATACGCAGTGTCTAGCGTTGCATCCGACGGAACCCAAAATAAAATTTAGAGTTGCGTCCGAAGTAACTTTACCCCAAGGTTTCGAGTTACGTCAGACGTAACCCAATGTGAAAATTAAAGTTATGTCCGACGGAGCTCGAAATAAAACTAAAGTTATGTCCGACGTAACTTTACCCCAAGGTTTTGAGTTATGCCCGACGGAACTCGAAATTAAAATGAAAGTTAAATCCGGCGGAAATAAAAGTTAAAGTTACTTCCTGTGTAACCTACGTAACCTTTTTGAATGTTACGCTTTACAGCCGATACATGACGCAAACACAAACATATCGTGAATTATTGCTATGCTACGTCCAGTGCAGCAATTGTTAATTGGTTAAAATCGGGACTCCATCTGTACCTCCAGGTTCAGATGCCCGACACATTATTTTTTAGAGCGCAGCTCTTAGGCGCCCGCTTCCGGCTTGAGCGGCGTCGCCGTCGCCGTCGCCATTGGCGTGGCCGTCGCCATCGGCGTCGCCGTCGCCGACGGCGTAACCGCGCGAAGCATTATGGGAAATGTCCCATAATGCAACGTGGGGGACTCGTGACGTCACGAGTGACGTCACGAGTCCCCCCAACGCGTCCTCGTGCGTCTTCGTGACGTGACGAGTGACGTCACGAGGGTCGCGTCACTTCACGAGTCACGTGACCTCACGAGAGCCACGTGACCTCACGAGGTTCACGTGATGTCAGGTGACCTCACGTCACGCGTTGCATTATGGGAAAAGTCCCATGATGCAACACGCGGGGAGGAGGAGGAGGGAAAGGGGAAGGAGAGGAGGAGGAAGGAGGAGGGGCTGGAGGAGGGAGGAGGAGAGGGGAAGAGGGGAGGAGGAGGGATGAGGAGATGAGGAGGGAGGAGGACAGGAGAAGGAGAGGGTACGGATGAGGAGGAGGGGCATACCCTCCCCTCAGTACCCTCCCCTCCTCCTCCTCCTCAAGAGCTGCACTCCAATTCGGCGTTAGAGGGAGTTGTAAACGTCTTTCATTTGTATTGTTACATTTGTATTACGAAATGTATTTTTTCGATTTTTTCACGGAAGAATGTCATTATCTGTACTCTATATCGCAATTATGCGACTCAAGAAGTCCAAATAAAGGTTATTATACGGCTTCATAGCCGCCTCAAAGACAACGAGGCAAAACGCTGGCCTACCGATTTTCAGTTAGTCAACTTATCTCCAGACGTTCAGTGATTATACTTAATAAGTAAACGTCCGATCCCACCCTTGTGGCAGTTACAATCAAGAGTGGTAGAAACTGTGGCAGTTTGATACTTTAGACCCGTATTACGGATAACAAAAAAAAAACAGGACGCGGGATGGCCAAAAAAACACGGCAAGTCCTTTTTTTCTCGTGTTTTTCTTTCTTTACGACAATTTTCTTTTTCTCCTTTAAAGGCTGGACTCCATGGGACGAATATGCTGCGAAACATCGACGAATTTAATTTTTTTTGGCGGATTTTGCTCCGCGCGTGGCGTCAGCGCAGTGGCTGCTACGTCGCGCGCAAAGGGAGCGTGCCGTCGGGCGCCGTTCGTCAGTTATTCGTCGCATTATTCGCTCCATGCAGTTCAGCCTTAAAACGATTTCTTGCTACGCTTTCAGAGAATCGCGGATGTTCGAAGCAATTATTAAGAGAGATGGAATGGTAATATGATGCGAACGTGCTGTTCACAGCAGCAGGGTTTCCGGCACACTTGTTGAAAACTGGCACAATATTCACGTACCACTCAAGTCGCCACGCGCACTAGCTTTGGCAGTGATTCCTTGAAAAGTTTCTTAGATAAAGAGCTGTTTAGAAAGGGCCGCCCGAGTGTGAGAACGACAATAGACCCTCGGTCTTTAGCCAGATCAACTTTTCTCTCAGCCCGAGCCAGCAAAGGATACAAGCAGGTGTAACAAATTTGGCAAAGATAGCACGCATTTTTATATCCAATATATGCACTAAATTGTGTTGAAGGAAGGGAAAGAGAGAGAAAAAAAAAAGTGCATGTGACGGGCATCGAACCACCAAGCAAGGTAAGGAGACGAAGTTTAGATTCTAACTGGTTCACGAATGCTGCATTGGATGTAAGGCAGTAATATTTCACAATATTTCTGTATTTACTTCATGTATCGGCCGTAAAGCGAAACATATGCTTAGGTTGCGTGGGTTACACAAAACGTAACTTGAACTATATTTCGGGTTCCGTCGGACGTAACTTTAATTTAGAGTAAAGCTATACCCACAACGTCGTGCATCTCGACCGGAAATGGCTCTACGGACGACGAGTTGAGCTCGTGCCATTTGGATCACCCTTTTTGGACGGCGCTTGTATCACTGGGAAGCGCGTTAACCCCCCCCCCCCCCCCCCCTTCCCCCGGCCATGCCTCTTCACGGCGACAGTCTGCGTCGGCTAATTACAAACCTATCAACCCACTTGGTCCTCCGTACACGCCGCTTCGCGGTGTCCAGCCGGCAACCCAAGCCCGCTGTCCCCTATTGCTCCTCCTGAAAGCGAGTCCTATGCCATTTAGTTAAGCAAAGTTTCGTCGACATGTGTTTTTTCTTTTTTTTTTCAACCGCCTCCGCCGGTGCTCGATCGCCGACGGCGATCGTGCACCGGCGGAGGCGGTTGATCTGACATACCGCGTTCGGCTTTGGCTAGCAGACGGCGTTCGTAAATGGCGTCAGCTGTTGCTGGCTTCACGCGGCGGTACCGTGCGTGCTTCCATTCATTCCGCGTTCGTTGCCATGGTGACGGCGAGGAACGCAGACGAACTTTATGTTGGGGAAGAACGCTGCGGCGCAGCGATACCAGGTGCGTTCTAAGGCCCTTCCCGCATGCTTTTCAATGGGCGGAAGGCGAGCAAAAAGAGTTCGAAATAAGGACTTAACGCAGAAGGCTGCATTTCTCCAGCGCCTCATAATTTGACGAGCCTTACACGAAAAGCATGTTTTTTTGGCCATCCCGCGTCCTGTTTTTTTTATCCGTAACATGGGTCTAAAGTATCAAACTGCCGATGTTTGTATTAGCGGCGAGATGTTTTGGTGGCGCACTCCTGTGGTTCCCCCTTGTGACGTCATTACCTTGCAAACAACAAGTTCGATGGTGTTTGTTATTAGCATGGTGGAAGCTTGAAATCATTGCGCTCTCAAAGGAACACTGCCAACACCGTCAAAATTAAAGTTCTTTCATTCCTCTTATTTCCGTCGATGATAAATCCCCTTTCCGACGTCATAGTCAGCGTTCGGCCAATCATGGAAGGCCGACCACAGCGACGCTTTCGGTCGCGCACGGGGCTAATACGTCATGTGTCTACATGTGTGCATAATGATGGTTTCCGAAGATCCCGAAGCGAATGGTAGCGTGTGTAAACTAAATATTTTTTGTAGAACATGAATTGGGCGGTACCTAGTGCCACCTAGCCTAGCTACTTGCAATTACTCTGCTTGACCCTGCCATCCGGTGGCAAGCGATTTAACCTTCTTTCACGCTACGCGATAGACAGCGGCTTCGAGTTTGTTCTTTTGAGAGCGGCTTTTGGTTTCGCGGATTGGTTTGCCATTCCTCCGTGATGTGCGGTTGACGAAGGAATTATGACTTGAGGAATGGCAAAGGTAAGACGTAAATTGCACGAAGTAACTGGGTATCGGTTGTCTCCGCTTAACATCGCAGTGCTGACGACGAGAAGACTGAGTAACTGCTTTCGAAACGTAAGTTTCTTCACCTGCTGTGGGAAGCTGGCTTCGGAAATAACTACAGTTCGGGGACCGCTCGTGTTACGCTTTGATTTGCTGCTCCTCTCGCCCCGTACAATAGACGTAGCGTCCTCGCTGAGCCTTATTGAGATCGACTTGCTCGATTCGAGGCCGCCATAATGAGATGCAGGCGACGGAGGAACATTGCTCCCCTTCTTCAGGGACGAAAGTTTTTCGCTTTCTAAAGGAACATAGGTTACAAGACCGTTCCTACCTTTAGGAAGGACTATCGATACCCTTTGTTCTAAGAGTGTGGTAAATTCGAGAACCCTTTTGCTTGTTCGAGGTTCAAATGTTCTCCACGCCAAAGCTTCTACACCGATTGTTCCAGAAGCCCACGTGTGCACTTAAAGGCTGGTTCAAACATCTGAAACGAGCGCGTTATCTACGACTGCGTCCGTTGTGACCGGAGCGACCGGAACGACCGCCCTGCGCCGCGCGTACACAGTCCTGAAACCACTGCAAAAAGCGCAGCGGGTCGTCAGCACGGCGACCGTTTCTCCGCCGCCAACAGCTGTTTCAGCAGTGCCTCTAAAAAGGGGACGCGCTGCCACTCACTGGAGTACAGAAAATTGACAGACCGTTTCCTATTACCCCAAGTTTTATTATTGTTTTTTTTTTTTTAAGGATAGGCTTGCAGGGTAGAGTACATGAAAAAAAAAAGGAAAATATGCAGTAAGCCGTCTTGGGCCATCACGACTTTAACACATGACTTGTTCAATTGTACAAATCTCGCCACACACATTTTCTACGATTACAAAAGACGATGTGCTCTCAACAGCGATATGGCAACGTATAAATATGATTTCGTGATCACATAGACGTTGCGAGTGTTCAGGAATGCTAACACTAATCACTTTTCTCGGGTAATGAACACGGGGCAAAATTTGCATCCTTCATACACGCCTTTAAATACGGTACGCACTAGTAATACCTTGAACTTGAGCACTCGCATGGAATGCGCAAAATGAGAAATCCGGGCGATGTTCGAGGACACAGATGCAAAAAAAGTACCACTGTAGTCGAAGTAAAGATACACGACGGCAAGAGCGTTTCTGCTATCTTCAGGGTGTCGCCACAACATCGCCGCACGTGTAGATGGATCTTCCCTTCTAGAACGTGCTGGGTTATGATGGCGACAGGCGACGAGAATTCAGTCAAGGAAAGCGCTCTACGCGGAACGACGAGCTTCCAACACGCCGACCACGTCAGCGATCCCCACGGACGCCATACTGCGACCGGCATGCAACGCGCGCGGCCGAGCTCTCCTCGACCAGTGATTGGTCTATCGGTGCGGTCGCTTCCGTCGTTCCCGAACGTAGCGAAAAAGTTCAGTCCGGCTCAACTCCTTGCGTTGTAAAAGAACGCGAAAGAAACAGCCGTTTGGCGCTTCGTTTCTCTGGCAACTCGTCATTCCAACCGGTTGCATTCTTTCGTAAGCGTAGTGGTCGCTCCGAACGCAAGTGTGTGAACGGGCCGGGCCTTAAAGGGGTACTCCGGTGATTTTTGAGCTACCTCAACTAACTATATTTTCTGACTCCCCGGCCTTTACCCTTTCCGGTATGCTATTTAGTATCGCGAAATTCATAATAGTTATTGCGAAATCGGCAAATGAAAATGATGCAAAAACCAACATTCAAATTTACCCGCACTTTTCAGTGCCGTGACGTCAGTGGCGGGCAGGCTTGCCAGTCGAGCGAACAGTCTAAAAAATAGAATATGCCAATCATTTGTTCGGTGCTGGAGCGCGGATCCTGGAGCGAGCTTCCAAAGCATTCATTTGACACCATAAAGCTGCTTCAAATCAGTTGGGAACAAATTCTACAGACCAAACAGTGAACCCCTGCCTTCCACTGACGTCACTTTTTCGTTGTTTCCTGTAGAGACTTTCAGTTTGAGAAACACGGTAAGGACCAAAATTGTAAATTCAATAACTTCGCGAAAAAATTTATTTTAACATAATATTTCGGATACTACTTTAGCGATGTTGTTTGGCGAGTTTAGCAAAATTTCAAGCAAATCGGGGACCATGAAGAAATCGCCGGAGTACCCCTTTAAAGGGGCACTGACACGTCAAAATCATATTTTTTTTTATCCGAAACGATTGAAAATGGTGCCGGGACATTACCCTCAAAATTCGAAACTTGGGAATTCAGTATTTGTGAATTAAAAAAACAATTTCCAAATGCCGAATTTGAAGTTCCCGCGCGATCCCCGCAATGCAGTCAGTCAAATTTTGCGGTCTCCTGCGACTCGACTTTCTCTCGGACCTCCGCTGACCCGATGCGAGGAGGAGGCGAGCTGGCGCGCGGGAAAAAACCGGTTTCTTCGCCGACTCGCCGATCTGCTCGAGCGCCGCCAAGTTTTCTGAGAGAGGACACAAATCTAGGAGGGGACATCTCACCGAACTCTGATTTTTGGTATTTCAAAAAGAGGGGCCGTAGTGCGTTCGCAATTGCGTTAAAAAACATATTTTACGATTGCCGTTATTAAATGTTATAGAAATGTCGCCTACAAAGCTTCTAAATTTCCTGATTTTTGACGTCACCGATCAAAAGAAGCAAGGAGGTAGCGGCGGGAGATTTAAACGCCAAAACTAAAAAGGTGCGCGCGCGCGCGGGGAAATTTTTTTTTGCGATGCGGTTTTTTTTTTTTGCGTGTCTATGACTACAACTTGCGTCGTTTTAGACAATAAAAAAATACGACCTTTGGGGTGTCAGTGCCCCTTTAAGGGTCTCCGCGTGGCAACCTGGAGTCAGTGTCGCTTCCGCGCTCGGCCCCTGTGGTTACGCCGACTTCGACGCTGAAGTTTCTCTGTTGCGTTTTCGGCACAAATTTGCCAAATAAAGCGTTTAGTTTCTTTCATTATTTACTGCGTGCGTCATCAAGTGTCATTTGGGACACTATTAAATTTTATTAGCACGTTTTCAGCCAGATACAACTTGTAATAGCTCTAGAGAAAATGGGGGACTTCCATATTATACAGGTACAATGATGTCTCGTTAATACGGACGCCTTTGTTCCCCCCAAAAAATTGTCCGTAATGTAGTTGTCCGTATTAACGACACAAAAATGCATTTATTTTACTAGTTTGTACCCGAGAATAGTGTCCATATAACGGGGTAGTCATATTAACGGGGTCCATATTAACGAGACATGACTGTATACCACAGGCACGGCCTCTCGATCCCCCCTGTTGGTGCGGCCTGCCGATTTTTTCCGAAAACAAAAGAGCGCGCGTGAGAGGAGAACTTCTCCCATCTGCCGTGGAGGCGCTGCACATCGGCGAGTGGTCCCGTGAGCTGAAAGCTATACTCCGTTTCACCTTATGTTGTACCGCAGACAAGGCTAGAAGCGCGAGCTCATAGCGTTGGGAGCTACTCTTAACGCACGAGAGCTTGTGCCGCCGAGATCTGCCTTATAGAGCAAGGAGCTCGCGCTTGTAGACTTTCCTGCGGTACATCATAAGGTGAAAAAGAGTATAGAAAAGGCGCCCAACGCGCT
Organism: Ixodes persulcatus; assembly: GCA_013358835.2. Lineage (NCBI taxonomy): Eukaryota > Metazoa > Arthropoda > Arachnida > Ixodida > Ixodidae > Ixodes > Ixodes persulcatus. The sequence goes on along the minus strand of JABSTQ010009368.1, from coordinate 280,111 downwards.
CTTGCTTCGCGACCCAGAGAAAATATCTGCCCGTCATTGGCTTCGCCGATACCGAGGCGCTGTCCCGGTTGCAAAAGGCCGCAAAAATCGCTTGTCCCCCACCTTTGCACCACTTTGCGCGGAGAAAATATCGCAGTTTTACCCTGTGCTCGCATGCGTGGTTTGTGTTTTCGATCGTTTTTTTGCTCGTTTCTATAGTTTCATGGCGATAACCACTGATGGATGAGAAAGAAGAGACGTAGACAGCCGCCTTTTGTCTGTCTCTGCAAAGTTTTAAAGTGTGCAGATGGGTTACGGAGCACGCAATGCCTAAAAACTGTTGCGTGCCGCGTAGTAAGTCAAATGCTGCGAGAGATCCGGAACTCTGCTATCACGAGCTTCCGTCTAGAGAGAAATTTTGGGATGCCTGGTTGAAGAACATTTCGCGAGAAGGCAGCGAAAAGGGCAGCCAGTGGCGACCAAGCTCCAGGAGCGTCATGCGCTCCCTTCATTTTAAAGGCCGACGTACACTTCGCGCTTTCCACTTTTGCCCGTCACCTCCTTTCCTATATCCTCTTCACATTTTACCTTGCCCCAACCTGGCTCCCCCTCGCAGCTTAGGAGAGGGGAGCGCTATGTGGATTATCTTCCCTGCAGAAAGCCGAGGTTGTACATATAGGCATATAAGGCGGAGGACTACAAGGTAGGGATGAAGCGGAAGGTACTGCGACCGACAGCGGTGCCGACTCGATTCCCATTGTATTCGTTGTACATGCAACCAGCAGGTTCAAAGAAAGGCAGACCGCTTGTTCGTGTGCCACCTAACGCGTCCACGTCGCATGCGAGCGGTAGAAGCCGACAACGCAAAATGCAGTCCCCTGCAGAAAGAAGACGAGCTGTTGATGAGTGCGCTATCGAACCTTGCCTGCAAAAAGAGTTTGAAGTGGAAGAATGTCAGACGTCATTCAATTTGACAGCCATAGGCTTCATGGAAGATGCCAAGAAAAACGCGCACCGCCTTCAAATGCAAGCCAAACGACTGAACGAGCGAATTAAAAAACTGCGACAAACCTGCGACGAATTTCAAGACAGATTTAAGCAAGGAAGGCTAATGTGTAGAACCCGCTCAACTTTGCAGGTGACGTGTCCTGAATGCAAGCTGTAACTTAAGGGAAATGAGTCTCGTGACGGAGAAAATCAGTTCGTGTTTAGCCTTGACCAAAGAGGACTCAGCTATCCACGACCTGAAGCTGTCTGGCCGTGCAAGCTCGTCTGCACCTTTGTCGAGAGGGCTCTACAGTTGGCAGAGATTCGTCGTTCTGGACGGATTGGCAAGGTTCTCTCGAGCGCTGAGCTTCCACACCTTATGGACTGCCCGCTGATGTGGTGTACAAACTGCAGAGACCGGTACCACAGCTAAGAACTCTGCGAGCTTTTTCTCGGGAAGCTCGTCAGACCTCTTCTGGCTAACTCGGCTGGTGACCTAAACAGCCCTCTAGAGAATATATTGAGACTTTCGCGGAAGCCTCTTTCCCGAAAGGTATTCCGCTTGCAAACTATATGACTCCCTTGATCTGTTCGTGAACAATGAAGTTTATATTGCAGAAGTTATGCACGAGGAATCCCTTTCTTATTGTCCCTCACAGATAAATAAAAGGCACAGCTCGAACGTGCTCGAGCATCGGTTAAAATCGTAAATCATACGGCCTAGCTATATCCAACTATAACTCATTACAGTGGTAATAGAAACGGGGACGGGAACAAGAAAACGACAATTCGCTCATACTGCCAGCTGAATGCGGCTCTAACGCGCAGCCTGCAACTGAGTGAGTTCCTCGCAGAAAGAATTATGTGTTTCTATTCGACACAGATTTGTCACATCATTCATGCAATCTGGCACTCGTTTCAAATGAGACTATTTTGCCGCTTCACGAAAAACAATCTAAATAGCCACACCTAGGGTGCCTACATGTTTCCGCCGCTCCGGAAGCGGAGCGGAAACATGTAGGCACCCTAGCCACACCGGGCCGCGCCGGGCGGACTGCACCTCTCTCGCCGATAACGAGCGCCACGGCTGGCGCTGCGGGGTAAAGTAGAACTATCGCTCTCACCGGCGGCGCGAGACATACGGCAGGCCGCTCCCAAGGGGAGTCCCTTATCAAGCGGCCGTGCCACAGGGAAACAGGGCCGGCTTGCTAGAACAGCGTCTCAGCTGAGACTGGGTGAAAGAAAGCACTGCAAAGGCTGGGGCGCGCGCGCGTCTTGAGACGCAGCTTGAGTCCCGCTCAGCTCGTGCGCTGGCTTTGGCAGCGCTTTCTTTCACCCAGTCTCAGCTGAGACGCTGGTTCTAGCAAGCCGGCCCAGGTTGCAATTTTATATGCATATGCAATCCAGATTTTATTAGCTATACTTCGTTTCACTTTATCTGCGAGCGAAGCCAAAGCTTGAAGCGCGAGACCAGCGCTTTTTGCGTTTCTCCCCAGCTCGCGCGCTCGAGCAAAGCCTGAACGCACGGAGCTTTCGTGCTCGCGCTTCCAGCTTTGCCTTCGCTCGCACATAAGGTGAAACGAAGTATAGAACCGACTATACTCCGTTTCACCTTATGTTGTACCGCAGCGAAGGCTAGAAGCGCGAGCTCATAGCGTTGCCAGCAGCCCTTAGTGCACGAGAGCCTGTGCCGCCGAGACGTGCCCTAGAGCAAGGAGCTCGCGCTTGTAGCCTTTCCTGCGGTACATCATAAGGTGAAACAGAGTACTAGAACCGAGAGTGCCTCAATGTCTTTCTGTTTAGGGTGATGCCATCGTTTGTAGTACCCGATGCCGACAGCACGCGCTCACAGGGAAAATACAAAGAAATCGCAGGAAACAAAATGTCGCCGTAGCACAGTCAGCGCCACGAGCGCGTGCAGGGACACGCTCTTTCACGCGCTTGAGAACAAAAAATAAAAATAAGCGTTCGAAACAAAATGGCCAGATGTCATCACCCCAAGCAAAGCGCACATGAAGGCACCCTACTAGAACCGACATGACATCTCTGCCCTTTATGCTGAAGTGATTGTTGCTGATAGCAGTAACCAGCATTTTTTATTAAATTATCTACAAAATTAGGACTATCAGATCCTTTCGTATCTATATGGCCAGTCCCACTGGACGACCATTAAATAAAAACTCCTCACTGACACGTCAAATTCTCCTCATGTCTTCAAGTGACTTGTGTATCACCTCACAATGTCTCCCCACTACTTTTTTTCCTAATGATGTTAGACTTGTATCATACTCTTGACGGCCACGCTCTTGCCGGTGGCACAATAAAGGTGAATACAGCATACGTATATTTTGCATCCTGCGCCCTTCAGATTGACAGTGCTGTACACCTTTCCATAAAAACTTTCCTAGGCCGCCGCCATGGTGCCGATGGGAATGCACCTGGCGCGACTCTCGCTCCTTCTATCAGCTAGAACCTTTCTACCACTTTCTTGCACTGTTGAAACCTGCTCATCATGCCCTTCTATTTTAAGTTTTCCGGCCTCTCTTGAAAGTTTGAACTTTGTCTTTATTAGGCACGCTGCGCACCCTTTTTGTATTGTCTTCCACTGTGAGAACTAGGGCTGGTAAGTGCATGCTATTTAAGCGTTTCTACTCGACATTCCCGGGAAACGAAGGAAGGGAAGTACGTAGAACGGCCCTCCACGCGATTTAGAACACAATGACAACAGTTTTCTCCACCCCCTGAGATGATCCGCGTAGAGTCCTCAGTCATCACCAAAAATAGGTGTTCGTGTTGAGGTGGGGAATCGATCAGTCTCATCCGTTCCTTTGCCTTGGTGCAGGTGTTGCGAAAAGATGAACCTATCCCCAAAAAGAGGTCCTGCTGGATTCCTTCCGATCGTTAAGATGTGAGTGTCGCCGACACTGTAGTGCTGTGTTAATTGAGTTCTTTCTCAAATAAATCCTTTTCGGGTAATGCTGCACCGTTTGGTACGTACAATATATTGTTCGAGAATTAATACTTGATAAATGTTATGTCCGAGTACGGTCGTGTACATTGGTAAACACGTTATTTGTGCGCGTGTAATATGCAGGCATTTCGGTTATCTCCTGTTGCAAGTTCTTGAAGACAACTAAGCGCTTTTTCGATTGACACGGTTGAGCGGGCGGCGCTGTCAAAATTCATCGTAAAATAGAACAAACATTCAAGACGCATTCTTTTTGTCGCGTGCGTACCCAACAAATATAGTCTAAAATTTTCATTTCTTTTTTTTCAAATCTGGTACAATGCTTTTTCATTGTCTTCGGGAAAATACATCCACCGTGAAACGAAAAAAGCACCGAGAAAAGGCGAGAATTGAGCCGCCATCAGTGTCTGAAATTGCATCTACGCAGGCTGTGCCTATCAAAATCAGTAGTCCACTCGGTTAGGATTAGCAGGGACGCAGGTGAGGGACTAGCCTCGAACCCACTGAATGGGATCAAAAAATGGTTCTCTTGTCCCTAAGGCCAAGTTTTTTTGTTTTGTTTTTTTGAAAGGTGTATAGCAGGCACGAGTTTGGACGCAGTGCCTTGAGCGGCAGCTGTGTTCGTTCTTTTTTTTTTTTTCTATGAGAAACATGCTCTGGTTAGTTGTTCAGCATTTTGTGAAGTCTGATACATGAAGCTTGATAAGCGTGGCCGCGAATATCGATGCTGATCGTTAACGGGGGAGGTCACGTGACCAGAGCGACCGGCGAGGAGGAGAGAGGTTGGGGAGGAGTGGAATTACCTTTGCGCGCTGAGGTACAGAAGCTCAAAAGTATGGAAAGCTCTGGAAGATAGTCAGGTTTATCAGCCCGATTAGCAGCAGTCGCGCTTCATTCTAGAAAATATTATCAAGTGTACACATGGTACGCGTTTAACTACCTCTTGAAGAGCGCCGTGAGAGTATCCCCAAACGTTTGTGATGCTCGAACGTTTCGTATATGCAACTTAATTGCCTAGCAACTTGCCATTCATATTAAAAAAAAAAAAATATTCGTCGGCAATTTTACGGATAATCACCAGAAGCGCGACACACAACGGCACGACAGACCGGCTCCAGGAACGTATTAGATGCAACTTTCAAATCACTCTGAAAGGCGCAAACATCCCCGTACGTATAATAAACTGTATTAACATATTCAATGCTCGATTCATGCAGCACGAAAGCACGTTGCTCTTTGTGACCCTTGGCAGACATTGTCATAACGCCAAACGAGATTACACGAGATGTTTCAGTGGCTCCCTCTTGATTCAAACCCGTCACGTGAAGACCATGTTTATCAATTGGTAGCGACGATTTCGTCGGTGTGTTGAAAAAGCATCGGGGGAAGCTGGAAGTCATCGCGTCCTTAAAGCAACATCGTCAAAGTCGGCAGTCGGACATTCCAGTTATCTCCATTAATAAACAAATTCATTATACTCTACATCCCGTAATGGACATTTGGCCGATTGAGGAAGTTAGAACACACAGACGCTTTTGGCCCTCCACGTCGCCAATCGGGTGCTAAACAAACCAATCACAGATCTTTTCGAGGCAGCGTAGTGTAAATCTCACCAACCCGCGACGAATGAAGCTATTGATGAACAACAAACAAAAATATAGCCATGTCATTTATTTATTTATTTATTATTTATTTCACATACTATCAGTCCTATGTAGGACTGTAATAGGTGTGGTTTCCCAAATAATACATAAAAACAACTATACAATACATCACCACTCAGCTATTACAGCAATACCACAAAGTACAATTATTTAGCGACCGTGGCACAAGAAAAACAATCCTAGAAATACAGTGAGTCATCAGTGTACATATCAATTCGAGCGCAAAACGAGGATAAGGAATGACAGGAAACCACCGCCTCGGGGAGTAGATTCCAATCGCTGATAGTCAATGGAAAAAATGAATACATAAAGCAGTCCTTCAGACACCGGTACTGTTGTAGAGTGTGACTGTGCTTATTTCTAGAGATCCTCGACTTATGCGGTGTCAAATAACTATCTTTGTCAACCAAAAGCAGATTATTCTATATCATAAACAAGAATTTCAGTCTTTTATTTTTTTCGTCGATATTTTAGTAAGGGTAGATTTGCTTTGGAATACAGCGCAGTGGGGGAGTCCAGCCTACGAAACCTGGAAAAAATAAAACGCAGAGCCAGCCGCTGCACCCTCTCCAGTTTTAGCACGTCACACTTTGCGTGAGGATCCCAAACTTCCCCCACATACTCTAATAGTGGTCGCACTAGCGACTTATACGCTGTTAATTTGGTGTCACTCGAGCTTTCTTTCAAGGTTCGTCGCAGAAACCACAGTTTTGAGTTAGCTTTAATAATCATGTTGTTGATGTGAGCTTCCCAACGAAGGTCATGAGATATTGTAACACCTAGGTATTTGTATTCTAAAACACGGGTCAGTGGTTCATTGTCTATACTATACTGAAAATTTAAGGCCTTTATTTTGTGAGTAATAGTCATAAACACAGTCTTTGAATTATTTAGTGACATTTTCCACTCCTTGCACCAGTCACCAATCTGAGATAGAGATCTGTTAAGATTAAGTTGGTCCGAATCAGTTTTTACTTCGGTAAAAAGGATGCAATCGTCAGCGAACAACCTGGAGTGAACGGTTAAGTTGGAAACCAAGTCATTAATAAACATCAAGAAGAACAAGGGCCCAAGCACGGACTCCTGATGGACCCCCGATCTAACTTCGCACATATTCGACCTTTTACCTTTTATGTCTACGAATTGCGTTCTCCCACTTAAAAACGATTTAATCCATTTAGTGAGCTTAGGGTTCTTAAGCATCAGTTGTAGTTTCGTTAGCAACTTCCTATGGTTGACCTTATCAAACGCCTTTTGAAAATCGAAAAAAAATGACGTCCACCTGTCCCCTTCGATTCAAAACTTCTGCGAAATTGTGAACCACTTCTACAAGCTGCGTCGTGGTTGATAAGCCTCGTCGGAACCCGTGTTTTTTGTCGTCCAGCAATCGGTGTTCTGATAAAAAAGGGCGTATATATGCAGCCCAAAAGTTTCCCACAAGTTGATGTCAATGATATTGGTCTGTAGTTGGCTACTGAAGATGCAGCACCAGATTTTAATATCGGAATAACTTCCGCCCTTTTCCATTCAGATGGTACTATCCCCTGACGAAGTGAATTTGAAAGATTCTCAAGAGGTAGTTACTAATCGATTCTGCATATCTTTGTAAGAATTCGTTAGGAACTTCATCGGGCCCTGGAGATTTAGTAGTATCAAGATTCAATAACAAATTAAAAATGCCCTCTCTTGTTATTATGCAATCAGCATTGGAAGGCACGTTTTCCAGTAAAGGAAACGTTTGTGAATTTTCGTCATCACTAGAAAACACACTCGAAAAGTATTCATTAAAACAATTATCAATATCAGTTTCGTTCTGTATCGAATGGCCTTCGATATCAAGTATTTCAACACTGTTTTTTCGGGGTGAAAGTTGCCTATAGAATTTACCAGGGGACGACGTCATAAAACGTTCTATTGTTTTGTTATAATATATGTCTTTAGCATTGTTAATCATTGATTTGAGATTTCTGCTGAGTAGCCGTAAGCTATCACGTTTGCGAGGATCCGGTGTTTTTTTTTTGGTTTTTTTTTTTTGTTTTGAGCACGACATCGTGAGATCCTTCGTTTCTGCTGAATAATCTCTCTGTTAATCCATGGATTGTGTTCAGCTTTCTATTTTGTTCTGGTAGGGACGTACTTATCAAGGCACTCTACAACTTGTTTCGTAAAGAAAGGCCACAGGTGATCAATGTGCGATGTGCGACTTTCACTCAAAACCTTAAACTCCTCGAAGGCCAATTCTAGTTTATCGAGCACACCCTCATCATCCGCTCTACTGAAGTCTTTGTACGTAACGACCGTACGTTCTCTAACCGGTTGAGTTTTAATTGGGAGAGACAAGTACACCATGGAATGATCAGAGATTACGGGCATTACCTTGCAGCTGTATGAAGTTCGCAACAAAGAGTCGCTGACAAAAAGTAAGTCTAATATTGAGCTCGATTGACCTTGAATCCGTGTAAAGTCCTCAACAAGCTGCGTAAGGTTATTATAAAAAATAAGGTCCAAGAATGAAGTCGAGATTGCCGATTTCCCGTGTGCCGATACAAAGCCATTCCAATCAATGTCACCGAAATTGAAGTCCCTACCAATAATAGCTCTCTTGGAGTGAACCGCAAGTTTAGCAAACGTTTCTCCCAACCCCCTCACGAACTCTAATCCCATACCAGGTGGTCTGTATGTCACCCCAAGAATTACTTCGGCCCTACCTACTTTAATTTTGCACCATTTGTCCTCTATATTAGAGGTACCTTGAATATCAGTACAAACCAAAGTATCCTTGATAACAATAGCCACCCCACCACCCCTAGTCGTTCGATAATTTCGAAAAATCTTGTATCCCAGAGGAATGACTTCGCAATCAAGAACGAAAGGAGTCAACCACGTCTCGGTTATCATTACAACATCAGGAGCATGCTCTATCACAATGTGCTCAAGATCGACAATTTTATTCATAATGCTTCGTGCGTTCATGTTGATAACTGTCAGGTCGTTGTTGCAAGCAGGGTGACTCTGTCATTGGGCTTCGAGACGTTCGACTCTTTGCGGGGCTATTTCCTCCCTTTCGTTGCTATCTTCGTTGCAACGATATAGCGTGTCCCCGATTTTAGCTTATCAAATGACATCGTCACTTTTTCCTTGTTCGCTCTATTTGCTCTGGCACTGTTCCATAGTTTATTTCGTAAGCCTCGAACATGGGCAGAAAAATCCTGGTTTATGAAAATAGCTGTCCCCCCTAAGTTTCCGCGAATTTCGAAGTACGTCATTCCTTTCCTTCAAGTGACAAAACTTAAGAATGACGGGCCTAACCTTCCCCGGATAATTCCTTCCAAGCCTGTGAACCCCCTCAACACTCTTCACCACAACTCCCAATTTGACTTCAAAAATGTCTTTAACTACAGCGTTCGTCAGCATTTGCTCGGTCTCATTGTAACCCTCTTCAATTCCGTACATTATGAGGTTGTTGCGTCGGTCTCAATTCTCTAACTCATCTATCTTTTTTTCGAGTTTCTTGGTAGAGACCTCTAAGGTTCTTATTTTTTCTTGAGATTTTTCAAATTGAGTAGAGAGATCTTTCAAAGCCAAGGTGGACCCCTCAATTGCTTCTAGCCGCTTATCTAAGGATCCTAGTTTGTCTTTTAGCTCCGTGACTGTCAGCTCCTATCTTTTTTTGCCCGTCCAGTATTTGCTGTAACGCGTCTGTCAGAGGGCCGGGGACTGCCAGCCCTCTGACACTATTCGCCAGACCACTATTCGGCGAATAGTATTCAAAGCCTCCTAAACATCTCCTACGAGTAGTGTATTTACCTTCAAGATTCAATATGATTCATCTTAAATTCCCCATCCTTAAACTTCCTCGACGAAGTGCATTCCTGCCTAATTGCATAATGTGTGCACAATCAGCGGCAAAGTTATCGCGAACACGACAGGGCAACTTTTTCAATTTTACTCATACAAGTGATTCTCGAAAACCAAATCTAGTTTGCTTTCATGTTAGCTCTGGATATCACAGGTACCACATGTCTGTATATTCTTTTTTTCTCTTTATTTGTAGCAACCTTTCAGCAGTGTAAAGAAAGAAAAAAGAAACCTATTCTATCAACCGTTCGACAGTTCAGTCTTAAAGGGATACTCCAACAAAATTTTAAATATACATGTCGTGTTCAGAAATAGGCTGAATATAATCTACAATATCCGTAAATGACAATCGCACATTTGTATTTTGAGCCTGATGGCTGTATTTTTCATTATAAACGGCCACTCTGGCAAGCGCTCGGAGAGCAGCCAGCGGAGAACACATGACATTGTCCGCAATCAGTGACGTAAATTGTTTCGGGACGAGCAAAGCTACAGCGAGGCTGACGTCGAGAGGATGTCCTAGCCTTTCCAGCCACAGAAGCGGCCGAAGAACGCCAGCGATCGGGCCACCGTAACTAACCCCAAAGCTACTTTTGTACGACTCTTGAGTGACGGGTTAATCTTCTATAATCTTGTAGAGGGACAATAGCGACGTCTGGGACAAACAAAACATAGTCTCAGGGAGAGGGGAGTTCCTCCTTCTCCTCTTCTCTCGAGGTGGCCGGGGCGAGAGAGTTATGACGACTACCTGTCAAGGTTCCTAGACGGGCAATACAAACGAGGCATTAGCGACATCAACCAAATGCTTTTTGGTAATCGTTAAATTCCTTTCAAAATTATTTTTTCGTGTTTTTTCCAACAAGAAATTGCTGTGTCTGATGTGATACTGCTCCCTTGAACACGAATAGACCATTTAATAAGCACCGAATTTCGTTGTAGTGCCCCTTTAAGATCTTATGTTGTGTACAGGATGAATAGTAAACAGTAAGGGTCCGATGTGTAGAATGCGCCTTTTCTGGTGTTCGTACTGCGCATGCGCAAGCAGCAGCAGACAGGAAGTCGCCAATCTGATGGCGTGGTGTGGTTGGCTCAGGTAGTGTTGGGACCCGGTTGTCATAGCGACTACTCAGGAAGAAGGGGTGGTGGCGCGTTTCGAAGTCCTCCAACATGCCCCAGCACTGTTCCACTGTCCGCTGCAGCAACGACAACAAGCGCTGTAGCGGCTTAAGTTTCTTCTGGTTTCGGTCTGCCAGGCAACACTCGACGAAATGGCGGCTGTGGGTTTTTGCGATCCGAGTGCAACATTGCGAACGGCTCGCCAGGGTAGCCGTCAAAGAATCCCGCGCATTTGTAGTTGCCACATCAAGGTGGTTTTGTTAATTTATTTCTTACTGATTTGTCAATGCAAGTTACCTGATTGATCAGGTATGCTGTCGTGTTTTTTTAATGCCACGTAGAAGGAGCGCCTGAGTTTGTTAGCAGCCGAAGTTCGAGTTTCTGTGGTGCGACCAACTTGAGCTCGTTTTTGCTTGCCATAGTGATGGTCTAGTACTGCTACGCAAACTGACAGTGTGATTTTGGACTGCTGTGGCCATAATATCAACTACGCGGTAACCGGGTCAGGGGCAATATTTCAATGAATCAATGAAGTGCTGTAGACACGGGGACAGAATTTGATTAAGACGCCAATGAACCAGCAGTAAAAGATGACACTGCAAAACTCGAATCGCCCTTTTTGACTCCTGTCGATAACAACCAGCCCAGCGTACATGATATGGCTACGTATAATCCCGGGACTAGCCCTAAAAAGAAAACAAAGAAAAAAAACAGCCTATTGTAATTTGGTTGGTCACGCGAGGTTTATAAGCTTCCCCCCACCCGCATTCCTCAACCTGTTGATTTCAAACCTCTTGCACCTTACTTGACCACTTTTCCTCCTCCCTCTCTGACTCCACAACGTCACATCCGTCACGTGTTACCTATGCCTTTTGTATATACGGTATATTTATTTTCTGATCTGTCATCTCTCCTTTTCGTGTACCTGAAGAAGACCGTTTGGTCGAAACGTCGTTCCCCTCCTTTCTTTTGGCACTTATTTTTCCGTTCATATCTATACTAATACACTAACAGTGCACGGCAGAACCCCACATCTATTGTACAATTGGCAGGGCGAGCAAAACAGTAGGTCTTCATCGCTGCATACCGTAATGTTACACAGTTGGCCAGATAATTCTACAGAGAGATGAAGGGCGACCACAGCTTAGAGATATTCACAGATAGACGGGCGGCTGAACGCAGTTTACGCGATGGCCGCGGAATATGAAAAACGTGAGAAGAGAATCCTTGGGATGTGGACTCTACATGTTGGTATCAATGACTCATTGCAAGAACACCAACCGGATGACATCTCGAACGGCCTTGGAGAAGGGATGGGGAAAAAGGCATGGTGAACTGACGGTTTTCTCCATTCTCGAAGATTTAAGTAGAGATGGTGAGCCAGCATCTCTGCCAGGACCTGATGCCGCAAAGCATGAGGACACCTCCAGTGAGTAGGCACAGAAGGTGACGGTCAGAGACAGTAGTGGCCAATTGAGAAAAGGAGACGGAGGCTCAGCAGACCCAGTAGACCACCGACAGAAGTGGTGGGTTTTCTAAACCTCCAAGGGGCGCTACGGAGGAATGTTGTCGGCGCTACGTCTCTTTGTTCGTTTGTTGTATGCTTCTGGCAGGTTGCATCGCAAACTCTTGGTGCGAGATCCCTTTGCAGGTGGTTAGTGTGGCCTGGCGTGGAAATGCTGTGGTCACCACAATTTGTGGTACATGCTGCGTGAGATGCTCGAGTGACGCCACCACCGTGCTGCCTCATAAGACTCCGCTACGCCTCTGCTGGCTTTATTAAATAAAGGAAACGTTCTGAAATGTCACGTTCAAACCAGAATTTATCCTCTGAAGCGTGATGTCTATGCCAAGTCTCGTGGTTTGCGATCCCTTGCGTAGTAAATCAGGTAAGCAATGATTGATTGCCTCGTTTTACCACTGTCGCACATTCAGCCGTCACCTTCGACGACACGCAGTATAAACTTTTTCATCCCTCTTTTCTGTATCGTGCCTAGTAGTGCAGTTACTCTTGGCGCCTCGCGACGATGTCGTTCCGCTCCATCGGCACCGAGCTTTGCGCCTGGAAACGATTGAAGTTGCGAATGTCGCTATGTCGGGGAGCAGGTGGCGCGCTATTTTCTCGAGAGCGGAGGCACCTGTAGTGTCCTCATTATACCCGTGGCTGAAGTACCTCCGCCTCGCTGCGTATCCTTTCCCTTCTTTACCCGCATTCGAAGTAAGTGTGTTTTCGAGATAACCGTCCAACCCAAAAAGTAAAATGTCACCCCCTAGAATTGCACAGGAACACGCATTTGTTTTACGTGGTCCGTCGCACATATGCGAAATACGTGTCGGTTTGGACCTTCGCTTTAGTCTCATAATTTGGCACGTTGTCTTGTTGACGCCCATAATGATGAAACTAGCGAATAAAGTGTCGGAAGTGATTATAACCCTATGAAGCTAGAGCTCTTAAATGCAATGTTAAAAATAAAGCGAACGTCCCACCTTCAGATAAACCGTACCAGGCTTTCTTCAGTGGCCACCGCGATGGTTGTGGAGGAGTTTGAGAACAGTAACAAGAGAAACATCGTTGCTGACTATACGCTATATGTGGGAGAACGAAAGAGAATCATGAAACCATGTTTGGTGAAATACAATGGTGTACGACGACAAAGAAAACGTTGGTGGGACGCGGAAGTATAAGCCGCCATCAGGCTACGACAGGAATCAAACAAAAGCACCGTACAGTCCTTCATAAAGAACGTAGCGACAAATTTTAAATAAATTAGAAAATGTACCAGATGCAGAGGCAAGCCGCAAAACAACGAGTACCAAAAAAAAAAAATTATTCGGGCTAGATTGGACAGAATCAGAGATATTTACAAACGTGGAAAGTTTAAAAATGAACAAAAGAAGGTTAGCGACAAACCATTTTCGACGAGGACAAAAGGCTAACTACAAAGAAAGTGGTGCAAAACCTCTGGAACACCTTTGACTTTGCCTCCAGGTGCCCGGTGCCGAAGCCCACATTTCTCGCCGGTGTGCACACTTTTTGACTTCTCCTTCGTCTCTAGTGCCGGAGCCGACATTCGCCGGTCGGGGACCTTTTGAACCTAGTCACGTAAACAGCGCTGAGTATGGCATGCCCCGCTTGCCTACCGGCGAACCTCTGTTGAGGTTCGCGTTACAATACTGAGCCGGAATTTCTCGCCAGACAGGCGCCGTGGGGCTCGCTCGTGGTTTTATATAGACATGAGCTTCTTGGTGGAAGCGAGAGGGGTCGGGAGACAAAGGTGTTGGGCTGGCGATATACGGAGGTAGCAGGCGGGGGTCAGGCAGCCTTGACTTCTGAGTCTTCATTTGACAGTCTTAATTTGGGAGTCTCGATTTGACGGTCTTCCTTTAAGGTCTCAAGTTAGGAGTATTTGAAGGACAGTCTTCATGGCCTCTTTATCGGGAGGCTTCATCGGAGGTCTTGAACGGAGAGTCTATAATCGAAAATAGTATTTAGTACAGAGTCTTTACTCATGGAGAAAGCCATTCAGCTGCAGCCGATACCGGAGGAGAACGAGACTTAAGGCGACGGAATGTGAGTTAGTAAACCGTTTGATTGCACTTGCGGTATTGTGTGACTTCCTTGGGAAAGACTGGAGCGTGGCTTGATCAAATAGGGCGTAGTATAGGTTGGAACGATCCCCAAAAATCTCAAAACACACCTGGTAGACGTGTTCTCGCATTCAGGAGCTGTACCACTTCTAGATATCTGCCCCCAGCAAAGTGCAGGTTGCACACCGGACGATATTAACAATGTGACGCTCGGCAGAGTGTCAGTCAAACAGTGTATCTTCCAATCAATGTCCCCGTCAAAAGCCTCCTTGAAGTTCCGTAAGTGCACCATCCTCCTCCATGAGGTCATGCGCTCTTTCATAATAATTGCGAAAGTCCTATATATTGTTCTACTCACAGTTAGTATGATTCTAAAGGTACTGCGTGCCGCAGCCCTTTTTGTAAACCAGAACGACTTTGCCGCCCTTCCAGTCGCGAGGAATAGCGTCTGTTACAGAGACAATGTTATCGCTTAATTTCTGCCAGCTGATCCTTGGAATCTTTCCCCAGGACTTTGATGACGGTTGCTGAATTCTCGTCTAATGCCTAGATGGTATTCTTCTAATGTAAGCCAGCGCGCGCCTTAGGGCTGAACTCCATGGAACGAATTTTGTGAAGAATAACTGGCGAACAACGCCCGACGGCACGCTCGCTTTGCGCGCGACGTAGCAGCCACTGTGTTGATTCCACGCGCAGAGCTAAAGCCGCCGGGCAAAATTCGTCGGTTATTCGCAGCATATTCGTCCCATGGAGTTCACCCTTAAGACAATATATTGAAGTGTCCATAAAAAAAGTGTTCGATACGTTTTCTAGACATTTCAAAGTCATTTGATAGCGTTTAGTTTCAGTTTCTGTTTTATTTTTATTTTTCAGAGAGCACACACAAATAATTCAAAAGTCAAAAGGACCTATCGCTAATTGGCTAGCATGGGATTATTAAAACTATTATTTAAGATGCAGAGCATCTAACGTGTGAAGTAAAAGACAAACTGAAAAACCAACTTCACAGATTATATACAAAATTTATTTGGAGCTATAATAATTAACTAAACGAAAGCAGTGGCATGAGATGAGGATGATGTAGGAAGAAAAGAGAATATAGCACTTCAGAGCTTTATTAAAGTTATGCGAACTCCGAATTCCCAACTCAGTTGCCAATTAACACAGCCCACATGGAGCTTGGAGACATCGTCAGATATGTACTGTCGGGACTGACTTACGCCAACGATGAGCTTCTGAAGGCGGCATCAGTGAGCGACATGTAAGAGCTGCTTAACATTTGCGCCATGGATCCTACATAGCTCGACTTGAGATACAGCACCAACAAGTCAGCAGCTGTGGTATTTGCGAGACCACACGAGATACTACTTAGCACTCTTCGATTAGGTGGGGATAGTGTGCCAATAGTGTTACGTAGTCTGCATCAAGAATATACTACTTTATTTACAAAGTTATATAGAAGGAACCGCTAGCGTGACATGGTTTACGCGAGATAGTCCAGAGAGCACGTGAGAGCACACATTGGAGCATCTTCCACAGGTCCCTAGGTGTGGATTTCACGAGTCATTGTTTGTTGGCAGCCAATGTCTGCTGCCAACCGTTTCTCTTGTATCAACTTACACAGCCCACCTAGCCGTCAAAGCTGAGTCACAGTTCGTTGCACACAAGCCAGGCTGTTGCTGACATGAATTAGTAGGATGACTAACGCAGTGAAGTTCAATCTAGTTCCGGACGCGTTTGCGCCCGTAATCTTGCACGGCTCAAGGATACGTCCTCAGCCGGCGAGAATGTGACAGGCTGCTCTGGTATTCGGATACCCAGGAAGGAGGCTAGGCGTGGCCTCGCTGTGCGGACCCAAACTTCGAACACCTCTGGCTCACCCCGAGCGCGCTGTGTCTCCGAGAACTTGCACATATGCTGGCAATCCCAGGTCACAGTCCACAGGGGTCTCTGTTTGAATGACGCTAGGCGAAACTTGAGAAATGCCATCCATGCGTCATAGCGTCGTCGGGTCGGCAGGAATTTCCGGCATATATAACAGCGACGTCACCGTATCGTTTTGTCAATTGTAAAAATACTTAACTGTTACAATTTCTTGGGTATCACGCTGTCAAACTCCGAATATTCTTTGCGAATGCATCATACCTACCACCGCCAAGCAGCCGTCCGAGGAGCCAACACCCTTCGAAAAGCAGCCCGAGGTGTTGTAATAAGTTTATTGCATCGGGGAAGCTGTGGAAGGCAGTAGTAGTGACAGGACTGACATCTGCCAATGCAGTGGGGTGGGTTTTAGCAGACATACGAGTCTATATGGAGCTTGAACAAAGAGAGGTTGGGCGTCAAATTCTAAGCTGCCAGTGGCAAAAGATGTGATCAAGGGTGACCTGAGCTGGTCATCCTTAGAGACTCGGAATGCGACCAGCAAGATAGTCTACGACGGACGCCTTCGCCATATGGGCAGCTGCCGTTGGGCCAAAAAACTTGTCACGTACACCCACTTAACTGAGCTGGAAACCCGTTGGCAGAAGCGCCTCCATTAGTTCTGCAGCAAGCAGGGATACTTTTCTGGCCCCCTAGAAGCGTCGACGGCCAGAGAGCGGTAGCCATAGCTCCAGAAGAAGGTTCAAGACCAAGAAACCCAACCGTGGCTCCAAGACACCCGAACTACGTCGAGGCTAGATTTGTACCTGATAGATAAGAAGACAATAGATTTGGAGACTCGGCTGTACTACAGCACAGTTGCCTGATGTTTGAAGGACGAGCTGGGGCCCTCCGCCGGACGCTGCCTTACAGACGGTGGTTTCACGACACTGCAACCAAGAGTGGGTTCAGGACGTGTGGGCATTACGAAGAAACGGTTCCAGAGATCGTTCTAGATTGCGAGAGATTCCAGCATGCTCGTCAACAGAATAATGGCTCACATCCTCGGAGGCCTCTGGGGCTCACTGAGGCGTTGGGTTTCGCTGTACCGACAGGTAAACAGCAGATATTCTACGTAACAGAGCGAGAAAAACAAGCAGACATCCCTGCTACAAAGTCGAAGGGGATTTCATGGGCCTGAACGGGCCTACTGTAGAGGCCACGAAAAAGGCTAGACTGGTGGAAGAGGTTCACCCCAGGAAATATTAAGATTCACTCAAGATCCGGGCTTGGAGATGAACTCAGTCCTAGCCCGCTCGATGCAACGGGAAAGATCCACAACTTCATCAGCATCAAAGGCCCATTTGTAGTTTGCATGGCCATTAAGACTCTCTGACGAGCTTGTGCGTCGTTCGTTCACCCATTCCCCCATCTTTTGTGCAATAGAGCTATTGCTAAATTACCCAGGCATCAACGAGAATGCTGAGAATGTAGGCCTACGTAACGCGCTGCACGCGCTCTCCTTCCACATATAGACCTTTTTCGCATAACCTCAAACCAGCCAGTAACTGACCTACCCTCGACCTGGTGCATTTTTGGATTGCCCGCTGACACAGGGTATGCAACCGCCAAGGGTATGGGCGAAAAGGCTTAAAAACGGACGTCGTGCATGAGGTAGCTCCGAGTGCTCCTTTTTACCGTGCTGCAATTTCCGGAAATCTACGGTTGTCTGGCTATCACTGCGTGGTAGTCGGATGGATAAATAATTTTAAAAAGCATAAGAACAATAGCAGAAAGTGTGCCATGAGCACAAGAAGCTGCAGCGCAAGTGTGGCTGCAATGTTGTCGAACTTCGCATTTTCCCCAAGAATCCTTATTTATGAAGTCAGTCGATTGCGAGCTTAAATCGCGAGAGATTCGTATCAGACTCAACGTCACGTTTAAACTCACGACCACTTCGTCTACGACAAGAGGACCGATTTTAATTCGCAACTTTCACGACCTATAGGGGGCGCACTGGTGCCTACCAAAATGGCTGTCATCTGGATGATCGTCGTAGAACAGCAGTACGAAGCTGGGTCCGCGACGCGTAAGTAATTCTACTGTTGCTATATACGAGCAGTATTAGAGCCTATCATCCAGGAGCTAGGGAGCACGATTCTCACATCGCGGTACCACCATCGCTGAAAGTTGCGAATTCCCGGTGCAGGTGGTCCAATTAGGTTATCACTGCAAGCCCCATGGTATGTGAAACGTGAAAGGTATGAAAAGGTCTACTTGCCACCACTCAAGATTTAGCTATCAAATGTCGAGAGCTTACCTGCATAGACTACATTAAACTGCTCATATATACTTCGCTGTGGAAACTCAATCAAAACACCCCACCGTCTTCGTCGTCGTTCTCTCGAGGAGGCAAGGTGATGGCCTGTGAGTAGCCAGCTGGATTCAACCGGACAAGCTCCAGCCAAGTTATTGCAGCTCACCATAGCCAAGTCTAGCCAAGTTCCCCCCATACCCACACCGTTGCCTATCCAGATAGCTGTGCTGCCAGAACTAGCCGGTATTTCTTTTTCTAAACCGCTAGACGGCGTCGTCGGCGCCGCAATTCTCAAGATGGCGGCGCCGTTAAAGAAAAGGTCTATAAAATATTTGAAGTAAATAACCAAAATATGGCGTTGACTAACACGTGTGCAAGATGCCATTTCTTGAAAGCTTTTGCTTTAGAATAGTTACTGCTGCAAACGCCAGCACGTGCACCGCGCAGACCTACATTCTCAATCATAGCCTCCTCTATACTGACAAAGCCTGGCAGATCGACACGAGACGCGGCCGCCGAAATTGGAAAGGTAGAGCGGCAGACAATGGATTAGAGGAGAGACAAATGACGGGCGCCCCGCTGCGGGGAGATGCCGAAACACACTTCTCCCGAGCGATGGAATGTCTGCTCGTGCTCCTCGTGTTCATTGCGCTACCGCTTCTTTTCTCGTCGGGTTTGAAAACCATGTTTCGGTTCCTCGCCCTCCAAACGTAGCGCGCTGACTACAGGTTCCCCGAGAAATGCTCTGTGCTACCAGATCCTTGCGCTCCAAATCTGCGACCGTGCACTCCACCACTCCGACGTCGAACTGCCAGGCTTTATGAGTTTAGAGGAGTCTATGTCTCAGCATTCTCGTTGATGTTTGGGCAATTTAGCAATGGGTTTATTCGTCGCACGAGATTTAGCTTCTCCTTGAAGGATTTGCACGACCCATTTATCCAGTTTCCAATGACCAGAGAGCTGTGTCCGAAGTTGACTCCCAGTATCCTGATCAGGGTGGCCAGATGCGGCCGAGCGAATAAGCAAATAGCCGTCCCCAACCAAGCCCAAAAAAAGCGGCGTGACCTTCGTGAAGAAGCCCAAAACAAGCGGAAGTTCAATAAATGTACACATTCTTGAAAATAGTTTATTAATAATAGATTGGGAAAGAGAACTAGATCAAATACGAAGGCGAACTCGCTCAAATACGAAGTCAGCGTACCATGCTACTATCCGCCGGATAGTGACATGGCACGCTGAGTAACATGCCAGCTTGAGCTCCAGTTATGGTATCGTTCTTGGAGGCGACGACTTGGTGAAGCCGGTAAAGCCCATGGTAGTCAAACGTGCACTGGAAAGTGGCCGAGAGTTACTCACGTGTTTTTCTGTTGCCATGTGCTGAACGAGGTCGGCATGATGAGCGCGGATCTCGCACTTGCTTGCACGCTGCTTTTTTTATCGTCTCCGGTGACTGGTCGCAGCCAGTCCTTAAGCTGTGTTTCCTTTTCCCACTTTTTAGAATATCTTTTGCCATGCTTCGACCACTTCGAAGCCACTTTGCGTAAATTACAATGGCAACTAGACACAACGACAGCGACTGCCGACTGGCAAGATGGGCAAGGCGCCAATGGGCACCAAAACATTTATGAATGAATAATAATTGTTTTGTACTTTTTGACAGACGGTAGCTTGCGCCACCTAACCGCAGCGCCAAATGGTCATTCTGTTTTTCGCGTTTCTGACGTCAAACGCGCTGCCAATGAGCATGACGAGCACTAAAATAACAATATTTGCGAGAAAAACGCGAATAAGCCCAAAAAACGCGACAAGCGACTGGAAAAATCTACCAGCAACTCGGTGAAAAAAGAAGCCCAAATCCGCTTATAATAAGCGGAACTGGCCACCCTGATCCTGATGTACGGTTCTCTCTGGATGGCGTAGCGCGCAAAGCTTAAGTTTAGGTTCAACTTGTTCTTGCCCGCTAAAAAAACGGTGTATCAAGCCTTTTGAGGTGACGGGGACATGCCCACTTTTTTTGGTACTTGGCTATAATGACCAGTCCTTTCAGTAAGGTCGCGATATGAATAGTGAGCTCGCATTTGCACGTCCTTATGGGCACGCCATTGGCATAAGCTGTGGTGCCGATGTTTGTGGATGGTGTCTAGTTCCTACAAAGGTGGGGCCATCACTATGTTCAACAGCGTCGGCGATGACGCCGGTCCCTTTGGGAACCCCACGTGGTATTCTTCGTAGGTCCTTCGACGCCACCAAAACCGGTTTTCGCCCTGTAAGGTACAACTCTTCAGGAGAAATATCACAAAGTCGAACTGTTTGCCAGTTAGTCCTTGGTTGTGCACCTTGGGTACGATAATTTTGCGCGGAACCGAATCAAGTGCTTTTCGGGTGTCGACAGACGTGGTCATCCTCATTTTCCTAAAATTACGGGGGTAGTCAGCGATATCCCTGAGCAACATAGTGAGGCTGTTCTGGGTGCTCAAGTATGCTCTAAAGTCTGTTCGTGTCAGATGGCGAAATACAATTTAGGTTTGCGCTGTACTGGATTCGTGCTAGAACGAGTCTTTTCCATCAACTTGCCCAAGACAGATGTCAGAAGTTCAACCCCCTACTTAAGAGGGTCATGACAGTTTTCTCAGCGCTCATCAACTAAGTGAGAAGAGCTATACTCGGGCTACCGAGACATAAGCAACTCGAGAAGGTAAAGAAATGTGTGCATCGTCCAGGAGTGGAAAACCTTGTTCTGAAACAAAATAGTCTTATTTGGCGAGAATCCAACACATCAAAGCCTGCATTGTGATAACTATGAAGGAACCCATCCTGCCGCAACTAGCCTTCGAGAAGTACGTCAACATCGTGGACAACAAGATTCTCCTGAAGAACGTGGTCAAAGACAATCCTAAGCAAAGCAGAAAACGTCCAAGTCAAGTAGCACATAGAACTCGAGAAGCTTAGAGAGGTTCTCAAAAGATGTGTGAATGCGTATGCCAACGGAGCGGTGATAGAGGACACGTGGTGCTCGGGCGCAGCAGCTAAGCTATAGGCATAACACTGTTTCTATTCGATCCTGGAAAAGACTGGCTGCAAATGTACAAGCCAAAGAAGCAAACTCGGTTACATACGCCGAGTTGACAGGCATAAGGTTGGGGATGCTACTCTTCCTGGCTTTACGCATGGCCACTAACACACTGGTGATATACACGGACTCTATAGGGGCGGTAAACAAATTCAAGGGGTACCGACGAAATTTAGCTCGACGATGCAAGCGGTGTACAAGCTGGCGCAAAAGGTAAAAATTCTACATCGATCGTAAGTCAAAGTCCGTTGGTTGCCCATACACGAACAGGATATCTAGGCAAAATGGCTGCGGACCGTGCAGGCAGGGGGTGCAATGGCCACTTTAACACCATCCGTTTCTGCGGAAATCCCAACTGAGACTTACGACCCAAGAGAGAAGCTCAGACAGGCGCAAATTAGGCGCCGCCAAGCCATCAATTACTTTTAGGCACGCGAAGACTACCCCATCACATCGGGATGCTTCATAGAAAGGATACCGTTTACTCTCCGCCGCATACGTACCGGAGAAGCGCTAATCTCCTGTCTGCTATATAACATGAAACTCCGCCAACTCTGAAGAATACAACCCTATGCGGTTCCAACTTCCACCCCACCCAAGCTGCAAGCGCTGCAAAGACCCAGAAAATATCCCACGATTGAAAGACATCCTGTGGAAGTGCAATGCTACAAAAAGACGTATACGTCAAGCCGCTCTAGAGAAGAAACCTCCGGACAAACTTCCGAGTTCCCTTGAGGAATGAAGCCGCCTGAAGGGGCCCGCGAAACAAATTGTCAATATCCTTGTAACTCTGCTGTCTTAAGGGGCCGATGGGGGCCTGAGGGGGTCAATTATATCCGCCTCTACAGGGCCGCCTATATAGTCTTCCCCCATTTCCCATTATTACCCTTACTACGCATCTGCGTCATAACTTCTAAGTCACAGGATCTCAAGCTTGTACAGGAGTACCAATCCATCGGGGGGGTGTTGTGCAAGAGGGGAGATGCTTTAGGCTCTTTGAACCTATGCCGTAATGCCTTTGTCCCAATAAAGACGTTTTTGAATGAATGACCGTAGTCCGCTTGCTGTCTCGGGGGAAAAGGGAGGGGGGGGGGGTGGGGGAATGAGAAGGGAGGCGAGGAGCTCACCGTCGTCCATGGTGGAGACGGAGACCTCGTCGGATCTGGGTCCCGGTCCCGCAGCATTGAAGGCCTGCACGAGCACCACGTAGGGCGAGAATTTGCGCAGCGGGGACAGCAGCACTTCCTCCGGAATGTGAGGCCCTTCCTGGCCGCTGCCTAGCTGGAGGGTCTTGTACAGGTACGGGTCCCCGCGCTGGTCCAGCCTGTAGCCCACGTAGTAGCCCTTCAGCTCGCCGTGCCACAGGTCTCGCTCGGGAGGCTACGGTGGAATCAAAAGCGGCTGCTTGTTCACCGCTGTTTGTTTGTAAACAGACTTCTGAATTGCGGTTATTGGCAATGCCTACTCATCGTGAGGCCAGTACGTTTTTGCAGCGTTTTGAGATGACAACGTCTAACCCGAAAGGGGTATGTGGGGAAACTTGTGAAAAGAAAATAAACTTCACCATAGAGAGGGTCCCTATAACGTACTTCCGGTTCGAAATTTCGAACCCCCTCTGGGTGAGTCACCCGTCGATCGGGAAGGCGTGCCATCGCACTGACAGAGTTTCTCGTCAATATAAGCGTGTTCGGCTGCGCACTCAATCCACCACTCAAAAGTATTTATCTGCAACGATCTCAAAAATGATATAATTCTCTACACTTTTTCTTTTGCTGTGAAATGTCTTACATTGCAGTTGTGAACGGTATAGCTGACCCCAAAGGCAGTGCAATACCGGTCGGTTTGTTTCCGGGAGTTGAAGAAGGGAGCAGAACGCGTGTCTCGCGCTCACAACCCAAGAGCGCGGGCTGATTCACCGATTGCAAAAGACCCATGTTAAAGCTACCTTTAAGCTTACCGTGTGAATGAAGTATAACTCGTCTAAAGCTTTGACTTTTTAAGAAAGGAAATCAAGTTTTAAAGCCACAGGCTCGTGTCTGTGCCTCACTCAGTGTCACATATAATTGCAAAGATATTTACTTCTTAGTTGCCGCCTTGAGATTTGATTGCCAGGCTTGCTGCTGTGAAGAGTAAAACTAGAATCCAAACTAAAGTAGCCAGGAGAACTGTAAGGGCTGCTATCGCACAAGAAAGCAATTTCTAGTACTGCACTTCTGCTCCGGGAATTCAGCATACAAGCGGTGTAAAATAAACATTGCCTCCTGAGCTGTGACTTCTTTTATATTCCGCCACCGGTGATCTAGTCTCTGCGTGCCGTCGTAGAAGAACGACGGCGGCTGGTTACGACTCCAACGGTGCACTGAATACGGTGGCAAGTTAAGCAAGTTGGTGGTACATGTTAACGGTAAAATAAATTGTTGACCTCTCCATCGGACGCGAACCGTGTGCATTCCAGACACTCCTTAAACTTAGGTAACAGCCAGAAGTCTGAAGGCGCAAGGTCCGGTCTGTAAGATGGGTAGGGCAAAGCATCTTGTAACTGCAGCTCCTCAAGCACGGTGTGCGTCTCGTCCTCAGCTGCCCTCATTCTTCTACGGCGGCATGCAAAGACTAGTAGTGCATGGGTGACGGAAGCGCATTGCCGCTCGTTGAGGGAGCGGTGGGGGGAATATATGGAAAAGTGACGCGCTACTAAAGGAAGAGATACAAACAATATTTTGAGTGTAAAATCGTTCAATTGCATCACTGAAGAAAAGAGATACAGTCCAGGGGCCAAAACGTATTAAACACGCCACGTAGAATAAACTTTGGCGAGGGTAACTTGGTGGAAATGTAACATCAAAAGCTTTACGACTAGAGACTCGCAACATAACGCTGACTCGCCTGAGGCTGTGTATGTCACCGCTTCAGCAGTGCTTCCTCGCGGGTGGCGCCTCACTCTCAATGGCTAATATTAGCGACCATATGGCCATAGCAACAATTAGTGATATGTTCGTCTAAAGACGCGCTACATAAACGATGGCACCAATGTTTACCAACGTGTTTCACGTATGAAAACATTTTCAGGTGTTTCCAAAGTACTACAGCAAATGTTCTTTTTTTCTCTCTATCGTCGTGGCGTGCAGGCCTTATTTTCTTCCGATTTGTGGGACCCAGGTTAGTACAGCATCGCACATGTTAAGCGATGTCAAATTCCAAACATATGCCCACTTCATTCAGTGTTGCTCTTTAGTCTAATGAACCATTCTGGTTATAAGATAAACAATCCAGTGGCGTGACCTTGTTACTCTGACAAGCGAGGAAGCTCGCACCAGAACATACCACTAACATGTAGAATGCTAGCTTCAAAAAGCAGGTTTGTAAATCAGTAGATAGGCGACCCCACATAAGATAATTAAAACCATTCAAACAACCCCCCCCCCCCCTTCCCTACCTGAATGTAAAGTTGTTGCACTCGGATGGCACCAACACAGCCAATTCGCCCGAGCACAACGCGGAGGGTTTTTAAACCATTATATGTGCTACACGAGGCCCAGTCGAAAGTTGAGGCAGCGCTCTTGTCCCATGTCTGTCTATGATCAATTCCACTGTAATAATGTCAAAATGTTAGTGCACGAGTTATTTTTAATCTTATACAATTATTCTGGGCTTCGCTTTACCTTACGTCCAGACGCAGCCAACCTTACGATGTGATCGGACCAATCAGACAGCTTCTAAAGTGCACCATCACGGTGTTCTTCATGTTTCTGTACGTGTTCTATCATCGCGGAGCCAATCATGACGATAAGAAATACAGGTGACTCGCACTTTTGACGCTGCATGATTGGTCTCATTAGATCGTAGTGTCGGTTGCGTCTGCAAGCTGAAATGAAGTACAGAGGCTGTTGGTATAGACCAAGCCAGTAAAGTCCAAGGTTCCTTTTGGAGCATAAAACATAGACTCAAGGTGTCCAAGTTTTTCACCTTCCAGGTGACTCGTACGGTCTGAGAATCAACGGCGGTGGCCTTCACTTCCAGAGGGGGTCCGCCGGGAACTGCCGGAAGAAAAAAAATACATATTACCCAAACAGTAGGAACAAGCACATTCATACGAAAAATTATTGAGGATTTTATTATCGTGGTACAGCACTTCGGCTATTATGACTTTTCGAATCCTAATATTAGGCAACAGATTTATAACAAAATGTCTCGACAATGAGCGGAAGTCTTGCAATAATGACACAAGATATTGGTAGAATCACGGGCTGCAGATAGCTTTATGGTTATGTACCTCAGTGGACACTGGAAGCTACTATCCTTGGTAAATACCCGGGAAAATAGATTTCACTAAAATAATTTCAACTTTTTTCAAAATAGATTTTTGCGTTTTTTTAGGCCAGCTGAGGGTGCAAACGTTTACTGGCGCTCTAAGCAGGGCTCTGAAAATTTCCACATTTTGATATTATAATCTGTTTATAAGCGAATCGCTTCTCGCACTTCTGCGGGAAAGATACACTTTGCACACAACTTAACCAGCCTACTCCATTGTGTTACCTGATGCAACACCGATCCCTCAACTACGGTGAACGAAAAACAGTTAAAACCCCAGT
The DNA here is from genome assembly GCA_013358835.2 of Ixodes persulcatus. Classification (NCBI taxonomy): domain Eukaryota; kingdom Metazoa; phylum Arthropoda; class Arachnida; order Ixodida; family Ixodidae; genus Ixodes; species Ixodes persulcatus. The sequence goes on along the minus strand of JABSTQ010009368.1, from coordinate 254,115 downwards.
AGCTTTACCACGCATGTGGAGGTTCTAAAGGTTAATTTTCACACGGAAGTGATTACAACCGACTGCGCTACCACTGGTATTTAAGTAGCAAGTCACAAGTTACAACCGGCTCTGCAGCACCACAGCCGGTGGTAAACAATTATTATCAACTTTCAATATGGTTATAACGCAGTTGGTCATAGTCAAAAGCAAGTGATAGACGGTCGGCATGTTGCAACAGGTGTCACAAATTTCTGAAGAACGGTGTATCTGATTAATAACAAAGGCAACAAATTTAAGCTCACACGTACTCGTTGAATTAAAGGGGTTATGACACGAAAATTGAACGGATAGATTATTCTTGAAATGGAATGTTCTATAGGCTCCTTGTATATACACCAAGTTAAGCGATTTTTAGAGCTCTGGTAATTCCAATTTTCAATTTACGAATTTTTATCATTTTCATCTGGCGACCAGGCAACACTGCCCAAGTAAGTAACACCATGGTGTCTATAAACCACGTGATCATGAACGCTTTTTCATTCTAGGCGCCCCCATGATCGCCCAAGCTCTCCTCGCCGCGGTACGATCAAAACCGCTCACGCAACTCGGTAACCCGAACGCTATTCTCACTCTCGCCCCCGGCCCGCTGACCTTCCACCCTGCATGCGCCTGCGAGATATTCCCGAACGACGATGTCCACGGCGAGTTCGTCCGTAACTCGCCGTCGCTGGAGCTGGTCGCCAGTGGGTCCCAGTCAAAATGAACAACTTCAAACATCTCTTGATAGCAATCACTCTTATCGCTGCTGCAATCAATGTCGACCATTTTGACAAGGCGAGCGATGCCGTATACGTAATCGTCACGGACCGCATGCTCAAAACGCGGAAGGTAACCGAGGAAGCTGAAGCTCGGGACGCCAAGAGAGTCTCCGAGTGCGTGCAAGGGGACGCCGCGCGGGAGGCTGGCTACGTAGCCAGCCTCCAGCTCCGCCCGGATCCGCCCCTGCGAAGGACCCGCATATAAATCGATTTGTCCATGAAACTATCCCGTCATTTTCAAAACAAATTCAGCAGGATTATAGGAACATACAATGGGTCCTAGCAGTATCGTTGGCATGTCATAAACCCTTCAAGGAGTCCCGTCTGACTCATACACGAAAAGGCTTCTTTCTTCTTTTATTATTGCTGTAACTTCATCTTTCTGACATACGAAGTAAAAATTACTAGCATGTGCGTCCTTCTCTTGTGCAAAATCGCGCGATTTAAATCTCATATGCTCTTTTTTTTCGCCGAGAGGAGGGAAGGCTACAAACTGGTTGGACAGCAGCCAACAAACTTATGTCACCCATAGTAACCCTGAGTCGTAGAATGAATAATAAAACAGACAAAACAACGAAGGCTCTAAGAAAGCTTAAAATGAATTTAATAACCATCGTCTTATCTACATTTCCCAGACCTCTTTCACAATTCAAAGAACCTGCTAGTCCACTACAGTGTGTGCCCTAACTTTCAACCCAAACCGACAACCGCACACAAATCCGGATCACAAGAGCACACAAGCCCGAATCACAAAAGAACACAAACTAAAACACAAAATGACAGAAAAAATGACCGCATCTCCACGTGGTGAATGATGTTGATTAGGGCGAAGCTCTGGTGCTGCTGATGATACTGATTTTATTGCTCATAGGTAGTGCTGATGGTGCTGATTTTTTTTTTGCTCATAGGTAGTGCTGAGTTCCGGGTTGCGTTTCGACTTCAATATTACTGCTTTGTGGTCGGTGAAATGCAGAGCCAGTGGTTCTTCTAGCGGATCAGCTTGGATCCGCTAGAAGCCGTGGAAACGCATCTCCACCGCTTAATTCAACAGTCCATGTCAGAAAGAGAATGTGTGGTATGGAACGTGGTTATATACGCATTTGAGCATTTGACCGCAACGCCCTCTCGTCTATAAACGTTGAGCCAATGCATGCAAAGTTCAACGTGATTATATACGCACTTGACCGCAGCGCCCTCTCCTGTATAGACGTTGAGCGGCTACATGCAACGTTTCATCCATGACATCCCCAGCTCTTGAGTTACTACCACATCTCTGAGGCCCCTACTCGTCCCGCAGTTTGGCCAAGTGGTTAAGGCGATGGACTAGAAATCCATTGGGGTCTCCCCGCACAGGTTCGAATCCTGTTGACTGCGCAAACATTTTTTTCTTTTTTTAAGAAGACAGATGGGAAGGCAATCGATGTGAGCACGGACGGACGGACGGACGGGCGGACGGACGGACAGGGCTAGACCCTAAGGAGCTTCGCCCCTAAAAAGCAGAGCATTGCGAGAAGTTCACGCACTTGGCAAGGTCAAACCGTGAATCGGGCACCGCTACAAACATTGAAACCTTTTCGTTTCCTTATCAAGAGATAAGGACGGTTGACTGATACAATTCCTGGAGCTTAACAGAGGCACAGTTTCTTTTAACACTCTCCTACAGTGATGTCTCGTTAATATGGACACCTCCGTTTCCGTAAAAAATCCTCCACAATGTGAGTTGTCCATAATAACGAGACAAAAATGCATGTATTATCCCAGTTTGTCCCCAAAAGTGGTGTCCATATAGTGGGGTATCCATATTAACAGGGTCAATATTAACGAGACATGACTGTATTGCTATCTTTCTCTCTATGTAAGACTTCAGTGCCCTCCCACTCGGGTACACAGTTGTTGCATTCGTCTACATGTTTCGCGATGTCGGATTTTGGCGCATTAGTTTTAATCTCCCTTCTATGATCCAAAATACGATCGTTTAAGCAACGGCCAGTCTGTCGTGCGTAGGAAAAACCGCACCGCACGGGAATAATATACACGACCTCTTCCTGACAAGGCACCGCGGGTTCCCTGTATTTTTTGTAAACCCCAAACCGCTCCTGAAAAAGGCGTGAACTTTTCTACCTTGTGCTGCGATTAAAAGAAAGCGTTAACACCGAACTTGGACGCCACAGCCTTCACATTGTGCGAAATGGCATGATAAAAGGGAACAGGCACCGCATTATTTAATATTGATTTTGTCGAAGGGGGAAAGACATTTCGTTCCAACAATTTCGTCGCCACACTGGCTATAACCACCTGTTCGTAGCCTACCGTCAAAAGGCGCTCCAACCGTAAGGCTGTTGCCCTCTCCATCCAATGTACACATGTCTTTTTGCATGCGTTTCATATGACAGAAGGAACTACACCTCTCTACACGGTTTCCCAATGGCAACTGTCGGCGGCCAGTAACAACTTTGCCACTTCTTTCCTGTATCTCCAGAAGAAACCACTCCTGGCATACAATCTTAAATCAAATACTGAATTTCGCCTTGGAAAGGCCCGGTGGATGGAGTCTCGATAAAAAAGTGCTTACGTCCTACCGCTACGCTCTTCAGGATCAAGTCAAGCGCCTATGGAAGGTCTGTGACATCATCTGGATATTAACGCTGAGCATGGACTACTGTCGCACTGGAAAATGCAGTTCGTGTCTGCAGTTGTTGTCACAGAAGAGGAGTTGTGCTGAGGGGGAAGTAGAAGAAAGGCTTTCGCAGTCCTGACGATACAAAGTGAAAGGTTTACTTAAGGAACCTGCGTTCATTCCCCGCAAAAGCCTGTCAATTCGTTTAATGAGGAACTGGATGTGAGAACAGAACCGTGTCTGGCCAGGGGACCAAAGGTTTCCTTGGATATAAGGCCATCACGAGTTGACATTGTTTCAGATGTGCTTGTGATTTCGACGAAGATCCTGGACAAAGAAAAAGAAGCTGTTCAACGATGCATCCCTGCAAAGAGTATCTAGACTGGTGGATCAGTTATTTCTGACAGACCAAATTAGATGCAAAAAGTTCAGTGATATGAAAAGAGATTTCGAAATTAAGGATTGGACCTTGCTTCAAACTGACAAACCCGGGAAATTGGCCGTCTGGTCGAACGAGATTCCCAGAGAGAAAGCTGATCTAGCGATAAGTGAACTTTTTAATCCTTTCGTTGGTGATTTCAAAAGATCCAAGCGAAGAGTTTGCGCGATTTTCGGTGATTGGGACTTTCCTAACGTGATGCATGGTTTGGGGAAAGTGGCGCTGTCGACTCTAAGAATGAAGTTCCTGCTCAGGGACCATAAGCCCGATTGTCCCCTAAGATTTGTAGTGAATAAAAATGGTACCTGGCAGAAGATCATGTCTGCTTTTGTGCAGAAATCTCTCGGAGGAGTGGAGGTTGATAGTCCAGTGTCTTTAAGAAACTGTGAGCAGTTGATTCAGTTGTTAACGCCTTACCACAGGAAGCCTTCCAGTGTTTTAACTTTAGATATTAAGGATCTCTACCATTCCATGGAACAAACTGAGCTGCTGATGAGAGTAAAATTTGGGTGTGAAGAAAACTTGGTGAAATTCCAATCCGCGTCAGGAATCGACGTTGAGAGCTTCATGAGTATCCTCGAGTATACTACTTGAGTTCTACGGCTAAGTACAAAGGATAACTGTTCATTCAGAAAGAAGGCGTTTGTCTTGGCTCATCGATCGCACCGATTTTGTCGGAAATTTTTTGAACCATTTGGATCATCACGTCAGTGATTTTGTAGCATTCTTGTCAAATACTAATGCAATAGCCAGAAGATTCGTAGATGATATTTTGATTTGCGTCTGTGAGTGAACTTCGGTGCAGGTGATCAAGCAGTCTGTGCTGGATAAATGTCCAGAGTTTACTTTCACGTAGGAACAGCCTGTCCATGGCGAAATTCAGTATTTGGATTTAAGGTGGTATACCAGTAGTGGTCTCTGCTGGAGATACGAGAAAGGAGCGGCAAAGTTGTTACTAGCCACCGACAGCTGCCATTCGAAAACATTGAAGAGAGGTGTGGTTGCTTCTGTCATATGAAACACATGCAAAAAGTAATGTATACATTGGATGGAGACGGCAATAGCATTGCAGTTGAAGCGTCTTTAGAAGGCAGGCCACAAAAAGGTGGTTATCTCTAGTGTGGTGACGAAAGTGTTGTAAAGAATTGTTTTTCCCATTCGAAAAAATAAATCTTAAAGAATCCGGTGTCTGTTCCCTTTTATCATGCCATTTCGCACAATGTGAAGGCTGTGGCGTCAAAGTTCGATGTTAACGTTGTCTTTAAAGCGCAGCAACAGCTAGAGAAGTTGACGCCTTTATTAGGGGTGGCTTTGGGGTACACGAGAAAATGGAGGGATCCCGCTGTGCCATGTCAGGAAGAGATCGTGTATAATATTTCTCTGCGGTTCAGTTTTTCCTAGGTAGGACAGACTGGCCGTTCCTTAAATAATCGTATTTTGAAGCATAAAAAGGTGGTTAAAAATAATTTACCAAACTCGAAAACTGTAAAACACGTCGTCGAATGCAACAACTGTGTATCCGTATGGGAGGGTACTGAAGTCTTACATTGCGAGAAAGATAGCAATGGGACTGTGCGTATTTTAAGCTCCGGGAATTGTATCAATCAACCGTCCTTATCTCTTGATAAGGAAACGAAAAGCTTTCTAAGCTTGCAGTGGTGCCGGGTTCACAGTTTGACCTCGTCAAGTGCGTGAACTCCTCGCAATCCTCTGCTTTTTTTTTTGTCGTTTTGTGCTTGGGTTTGTGTTCTTTTGTGATTCAGGCTTGTATGCTCTTGTGATCCGGGTTTGTGTGCGGTTTTCGGTATAGGTTGAACGTTAGAATACACTGTGTAGTTGTCGAAGGAGGTTCTTTGAATTGTGAAAGAGGTCTGGGACGTGTTTATAGTTGTTCAATATGGTTGAATATGGTTGTTCAATAAACTTCAAGTTGTGTTAGAGACTTCGTGGTTCCGTCCGTTTTTTAATGTTACTAGGTCTCAGGATTACTATGGATGTCACGTTCGCGTGCGTAATTTTACCTTTCTTCACAAACTTACGTCAGTCTCTATTCTCAATTCACAAATCAACATGGAAGGGGGGGAGGGGGAGGGGGGTCAAGGTGTTGAAAAGAAAACAAATAGGCGCTACAGTTGATGCCAATTTGTCTTTTCTCATGCGAATGGCACGTCATATCTGAATTAACGCAAAACGACGACGTTTCCGACAGCGGTAGAGTCAATTCAGACTGTGCTTTCGATTAACGAAATGCGGCTGGGCGTCATCCAACAGATTTGTTACCTTTCTTTTTTTCGGCGCAGAAGAACAAAAGCGTATGGAATTTTGATCGTGCCGCTTTTATAGAAGCAAGAGTCGCATGCGAACAATTCGTGGTTTTTGCTCATTTTTAGGTAGATCTAACTAGAGTCACAAAAACAGTGAAGTGAAAAACTTTTCTAGGGCAACTATGGAAAACTTCGCGTCTCACGCACCTTCGATCCCCGTGGTTACTTGGGCAGCCTCGCTGGGTTCGCCAATTCCTACTTCGTTCTCGGCTCGGACTTGACACCGGTAGGCGACCGCTGGGCGAAGGGGCCGCACGGCCGCCCACACATTGCCTCCGCCCACTGACATGTTGGCAGATGGCCCTGCAGAAGAAAAAAAAGCAAAAACACAACGTCGACCTTCACACACTTTACCTTTGTCAAATATAAAAAGGCATCTTGTTGTAGGAAAACAGGGAGCGAGATTTGTGTTTAATGTTTTGGATAATGCAGTATCAAAAGAATATAGAGGAAATAGTCACAAATAAAATGTTACGCAGATTCACGTGATCTACAGCAACTCAGACGGCGGCTGACGCAGTTTGGGGTTTCTCTGAAGGCGGAACAGGTGTCCGCAGCGTCAATTTGTTTTCTCCAAGGTCGATGACGGCTCCATATTCACACAGAAAGTAGATGCCGAGAATGACGCCTCTGGAACTGTCTTGTAGAACGGCGAATGTCACAGGACACGCCTCGCCGTGAATTTCGACGCGAGCAGTGCACGTTCCCACAGGCGTGATGAGGTGTCCGCAAGCGGTTGGTATCTGCGGTCCACCACACGACCCGTACAGTCATGGGGTCGTGACTTTTCGAAGGCAGCGAGAGAGCCTCCTAATAAAGACTGAGTAATCTTCTCCGGCGTCCACGAGTGCCGATGCGTTGTGGCCGTCGATAACAACGTTTAGGCTGTTGGGTACCGTTGCCGGAGCGTCGAAGCGAGGCGTGGCGTCGGGAGAGTGGGAGCGCTCCGGCGTTTGCGGAGGCTCTTTTCGTCGTCCGTTTACGGCAACTTCACCTCCGGGAGTTGCCGCGCATAGTTTTCGCGGCGGGACAAGGGCGACATGCTCTCACGACGGGGTCGGTGCATCGGCGAAGCTGGACGTCGTGGTGACGGTGACCGAGACCCGCGGCGAGGTGCAGGCGGGGGTGACTAGGGTCGTCGAAGGTACTCTTGAATCTTTTGTGGTCGCTAACCGTAGCGTGGGCGTGGGTCTTTCGGGTGGAAGCCGCAGCTCCATTTGCCGGTAGGGGCAATGGCGGTAGATGTGGTCGGCTTCCACGCAGTGGTAGCACAACGGGCGTCGATCGGCCGTCCTCCACACGGCGGTCTTCCTCGGCGAGGGTCGCCCAGGCAGACGTACTGAACTTGTCGTTCCTAACCTCGAGAATACTGCGGCATTGAGGGTCTCGTCGGGGTGGTGCCGTGGCCTGGCGGTTAGTTTGCGGTGGTCGTCGGGGCCATGGCAGCGTAGCTCAACGTTGGTTCCTTTAACGTCGTCGTGTTGATGGGAACTTCAGGCTGGAAGGCTCGGTGAAACTCCTCTCGGACAACCTCTGTGAGCGATAGTGAGGAAGGGCTATCAGCAGCGGGGTGCATCTTTCGGAGCCCTTACCGGGCGACTTCGCGGGTGATGTCGCGAATGCCGGTGATGCTAGGGCTAGGCCCAATGCAGAAGGAGCAGCGATGCTCTAGTGCCGATGGTAGTGGCTGGTTCTTACGAGGAGGGCTCGTTCCATGTACGTGGCTTCCTTGATAAAATCTTCGAGGGGGGATGAGGTGTTACGTACAAGACCACCAAAGATGTCATCCTTTACACCTCGCATCAGGATCCGCAGCTGTTGCTCGTCGGTGGCTTGAGGTTCGGCGCGAGCGACAGGCGCAGAACATTCTTAACGAAACTGGTGATAGTCTCGCTTGCGCCCTGGGTCCTCATTGGAAGAAGGTCCTCTGCCTTCTTCCGTCGATATTGGTCGGTAAGATGCCCGTCTCAGCGCATCCTTGCAGGCGGTCCACGAGATTAAGGAAGTATACCGATTCTCGAACTAGTGCCTGGCCGTTCCTTCCAGCGTGAAGTAAAGACTTTGCAGGTGCTGTTCTTCCGTCCATCGGTTGCGCTAAGTCACTCGCTCGTACTGCTGTAGCCAGTCCTCGACGTCTTCATAAGGCTCACCATGGAAGGACTCGATCGTACGGGCAGCGACGTGTAGGACAACGAGGGATGGGGTGGTCATCGTCGCGGTCTTCTTCTTTGGTTTCTGCGGCAGGGGTCCGAATTCTGAAGTTGGCCTTTGGTACGGCGGTTTGCTCGGGCGTCGGTGTCTTCAGCGAAGGGTAGCCTCCCGGGGCTGAGCACCTCACTTGGCAGGGATGTCTTCGTAAGGGTACGCTTCACGGGCATAGAAAGCGATACCCAGCACCTCCACCAAAAAAACATGACGAATGACAATTGATGAGGCGACGAAAACTGAAACAAACCAAACGTTTAATGGGGCGAATTTGTGCCAAAACGAAAAGAAAAAAGAAAATAACAATAAAGCGTCGCGGGCGTCGATAGCGGCGTAACAGCAGGATCGAACGCCGGGGCGAGACTGACCCCGGCTTGCCACGAGGAGTACCTTTTGTAGCCACGTAGGTTTCTGGAACATTCGGCCTAGAACGTTCGGTGCGTAGAACATTCGTAACTCAATCAGACGAGAAACGGCTCGAATTTTTGAGAACGCCAAGTAGAAAGAATAAACAAAAGACCATTCCGCTCCATGGAATCGAACCCAGATCCGCCGCGCGATAACCAAGCACGATAACCATTCAACCACGTACGCGCTCGCTCGGCGACGCACGTGGCAAATGATAATAACTAGAATTATCTTCAGTCGCCGATTTTGTGCAGCTATTTTAAATTTTAATTGTTTCTCGACATGCTGCATATTCGGTTTCTGCTGTCGGCATTTACAACCGTTTCCTCTCCTAAACAAAACGAGAGATAGGCGAAACATGTACACTGCGAACATTATTTTGTTGAATCGATATAACTTTCAAACACCTAGAAGGAGGTCGACTATATTGCGGATATTCTACTTATCCAGGCTACTTTAGTAGCATGTATATAACGTAAACCGATATCAGTCTTGGTGAGAATCGGAGCAACTCAACCAAACGGATGTCATTTCCCTTATGTCGTTGCACGTTTTTTCTTATTTTTTAGAGAATCGCAGTTTGCATCTGTCTCAGTTTTGCTCTATGCAGTTTTTTTGCTGAAGTCCTGGCAGCAGGAAACATATATCGATCAACTGCAACTTACAGTGTTTCATCCCGTCGACACAAGACGTGGGCAGGCAGAAACAAGAATAATACTTTGTTGCTGACCCGGTTAGTACGATCACGTCTTTCCCGAACTCATTTTTGAAAGGCACTGGGCTACAAGTACCGTACCTGAGTCGGCTTGGCAGTGGATGTGATAGCGGGAGACGGCGCTGTTGCCTCCCAGCGACGCTGTCCAACTGAGCTTGAGCGAGCGGCTCTTCACTTCGGACGCCTTCACGTTCGTCGGAGGCTCGGGCGGTTCTGTTCAACATCGGGAAAACAAGTTTCAGACGGTTCGGTCACACGTAACGAAGATTCCAACTAAAATTAAAACAAAAATGACGCCCAATGTTTTCCTATTCATCTACTCGGAGTAAGATTAAAGACCATTTTAAAGGTGAGTGCCATCCAGTAGCTGCTGCGCGAATTATCCGTATCCGCCATTGTGTGAGCACGTACTCTCAACATGTAGGAGACATGAGGGTCGCGTCAGCGTTCGGCCAGGGCTCTGGTTCAATCGTGGGCATGGTGTCCAAGAAATGGTGAAAGCCAAGCCACGATATTCATTCTGCTTGGTGAAGTCTCATGAAAGCCAGCAGAGTACGGGTTGTAGGGCATGTTTTGTGCTTTATCGCTTTCCTTTATTGAAGATGCTTAACAATCCTCGCATAGGCGCCTGGCTCCGCGTTGGAGAATTTAGTTGACATTTTACAAACTGACAGTAGTCCTCGCTAAGTTACTGAACCATACTTTTGGCGTGCTCCAGTGCATCTGGCTAAGACAATCGTTTCGCCAATAACAAAATAGACACTGAGCAAGAGGAAAAGGACAAGGAGAAGCCAGGAGAAGCACTGTCTGATAACTGACGTTCAATGAAAAAGAAGAAAGAAGTGAGGAAAACATCAACAAGGAGAAACAAAAAAAAAAGCGCTGCTGACCGTATTTTATTGTGTGTAACGGGCCAGCCCGCCAGTGAATTTTTATTCGTTTTGCGGAAACTTAAATTCGGCTAAATTTCCAGTACAAATCGGTTAGCGTAGTTTTTTGATAAAGGCAGTAATAATTCAATGCGATCCTTAAATAATTGCACAATTTGTAGTGGTAATTGAGAAATAAATATATGATAGACAAAATGTAACTTTGTCAATGAAAATTGTAACCGTTATTATTATTAGCGTATCATCGGCACGATGAAGTGGATTACTCATTAAATGATCCAGTCAGGGGGAACGCTGTCTACCGTTCGTATCTGAAGAACGGCTCGTCAGTTGAGAAGCTCCGGTGTAAGGTGCGCCCACCTTGCACGATGAGCTTGATGTTAAGGTCGTCCCCGCCGTACGCATTGGAGGCACGGCAGGTGAAGAGAGCAGCGTCCCGGCGTTCCACAGAGCTGATCTCGAGGATCGAGATGGCACGCCTCGGCGAGGAGGTCGGGTCTTCGCGGAAGGTGTACCTGAAAAGCCGATATTCTCGTTGCACGCAAACTAGCCGAACAGACGAGTCCCGGATCGGTGATGCTCAAGCTTCGGAGAGGAGCCATCGAGGTTGATTTGTTTTGCACGCGAACTGTTTCTGCAAAAGGTGCCGTACTCCGCTTCACATTCCAACCGCAGCCAACGCAACGACCCAATGGAGTCAAACAAGGAGCTACAAAACGTATCGTCATAACGCTCGTCGCCTTCGTACGTTTGCTATCGCCAGGCTAGAGCAACCACCCGCGGTGAATATGTCATAATCGTGCGCTTTGTATTGCTCGTTATTAGTTGAGCCGGTGATAGAAAAGGTTCAATAACAACGAGCGCCATGACGAAGAACTTTTAGAAAAGCATGATTGACTCTATCGTATCTTATCGTCGGTTGCGGTCAGACCAAATGTGAAACAGAGTATAGTCAAACGAAATTATGCTATTAAGAAACTCCAATGTTTTGATATCGTTCTCAAATATTTGAGATCGGAACTACCGCGCACTTTACCGACATCGGCTTTCCCTAAATTTTCCGTTTTGTTTACTTCAATTAGCAGCAAGCCCAAGTCACGCAGTATTGCTTATAGTTCAGACTTCGAGCCTTAAGCCTCGTGGCAAAATGGCTGATTCATGCAGCGATCGACTCGGATTAGGTTTTCCGCGCATCGCACTACTCGCCACCAGCAATGCTTATGGACGCGACGAGCTTATTGAAGGTTGCTCTTTACCGGACATGCTTTCTAGTCAATCTTTATACAGCTCAACTTTGCGTAGATTCTTCGAAAAAAAATTGAAAGCCGTTTACAACTCCCTGTAACGCCGAATTAGAGCGCAGCTCTTGAGGAGGAGGAGGAGGAAGAAAAGGGTACTAAGGGGAAGGTATATCCTTCCTCCCTCCTCCTCACCTCCTCATCCTGTCTGCTACTCGTCCCTCCGAACAGCGTCGCCTCACGAGGGTCATATGACCTCACGGGGGTCACGTGACGTCACCGGAGTCACGTGGGGTAACGAGACCCCTATGAGGTCACGTGACGATGACGGTGACGTCATCATCGCTAGTGACGTCATCAGTGACGATGCCGATGACGATGCAGATGACGTCATCAGTGACGATGACGATGCGGATGCCGATGACGTCATCAGTGACGATGACGATGTCGATGACGTCATCAGTGACGATGACGATAACGTCATCATGACGTCATCAGTGACGTCACACGTCCCATAATGCACCGCGCGGTTACGCCGACGGCGACGCAGACGCCGACGCCGACGCCACTCAAGCCGGAAACGGGCGCATAAGAGTTGCGCTCTAAAACATATTAATTCAGGAGCTTTTTCTGCCCGCTTGACTAAGTAATTGAAAGTCTCTCACCGTTGCTCGGTGGCCGGCGGTCCGAGCGACTGTCCATCCTTGGCCCAGGTCAGGGTGACGGGAGGGTCGCCCTGAGCTTCGCAACGGAGCCGGGCGGGGCCACCACGCTGGACGGCCTCGCTCCGAAATTTTGTGTCGAAATTTGGCCCCACTTTGCAAAAAGAGACATACAGTCTAAGGCAAGCTCAAACACCAGTTGACAAAGCCAACAAATCCAGCGTCACTGCCACCATGCAATCAATATGTAACCCTTGTTCCGCTGCCTATTTTCCCGCGAGCCGCTAGCCGTTTTGGGGTTAAATAACCCATTCTTGCACGTTCGCAAGAGCCTGTCCAAACCTGAAGACATCTACAGTTATTGAAAGAAAGAGAACGACAGGGAATGTTTTTCGAACGCCCGGCCTGCAGCACGCGCTCCGCGCCTTCCGGCGGGATTTGGCTGCGCGGGCGTTCGGGGTGCAAGAGACGCCGGAGCGTTGTCGAAGGTAGGAAGCTTGCGTTGGAGGTGGGACAACTGACGCTCTTCCCTGCAGTTCTTATCGTGTCGGCGATTATACAGTCCATCAGGTCCTGTACGGAGTGGATGTTGTATTGTTTGACTACATCATCATTTTAGATGAGTGCGGGAGAGAAATGTAGTCCGTGTTACACGGAGGGGGAGGGGGAATGGAGGACCTTCTTCCGCTCTGTGGAAAGGCATAACAAGAGAAAGGTGGATGAGGTTCCCCTAACTTTAAATTTGTACTATCTAAATAGGGAGACGTAATTAGATATGTGAAGTAAAAGTAAATGGACGGAGAATGTATGCAGCGTGTAGTCAATACCAGGCATGTGAAGATCCTGACATTCTGTAATATATCCCGTGCACCTTTGCTCCTTTCGTGCTTAAAAGCAGTGGCAATAAAATGTAGAACAATTTTTAAAAACAAGTGCCGTATGTTTGGTCATTCTAGCGAACGCGCGCAAATGCGTTAGCTTTATAGGGTGGGTGGCGCTCTGAATTTGGTTGGTGCCTAGGACAGGAGGATCCAGTCTTTCAGTGCCTGGGGTGGGTGGTGCTCTTAGTACAATTGGTCTCTAGGGAAACGTTTTGTATGAAAGCAGATTACGTTACAGCATTGTCTCTTCGTGACGTTGCGCGCGCTTCCCTTCAGGACCACCCGGATACAAATCCTTTGCGCTGAATGTTCTGGATCAACAAGCGAGGGGAAGTGCGCTTTCCTTCCCTGTCACTCCTCGTTCCGCGCGCTGTTTCCACACCACCTGTTTTCTCTCCTTTCTTTCTTGCCTTTTCCACCCCCTCACTGCTCCACGCGTTTTCTCACACCACCTGCTTCTGCTCCTACTGTTCCTGCGTGTTTGATTCTTAGCACGTTACCTAGAAAACAAAACCTATTGGTCAGGCGTCGCCACCGACCTGGACAGCCGTGCTTTCCACTAGAAGCAGCGCAACCTGTCCATTTTCGCAAGAGCGGCAGCCTGTAATATTTCTCTTATGGCAAAGTTTTTACACATCCTGCGAGTTATACACAGCGTCCGCTTGAACGGACAGAAGTTTCAGCTTGTTCTTTCTACATTTATTTGGAACTCGAAGTGGGAACCGATGCGACGAGACAACCTTTTCCACTGTGTACGTCACGGTGGACTCGGGTTCTCGCATTTGTTTGTAAGACAGCAAACTTAAGCCCATTACTTGAAAAACGTAATGAATTACAATTACAAATTATCGAGCCTCAAATGTAATGAATTGCAGTTACAAATTAATTTCGCTAAAATATAACGGATTACTTTAATCATTACGTTACAAATTATTTTCACGTTACTTTCCTCGTACACTTATCAACAAAACAACAGAAACAATTTCGATGTTTCAAAATTGTTCTGCAACACTACTTTCTATTTTCGAATCGCCCGCATTATAGAAGTCGTTGTAAAAATAAAATATTGTATTAAAAACAGGGAATGCAGGTTCGGTAAGCTGAAACGGCGCCGAAAGCCGCAACCAGACCCGTCATACCTCCAGCTGACGGCGACCGGAAACGATACTTGGAATTCTGCAGACAAAGTTACCGGTGAACAAGTTCAATAGCAGCGTCTACCTCCACTAGGAGATCAAGGAGGCAATGCCTACTCAGCATTGTCTTCTTGATCTTTGTTTTTCGGATATTTGTATATGGCTTGCACGTTTTTCTAGTAATTCTATCGACCGGTGATGCAAAAAATCTTGTCTTTTTTCGGGTTATTCTGCTCTTCACGATGTTTCTATTTTCTTGATCTTGATATCTTTATGCCGATGAATAGACCCTTTCCCGAATTCAGACTGGCAACTTTGATCACTATCATCATCTGAAAAATGGCATATGTGCTATACTAATGGCGGCCGTCTGTTTAGTGGTGAAAGAAGTTGAAGATGCTCCTAAGCAGATGATTCGATGCCTATACAATATAGATGTTAGCGCGACGTGAAGCAGGAATCGGATGCAAGAGCTGCGTAAGAGTTTATTTCTAACTCGGGCCCAGTCAATCTGTTAGTAGCACACACTCGGCTTCAAAGCCCCTTGATGGATAGAATTTTATCAAGGCGTCTATGTGGGCTGGCGCTTCGTTCTGACTGGTTGGATTTTTTTTCGCCATCGACACTGAAAGAGATTTAAAAAGAAGTGGTCAGTGACGCGCGCATTCTCATTCACCGTTGACTTGCGAAAGTGACGGTGCCCTTTACAGTACTGCAGATCACAAGTTCATCGCCGCCATTAGTACGGTAAAAGTCAAACTGCCATTTTAGTCACTAGATGGCACTGAATTCCGGAAAGGGTCTATTACCTGCTCATATTGCTCCAGCTCTGTGTTGTGCTCATATTTTAAAAATGTAACGAGTAATTAAAGTAATTCATTACCAATATTTTTAACGGAATTACATTACAAATTACTGCCGCAAAAAAGTAACGTGGCAATTACAAAATTACTTGAAAAGATAACCGATTACTTCCCAAGACTGCAAGAAAGCTAGTGTCAAGATTATTTTTTCTGCGAGATCCATAAAATACCTTCACTCGTACATTCATTCAAACCAGATTGTCTTAATCGTTTGCCATGTTTTCTCGTTTCCTCCTACGGAGGTGAACCAACCAGACTTTTTGGGTTTCCGAAAGAGGTTGTTGACGCGGTGTAGCTTTTCTCCCCTCGTTTCTGTTTTGAGTATTTGTCGGGTGTTAGACTATTTTTCCGTGATATTCTAGTATGTAATTTTTCAACGCCTCTGAACAAAACTCGTTTGTCGCGGGCGCCAAGATGTGCTCAGTCGAGTGAGGGGAATAAGTGTCCCCCTTCCGTTAAATTTTTTTTTTTCAAGTTACATTTCTTGAGGTTTTCAGTTAAAGTGTGGCTTAACGAAAAAGGTACAGATGTGTCATGGTCTATCAATTGAATTTTTTATGTAAAGAAACCCCAAACTATTAAAAATTAATTTATTTTTTGCTAGGATGTGCTCAAGCGCTCATTGAAGAAACCGCTGTGCATAACCCCGTTCGGCGTACGCTTCTTGAACGTAACTAACAATGATTGCATGCCATACGACATGGATTTTGTTATTAGGTTTATGTGGCACCTGGAGGTTGCGAATGGCAGTCCGACACGCCAACCCCAATGCGAAAGAAGAATGTTACTATTCTTTAGTCCTGCTAAATAACACCAAAGCGTTTTTTTTTTTTTGTTCAGCCGTTAGCCTGTGCCAGAATGTCTAGGCATTTTTAATCACTTCCTCAAACTTTTAGGATTTTAATATGCTCTGCAATACATTTGGTGCCCATTTATAGCATCATGACCATTTTCGTTTCCTTCTTTAAAAAAAAATATATATGAATGTCTCGCCGTGGTTTGGGCCATAAGCAAGTTGCGTCCGTATCCCTATGATCGCCATTTCACGGTGGTAATAGACAACTGCAGGAATACAACTTCTCGGTTCGTCATCATAGTGCATCATCTCGCCAAGCTGTGCCCTTTCTTTTACGGCATCGTTCGGAAATTTTGGCAGTGCATGGCTTGTACATGCCACAAGTAAAAGACGCAGAGCTAGCTGTCATACGTTTAGTCCTCCAACAAAGTCCGACCAAGAGACGCACTGACATGCGACGACGATTACCAGGTCTGTTGGAAGCTTACAAGGATGTCGACAACATCATCTGCCGCGTGAAGAAAGGACGGCTAGCAGACACCGTCTGACTTTCTGCTGTACCCATGAGTATGCTGTTTGGCAGTACTTCAAGCCTGCCATGATGCTTCAAGTGCAGGTCACGTCGGTCGAGCAGAGACATACGCTAATGTCGCCGCACGTTTTTGGTGGCGCGGCCTTTATCAAGACGTCGTTCGACACGTTCAAACATGGGAACACTGCCATTCCCGCAAGACGCCTACTACTAAATAGGAGGTACCACGTTACCCGGTCACAACTCGGGAGCACCTGTTTGAGTTAATGCGCCGAGAGACTGAAAGAGAGGAGGAAACAAGATCACGCGGGGACGCCCGAACGCCGATATCTGGTTTGAATTGGTGCGTAGACCTAAAGCTAACTTTCTGCGTTTCCACTGCATTTGTCGAACGTGTTAGAGCGCCGAACGCCGGTGTCCGGCTTTTGGCTGTCGCATGTGAAAGCGTTCGACGAGTACAGTGGAGACAAAGGCTGCTAGCTTTAGGTCTACGCACTAACCATTCGAAACAGAACTCGGCGTTCTGACGTCCCCCTCTCGTCTCCTCCTCTCCCTCAGTCTCTTCGCGCATTGGAATTGACTTTCTCGGATCTTTTCCAAAATCCTGGCGCAGAAATCGTTATGGTAAAGTCACTATAGACTACTTAACCAAGTGTATTGAGGCCCTTGCTTTGTGAGATGCTACCGCAAAGTTCTTAGATTAGTTCATTGAGGCCAACATGGTTTTGAGACCTAGACGGTGATTTAAAAAGCGCAAATTACTTAGAAGAGAAGAAGGGGACTACTCATTTGCGCTTTTTAAATCACCGTCTAGATGTTAAACCAACTAGCCCCCAATTGATATTGATATTGGTCCTGAGACATAGCACACTACGCTCAATAATCTCAGACCGTAGTGTACTGTTCATGTCAAACAAATTCCAACAACCTGCCTGGCAAGGCATGTCATACGCCACTCTCGAACATTCGGGTATCATTCTCAAACGAACGGTATAGATGAGAGGAACAGCCGTACCCTTACTGACATCTTGTCTGCTTATATGAACTCCACGCATAATAGGGATAACTTTGTCCCGCAAGCAATGCTTGCACTGAACACCTCAAAAGCAAAAAACGACAAAAGTGGTGCCGTTCAGACTCTTATACGGTCGTCTCGTGACGTTGCCTATTGAGACGATGCTTGGGGTGAACCTTACACAACATCGAGAGGACGCTAAACGCATTCTTACTTTACGTAATTCGTAGTCAGACGTGGGACTCTATTGTGCGAAGTCAAGAAGAGACCGGTAACCTCTATTGTGCGAAGCCGGTAACCATAATGCGCCCGACTTTTCAAATTGGAGACGAAGATTCGGCGAGACGCATCTTGCGCTCTGTCGGTATAATTTCATAGCTTCTTACCCGATATCGAGGGCCTAATAGCATCTTGGAACGGAAAGGCCAGTCACAAACTACCTTGAAGACCTCACCGACGGACGAGCCACTGGCGCATATCCTTGTTTTCCTGGACATGTATCGCCTCTCAAGCTATACAGCCCACGAGCGCGCCAAGTCCAAGTGCCGTAAATGCCACAAGAAAGAACGTGGACGTGTTTTACACATGGGCTATGGGGAAGTCTACATTGGCTGTATTCTAAAACTACATTAACATATTTGTTTCTTTCTTTAAGGGGAAGGAAGAGTGCTACGAAATGATGGAGAGGACGAGAAAAAAGGGAGAGGAGGACGGTGCGCTGAGGACTGGACAGCTCGACTGAGTACACAAAAAATAAGTATCGTTACAATATAAAAAAGAATGTAGTAATAAAAAGAAGGTCCGTAGCTTTGTCTCCAGCGCTCTCGACTTCCACGCCGGTGACCGGGGCTCGATCTCTGATACCACCAATTGCCGTTTTCTTTTTTTCTTTTTTTTTTTTTCTAGACTGTGTAGTGGTTACGGTCTGACCGACCTACACCTTTCGCGCTTACGCCGCTTGTGAGCTTCGTTGGTCCTATAAAACTACTGCTTAAAAAAAAACAAAAAAAAAACTAATTCATTACTTTAAATTGTGTGCGAACATTGAAAGTTGGTGAATATAGGGTTGCTGTCCAGAGGGTTGTGTCGACACTTATTTGTCCACGGACACAAAACTGGGGAAACTAGCCCTTAACAACTCTGCTGTAAAAGTATAACGCCGGGATAGATTCTCGTTTCGGAGTGCCTGTGACCAATCAATATGCTTCAAAAGTAGCAGCGAACTTCTCTTTATCCTCGCAGGCGCCGCAGGAAAAGAAGCCCTCTAGTGATGCAGAACTAACGAAAAATTTACTATCGATAGTATAAATAACCTTTTTTTCCAAGACTATCGATAAAACTATCAACTAGTATTATAGATAGCTGGCTCTAGGTTGACTATCGATACTATCAAAAGTCAACTTTTAAAAAACTATTGGATGTATCGGACAACGTGGGGTTCCGGACAAAACATATAATAGAAAGGAAACAAAACGTACAGTTGCATTTTTATACAATAAACTAAGAGACAAGACAGAAACGCCGTTTTGCTACATTTGCTATGCACATAGTTTATAAATTACTAGGAATCAAATATCAAACTTCGCCCGTAATTGCAAAAATAAAAAAAAAGTATTTTGAATCGTTTTTTTAGCTAAATAAAACACTCGCTGAAGGTATTTAGCATAAGGGTTTTTCACTAGTTTGTTTCATGCTTTTGATTCTTTTATTATTAATATGTCACATCTCACTTTCCTGAGACTTGAACACTGACAGGCGAAACTCGGCACACTGCTGGGGATATACCTTTTTCCTTCTAATGACCATTCAGCGCTAAATTCCCAAAATATGGAACTAGCTGTTCATAAAACATGTTAGGCTTGTTTCCCGAGATAGATTGTCCCATTTTGTTTAATTCTATTTCTGAAGATTTTGATAACGGAGGCTGGAAATGGTTCTAAATAAATATTTCTCTAAATGAATATCTAAACAAATAATTTTTACTCCATAGGGAGTTTTAGAATTGGGGACTCCGACGTTATGGGATCCCTAAAAAAAGAGCTCTCCACTGCGCATGCGCCGAACCAAAACCTTGTACTGGGTTAGCGTTCTCCACTAACGCAGAGCTGGCGAGGCCCCCTAGGGGAAACAAAAATGGCGGTGCCCTGCATCGCTCGTTTCGGAACAAAACCATAATGGTCACTGCACTATTGGTCAGGTTCATCGGCAATGAATGGTGCAGCTGGCTTCCACTTTGCCGTACCTCGCTTAAATCACAAAGTACGAGCGTTTATCTCACCCCGTTTTTTGTAGATCGTCTTGTGATTCTGGACGGTCTTTAGCCCGAATTAACGCGGTAATTGTAGACATGACGGCGCCGCGCGAATTCTAGTGGCTCGTTTGGCCTCGATCTCGCACAAGAACGAAGACGAAGGAAAGAGAAAAAAACGTAAGGCACGTATAAGCGCTTATTTGCTACCGGCAGGTTTGATGTCTCCGCTTTTTATTTGATGGTCGGCGGCAGCACTTCCCTGCTAAATGTGACCGCCGTCCACGACCGCCAAGTAGAACCTGACACATTACAGGACGTTCTAGCTCTCCAGCTGACGTCGAGTAAAGGCACACGTGCTGCTCTGTTCCCGGAGCTCACTTTGTTTTCACCCGGGAGGGAGCACCGGCAAGCGGTCATTCGCTGTACAACAAATACCTTTTTAAATAGCCACACTAAGTCGTTATTATAGCTATTGGTGAAAATAAACACGAGCTTTTGAAGCGTTTTATATATTTTGGTTCAACGTAAAAAAAAAAAAAACGGTCAAATGGCCCTTCGTTATCTAATTTCTCGGCGATGAAGAGTGAAATTGTGTACTTACCGTGAACTTTGAGATGAACCAATTTACTGAGTCCAGATCCAATGCCGTTGGTTGCTTGGCACTAAGTACCGCCCTAGGTTCAACAAAAAAAGTAGCGAGATCATTTTAGTGTTTGTTCAGCATGCTGTGTGTACTAACAAAATATACTTGCTAAAATAAATGACGCGAATAAAACACTATAAGTACGAGCACAGGACGAAGACCTCACGTCGTTGCTTGTTTTTGTTTTGTTGTTATCTGTCATTTATATTTAAAAATGAAGTGAATTTCGCTTTGTCCAATTTAACCTAAAAATTTAATGTGCACGGTGACACAAACCATGCAACCAGAGCAGAACATTATGGTCTATAGAGAAAGCTACGCCAAGAAGGAATCAATATAGCTAATACCCTACATCCAAAATGTGATAGATATTCTTTCCCGAGGTCGTCTCAGTAGAAAGTGTTAACTGGCAAGCTGGATTTGGAGACAAAAATTTAGATTTATAAAACGGGCAGTGTCGGTGCTTTCCAAGGGAGAACTAGTACCTACCTGCGCTCTGTTCCCTCGTATTTTTCACGAGAAGAGAACCATTGGCAAATATTTCGTAGTCAGATCCACTGGTGATGACGCTGTACCCGGAAGAACCATACACTGAGAAGATAAAAGTTCTTTGTGAGTTTCACGTAAAACTCGCGTTGAACGTTTCACCTAACTTATGCGGAATATTTCGCAAATAACGACGCTAAAGAGCGACGTAAAGAGGTCATGACAATAATCGCCTATTGGTCATTTGTAAGATCTTCTTGCGAACGTTGTGCTAGATTTTAGATTAACTAAATAGCTCAAGCACGAAAATGAGACACAATTGTTATCTTCGGTATTTTTTAGCGTTCGCTTATTTCTGGGCACCAAATGTCTGCTGACTTGCTCATTTTTTGCTACTTTTAGGCGGGCAACTCCGGCCAAAACTCGAAATGAAATAAATTACTGGTATCGCTGTAGTGACACAAAATACGACCCCAGCCAAAATATTGCGTCCGTGGGACGCCACATTCTCAACTAATGCCGATAATAAAAATGCGACCCGCCGCGAGCCGCTGCTCCTTAGCGGGCGGCCAGCGGGTACAAGATCGCTAAAGCAACATTGGGTCGTGACGTCAGTATCGTTCTCTTTTTTTCCTCCGGTCCGGGCGTTGCGCGGAGTGCGCTTCTTTGAGCCGCTACCACCACTACTTCGGCTTGTGATTGGCCTGTTTAGCCGTTGCTTTTATTTGTAGCCCGTGTAGCTTCGGTATAGCCTTTTGTTTATTTGCTTTTGAGGACTCAAAGACTCGTTTTAGCGAGCAACTCGGTGCGCCCAAGACTGCCCAGCTGCTCCTCGAAAGATGCCGCGAAAGATGCAGCGCTGTGGGCTGCTCAAACAACCCGCTGCGCAACACGGAGGTGCGTTTCCAACGTACCGGAAATTAGAGAAGGTGTGGGTGAACGCTGTTCGACGAGTGGACTTTGGACTTCGGCTTTTACGCGCCCGAGGAAAAAAAGAACGAAAAAACAGACGTGTACAGCCCAGCACACGTGTGTTCGGGCGCCGCGGCCCGCGCATTGAGAGCCTCTAAGCTTCGTGCCTGGGACTGACCCGCAGTGCGAAAGCGAGGGGGTCCCGAGTACTGTAAGTCACTGGCAGCGCGGCGTAGAGCAACGCCGCTCCATCCACGGAGTCCCGATGCCAATTTAGGCCTAGCGAAAAAGTACGGAAGACCGCACACACGGCGACAGCCACCGAGAACGGCACCGAACGAGTTCACTCGTTTTCCAGTCGCTAGCTTTTGGGTATACAAGCGACAAGTACGGCATAGCACACGCACGGCGGCGGCCGCCGAGTACGGCACCGTACGAGTTCACGGGTTTTCCAGTCGCTATAGCTTTTAGGTATACGCACCAACTCTTGCTACATATGCTGGATAACTACCACGTATACAGCATTAAAACAAAATCAGCTTACCTCTTAACTTTAGATGGCTAGCGCAAAAGAGGAAGTTGCCGCTCGGCCTGCGTACTCGTTGAACGAGAACGATCCTGACGTCATGTTCACATAGCGGCTGATTTCCAGTGTTGCCGGGGCCTCGAGCGGCTAGTTTCGGTTTTGTTGGCCGCGCCCCAAACAAAACTTTGAGGCGTCGATATCTTTAAAACTACACACAATTACGAGTAAAAAATTACACCTTGCAATTCAGGGACGCTGACTGCACTAAAAACAGTCATAAACCCAAAATCAAAAGTATGGACCGGAGTTTCCTTTAAGCGCACCTTTAAACTGTAAATACTCATAACACCAAGAGCGAACAAGTAAAATAAAAGCCACTTTTTCACATCAAATTTTTCTCTACACTTCACGCCGAAAACACGGAACCCTCCGTAAACATGGGGTGCCAGGAGTGCGTCTTCGACTGGCGTGTTTAGCGTGCTCTGCCACCTATGCATCAAAATCGGTCCCCAAGTGGTAACAAATAACGTCACTGGAGCTGGCGTGTCACGCCCTCTGATGTCGTGACGACCCTGGTGGTCGGTCGTAAAGGTTCTGGCAAAGAGTACGAACGAACATGAATATCACTGCCGTCGCTGTGTCCCAACCCTTGGCTCTGGAGCTTCCGTGGACTGTCAACCTTGAGGGCAAGCTCCAACAGAACAGGCTTCTGCCACATGCATTTTCGCTGCTCGACCCCACAAAAATATCTGCATGCAACAACGTGACACTCCAGTGACGTAACAAGCCGAAAATCGATCAACCACTTTTTCGGGCGCGGTAAACACACGTTGGAGACGCCTTCCGGGCACTAAATAGGAAAAGTAATTCAAAAGTTATCTATAGTTAAATAAAGCCCCCCCCCCCCCCTCCCAAAAAAAAAAAACACACATAATGTCAACAACAACAAAACATACGGCAGTAGAATAAAGGAATAGAGAGACTGCCACGTACAATTTTCCCTTTCCCAAGTGATGGTGGGTACAGGATATCCATCCGCCCGGCAATCCATGCGTGCGTCTCGGCCTAGAAGAACCGAAGCGTCGCCGGGCTCGATCACCCATAGGGGACGAACTGAAACGGAACCAAGGATGTTATCTGGCGAGGTTTCACAACAACAGGAAAATTCCACTGTCGCTAGTTTAGTTTCGGCTGCATAACCGTTTACCTGGTTTGTTTTTCTTCAAATTCACGCGGTGCCTAAATATAGCAGCTCCTTGCCATTTTTGTGTCAACGTAGTGTTTCAAAAACGTTTGAGAGCGTCAAATCCTCAAATAATATTTAAATGTTGCTTTGACCTACCGTATTACATCATCATGTGAGTATCCAAAAGGCAGACAGAATTGGGACACGTGACTCATGTTTCGCAACTGGGGCATATCGAAACTAGATTACGATCAAAGTCAATGAACAGGCTCAATGTAACACTTATGGTGTAATGAAAAATATGTAAAATTTTTTCAGCACCCTCAGCGGTGCAGTTGATGCCCGATAACTCTTCATTGATTCATTTATTTTGCTAATATTAAAAGCAAAATTCGCTGCTTACATTAAACGAGTTACGCGGGGCATCAAAACAACAACAAAATTATCGCAAGTTAGAAGGAATTTTTGTGTTCTAAAGGATTCTGCCTACACTTTGCTTTTTCCTGGTGTTGCCGCAACCTCATTTCGTGCGTCCAGAAAATGCGCTGGCACCACGTGCATTCGGACGCCTACTGACCCTGCACGACGAGCGAGGCGCTGTGGCTGGCCGAAGCGGCCGCGTTGGAGACGACGCACGAGTAGTTGCCGTTGTGGCGGGTCCCGAGGCTGGCGAAGGTCAGGTCGCTCGAGAAGGCGTCCGTCTGGGCGCGCACTCCGAGCTCTGGGCCCAGGGGTCGGCCGTCCTTGCGCCAGTCGAACTCGAACGGAGGGTCCCCGGAGATGACGGTGCAGCCCAGGCGGGCGCGCATGCCGGCTTGCAGGCCGCCCGGGAAAGAGAAGGGCGCGATGGTCGGCCGCACTAGGGTCAGAGAAAGACAGGAGTCGGAGATGGGGCGGGATTCTTTCCGCCCCACAGGCTCAACTATTCTACGAATCTTTGGCTGCATGGTTGTAGAGTGCTACGCTGTAAGATAACGAACGCCCACCCCCGAAAGATAGCCCACTTCAGTTTTTTTTTTCTTTGTCTGTCTACCCTGGGTGATGCCTTGTTTCGAGATTTTACGATAGTTTTACAGTTTTATTATTCTACTGTTTTATATTTCTATACTTCTAAAGTTTCATAGATTTACAGTTCTACCTTTCTGTAGCTCTATAGTTCTATGCTCTCATAATTTCATAGTTCCTCAGAAAACGTCAAGGTTTTGTCACTGAGGTTCAGGAAACACGCTCAGCAAAAGAAGAGGTCAGAATCATGGTTAGGATTTAAATGCTACCTAAGCAGGAATAATGAAAATGAGAAATGACATGTGCATTATTCCTGCGCACGTCAGAATTTTAAGTCACGCAGTTTATAAGCATGGCCATAAAAGTGATACATCTTTTTTTTAGAAAATTGAGTTTCCAGTTATTTATAAAGGCTTGTTCACACTCTTGCGACCGAGTAAGACCGAGAGAGACCAGACCGTTTTTTAAGCCTCTTGGGATCTCTTAGGACCAGCTCCGCAGCAGCGCATCCGGTCCTAACAAGTCGCAAAAGGCTTAAAAACCGGTCCGGTCTCTCTCGGTTACTCGGTCGCAAGAGTGCGAACGGCGCTTAACATGTTCAGAGGTGAGTGCGGAGACAACCTTCTAGAAAATAATATAAATTAGGTTACCTGATAGAAACACGCCCTCCACCAAGGGATAAGTAGCGCAAAACGTGTTTATGCAAGGATGCAGCCGAGCTGTCGCGGTTTCTCCAAGAAGAAAAAAAAAATTCCACCTTCATTTGTAGCTTCAATGAATCTGGGAAAAACAATTTCTCACCCTCCGTGGCCTAATTTTTCTGGGATTCACGCGTCAACTGATATGTACAATCAAATGCAGCTCAAATACAAAGGAGGTTCATCCTTAGCCTCAGTTGTTTTCTTTAGGCTTTTGCTCAGCAGTGTCCTTAACGTGCCTTGAAACTGTCGACTGTTTGTAACGTGTTTTTGCAAAAAGAAAGAAAGGAAATCACTTAACGGGAAAAAGGCATACAGATGCTTCCGAGATATATATAGGTAGACGCAGCAGTTGAAGGATGGAAAACTAAAAAAAAACGATTAATTTGATAATATAAGTGATTAGAAATAAAGTAAATCACAAAGTAGGTGAACAAGTAAAACACTGAAAGTATATTATAAATATTCTATGCACTAAAATTCGAGATAAGCAAAGAAATTTAAACGCACGCGAAGGAATATATAAAATAGAAAAACAGGCTTACATGCAAAAAAAAAAAAAAAAACTTAATGCGGAAGGTTAATGAAAAAGGGGCTTCTGCAAGCAGGCGTCGACGTTCCGGCAATGGCGCTGCCTTTTCGGGATTGCTCAGTCCCGAAGAAGGCAGTGCCACTCCCGAATAATGGCGTCAATAATGGGCATTTCTCTGCATTGAACACATCTCGAATCGAGATCCTCAAATGGTTCACTGCGAAAGTCAAATTTTCACAAGCTCCGCTGCTTAGTGACAAATGATTTAAAAAAAAATGTTCTATATAAATGAAAATAGAAGTACTTTAGAAATTTAACAACTTCATAGAAAGTGCTATGAACAAAGCCCACCCGAAGTGCGCTTAGTTCCCTTATGAATGCCAAAGCTGATTTCGTTTAGCTCTCGGGTACATATTATTCTTCCCGATCATAGTGAAACGATAAATTCGATTAACATAGGAAATTCGTTTCTCGTTCCCTGTGAGGGTGTAAGTTTGGTATGACTTGATAAGGGTGTAGCACCTCACATATTCGAAATTCCGCATGACTGTTGCTGAGAACGCTCGAAAGAGACCAATGGTTTACTGTTCGTCGCAGGAAGCACAATGAAGTGTTATCGTATGAAGAACTGTATTTGTTTTCCTGCGAGCCCAGCCCTCACCCCTGACGTTGACGGTGACGGTGCCGCTCGTGCTCTGTCCCAGCGGCCCGCTCACGTGGCAGGTGTAGGTGCCGTTGTCCTCGTACTGCCGCACCTCGCTGATCACCAGGCTGCCGTTCCTAAGCACCTCCTGCCGCTTGCTGGACGGCAGATGAACACCGCCTAGAAGCACGCAGACACGGGTGAATAGAATGCTGTCACGCAGAGATAGCAGACAACCAGTAAATTAAGAAAATATGTCTCATGCGCCGTACCCTGCAATAAGGTGTTTAAAATTATTAGTTGATTTAGTGTACCTAAGGCGGGAAGACCGCTTTACTCGTAAAATGGCTTATGTCCCAACCGAAAAACGGGAAAGTGCAATTGTCGTAGATCTGTTCGTCTGCAGCATTTATTGTGCGGGTCGGGAAATATATTACACGACTGCAAAAGAAGTAGGATTATCGCTCATTTAGAAACAAGAAGAAATAAGAGCTAAACTTTTTTTTTTAATGTCCTCGCAGACATCAGGCACGCAGAAGTTTGGTGAAACGAGACAATCCACTCGACGCTACGTCGTATACAGCGCTATCTTCGCAAAATAACAAAATATGCAAACGCTCACAAATTCTACGAACAATTTCACGAACACACTAACTAACCACTCCTATGCTGCGCTATCAAAGGCGCAGATGCAGAGAAAGCAGCTTCGTACAATGCTTTATTTGCGAGGTAACCCGCAAAACTGGAGCCCCTGCCGTTGGGAACGTTTTGGGGGAACAGAGAAGAGAGCGCCGCTTTCGTGCTCGTCCTTTTCGAATACTGACTTCAAATCAGTGTTGGACAGAATACTCGATAAAAGTATTTAAGTTAAGTTACTAAATACCTGCTTCGTGAAGTATTTAAAATACTACTCAAGTTACTTTCACTGTAAAGTATCTTGAGTAGAGTAAAAATACTTAGAAATGTAATTCAATTACTTTTGAAGATATTTCCGCATTGCGTAATCTGTATTGACGTCAGTAACAACGACAATTATACAGCTGCGCAAATCTGGTTTACACAATGGTTTATTAACAGGCAACAACATAAAACAAAAAAAAGTTCCGAACAGCTATTTTATGCAGTCCAACTAGAAGGAGCAGGATATTGCCACGAATGGCAAATGACGAGGCGGCGAATAACTGAAGAAACTAAACGTGTAATGGGATGGACTTGCGCCCAAAACAATAGAGAAAGGCTATACGTCGCAGCCTTAGATGTCCGCGAAACAGCAGGATCGAGCGCTGGAGCGAGACTGACTCCGGATCGCCACACGGAGCACCTTTTGTACCCGCGTGGGTTTCTGGAACATTCGGCGTAGAACGTTCGGCGCGTAGAACATTCGTAACTCGATCAAACGACAAGGTTCTCGAACATACGAGAATGTCAAGTTGAAAGAATAAATAAAAGAGGAGTCCGCTCCCTGGAATCGAACCCGGAGCCTCCGCGCGAGAGCCAAACACGGTAACCGGTCGGCCACGCGTTTTTTTTTTTTTTTAGTCTGGCTACGCACTTGCTCGGCAACACGCGTAGCAATGGGAAATTGTAGTAGACCGTTTCCGCAGCCCGCTAAGCACCCAGATAGCGCTCCGTAATCCGCCACAAGACCTTAAACTATGCAGACAAGGCTGGCGGTGCGCATGCGCAGCTGCGGCTTTTTCTTCACGGATACCGTAGCGGAGGAGAAAAACGTTCTACTACAATTGCCTAATATCACTGATACATGTTGAAAAACATTTCTGGGACAACGAGAAAGAGGTCGCTTTAGCTATTGGGTGGAGATCAGACCTTGGCGCCCCAAGCGGTTAACTTGAGAACTACACGGATGGAGACAACGAATACAATGACTCAGCACTCGGCTGACATAACCGAACGCGGCGTCAGCGTTCGGCTGGAGTTCGTGTTCTCCGGTGAGGGGGAGGAGGGTCTCTTTTGTTACCACTCCAGCCTGCATGAAGAATGCAGCATGCACGGTGCTCAGCTGAGCACAAAAGCCCTCAAGCTCGCATCATCTTACTACTGCTTTCGGGAGAGATCTGGCACTTCGTTTATTATTAGTATTTTTACATTAGACTGCTGTGCCTCGCGCTCTATTAAAGAAGATAGCATGAACATTCCCCCATGGCCTGTCGGAATGTGCACAGGCCTTGTGTTGGGTAAACACCGAGGTGTGGGCCCGGCAACAAACGGGTCAGAGCGCCTCGCCAATAGTGACATCACTGAATATCACGTCCTGCGGTGCACCTTAGACGCATCGTTTAACTACAATCCACATTCCCTCTATGTGGAGTTCACTATAAACGAAATTGGGATACGGATATGAGTGAATGTATACACCGACACGCGGGCTTGACGTCACGGAGCTGCGGCGGCGCTGCGATCGCGCCGGAGCCGGGGGGTGTGGGCAAAAGCGCGCACGTTTCGCATGGGCGTCATAGCATTTCAGCATACCGCGAAGCTGTGTTGCCGTTAATTGCACCGAAATGTACAGAAAAAGTAGGGGGGTGAGTTTCCACAAGTTCCCGGCAGACTCTGGAAGGCATAGAAGGTGGATAATATCCGTGGATTGAAAAGAATGGTCGCCTCGCGCGAACGACCGTTTGTGCGGCAAACACTTTCTTGAAGGAAAGTGCGGCTTCCATTTCGATCTCCGTCCCGAAGCTTGCTTATGTGCAGGGCAACCGTCGTCTGCTCGAGACCACCCGCATTTTGTTCCCACGGTGTTCGCGCACAAAGCATCGGCCAAGCGCTCGTCGGAGGCTCGCTACGCCCGTGCTACCGTCAGAAGGGGATCGACGACAGAACGGCAGTGTTGTAGGCGTTACCGAAAAAGAGTAATGAAATACGTTACTCGTTACTTACAAATAAAAGGTACGCGTTACTGAGCTAAGTTACCTAAAAAAAAAGGAACGCGTTACCGCTACCGATAAAAAGTAACGCTGTTACTTCTGCGTTACTTTTTTTAAATTATGATTTAGCACATTTTACGGTTTTGACGATACAGGTCAAATATCAAGAAACATTATGTTCATGCAGAAACTGAACATAATTACTCTATCTCTTTTTACGGTTTCACCTAAATACTGTTAAGAATGGAACCTTCGGCAACCTTCTTCCGAGTTTCAACGCTGCGGAAACGAGTCCCGAAACGAGTCCCGACGTGTTCAGGACTGACGCCCACCTGTCGAAGGCTGCCCAAAACGTGTCTCAACGCGTCCGTGACGTCAACGGGACGTGTGTGTGTGTGCGTGTGGGTTCGTGCGCTCCGGAAGGGGAGAGAGGCCTGGCCTAACTGCGGAGAACCTTGGCTATGACTCATTTCTGACTACGACGCGGCAGACCCAGCTGCAAAGCACGTGGCGGTCGCACCTGCTGCCCTGGCGGAGAGAGAGGGAGAAAACGGACCCCTATATAAGGCGGGGCGTGAGGGCTCCATTTGTTCTCTCGGATTTGACGACTGTATCGCTACCATGTAATTAAACCGTTCGTTACGTTACCAATTCTCCCACCTCCACTGGACCCCTGGGTTCTTCACTTCGGGGAATGGTCGTCGTCACGAGCCAGGAAGCCTCCGGACGTGCGGCCTAAGCCCCGCCTCGAACAATACTCACAAGAAAAAACGCAAAGAAAAACATGGCTTGACGCCTAAAACACGGAAAAATTGAAGTGTAATTTCTTTAAGACTTGGGAAGTAGTAACGAGTAACGTAACTACGTTACTTGAAATAGTAACGTAAGTACCTTACCCGTTACTGCGTCGAAAACGTAACGAGTAGGTTACTACGTTACTGAAAAAAGTAACGCGTTACCAACAACGCCGTTACTTGTAACGTGTTACCGCCAAGACTGCAGAACGGACAAAGCGTTACTGCTTGTAATGCCCTGTGGTCATGAGGGTAGGAAAAATATCATACCTTGACTTGAAGACGCTGT
Source organism: Ixodes persulcatus (assembly GCA_013358835.2). Lineage (NCBI taxonomy): Eukaryota > Metazoa > Arthropoda > Arachnida > Ixodida > Ixodidae > Ixodes > Ixodes persulcatus. The sequence continues at coordinate 223,741 of JABSTQ010009368.1, read as the reverse complement.
GTGTATTTAATCAATTAATGAATACGCACACTTCCGCAGACCCACAGTCTGCTGATCCCGCCGGCAGTGCGGAAACCTACTCGAAGTAATCGTAGGCCTCGAGAGACTTGTACGCCTGCACCGTGTCGGCCGTGAACTGGCTTGGCGAAAAAACTAAATAAACGACGACGTGAGCCGTCGACTTCGGTGGCAGCAACTTTACGTCGGAAGTCCAACAGGCCTTGTTTACGGCGTACGGATCCTCCTAGGCAACGCCGTCCACGCAGTTTGTTTCGATACCGCTGGCGTTCAGGCTCGGACAGCGAGCTCAAATAGTCGGGCATAGCATACGACATACGTTGTGAGGAAATACGACGCACAAATAAAGATACAAGCGTCCCTACAACGTCAACAACGAGCGCACGCCATAGAACGCAATGGCGAAAACACGGAGAGCCGGGCTGCTTTTGCCCACATAGCTACCGCGCATGCGCGGCCTTCCGGCCGTGTTGGTAAACAGAGTCGCTCCGCGTGTCGGTCTATAACAAAAAGAACGCACATAATAGCCACGGCAGTGGTCCCACCTTCTTTAAGTAGGTTGCGTTCAGAAAGGCACTCAACGTTTGGGGACGCTTTGCTGGCATTTTGAGAGGTCATCCAGCTCCTAGTTCGTTTCCTGTCCTGTTGATAAGCAGAGAGCTTATCAATGTTCGCTTACAGACACTGTTCGCGAGAGCAATAAGTGACGGACTGGCGACAAAAAGAAATAAACGAAAAAAAACCTCGACGCTTTGCCGTAGCAGAGTCAAATATACAAAAAGCAAAACATTTTTTTGTGTGTGTGTCCCCTTAATATTTTTTTTTTCATTTGTTATTTTCTGCATTATTGTCGTAGGTCGTTTCCCGGTCTGCGTTGCGCCTCAGCGTGGCTATCTTTACTTCCGTAAAATCACTCTTTTTGTTTCAGGATTTCTTTTTTTTTTTTTTTTTTTGGGGGGGGGGGGGAACTCTAGGAAACAAAAGTCGCCGTTGGGAAGGCGAGGAGAAAACCTTGGTTGTACGAACTTTGGGCTGAAATATGAGTCACTATCGGCAAAAAAAGCGAGCTAGCAAGAGAATTTGGTTGCTCGAAAGAAAGTTCACGTTTGCTCGTGCCACGCCCATGCCACTTCATACAGAAAAACTCGGAAAATGGCGGAATGTCAAAAATGTATTTGAGATAATGAGTACAAGATACTCAAAAATGTAATTAAGATAGAGTATTAAATACTCTCGATCAAAAGTATTTGCAAGATACTAAGATACTTCAAAAGGTATTTTAAATACAGTATCTTGAGTAGAGTATTTGAGAGAGGCACAAGTCTGCTTCAAATACAAAGAAATGCACGCAGATGTGAAGAGCTTTTGATAGAAATTTTATTGCTATAAGAATAATAAAGACATGACGATCAAGTCCGACATAACTTATACCTGGGTCAGACGGGCACGCCGGCCCGTCTGACCCAGATATTCAGGTCGGCGCACGAGCGCACGCCGATAAGCGCAGGATCGCGAGCTCATTCACAGATTCTTTCAGGCAGTTCGTTCCGAAGCCCCTCTGATGATACCCTCGTCAAAGTGGCACGTTAAAAGCCTTCAAAATGAACTCCTTTGAAGAATCGGCAAATCAGCTACCGATCTTGCGCTTATCGGCGTGCGCTTGTTCGCCCACCCTTCAAAAACGCTTGTTTCGAAAGCCTTTCACATGCCCGTCCAACCGGCATATGGACTCAGGTATAACGCGTTTCTAACTAACGTCGTGCAGCAGGTGACCAAAAAAAATAAATGCAAAACAACGAAGCGGAGCCTTTTACAGCGGAGCTGTTCAGGGCTAGGGCTAGGTTTCCAGGATCGTGTCCGTGTATGTCGACACAAACCTGCCTGGACAGCTTCCGCCATCTATAAGCGACGGCGGCAAGCACACAACGAGTATGGTTTCCGTCGTCACTCGTAGATGGCGGCAACCTTTGCAGCTGCAATAGAAGAATGGATAGTTGGGCGCGTTGGTGGGAATTCATCGTAGGAAACAGCGCGAAAAACAGACGACGACGAAGACGAAGCACACAGTGTATCGAGTACAGCTCCGCTGGTCTTCCTTCTTCACGAGAGTGGAAAGGCTGAACGATTTTTCGTTAGAAATTCCACGCTTTCTAATACGCAGCGCCCGAAGGTGCGAAAGAACCCTCGAAACCATCTCTACTCCGTTTCACTTAAATCGCAGCCGAGGCTGCGATGTGACGGAGCCAACCAAAGCAGCGTCAATAATGCAACCTCACCGAGTTCGTTTTTTTGTAGTGTTTGTTTTCAACGGATAAACCTATCAAGCACACAAAGAACAAGCGCAGGCTCGCGGCGGATTCCTAGTGCACGATAGGTTTAGTCGGGAATCGCAAACGCGCAAAGACGACAAGCGCCGTGACGATAAACTTTTCGAGCTGCTTGATTTGCTCCACCCTACCGTAACGTGGGTTGCGTAGTATAGTTAGTGCACGATGTTACAATCTGTCACAAAAGGTTGTTTCGTTTTTGTTTTTTTCTGCCATGTTGCGGTATTTTAGATTATATAGTCAGCGGATCCCGCTGTTTTCGGGTGACAAAAAAAAAAAAAAACTTAATGAGAAAACATTTACTGCAAAAACTTTTTTCTCCCGTGAGATTTTTGTCAGTAAGCCTTTCTCACCCATTTGTTTTTTCTCGCAGTGGTGTATTCGCGAAGTCGTTTTCTTTTGAAGTTGGAACGAAAGCCGCCACCTTCACTGTTTTTTTAGTTTCAGCTACGAGCTTCTCATGTCGGTCATACTGTGGTTTTTAATGGCGGCCATAGCCGGGCTTATTCTTTCTGGATTTGAAAATTTGCACGAAAATATGTTACACTCCGTTTCACGGTTGCTGCTCTAATAGCCGTTGAGATGTCTTTGGAAAAGGTTTAGTAGCTCTAGACAGAATATTGAACTACTTGTTATTAAAATACTAGAAACTCAAATAGGCTCACAAGATTTCTTTGTTTGTAGTGGGATTATCATTGACAAACTTCATCTAAAGAAACATGGCATGAAGTCAAACAGTGTTATTGTATGTACTACATGGCCGTTTTACACGACCTGCATGACGCGACACTGCGAGCGCGAACGAGCGATACCTAAAGACGCTGACAGTTTCAGAAACACGGGACGTTGTGAATCCCGAGCACCCGAGTATCGCTCCGTAGGAAATGAGATAGACGCCCTAGCCGCTAAGACTGCCAAAGACCAATAAGGATGCAAGAATCGCGAACATAAGCCACGATTTGCGATCCTTCTTTTTTACTTTCTTCTGTTTTCTTTTTATTTATTTATTTAAAATAACTGGGTTGTTATCAAACTTAAACTATAGTGCGATAAAAAGAGCCGAAATACGGCACTAACCTAAGCGGTGACATTTCATGTCCGCCAGTATTTTTCCATCGTGCTATCGTGCCTCGAACCAGTCTCCGTCTGGTGCGTTTAGCGCGTCCAAAAAAGTGCTTCCTCGATTCAAACCTCATGACTTCAAAGAAACGTCATGCTGTCACCGGCCGCAACCCTGGCGGCTTCACTACAACGGTAGTGGTCGTGGCGGGCGCCTATCCTGCTGCACAGCGCTCTCCAGAATTAAAGTTCACGGAAGCTTCGGCAGACAAGACTTGGGACGTCGTGACAACGGCGACACTCACGCTTGTTCCTGCATTATCATGGATGAAGACCCCGTCTACCATATTGACGTAAAAGGAAACGTAGTCCGAATTCTGAACTGGAACATGATTTTCGTGTAAGGTTTATGAAACAAATTGGGCGTCGGATAATCTCAGTCAGCCGAATGCAGCTCCCGAAGTTACTGATGTGGGCAAAGTGTGGCGCATGCGACGCTGGCAACTTTTTTATACGTCCATTCATACAACATGAGTAACAAATTCAAGTCACTTCTTCGCCTTTTTCGTATATCCTGTAGACCTTAGGCTTCTACGAGCAAATTCGTCGCTTCATTGCTTCGCGCTGCCTTCGAAGTTAACTTCAGTTACCATATGGCGACGGCTCTTTCGTGCGAGTCAGCCATAAAGCCTCGTTTCATAGTGGGTTGCGCAAGCATGGTGCCAGTGTTTGAACTAAGGGCCATTCCGTTCATTTCCTCCGGACTCGCGCGGCTCGCGCGAAGCGCGCGTGGCATGCGGTGTAGTGCGCGGTGCGCCATCCGAAACTTGCGGGCAAGTAGTTGATGAACTTATCCCTTCTGACTCTGAGGAAAACTTACTTTTGTACGAATCGGAACTTTTTGTTGTATCCACGATCCTAGTACAACTAAAAACTGGAAGGTTTAATTTTTATTTGACGGCAGGTGAGGCTTTCCCAGCCTACTCTGGAGCATTCATGATAAATTGCCTGAGCGCAGAGGGTTTCAACCCAGCTGGTGAATCTCCGTAAAAATATCGGTGGTGCCCGAATTCAGTTATTAACAAACTTGCCGTCCCTAACTTTTCAAATAGCACAAGGAGCAAGTGGACGTTAATTAATATGAAAAATAACCTTGTCTGCGTGCATTTCTGCGAGGCAAGGATGCAAATTACCTTCGCTCATCGGACGTGGAATATCAACCTGCAAAGAAGTACTTTTTGAATGTATTTAAAACTTCATGGTTCTTATGAAGGCCTGCGAAAATGGTCATCTAGCCCCTTCGATGAGGTTACAAATTAAAATAAAATTGACACAACTCACTTTGAACCTTATTTATTTCATCTTACCTTCACATTGTGTTCTGGACTCGGTTGTGCGCTTTTCGAAAACAGCGGTTAACCACATAACATTCTTGCGTAAATGCTCCGGGTTCAATTATCTGGATCGAATGATGACACTTAGACAATCCGAGTAATATCAATACAAAAGCAACAAAAAAAAAAAGTGTAGAGAAAGGGGAAGGGGGATGAATGGAGGGGACTGCAGTCGAGAAAGGCGCCACTGTCAGGCCATCTCTCGGGAGCGTCGACTAGATTTCTGTCTAGTCCCGTACTTCCGTTCTCCTTTCTGCCGCAAGGCGCCTCATGTCGCTAATTTTGCCTTACCACCGTGGAAGCTACAGCTACATTCTCCAGACTCAGTCATATGCATTAGGTCCTTATTTCGAGTTCTTTATCCCAACGTTCCGCCCATTGAAAATGCAGCGAAAAAGCCGAAGCACGGACCTGACTTTTCCACACCGCCATCTCCTTCCGCACGATAAAGAGCGTCTGCTATGCTCACCTTCCCCATGGCAACGAAGCGTCTCCTGAATAGGCGAACACGCAAACGAAGAAGCATAAGCCAGCAATAGCAAAGACCATTCTCCGAATGTTGTCTGCTAAAGTTAACGCGGCAACTCTAGACAAAGCTGGACGCGCAAGTGAGGGCGGGACGCTGAGAGTGTAAGGCGGTCGCGTAGCGAACCATTGCGGGCTCCGACGAAGCTTGGTGGAAGCTCGGGCCTGAGACTATAATCACTTCCACGCGATCGTAGCAGAGCGAAGCCAGGTGAGGGTGCGCCTAGCGCGGACTGTTTGGAATCCCTGCCTGCAACCTTTAGAAGAGGCTCCGTTCACCTGCTACTTAGTCGTCGGTTAGCAGACAATATATGGGAAATGGTGTGACCCGTTGCTGGCTTCAGACTCTGCGTTCGCCTTGTCACCGTAGTGTGACGGTGATCATAACAGGCGAAATTTTTCGTGCGGAAGGAGATGGTGGTGTGATCAGATTAGGTGCATGCTTTGTTTTTTCTGCCGTGCTTTTCAGTGGGCGGAACGTAAAGAAAAATAGTTTGAAAAGGGCCTAATGTATATAGCTTATTTTCTCCAGCGCCAAGAGGGGCAATTTCTTGACACCAAGAAGTGTTTTTTTTTTTTAATCATGGGTTTAAAAAATTAAACTGCCAAATGATTTTTTCGTGATGTATCTGAAAATTGCAATAGCCATCTGCGTTTTTTTTTTTTTTTTTTTTTTTTTTTTTTTTGAACGTAATGGATGAGGATGACGCCTTCTCTTACCAAGAACACTCCCCCCATCGTTCCCTCCGTACTTGCGGTAACGTGAAAGTTTTGCGGTGGCGGGGAGAGGCAGTACTTGCATTGCTGCGCATGGCGTTTAGTTTTGTTATTGAAAACGGCATTCACCTCTCATCTTTCGTGATATTTAATTGAATAAAACACGAATGATGTCGTTATCACGCATTAAAATCTTGCGATCACACGCCGGTACAAACAAATTACAGGCTGTTTTGCGAAGATTAACGTCGCCATTTCGAACACCTGAAACATTGGTGAGGCCAGGTGGCGCCACAAGCGTTCGCTGAACTTGAAGCCTCGGTCACGATGCTGGTATTTCATAAAAAAAAAAAAGAGTCAGCATAAATTGCTTGAGGTGTGTTTTTTCCTTGTACTGGCGGTCCCCTCACATTGTTCATGCAAAAACGGTTTGAAAACAATTTCGAAGCATACACATTTATGAAGCAAACATGCTTATGACATGCTTGAGGCGCACCGGCACATGATTCTGTCACATGTCTGCAGCGATAACCGTGTCTTTATTATACAGTGTGACAGTTGCTTAACGATGTTGCTGCGCCTCGCACCAATTCCCCATAAGATTCGGCAAATTTTAAGATGCATTCCACGGCCGCACCCGCTCACGATACAGTGTAAAAATTAGGAGACCTAAGAACTTGAATACCCCTTATGGAGATACCTTAGGAAAAATCCGTCGTTCCCAGAAGGAAAGATGATGGCCGTTCACACGCTTGCATTTGACTCCGTCCGACTGAGACAATACCGGTTTTTAAGCCTTTCGTGACGGATAAGACCGGCTGCATTGCTGCGCATGCGGTCGTGACACGTCCTAAGAGGCTTAAACACCGGCCTGGTCCCAGTCGGATGGAGTCAAATGCAAGCGTGTGAACGGGCCATTCCAGGAGATGGCCGTGCTGTGAGAAAAAGCCAACGCTCGCAAACGGAGAGGACACTTCTCAGCGGACACAATCGTTTTGAGGAAAAAGCCAACTTCGGGATATGCGGTCTTTGTGGGTTTTGTTGATTGCGCCTTTGGTCTCCGTTACATTTCCAAGCATTGGAAGCAGCAATCAGTGGGTCATGAATATTATTTTGACTTTTTGGCGTTTATGCCAGATGCGTTTTAAGCGTCCTCAATATTTGACGTGTCATATCATGTTTGCATTTCTGCATGCTTTGCCTCAATTTCTTGGTGGAAGCTAGGATGGGGTTTGTCGACCTCTGCTTATTTTGATTCCTTAATGTCGTACGTACAATCACTTTATATTTTTCTTTCCGTAAAACAAAAACACATTAATTATGTTAGTATCAAAATTTGTAAAAGGCGAAATAAAAAACTATGTTATTTGGGGACGTGAAATATTTCTGAGGCTTCTCCTGGTCTCATGTAGCATCAATTAAATATGTCACCACCTCCGACAAAAGTTTACTGATGCCTTGCACAAACTATAATTAGAGGGGGCTTTATGCTTACGTCACGAAGTTCCACTAAAAATAGGTATTGAGCATCAAAACTCGTTTCGTACATAAAAGGAAAGTTATTTTTTCTTTCGTTTCATATAAAATATCCAACTCCTGAAAATATATTTAGGCGGAGATTGGCTGGTGTTTATTATAGTATATACAAAAACATTTTGGAAATTGATAACTTTGAGGAGTCTTTATTTAATTACTCTTCTTAAATCGGCGTTAGGAATCCTTGGTCGGGAGTGTTAGAGAACCGCAGATGGGTGCACTTGAAGCGAAAGATTCAAGAGCAAAACACAAGATTCCTGCGTTCAATCCCCACCCCTGCCCGTTTCAATCTGGATGAGTATCGTACCATTGCGTGGTCGTGCATCACTGCGTGGTACAAGTTAAAAACCCCCCAGTTAGCAGGATTACTGCACTGGCCTAAACGACACGACACTTTTTAGTGTCGTGTCGTTTACCCGCAGTCTCGGGGTTTTTTCAACCATGTGCAATGTACACCAGCTCGTTTGCGCCCTTACATTTTGTTTATTTAATACTAGTAGTTCTCTTCAAGCCTTGTTTTCTTTTGAGATTAGGAGACACCCATGGTGTCTAATTTTAGTTTCATCTTCCGTCGAAGGTGGAGTGAGTGGACCTATGGCAGGAGACTTAATGAACACCATTTTTTTTTCGCGTTTTATTCCACGAGCAAAAAAAAATTAATAAAAAGCGATTCATGATTAAGTTTTGCGGCAAAGTTAAGTGTTGCAGTTTTGTATTTACACTTTTGTGAGATATTATGTTATGAAACCATAACCCTAAACACAATATGTGCAAAATGTGAAATCTTCGCCGTTCCTAGCGGTACTGTTAGAACAAGTAAATTCTTGTCTCTTGCCATCAATCGCATGTAAACTGCAGCAGAAACCGAGGCGCTGCAAAGTCTGTGCCACGCATTGCTGCCCACAGACTAGCACACAATCACACTGCACGCGGACATTTTCCTCCAAAATATGAAGTCGCTGTGGTGGGGAAATGCACGTAGCACTTTCCCGCTAAATTTGGCGGGAATATTCCTCCGCTAGACACGACGACGACACATGGCGCCACGTGATACCAGGACGAAACGTGTGACTATGAAAACCTTGATACCGGGGCGTCACGCGTCACTATGACGTCACATGGCGCCACGTGATACCAGGACGAAACGTGTGACTATTAAAAACTTGATACCGGGGCGTCACGCGTCACTATGACGTCACATGGCGCCACGTGATACCAGGACGAAACGTGTGACTATTAAAAACTTGATACCGGGGCGTCACGCGTCACTATGACGTCACATGGCGCCACGTGATACCAGGACGAAACGTGTGACTATGAAAACCTTGATACCGGGGCGTCACGCGTCACTATGACGTCACATGGCGCCACGTGATACCAGGACGAAACGTGTGACTATTAAAAACTTGATACCGAGGCGTCACGCGTCACCATGACGTCACATGGCGCCACGTGATACCAGGACGAAACGTGTGACTATGAAAAACTTGATACCGGGGCGTCACGCGTCACTATGACGTTACATGGCGCCACGTGATACCAGGACGAAACGTGTGACTATTAAAAACTTGATACCGGGGCGTCACGCGTCACCATGACGTCACATGGCGCCACGTGATACCAGGACGAAACGTGTGACTATGAAAACCTTGATACCGGGGCGTCACGCGTCACTATGACGTCACATGGCGCCACGTGATACCAGGACGAAACGTGTGACTATTAAAAACTTGATACCGGGGCGTCACGCGTCACCATGACGTCACATGGCGCCACGTGATACCAGGACGAAGCGTGTGACTATGAAAAACTTGATACCGGGGCGTCACGCGTCACTATGACGTCACATGACACCATGAGTTCATATACAACGACGACCCAACGCAAAACACACCCGTGGATTCGCCGCCAAACGTCCCTTATGAGGGCTCTCGCCGTGATAAAGCTCTCGTCAATCTAGTATTTCTTTTTGGGAGATACCGAATTTGCGGAGCCGGCCGAGCTCACCCCTGGTCCAGGAGATTCTGTCCACGGGATGCCCGGCGTAGTGGCAGTCCAGTCTTAGGGGACCCCCGGCCACGGCCCTGACGGGGACCATGGGCCGGACCCTGAGGGGTCCCGCCACGTTCAGCCGGGCCGCGTGCTCGACCGAGCCCGCGCCGTTGGAGGCCGCGCATGCGTACAGGCCTCCGTCCTCGGTGCGGGCCGCGCTGATGTTTACGAAGCTGGTCACGTGGTTGGGTGCGGCCACGCGATCGCCCGAGCGCACCCTCGGGTCCGCCGCCAGGCTGGTGCCGTCCAGGGACCACGTGATGCGCGGCATGGGGCTCCCCGTCGCCGAGCACTGGAGCGATACCCCGCGCCCGGGCTCCGCGCTCTGCTCCGAGAACACCGACAGGAACGTGGGAGCCGAGACTGCCCGGTAGAAAAAAGTGTGATAAATATTTAAAAGAATACTCAAATAAAAAAATTACACCATCTTCCCGAGGGGAACCATGGGGTGATGCGGAGCATCGGGGTGGTGCTGACGCTTGCTTGCGCCAACCCCCTAACTGACGGGACTGTTGCTTCCATCACACTTCATCGGAAGAACGGAGTGAAGTGAAGTCAACAGCGGTGAACTGATGTAGCACGAGTAACTTTGAAAGTCTAATCAGACCGCACGGTAAGGCGGCGCAAAATGCCCTAACAGCGCTTGCAGGTTTCCTCGTCGAGATCGGGCTGGCCGGCGAGATCTAGGCTGCAACGGACGCGAGCGGTCGGGAAATGCTAGCAGACGACAGCCGCGGAGTTGCGGGGAAAGCTCACCCCACTAGAAAGGCCTGGCCTGGCGCTGCGACCCGCGCGCCGAAAACTTTCCTCCTTTCCCTCCTCCGGGGAAACACGGTTTCGCCTCAGACCCCGCCCCGGTCACGTGATGGGGAACGCGCGCAGCGGCGCAGCGCGCTACCGCTCACACTTGAAGGAGAGGAGACTAGAGGAGGAGAGTTGCGCATGCGTAGTGTGAGTGCGGACTACGACGCCGCGGGACATAGACCCGAGCAAGAGATGCTCCGCATCTAAAAGAAACAAAATATTGCAGCGGTTGATTTTAGTGCCTCTTTCAGGCAAACTCCGGCGACGTTCATACTCAAAAGTACATGTGATAGTGGAGAGGAAGGAAGTGATAGCGCTGCTCAGCCATCGCTCACAACCCCACCACCGTCGCTTCTCGAACAAAGTCTTTTATTACGAGTCGGCCATCGCTTAATTTTATCTTGCCAGCTCGGTCGACCTCAAAAAGTTCTTGGATAAGGCGCGTGCGGCAGAATTTCAAATGGTGAACGAATGCTTAAAAACGATCAAGCCATCCCCACTGAGAGACCGGGTTTCTAAAAAGAAAAAGAACTAATTTTGAAGTATTTGCCTTCCTATCGGGACGTGCTTGAGGGCTTTGAATTCTTTAGTCCGCCTTTAGTTGAGAACTTTGTGGTCGTCAAAAAGTTCCCTGACTAGGCGCGTGTGCTAAAATTTCAAAAGAAGAACGAATGCGTAAAAACAGCCGAACCATCCCCAACTGGAGACCGGTTGTATCAAAGAGGATTTATTTTGGAATATTTGCCATAGTAACATGATATACTCGAGAGCTCTATATATTACATTCCGTCTTTAGCTGGTGACTGAAACGTCCTTGAAAAATTACCCAGCGAGGAGCGGGTGTTCGAAATTCAAAAGACGAATGAATACATAAACACAGGCGAACCAACCCTACTTTGGCAGGTGTTCTCAAAAAGGACTCATATTGAAGTATTTTGCCATAGTACCCCAGGATTGGCTCGAGGGCCCTACATTTTATATTCCGACTTTAGGTAAGAACTGGGTTGTCCTCGAAAATTTCGCCGGTGAAGCGCGATTGCCCAAATTTTAAAAGATGTACGAATGCATAAAAACGGCCAAACCTTCCCCACTTTGAGACGATGGTACTCGGTATGCGTTGATTTTTCATGATTTATACGATGAACGCGGATGAAGAAATTATCATCCGTGTTTTTGCACCGCCAGCGTTGCGCCTGGGGCCCGCGTAGTAGCTAAAAGAATACTGAACTGAAATTTCGAGCTCACAAAACAAGGCTGGACGGATAGGCGGGACGCTTGAAAACCCCAAAACATCACTTACACAGCGATATCTCTAACGGATCGCTGTATTTTTGGAAAAGAAGTGCGCGATTGAACACGGCCGACCAGGCCGACGAGACAAGGTAACGTCACGATTCTCATTCCTTCTCCTCCTCGCTACGTCCCGTCGTGCTGGTGAACCGAAGCGAGGAGAAAAGGAGCGAGGCCGCTTCCCTTCATTCTCAGATTCTCCCGGAGGACAATGACGTCAAAGACCTCGCTTGATCGCGCCCTTCTTTTCCAAAAGCAGGGCCATCCGTTTGAAATATCGATGTATGAGTGATGTTTTGGAGTTCGTAGCGTCCCGTCCAACGCTTCCGCGGCCAAATTTTGCGAAATTCAAGTTTCGGTTGAGTATTCCTTTAAGCGTACCACCGCGTTTACCAAGTCCTGTGATTCTTCCTAAAATTTACTGATTTAGTGGTTTTCGATGACGCTCAGCAAGTTTCTAATTTGAACAATAATTGTTTACTTAATAAAACTATTCAACACTTCCTAATTAATTACTAAACTATCGTGACGATTAGCCCCCTATATAACGCCTCCTGGCCGCATAATGTACGAATTTTTAGAAACGATACCCAAAACCTGAAATAAACTGCCTGTATACATAACATAAATATAATCAATTTAATATTGCGTTACATTCGGACGTGGTGTAAATGCCGCATAATCGATAGTTTTGTAGCGTGAGCTACGCTGGCCGAGGTTGAGCAGTTTCGCGTGGCTGCCAAAGAGCCGTGCTGCGCAAGCGCGAGGAGCAGTGACGTCACACGGCGCAGAGCTTGCGCGCTGGAGCCGCCGCCGCCGCGGGCTCTGCCGCCACCGCGCGCGCCTCGCCGGTCTGCGCATTCCAGAGGAGTGACGTCATAGCCGTGGCAGACAAACTGGCGCCGCCGCGTGCCCAGCTGTGCGCCTCCGTTGCGCAGTAGCCAAGTCGGACGCTGCACCGGAGCCGCTTGATAGCGCCTCTCATTTTGTGCGCATAAGCTCACGCTACGTATCTCCGGCAGAGCCGAGCTAAGCCACCGCAATTTTTATCCTTCATTCCAGCTTAAGCCCAGACACAGCCGACGCTACGAGCTAGTGGGACCAATCAAGCAGTGTCAAAAGCGCAAGTCACTGAGCCTTTTCTGTTTATGATTGGTTCAGCGATAATACGGCACGCACAGACACGCGACGAACACCATGATGATACGCTTTGGTTTCATCAGACGCGAGCGGCTTTCAGAGAAAGAAATGGAGTTGGAATTTCACTCTACCCAGATCCTTATCTTATTAATTTTGTATTCTTCGAAAAGATCCCAGCCCTTTCTCGACTGTCATCGAGCGCTCTTGTTCAGAACATTCCTGAACGTGCTGCGTGTATGAAAGTAGCGATAACGCGCTGCATCGGATCAGTGACCCTTCCCTCGCCGACCCAAGATGCGTGGCATCTTTCTTTTAATATTTTTAGGCACAATTTCACCTCATTAATATTTTATTTTTCGTTCTAAATAAATGCTCTTTTTTATGACAAAATTGCACCAGGCGGAAAGGGGATATAAATCAACGCGTAAAAAATCAAGGGCCTGAAATAAATAAGCTTACAATCCGTCCTTAGATAGGTCCTGTACGGAATCAACCACTAATATTAGCGGAGGTTTTATGCCCTATGCCTATACTATTTCGCAACACAGTTCTATCTGAAGATACTTAACTACATCGCACTCCAAGTAAACTATAAGAATTATAAAAATGTGTGCGAAAATTTCTGCGAAATCGTTTAGAAGCTCCGATGTTCTTTCTTAGACGCAGTATCGCCTTGAAATGATAACGGAAAAGGATAAAGTTATCAGCATGCTGCAACCGCGAGAAACTAATTTTCTCATCGTTTTATTATCTTTAAAGTTAGTTGTTTTTTTTTTCACTCAGAACATACTCCGCTTTAGTGAGAGTTTGCACAGAGTGCAAAAATTAAAGGTGAATACGCCACGTGGCGAAAAAATAAGTGAACTAGCAGCGCAATTCGCACATTTCTGGCCATGCTCAAAATTTGTGTTTTAGGTTGTTCCAGTTTCCCAACGGGTGGTGCTCAGGAGACGAAGATCCCTCAATCCGCGCTTGTCAGCATACACGAGTGGGCGTATTGCTACTTGAGTGTTTCTAATCAGCAACAAAAGAACACCAATCTAAAGAAGCGGTAACAGTAAAATTAATCAGCTCTCCAAAAAAAGCTTTTTGTTACGTCTGGTACCAGTGCAGGTTAGCTTGTCCGGCTCTCTGCTTCCATGACATCTGGCGTACAATAGAGTCTCTTAGTTTTGAGATAAAAAAGTGTACTGGCGAAAATAAGAATAAAATTAATCCAAACTTTTTTTTTTAATAAATTAGGTAAGAATGTTGAAGTAACGATTTCGTTTGTTTATTCGCCGCTGACTTCTGGAACCTCTAGGTGATGTAATGTCCTCGTTTCGGTTCCCCTTTGCTACGTGTGAGGCAGTACCGGGTAGATCAAATGCTTGATCAGCGTTGTCTGGGGTACCTCCCTTACCTGTACAAACCATCAAATAAAAATAATAAATAGTCCTTTACAATCACCGTGTCCCATACTAATCGCCCTAATGTGTTGTGTGTTTCAAACAAAACACGAATGACGTCTACGCGCCGGCTTACAGCCCAGCTTGAGCCTCGCAGCCCCTTGTGCCGAGTCTTGGTCGTTCTTCACCAGGCACTGGTACATGCCGGCGTCCTCTCTCGCCACGGGACGCACGCCCAGCGAGCGGGACTCGGGAGACACCTGCGAGCAGCGGCACCTGAGCTGTCGGTCCTTCCGCATGCACTCAATTAATTCTATGGTCCTCCGGTGTGCGGAGATTCATACAGATGATAAAAAGAATAAAACATTGAGCGGTCGAAACACAGACTAGTATGTCCCGGACATGTACAAGTTGCTCAGAAAAAGTAATTAAGATCAGTTAGTGAGAATTGGCCTCAAAATTAATTTGAGTAGACTAGAAATTACTGAAATGGAAAGTAACTGAGTAAATTACTAACTACCGTAAAAAAGTAGCATTTTTACTGGTTACAAGAACGTACATAAATATAAAGCGGCCTGTGTTTTGACAGAAGTGCTTTTACACCTGGTTCTGCGTGTGCCTGCCTAATTGTATTGAACTTCTCTTCCGACAATCATGTACTGCGGAGGCATCATTGATACTTGAGGTTCAGCATCGCCTGAGCTTGATTTTGCAGACAGTGTTTGAGAGTTTACAGTGTTGCGTAAAGTACATTTAAAATGTGCTCGAAGTAAAGTACAAAGAAAATGAGAGGTTATGTACTTCAAGTACATATTCACAAGTACACCGGCTGCTATGTACTTGAAGTGTAGTACTGTAAATACAATGCACTTTCAAAGTAAAGTGCAAGTACTTTTTCACACAATCTTTCAAGATGCTCTTTCGTCCTCTATACAGTTTTCTTTTAACTGGTATGCATTGCTCCAGGGGTAATCGGAGGTGCATCAAGTTTTTCGGAAATGGCGGCAAATATTGGACGAAGTCAAGTCGCCACAGAGTACCTATTTTACTCTAGCCGACAAACTATTTAACACGATGAAATTATAAGGCACTTATTTGTATCGGTCTCCTAGGCCGCCATTACTTCACTCAGAGAAATTACCAAATGGCGTCTCGAAAGACAATATCGAGTTTTCCCATGACGATACGCCATTTTAATTGTTTTCAAATTGAGGGAATGTAGTTTGAAATCGGGGGTTGTACTTTCCTCAGAAAGCACCGGCAATTTTTTTTAGTAAACTACTACATGCTCAGAGAATGTACTTCAAGTAAAGTAGGAGTTTTCTAAACACTCTTAAAGTAGTACTTTAAGTACCATGTACTTTAAGTACATCCCAACACTGCTTGTTTATTACTATTTTTCATGTAAACACGTTGGTGGAATTACTAAGGTCTTTCGAACGATCTTCGAATCTGCAAAGACCTGCATATTCTGAGTCTTGGGAGGGAAGGCAACGCAAAGAGGTCACCTTTGCGCTGCCCCCTAGCGCGCGATTCTTCAAGTACAGCACAAACTAGAGGAGCACCACTTGAGCTTCAGAGCGGGTGCTGCATTTTGTTGCCTCCTTTGAGGGAGGATGCAGTGTGTACACCTCCTGTCATGGCCGAGAGTTCCTACGTTGGGGAAAGGCGGGAAGAAGCCTTTTCTTAAAATACGTCAGGTCTCCATTAAAGGGGCACTCAAGCAGTTTTTGGAGAAGCTACTTTTTGGTGCGATGGCGTTAAGGAAGTGTCAGTGAATGAGTATCTTCAGTTTTAGAAGGCAGAACCGCCTATTAATCACGCAGGAATAAAATGCGTGCGGACTCTTTTCTGTACTTGCGAGGACCAATGAAATTATCGTATGTTTGAAAATTTTGGCGGCCTTTGTAAAGTTTCGCTAAAGAAGCAATTTTCAGTTCATTTAAATATGTTGTGCATGATAATTTCAAAAGACGTAACATATTTCTAGTTTAGAATACGCGATACTGCAATTATCGTTTCACAAACAAGGGACCACGTTTTCTCCTTGCCTTCCTCCGCGGGGGGTGAATTTCCCGCTCCCCCGGGATGCGCGGAAGCGCACGTATCTGCGCGCGTTGCAGGGCGGTGGGGCGGTCGGGCCGGTCGTGTCGGTAGCGGGCCGGCCAGGCCTCGGTGGTGGTCGTCAACGTGGACGGCGTGGTGAAAGCTCGTCGTTCCGCGTAAAAGCGCTATCCTTGACTGTGAATTTTCGTCGTGTGTCGCTATGATAACCCAGCACGTACTAAAAGGGAAGATCCACCTACTCGTGCGGCGATGTCGTGGCGGCACTCTCAAGACAGCAGAAACGCCCGTGCCGTCGTGTTTGTTTACTTCGACTACAGTGGTGCTTTCTAAGCATTTGTGTCCTCGAACATCGCCCGGATTTCTTATTTGGCGCATTTCATGCGTGTGCTCAAGTTCAAGGTATTACTGGCGTGTACCGTATAAAGGATGCGAATTTTCACGCGTTTTCATCACCGGAGAGAAGTGATTAGTGTTAGCAATCCTGAACGCTCGCAACGTCTATCTGATCACGAAATCATATTTCTACGTTGCTATATCGCTGCTAAGATTACATTGTCTTTTATAATCGTAGAAAAGGCGTGTGGCGATATTTGTACTACTGCAATGTCGTGTATTGGAGTCGTGATCGTCCAAGACGGCGTACTGCATCTTTTTTTCATCCACTGTACCCTACAAGCCTATCAAGAAAAAATAATAATAAAGCTTTAGGCTATAGACAACTGTCTGTCTATATTCGATTACGGCATTGAGTAGCAGTGCGTCCCCTTTTTAGAGGGGCCGCTGAAACAGCTGACGGCCACGTATAGAAGCGGTCGCCGTGCTGACGACCCGCTGCGCTTGTTGTAGTGGTTGCAGGTGTGTGTACGAGCGGCGCAGAGCGGTCGTTCCGGTCGCAACAAACGTAGTCGTAGGTACGCGCTCGTTGCACTTGTCTGAACCAGCCTTTGCCCCGTCCTCCCGAGGCGAAAGGCAACGTGGCGACATCGTTTGACATCATGTACCAGAGGTGATGCTGCGATGTCAAACGTTGGTTCGGTTACGACTTGCCCCAACCGCAAATCGAAGAATGCCCGAAAAGGTCTGCGTTTCGCCGTCCTCGGAACCCGAACATAACTCCGAAGCGCTGCTAGGAACCCGAACATAACTCCGAAGCGCTGCTATCGTCCACATCGCACGTCGAAGTGGCGTCATAGGAAATCATCCCCAGGTCGGCTGTCCGCCGAAGAATTTCAACCTCTAACGGCGTCAGGTCCTCGAGCGTAGAGAACTCCGCCATGATCGAAGCTCGAATGACAAAAAGGTTCGGCCGATGCGGCTACCTCGGGATCACTGCGCGACGGAACGTCGTCCAACGCCATTGGCCCGAGATCCTTTTGATAAGCGTGCGAGGACCAATGAGAGTGGTTTCGTTTTCGGGTGGATCCGAGGTTCGGCGGCCTTCAATTACATTTATTAAAGAAATAATCACCGTATGACTATATTTTTTGGTTTTTAGGGATACTTAGGGGGTCTAAATTCAGCTGTCATCATCAAAACACGAACTCAAAAACCACTTGAGTGCCCCTTTAAGCTTCGGGACACCAAGAAAGGCCAGTCGTCGGCACTAATTCCGCAGTTAGTCGGCCTCACTTGCGACATGTCCGCTCCCCGCGCCTTGTAGAAGGATTGTTGCAGTTGGGGACTCAAAAAACTTTTAGAGGGTTTCAAACCCTCCAAACCACTACGCCACTGCAATACACTTTGCTCTTCTCTTGTCGGGCTGTTTTAAACCAACGTGCTCTTTAACCAACTAGCCCAAACATGCCTTTTAGGATACTTCACCCCCTCCGCAAATATCTTCCAACATCGCATCTCTTTTTGTGCGTGTTGATTAGGCAAACCTACCTATTAAATTCGAAAGTAATTTGGAATTTGATTAGACGTTACCCGGAAAAATTGATTAAAGTAAACTACTAATTACCGAAATAAAAATGTAATTGAAAGTTACTAAACTACTCAGAACAGTTGTTAAACTGCAGTAACTTGAGTAGAGAAGTTGAACTACGTACAAGTCTGGTATGTCATCGTCTGTGTTTCGTCCGCTTCGTGTTTTATTCTTTCTGTTATCTAGTATATTTTACCCATACGCTCGTAAGGAATATAGGTTCATGCAGCGCTTGTTTCTGCAGAAATCGTGGTTAGTGAAGTAGCCTAATAACTGATGAGCCGTCGATTACTTTGTGCCCGGAAATAGCCGTAATCACGTCTTGCACGAATGTGAACAAAATAAGCAGCTTTCAAGGCTAGAGTGAGCATGCTGGCTTTGAGTTATAATTAGCATTTCGTGGTTACGGAGTTTATTTTTCGCCAAATTTAGGTGTTTTTATCGGATTTTTTTTTTCAATTCTTCGTAATTCAGAGCTTAAATTTGCATTGTTTTTTTATTAAAAAAATAATATCTGGGTTTAGACGTGCGCTAGCTTCAAGAGAACAAGCTTGTATCAATTAATATTTTTTATTTAGGTTTTGGGATGACGCCAAAGAGTTTTTTTTTTTCGGTAAATGTCGATATTTTAAAATCAATAAACTCCTCGAGGTAGTCGCTGGGAAGCTCGTATTGATATAATTCAATCCATCAACTTAACTCTCAACTGCGCTGGGAAGAGTGGTGAAGGGTGCAATATAAAGGCTTCAACTTCCCTCCCCCTCTTCCCCTTTCTATGAAATATCTATGGTGCACAGACTTCAACTGTTCCAAAAACAAAACCAATTCGTCCTCTAAGAACCATTACGGCTCAAACTGGAGAACGGAACAGTGGCTTTTGTCATGGCCCGACATACCTTTTGTTCTGATGAACCTCGACGAGATAAGCGGCAAGATTCCTTTTTTTTTTAATAATCTAAAACTTGAAGAAAAAATAAAAACTGAGTTGTCATTTTTTTCAGGACCACTAATACTATGCACTATCCAAACTGAATTGTAAAATACCGTATTTTTGTGTGCCATCGGTACATTGAAATGCGGAGGTAATCGGAGAAATCCGAATAGACCATTTGCTATATCCCCAAGTGCCCCGGCCCGCGCTAAAAGAATCATGGGAACGGTGTTCCTTCAGCTAAGTAGTGATCGGTAATTTCGACCCTATCCTTGCTTACACAGCTTTTGAGCGTAATTCGGAGTCACCCTGAACAAGCGCCTGATATACTCCAATGACCTGTCATATCGCTTTTAAACTTTCTCCTCAATGTCAGCGTTTTTGATACTGTGCATGCTGTCCACCCTTAAAACCTGGATGGGCTGCAGAAATCTCTTACATTGTTGTCACACTGATACTAAGTTAGAAACGCTAAAAATGCTATAAACAGCCCCGCGGACTCCGAGCTAAATCCTGGTCTTTGTTGTGAATTATCGGCTTTTTAAGTAATTCCTGCTCAAACAACAATCACGAGAATGATAATATTGTAAGAGATTTCTGCAGCTCAGCCAGGTCGAAAGGTGGATCGCATGCGCAGTATCAAAAATGCTGACATTGACGAGCAATTTTAAAAGTAAATGACAGGTCCTTGGGGTATATCAGGCGCTTGTTCAGGGTGACTTCGAATTACGCTCAAAAACTGTGTAACCATGGAGTTGGTCGAAAATTAGTGATCACTAGGGAAGGAACACCGTTCCCATGATTCCACGAGTGCGGGCCGGGGCGCTTGGGAGTATAGCAAACGGTCTATCGACGAAAATTTTACAGGCTGGTGTTTTTCGAAGTTTATCGGATTTATCTGAAAACACGAAACCCTAGTTAAAATGTATGGTGTCAGTTCGGACCTTGTACACGCTTGTATTCGCCGAAATTTGCCACGTTGTTTTTTTTGTTTTTTTTTGTTTTTTTTGCCAATAAATGTTTCCTAGAAATACAACACTTCTTTCTATATATGAATACTGAATTTCTCAAAACGATAATTATCTGCGGAACGTACTATATATTTCGGTAAAGATTTTAATACAACAAAGATAGAAGCAAATGTTTATTACTTATTGTTGCAACTTCAAAGACATCGCGTGGAATCAACTGGGACCTGGTCCTATTTTAAATTTAGTTTTTCTATCTTCAATAAATAAGTAGACTAGTCGTGATTTTTTTTTCAAGTAATATTTTGTAGTCGTGAGCTAATGACATCGATAGTGATGAGGGAACTAGGTATTTCAATAAGATAAAGCTCAATTATTCGCTTAAACAAAAAGAATTCTCACTTACATCATTGTTTGTACTACGTCATTTCTAAAAATATACCTTTTCAAATTGTAATATTATCAATAATTAAGCATCTCGACGCGTGGCAACCAAGGTCATGAGCGACAAGCAAACACTTTCTGGGTAGTTAACAACCTTGGGCTCCGGAGGTCGAAACAAAGCACAAGCGCCAAGAGGGTCGCTGTTTCTAATGGTCTTGATATGTTTAACACAACAGCTATTAAATATCGCTAATTCAGATATTACGGTAAGTGTTGTCATTTTCTTACGGTTGACCAACCCCAAAATTGCACTTGCCTACCAGTTCAATGCTGCTCATAGGACACTTTATATAGTGAATCATTTCGAAATAGACAAACCTTTTCAATTGTATGAAAAGTCTAAATTATTAGTGCGATCCCGATAATAATTTTGCGCATTGACAAGGTGGGGAACGTCCAAAATATACGAGGAAAATATTTTGTTGTATTAAAATGGAGGTAACTGAGGAAACACATAAGGTAATAATTACAACAAATAACTTAATGCGAATTCATTGATAGGCTTCATGCAATAAAATAATCCTTACAAACAAGTTACTAATATTTTTCAGTAGGCTGAGCGCGAAAACCAAGGTATTCGTACTTCCCTCGTTGAAACTCCCGTACGTTTTGGCAGCGTCCAATCAATATGCACACACTACGTGCTCTAAAGTTCTACTCAATCTCCTCACGCTCAATCGATCGCATCACCCTTAACACTCTTTTGAAACAAAAACCTGCCATCCACATGAGGTCATTCTTTGCATATTAGTTCCGGCTTGCCCAAAAGTTTTCGAGAGTTAACCTCCCGTGAAACAGAGTGACAGCCGGCCAAGACATGACTTCCACGAGCCCGTAGATGCCACACACTATCCTGCTCGTGCGTCAGATTCTGCAATGTTTTTGTTTAGGCAAGTTTTTTGCTCAGCACGTTTTAATCAAGCCAGTTCTATCTTTCGCGTGCAGTTACTAAACGGTTTGTAACAAACGTTACTATCCTCGGAGCGCAGCCGAGGCTACGAAACCAATGAAACGAATCAAACAGCGGAGAAAGTGCATCGTCACTTCGCTCGTTGCCTTTTTTTTTTTTCTGTTCGGTATCACCGACTGAACCGATCGTGCACGGGAAACAACCCAAGATTACGGCGCACTTTATTGTGCACGATTGCTTCAGCCGGTGTTAGAAGCCCAAAGACGACGAGGGCCGGACGTTGCAGTTTCAACGCTACTTGATTGGTTATGTGTAGGATTCGATGTTTTCGAATGAATAAAAAAAAAAGACGAAAAATTCTCGCCGGTAGCTTTTCCTTCAATTCGGATTTATCAGATCAACTCGGAATTTCGGTGTCACAGCGAAATATAAAAAGTGAAAAAGAATCTTAGTTTTTTAATTAACTTTATACTATTAGAGGGCCACCGGTGTCGAGGAGATACCGCTTAAATTTCCTTTGAAATCTCGAACTACCAAAAAAAAAATAATGCTTTTGCCGTTTAGCTTATCGAGGTTCCTTCAGGACAACTGGTTGTGGTACCAATACCTTATATATATATATATAATTTTTGAAAATTTGGAAATCGGTGAAAATAACTTTAATTCCAGAGAATTGCGAATCTAACAAACATTATTTCCGATAAGCTTCAAATTTTCGGCGACAATAAACTCCGAAAACTTCATCGAATTTCGCGAGAAAGAAACTCCGAGAGCACGGAATCCTAGTTACGCGGGAACGTGGCGTCTGCATCACTGGGACTCGGTGTGAAAGAGCGTATAAAAACAAAAACATGATTGAGCAAGCCTAAGGATAATCAATCGAGTTCGTTAAACGAGCAGCCGTGAGTAAAGATGTCAACGGCAACCTGAATGCGAGGGTCTCCCTGTCGTAGTGTCCTCCCGTCCTTTAGCCAGACCAGGCTGGTGACAGGGTGTCCAGACGGCACGCAGCTGAAGGTCGCAGAGCCGCCCAGGTCTACCGTTTGCTCGTCTGGCACCACAACCGCAGACAGCGGAGCTGGAAAACGAGGAAGCAAAACGGCGACTGGCATCTCGACGCCAGCGGATCGATTTGCTGAATTAGTGCAAATTCATACCATGCAGCGAACCTACCGGCAAATGGATAAAGTGCAATCAGAAAAAAAAAATGAAGCAAGGAGTTTCTTTTTTTTTTTTCTGTAACGTTACGAGCACGCTCTATTTCGTCGAAACTGCAATAATTAGGTGGTTAGTATAGGCACGCCACTTATCAATTCGATCAACTAACCCAGGGGTCGGCAGCCCACGGCCCGCGGGACGCATCCGGCCCGTGAGGCAGTTTTATTCGGCCCCCGGCACGACATCAATCCCCCCCTCCCTCGCTTCCTCACACAGACTCGAGGACCACACGGGAGTTTTGACCAGTGCTGTAGGTGTTAAAAAAAAAAAAGTAACGAAGTACGTTACTCGTTACTTGCAAATAAAAGGGACGCAGAACCGACCTGCGTTACCTCAATACGAAAGGAACGGGTTACCGTTACCGATAAAAAGTAACGCACGTTACTTTTGCATTGCTTTCTTAGATTATGAATTAACACGTTTTACTCTTTTGACGGTACAGGTGTGCCTAAGCGCCATATTTAAAAGAAAAACATTATGTTCATGCGGAAACTGAACATAATTATTTATCTTTTTTACGCTTTCACCTAAATACTCATAAAAGAATAGTAAAGAAAACAAAAAAAACTCCTTTTTTATGGCTTGGCGCCTAACAGCGCACCAATAAAACATTGAAGTGTAATATTTTTTTTTAAATCTTGGGAAGAAGTAACGAGTAACGCAATTACGTTACCCGTTCCTTGAAATAAGTAACTACAGCTGCAACGGGTAAAAAAAAAATTAGCACAAGTGTCCGATGTACGGAGCGCCAAATTCGCGACACGATGCGCGATTGTTCCTGATAGCGCCGATAGCGAGAGTGCCAATCACGTTCCATGTCTCAACGCGGGGTGGCCGGCAGAAATACGAGGGATAAGATAGCTTTCGAAATGCGGGCTTTACGATGGGCTGCTTTCTGATTGTCACTCTCGCTTTCGGCGCGCTCGGGAACAATAGCGCCTCGTGTCGCCATTTTGCCGCTCCGGTCGTCGGCCACTTGTGCGAATTTTTTTCCGTTGCAGCTGTACGTTACCCGTTACTGTTTTGAAAAAGTAACGAGTCGGTTAATTCGTTACCCAAAAGAGTAAAGCGTTACAAGTAACGCAGTTTCTTGTCGAGCGTTACCACCGACACTGATTTTGACCTCAAATGGGGATTGTCCAGCACCCCATACTTGGAAAGAGAACACCTCACTTCCTTTTTGCGACTTCTTCGACTGCCCCCCTCGCCCCCTACTCCTCCCTTCGCGACTTGTCGTCCGGCCCCCTCCTTGTTGGCTTTGTGGCGACTCGGCCCGCCACTGAGAAAAGTTGCCGAAACCTGAACAAATCAATCACCAAAGAAAGATACTATTCATTCTGGTGATGTTTCTGCCAGTCCCGTTATCACTTCGTGAATGATAAACTGCCCTACCGAAGAAGTAAAAAAAAATTAATTATCTGAGATAGCACCTTTTTAACGGTCTTATATGGCGTGCAAGTTGATCCGCTCGTTGCGCACCTCGTGCGTTTTTTTTTTGCCCCCAAACGCCCCCCCCCCCCCCCTTTGCTTTTGTTTCCCTTCGACCTCAACCATAGCCTCCTATATACCGACCAAGCCTGGCAGATCGCCACGAGAAGCGGCTGCCGAAATGAAAAAAGGGGAGCGGCAGATAGCGGATGGGAGGAAAGCCACGTGACTAGCGCCCCGCTGCGGCGAGACGCAGAAAAACAATACTCCCGAGCGAACAAGTGTGTTTCGGGGCCTCACCGCTGCAAAAGCTGTGCGCTGACGTCCAGGTTCCGCGAGAAATGGCTCTTTGGTGCTCTATGCTACCAGATCCTCGCGCTCCGAATCTCCGACCGGGCACACAATGGCTCCGTCGTCGAACTGCCAGGCTTCGTGAGTATAGAGGAGGCTATGCCTCAACCAACGACGGTGCACGCTCGGCTGCCTCGTTATCACGCGTTCTCTGCACCTTCTCTACGCTGCCCTTTGATTGGCACGCTCCTCCAGTCCTCCTTGCCTTCAGATGCACCGAAGACGCATTTTAGAACACCCTGTGGCCGTATTCATTTGTCGTACATATCACGAGAGATCACGTTGGACAACTTTTCGAACCAGGGTGGAAAAAATAATCTGGTTGATTTAAATGATGACTTAATGGCGTGAATTTTTCTAATTTAATATAAATGAGAACTTACCCTCCGAAAATAGGATAAATAACAATGGGGGAACGTAGGTATTCATATTAAAAAAGAAGTGACTGTATTTCCCAATAGCCTTTTGTATACGGGGGACGCTTGGGCCGTAGATCAAAGGAGAGCTTTATTTTTGCCCCTAAACGAAACGAAGTATACGTGCGTGGATATGCATATGACGCTTCAAACGAAGGACATTAAGATCCGTAAAGTCGTTAGCCTCACCCATCACGGTCAGGGTCACAGTGAATGGTTCGGATGCGAGGCTGTTGTTGGCCACGCATAGGTAGCGGCCGGAGTCTGACACGGCGGCGTGACGGATGGACAGCGTGCCGCCGGAGACGCTGAAGCGGCCACCCTGATGCAGGGGCTCTCGGCTCTCGTTGGTGCCGCCGGACAGTTTGTACCACCTACATTTTGACGTCAAACAGTGACAGTGAGTTCCTGACAGAGCGAAACAAGTTCGATGGGTCGAGCCAACCGGATGTACTGGTTTTACTTCTGTCTTAATGCATCTTGAGTGTTAAGCGGGATAGTTGGTTCTGCAAAGTGAACATAAGTAGGACGAAGGGCAAAGAAAGACATGGACACAAAGACGGGACTAGCGCTAGTCCCGTCTTTGTGTCCGTGGTTTTATTAGTTCTTTGCCCTATTTATGTTCATTGGAAATGCATCTTCTTCTGAAAACCTATCATCAGAAAACATTCCTTACGATACCGAAAATAATACTCAGAAGAAAAACGTGAATCGTGCAAATGATAAAAATGCTTTAGGAAATTTTATAATATTGTTTGTTGTAGAAAATGAACCCGTGTATTATATGTCTGCAGGGTGTCCCCCAAGAAAAGTAAATGCTTTTTGTTTTTTATTGCAAAAATAAACTACGCATCGTCGAACGCCCATTTTCCGCGCAAACTTAGCCCTAGCGGTCCGACACAGATGGCAATATTTTGGAACTATCTGTTATTTCATTCGAAAGCTATAAATGATTTTCTCAAATATTTAATAGAAAATGGCGGCCGACGGAGCTCTCGAATAGTTGAATGGCGCCATTTACCGGCAAAAACGGGCAACGTTTTCGCATTGAAATTTTAGAAAAATTACATCTAACTTTTGAATGAGCTAACGAGTATAGTTCTCAAACGTTGCAGCTGGTTCGGACAGCTTGAGCTACATTTGAATCGAAAATAAGTGCTCGGCAAATAAATAGTTTGCTTTTTACGGTAAAAAAAAAAAAAAACAAAAAAAAACAAACACTAAATTTGTTTGGGGGAGACACGCTGTACCTCTCTCTAGAGGTCTGATTTTGGCCATGGTAAGAGCAACAACGTTATCAGCTGGCGATTGGACGTGGCACCAAAACTTGCCCTCGATCAACCAATGAGACAATTTTCACCCGTTCGCGAGGGCAGAATCCGGTAATGTTTTGGTGAGAATATCTCATCAACATAGAAATAATGAGAAAAGTCTCGCGGCCTCTGATGTACCTTTCTTTAGTACTCCTTCACCCTTCGGTCGGTGTCACGTTGTGTACAAGAGCAGGACAACTTGAGATTTGCAAACGAAGCGCGGGCTGTCAGTGGCTTTCAACGCAAAATAGCAGACGAACACAATTTAAACCTGCGTCCAGTCTCACTTTTCCGCGAACCATGGCTTAATTCATAGTAAACGATCAACTTTCTTTGTTCTTGTTTTTGAGGAAAAGGGAGGAAGTGGTGTAACGATGTCGGCTAAGAAACGCCGTTTGCTGTCTGTTTGCAGACAGCGAACGGTGTTTGTTGTTGTTATTGTTGCTGTTGTCGTTTTTCCGTTTGCAAATGCCGTTTGAAAGCAGCCTAACCACGTTCTTCGCTCGCGTCAGCAGACAAACCGTCTACGAACCCTGTCTTCGATCGCTCCACGAGAGAAAAATTATATCTCGCGTGACCAAAATCGGACCCTGGGTCAGTTTGCTGGTGACTGTGGGTACCTCTGCCGTCTGTGGCTTTGACTTTTTTTTAGGAAAGAAGCCACAGAAATGCCGTCTGTGGCTTTGGCTTTTTTTTTTTTTAGGAAAGAAGCCGAAGATTTCTGTGGCTTCTCTTATAAAAAGTGCGATATGAATGCCGAAGTAAACTCACCTGTATTCTGGAACGCTGTATCCGTGAGCCACACATACAAGCTGCGCTGTCTTTCCCTGATCCACTGAAACGGAGGACCGGCTGAAAATGTGCCTCGGTTGGAAAGGTCCGGTAGACGCTGAAGGAAAGCAAAGAATTAAATATCACGCATTGAAGCTGAATCAGTTTCAGAATTATGGCGCCAGTTCTAAAGGGCTATTGTAGAGTTTCGATTTGCGTTTTCTTATTTTTTACAATTTACAGTGAGAGCTACGCATTTCCCAGTCTCTGCTTAAACTCCTCTATTTTACATAGAAGATTTTATGTACACACCGTAGTGAGTTCAATGACTCTTTCTCACCAGAAAAAAAAAATGCTTTAGCTGTATAAAATGACTGCGATACATGGGCACTGGAATAACCTAAATATTGCCGAAGAGCTTGAGATTTTAAACGCGCATCCCTGAGTACTGAAAATTATTTTCTGGTTTCTTTTTCTTTCGCTCTTTTTCGCAATCTCAACTTCCTCCTCGTCCAGATGCCAGAAATTCCAAAGGTTATGAGTACTTAATACTAGGAATACAATTTTTAAAAATATCCTTATCTCTGGGGCAGGTAGAGGCGCTTCAAGTGGCGAAAGGAAGGTTGCTGGCTTTGTTCAGATAAGGTCATGCACGCAAGTTCAGACTATTTTTTTTTGTTTCTGCTATTTTTATATATTACTCTTCAACATGTGTAGGAAGCGTAACCGAAAAATGTTTTGCAAAACATATTATTTGAAAACAGAACCATTTTTAGTGCGCCAGAACGGCATATTCGATTTTTGAAATTTTCGTTAATGTCATTTTCGGTGACACCTACTCTGCAGACTGCAAATATAAGAAATGTCACATATTTTCCAAGTATAACCAATAATGGGAACTATCGATTTATTTTGTACCGTATTGTAGAGGTTATATATTTCGCGTCAAAAATGCGCAAACAGGGTTCCCTGAAGTTTCGTCACTAGATTTTAGCCGTTATCTAAAAAAGTTAAATTCCTACACTTAAACTTCTGTGACATATCAGCGCGCAGCCCTTAGGCGCCCATTTCAGGCTTGAGTGGCGTCGGCGTAACTGCGCGTTGCTTCATGGGACGTTTCCTATAATGACGTCCCACAAGACGTCACGAGGGTAACCAGGGTCACGAGTTACGTCACGAAGGTCACTCGTGAAGGTCACAACCTTCACCTTGACCTTCCCGGGGCCTTCACGAGGGTCACTAGGGTCACGAGTTACCTCAACAAAGTCACTCGTGAAGGTCACGACCTTCACCGTGACCTTCACGAGGCCTTCACGAGTGACTTTCACTAGGGTCACAAGTGACGTTACGAGGGTCACTAGTGACGCCATGAGGGGGAGGGAGGGAGGAAGGGGAGGAGGAGGGGAGGAGGAAGGCAGGAGAAGTGGAGAAAGAGGAGGACGGACAAGAAGTAGGAGGGAAGGAAGAGGAGTGAAGGAGTAGGAGAGGAGGAGAGGGTACGAAGGAGGAGAAGGGGAATACCCTCCTCTCCATACCCTCTCCTCCTCCTCAAGAGCTGCGCTCAAATTCGGCATTACATAGAATTGGAAACGGCTTTCATTTTTCTTTTTAAAACATTTTTTTTTAAATGATAGATATATATGATTGCTTTACCTTAAAATATTAATTTTTAGGTCGGCCCAAGCTTATCTGAAAATACAAAGTTAAAAAATTTCAAGGGGCAATTAAAAATACGTTTTCGATTGCTTTGAAATTTATAGTAATAGGTCTTCATCATACTCTTGTGTTTATTAACAAAACGCATGTTGCATCATTTTGTTTCCTTAAAAGTTCCAGCGCTGAAAAATGCACCTTCAATGCAAGCATTTTTTCCCAATGCCATAGACACGATTAAATTTTTGTCTGTGTATTTTATGAGAAGATATATTTATTTGTGTTTTATTCATGTACTGGGCTCAAATTCAAGTATTCTACTATTTGAACCAATACTTGCGTTGCACTCACTTTTTATTAATTTAACCAATAAGCCTGTTTTGCTCTTTAAAATTTAAAGTTCTAGGAACGCTAGCTGAAAGTTTTTCTACAAAAGCGGAATAGAAACAATTGTCATTACTACAACACTTTTTTTTTTACAGAAACTTGTAGAAACGTATGTACAGCGGTGCAAATTATATGCGAATATGTATATCTATACTTGCAAAAAGTGGGAATGTTTGAGCCCAGGCTTGTTTCACTGTGCTATTCATGACGGTTCTCCGGCTGATCAAGGTAAACCTGCGACTTCACTTGCAGAATTTCAGTAAGACGCCCGTTAAGCTTAAAAATATTTGTAATTATTGACTCTAATAAAATTTATATAAAACATGAAGGAAAAAATAGCAGCAAAAATACCGAGCGCACTAGTTGCCTGGGTAGGCAGAAGGGCATCTTGAGAAGTCCGTCTTTTGCCCCTCTTCCATACAAGACTGTCGAATTCCGCGAAATACTCACCTGTGCTAAAATAATTCTAACGAGTGCCAGATTATCTGTCAACTCCGAATGTGGCTACAGATTTTGTCCGATTTCGCTAGATCCTTTTCGGAGAATTAACGTCCAGATCTTACACACTGCGAAAATGTATCTGCTTTGCTACCTTCTTGTTGTGTTTATTAAGATAGTCACAAAAAGAATACACTACAGACGCTGTACGTCGCTGCCACGGCTGAAGACGTCCTGCCAAGACGCAACTCAACGGGACTGGCAACCACTTTATTTGTTTATGACCGCAGCGCGCGTGTTGTTTTGTCTCACGATCACAAGACTCCACGACCTTCCCAAAGCATGACGGGAGAGTGAACGAAGGAAAGATAATGCATTATTAGCTTTTATAAGGCAACGTACAGAGTAATGTGGCAATTAGTTCCTCCGAAAAGAAAAGTGCACCAGGAGAAAACTGGCAATAATCGTGCTCTGCGGTCCATGCCGCAGAGCACACGCCACCTTGTGGGGTTTAATTTCTGTCTCAGCCGCCGCCGTTCTGATTTAGCGCAGATTATGTCGGTGTCGCTAGCATTGCGCGCGTCGCTTTAAAAGCTCGCGGCATTTTGCTTTTCACGCCGGTATTGGCTCCTGGGTACGATAGTATCTTGACAAATGTGTTGCTTAGCACCCGTGCCGCCAGAGAGTCAAAGCGATAGCACGTCCCTCTGCAAACTGCGGGCACGTGGAGACATGGTTACAGCGGAGGCCCTTCAAACCTCGTGACTTTGAAATAGACCATTTGCTATATCCCCCAAGTGCCCCGGCCCGCGCTAAAAGAATCATGGGAACGGTGTGCCTCCAGCTCTTTAGCGATCGGTAATTTCAACCCTATTCTTGGTTACACAGGTTTTGAGCGTAATTCGGAGTCACCCTGAACAAGCGCCTGATATACCCAATGACCTGTCATGTCACTTTTAAAATTTCTCCTCAATGTCAGCGTTTTTGATACTGTGCATGCGGTCCACCCTTCAACCTGGATGGGCTGCAGAAATCTCTTACATTATTATCATGCTGATATTAAGCTAGAAACGTTAAAAATGCTATAAACAGCCCCGCGGACTCCGAGCTAAATCCTGGTTTTTGCTTTTGTGAATTATCGGCTTTTTAAGCAATTCCTGCTCAAACAATAATCGCGAGAATGATAATATTGTAAGAGATTTCTGCAGCTCAGACAGGTTGAAAGGTAGATCGCATGCGCAGTATAAAAAATGCTGACGTTGACGAGCAATTTTAAAAGTTATATGACAGGTCCTTGGGGTATATCAGGCGCTTGTTTAGGGTGACCTCGAATTACGCTAAAAAGATATGTAACCATGGAGTTGGTCGAAAATTAGTGATCACTAGGGAGATGAAGGAACACCGTTCCCATGATTCCTTGAGTGCGGGCCGGGGCGCTTGGGAATACTGCAAATGGTCTATTGGTTTCATGGGTGGGCGTGTGGGTTAGCGGGTTTGATTTACTTTCCGATCTGTCACGTTGAACGATGCAAGGCGAGAAAGCAACTCCGCATTGGTAGAACGCCACCCTTTGAATAAATTCAGGCACAGTTTTGTCTGCTGTTTGAAGAAGAGCGGGGTACCTAAAATAAGACAATCAGAGAGCCGGAGTTTAACCTACTCCTGAGATGCTTTCAAATCCTCCTCCCGGAACGCTGCGCCCGTGAGACAGCCCGAATCATTTCGAGCATTCCTTATTTGCCACATACGGAGTTGATGAATTTTCTTGCACTCGGTGGAATTATTTCAAGACATCTAAGGGCATAGAGGAATTCGTCAATCTGGTTTAACAAGGGGCAAAAAATGAAAGCCGTTTACAACTCCCTGTAACGCCGAATTAGAGCGCAGCTCTTGGGGAGGAGTGGAAGGCACGGGGGGGGGGGGTCACGTGACCAGGGGGGTCACGTGGCCTGGGGGTCACGTGGCCTGGGGGTCACGTGACCTCGAGGGGGTGCGGAGAAAATTTTCCGCTAAATTTAGCGGGGAAATTTACCCATCATGCACCGCACGGTTACGCCGACGGCGACGGCGACGCCGACGCCGCTCAAGCTGGAAGCGGGCGCATAAGAGCTGCGCTCTAAAAACAGACTTCTGGAGACACCCTTCTGCCAGAACCGTATATTAGGAGAGTTTGGACAATAGGCGGAGCAAAGGGCCTCGTGCATCGACGCACCTTGCGCTACTTTTGAAACATAAAGGGGCTTTAAGCAAAGGCCGCCGCCAGCGCCGAATATTCCCCCCACGCTTAGAGCGTAAACTAAATTTGTGACACAACGTCGACCAATCAGGAGACCTCTACTCCATCTCACAAATGTCTGCAGTGAAGACAAAGGCACAGGCGCGTGAGCCTAGCTCAGCGAAACGCTTTTGTTTGTACGAGACCTCGTGCATAGGAGGCACTTTCCAAAGCCACGCGCTCGCGCCCATGCCTTTGTCTGCACTGCTAGAACAGCGCCCTGAGACTGGCTGAAAGAAAGCAGTGCAAAGGGTGGGGTGCGCGAGCGTCTTGAGACGCGGAGTTCCGCTCGGCACGGCTCAAATTATACTTCGTTTCACTTTATCTGCGAGCGAAGCCAAAGCTAGAAGCGCGAGACCAGCGCTTTTTGCATTTCTCCCCAGCTCGCGCGCTCGAGCAAAGCCTGAACGCACGGAGCTTCCGTGCTCGCGCTTCCAGTTTTGCCTTCGCTCGCACATAAGGTGAAACGAAATATAGTCGTGTCACAAATTTAGAGCACACGACCACCGCTAGGGGCTATTTCGCGGCCTGTGGTTGGCCCCGAGATGCTCGCCTATTCAAACCAATGTATGGCCAAACTCTCTCAATAAACGGCTCTGCCTTCTGCCAACGCGGGTAACTATTAGCGGCGAGAAGTTGTGGTGGCGCCCTCTTATGGTTCCCCCTTGTTACGTCATTACCTTGCAAACAACAAGTTCGATGGTGTTTGTAAATAGCATGGTGGAAGCTTGAAATCATTGCGCTCTTAAAGGAACACTGCCAACACCGTCAAAATTAAAGTTCTTTCATTCCTCTTATTTCCGTCGATGATAATCCCCTTTCTTACGTCATAGTCAGCGTTCGGCCAATCGTGGAAGGCCGACCACAGCGACGCTTGTGTTCGCTCTCGGGGCTAATACTCTGTTTCATGCTTAGCGTGCAACGCTGTCAAAGCTACTGGCGCGAGCGCGTGGCTTTATCTATGGTTTTGTTTGCGCGAGAACGCGTGCAAATGGTAAACGAGATCATGCCCCACGCTCGCGCCAGTAGCTTTGACAGCGTTGCACGGTAAGTATGAAACAGAGTATAGTGAGCTTAATACCTTTACTCATAATTTCTTTTTACGTATTCAAGTTTGTATATTTTTTTATTTTACTCGAATAAATATGTACATACATAATTGGACCATACGTACATTCGCGATATGAACACGTTTTAGTGCGTTGCGGCGTCCTTGGTGCCAGGAGGCGTCGCTTGCGGTACGACGCGCGCCGTCCCGCAACGCTCAGTCGCGTGACGAAAGGGAGTAAAGACTCGCTCAACTTTTCAAAGCGTTGCGGTGCGTTCGACCAATCAAAAACCGAGAAAGGAGAGGAGGGTCACGTGTTCACTGGTGGCACTCGGCGATGAGTATCCGGTTGTCCGGTCGCCGAACTTGCTTTTTTGTTTTGGGGAGCGGTGGGGAGTCGCGACTGCCTTTTCCAAGGCTGCGACGGTTCAAGCTCGACAGGATGTCGGGAAAGCCAGAGTCATTGGGGAATTGTAGTAGACCGTTTACGCAGCCCGCTAAGTACCCGGATAGCGCTCCATAATCCGCCACAAGACCTTGAACAATGCAGACAAGGCTGGCGGCGCGCATGCGCAGCTGCGGCGTTTTCTTCACGGATACCGTAGCGGAGAAGAAAAACGGTCTGCTATAATTACCTATTGTCCCAAGAACGGACAGTTTGACGCTGTCGCCGGGCGCCGCCATGTTGCCGTGGATTTCGGTTACTATTGGTGAGCCGCTCGATAGCGCGTTCTCACTAGCTCTTGACTGCGGTTGACTGCGTGTCAACGCAACTGTGTGTACAAGCTTGGCGCAAGCGAACTTCGCAACGCAACGCGTCCGCTTGCCGCTATGGAACACAGCGCGTTCAAACGCAATCGCTCTTAGGGGCCTTTAGTGAAAGTCTGCCAGTGAAGCCCCAGGTTTACCTTAGCCAGTGGACCTAGACCGTAATGAATAGCAGTTTAATAAGTTTGGTGGATCAAACATTCCCACTTGATCGCAAATATAGATTTAAATCTTTGCATATAATTTGCACCACTGCTGTTAATTTTCTAAGGCTTCCTTTAAAAAAATAAAGGCAGCTGTAGCGATTACAAGTGGAAAAAATGCGGCTAGAGCTCCCAGAACCCGTAACTTGAAAGTGCAAAACAGGCTTAATAGTGAAAAAATGCAAAGGACAAGCAACGCGGGTATTGTTTTAATTAGTAGGATACTTAAACTTCAGCCCAATACCCGAATAGAGCACCAATATATATATATATATATATATATATATAGTCGTAAAATACACGGAATCGAAAGAAAATCCCGTCTTTGGCATTGGACAAAAGTGCCGACGTGAAAGCTAAACTTTACAGCACTGTAACTTTGAAGGAAACAAAATGATGCAGCATGTTTTAGAGCGCAGTTCTTTGGCGCCCGTTTCCGGCTTGAGCGGCATCGGCGTCGGCGTAACCGTGAGATCACGTGACCCCCCCCCCCCCACCGTGGTCACGTGACCCACCGCCCCCCCCCCCCCCCCGAGGTCACGTGACCCCCAGGTCAGGTGACCCTCCCCCCCCCCCGAGGTCGCGTGACCCCCCCTGAAAAGGAGGGGGAGGAGGGAGGAGGAGGATACGAGGGGAGGAGGTTGAAGAATGAGGAGAGGAGGAGGTGAAGGAGAAGGAGGGGGAGGAGGAGTAACAGGTAGGATCACGAAGTGAAGAGGAGGAAGGAGGGGTATACCCTCCCCTCAGTACCCTTTCATACTCCTCCTTAAGAGCTGCGTTCGAATTCGGTGTTACAGGGAGTTGTAAACGGCTTTCATTTTTTTAAATACGGATATAAATATTTTTTTTTTATGAATAAACACAAGAGTATTGTGGAGTAGTATCACAATAAATTTCAGAAAAATCGCTGATGGATTGTTTATTTGCCCCTTGCAATTTTTCAGCTTCTTAAAACAAGTATGGAGCGACATAAAAATTTCTGTTTCTTAGATAAAACAGTGATTTATATATTATTCTAAAAAACGTTTTAATACTAATATATGACATAAATTTTAAATTTGTTGCTACTTAATTTTTTTTTTAGGAAACGGCTTAGAAATCTAGGGACAAAATATCAAAGGAGCAAGACTTGCGAATATTTGACGCCAAATATGTAACCTCCAAAAGGCTGTACATATTGAAGTCAATAGACCTTATGATCTATTAAACGTTCCAAATATTTTAGTTCTTTATATTTGTAGTTTGCGTAGTAGGTGTCATCAAACATGACATAAACGAAAGCTTGAAGAATCGAATATGCCGTTCTGGCGCACTCAATTTGTTTTCTCTCTAAATATGTTTTTGCAAAAAAAAAAAAAAAAAAAAAAAAGAAAAGAAAACGTATAACGTTCTGTACACATATTGAGAAGTAACATATAAAAATAAATAAAATAAGAAAATAGTCCGGACTCTCGTACATTATCTTACGTGAACAGAGCCTGCTTGTTTTTGGAATGATTACTGAAATTCTAAAAACAGATTTAAGTATATGAGTTCTTCCATACAATAAAGCTCTAAAGACGTGAAACTCGTTTCTAACGTAGGATTAGTGTTCGGAAGTTATTTTCTCTTGATAGCATAATAATTAAAAGTATCAGTTTGCGTCTTCTTGAACTTCGAGAGGCGAAACCTTTTTAGAGCGCAGCTCTTAGGCACCCGTTTCCGGTTTAAGTAGCGTCGCCGTCGCCACCGCCGTCGGCGTAACCGCGCGTTGCATAATGGGACGTTTCCTATAATGACGTCACACGTGACGTCACGTGTGACTTCACGAGTAATGTCACGAGGGTTTTCGCGCATTGCATTATGGGAAACGTCCCATGATGCAACGCGCGGGTTACGAAAGTCCGGCGTGTTTCATCATGGGACGTTTCCCATAATGCAATGAGTGGGTCCCTCGTGACGTCACTCGTGTCGTCACATGGGACGTCACACGTGACGTCACGAGTGATGTCACGAGGAGGAAAGAAAGGGGGGGGGGGAAGAGGAGGGGAGGAGGAGAGGATACGGAGGAGGAGGAGAGGCATAGCCTCCTCTCCGTACCCTCCCCTCCTTCTCCTCAAGAGCTGCGCCCTAATTCGGTGTTACAGGGAGTTGTAAACGGCTTTCATTTTTTAAATACGGATATAAATATTTTTTTATGAATAAACACAAGAGTATTGTGGAGTAGTATCACAATACATTTTAGAAAAAACGCTGCTGGATTTTTTTTTATTATTTGCCCCGTGCAATTTTTTAGCTTCTTAAAACAAGTATGGAGCGACATAAAAATTTCTGTTTCTTAGATAAAACAGTGATTTATATATTATTCTAAAAACGTTTTAATACTAATATATGACATAAATTTTAAATTTTTTGCTACTTAATTATTTTTTTAGGAAACTGCTTAGAAATCTAGGGACAAAACATGAAAGGAGCAAGACTTGCGAATATTTGACGCCAAATATATAACCTCCAAAAGGCTGTACATAATGAAGTCAATAGACCTTATGATCTATTAAACGTTCCAAATATTTTAGATTCTTTATATTTGTAGTTTGCGTAGTAGGTATCACCAAACATGACATAAACGAAAGCTTGAAGAATCGAATATGCCGTTCTGGCGCACTCAATTTGTTTTCTTTCTAAATATTATGTTTTTGAAAAAAAAAGAACGTATAACGTTCTGTACACATATTGAGAAGTGACATATAAAAATGAATAAAATAAGAAAATAGTTCGGACTCTCGTACATGATCTTATGTGAACAGAGCCTGCTTGTTTTTGGAATGATTACTGAAATTCTAAAAACAGATTTAAGTATATGAGTTCTTCCATACAATAAAGCTCTAAAGACGTGAAACTAGTTTCTAACCTAGAATTAGTGTTCTGAAGTTATTTTCTCTTGATAGCATAATAATTAAAAGTATCAGTTTGCGTCTTCTTGAACTTCGAGAGGCGAAACCCTTTTTGAGCGCAGCTCTTAGGCACCCGTCTCCGGTTTGAGTAGCGTCGCCGTCACCGCCGCCGTCGGCGTAACCGCGCGTTGCATTATGGGACGTTTTCTATAATGACGTCACACGTGACGTCATGTGTGACGTCACGAGTGATGTCACGAGGGTTTCGCGCATTGCATTATGGGAAACGTCCCATGATGCAACCCGCAGGTTACGAAAGTCCGGCGTGTTTCATCATGGGACGTTTTCCATAATGCAATGCGCGGGTCCCTCGTGACGTCACTCGTGTCGTCACATGGGACGTCACGCGTGACGTCACGAGTGATGTCACGAGGAGTAAAGAAAGGGGGGAGGAAGAGGAGGGGAGGAGGAGAGGATACGGAGGAGGAGGAGAGGCATAGCCTCCTCTCCGTACCCTCCCCTCCTTCTCCTCAAGAGCTGCGCCCTAATTCGGCATTACAGGGGGTTGTAGACGTGTTTCATTTTTTTAATAGAACATAATTGATCTTAGCAGTCGCTCTACCCCCTTCACGTTACTGCGCCTGATACAAAGCGCTTGACGGGTGCAGTGATGTTTTGGCGTGTAATAAACCTTATTCATTATTAGCACCATCTCTCGGCGGCCACGGGTACTATCAGAGGCTCGGCGCCATCTTTGAGGCGTCGCCACTGACCCCGCCGCCCGCCGCCCGCCGCAGTACGAACCCCTCTCCCCGCGTTGCATTCAAGCATGTTCTTGCGTTGTTCTTTTTTTTTTTCTTCTGTATATTGATGGCGTTAGCCGCTCGAGAATGAGTTACGAATATTAATAAAACAATAACGCTTAATATTCCGCTGGTTCTACATCGATCTAACTGCGAGAGATGTAATTGTATGCCACTTGAATATGTATCTTCGATAAAATATCTGGGTGTTCACTTTGATGAACATCTTTCTTGGAATAGTCATATAGAGTATCTTGCGAAGCGACTTCGCGCAGTATCTGCATTTTTATATCGTTTGCGAGGCGCAACCAACCTGACTTTGAGAAAGAGGGTTTTTTCAAGCACTGGGAGAGTCGGTGCTTCGGTATGGGGTCACGCTTTATGGCTCTTGTTCGAACTCTAGAAAAAGTAAATTAGATAATATTTTGCATAAGATTTGTAGAAATTTAGCATATGGAACCAAATTGGAGGAGTTAAGAACAGAATCAAAAATGAGTTCGCTACAACTTTTGTCAACTGAAAGATTATATATCTATGAAATACTAGTTAAGAATTATTATAATGGTACATTTAAGAAACCTGTAAAAAAACAAAAGGTTTTGAGAAAAACAGAGCGGTTAACCCTCCCTACGGTATACACAAATTACGGAAAACGGGTGCGGTCTTTTTACGTTCCTCATTACTTTAATTTGTTGCCTAATGAGCTTTTCCATCTACAGTCGTTGAAAGTGGTAAAAAAAGAGCTTAGAAATTGGTGTTGTGCCTACGATTTTTAAATTGTTGTACGGGTTAAAGGGTACGGCGTTTTTCTGTTTATTTTTTGCTTTGCGTTATTTTGAGATAGTAGTTTCTCTGCTGGTTGCCAGGTCACACCTACAAGCACAAACGTGCTTTTGCGGACCTGTTTTGTAATGTTGTATATCTCTTCGTGCAATAAAGATATTATTATTAATCTCAATTTTGTTTTAATGGTTTCACTAAGAATCTGTTTTTATAAAAATGAGCTTCATTCCAGCACCTGAACAGGCCGACTCACGCACTTGTTTTAGGATCGTGCGTTAACTTGCCTGATCAGCTGATTATGCCTGTTTCGACAAGGAGGATTTAAATGATATATTTAGCAGGGCGGTGAGGTACTGTGTGACACTTTCTTTTTATTTGGCATTTGCGGCTGCGGGTATAAATAATGCGAGCAGTTCTTCACCCTGTGCGTCTTGACCCAGCGTGTGCAGACTCAAATTGCAGAGTTCTATGATGGCGGCGTTGAACGTTTAATCTTGGTTCCCCGTCGTCTTAACCTTAGGAATTTGGCGAATATGATTAAAGAAACATTAAATTAAATATATGACAATTTTTAATTTAGGTCCTTGGGGAGATCACCGAATGGTAGCTCGAAACATTATTATAAGGAGTGCGTGAGCTACAGCACGAATTTACGATAGCAGTATTCTTTATTGCAGGTAAAAAATAAAAAAAAGTGCACTGAAGATATACTCTACCGTACTCACACAAGCGTATGCGAGGCACAAAAGCGTAAAAGGCAATGACCGGCGTGTCGCCGCTGTGCAAATACGCAAAAGATGACGTATTAAAAAAAAAAAAAAAAACTATTTTACGGAAAGCCGGGACATTTTCCTTTTATAATATTAATATTATTACTAACGAATAAATTCAGTACTTCCGCATATATAATCTTTGGCCCCTTGAAAGGAAATGCAATAATATATATGTCAGCGACATTTTAATATGCTCCTCCTGGTAGGGCGGTCACAAAGAGTTAAATGTCATGCTTACTCGCAATATAATATGACCAGTTCTCATAGAAGTGGTCGCCTGCAGTATTGGCTACAAATAAAAAGGCTTCTCCCGCAGCGCCAACCCGATCTGTTGGGAAGCGAGCAACCGCGACTGTTAAACTCGCCTACTGATCCAGGTTCGCAGTCAAGAGCCCGCTTTAATGCTTTCGTGAGAGTCGCGTGATAATAATGATACAGTGTAAAGTAAGCGGGCGTTCACCTTTGTTTTTTAGCACCATTGTCTTTATCATTCATGTGCGAAATGAAGTTGTTGCGTTGTCTAGCTCTTCTGCACTTTGCATCAGCTTTCAATCGGGTGTAAAAAAACCTTCTTAAGCGAAGAAAAAAAAAAACAAGCGCAAAACAGTGTACCTGAGTGATGTTGACTGGACCTCGCCGTTCCTCCGTGCGAGCGAAGCTACGATGTTAGCCAAAATAGAGCTCCAAAAACATCACATAAAATAATAGACGCTCGCTGATATTACATGAAAATATCGTGAGCCCTTCATGCCATTGTGAAAAGTGTCATATATTAAGAAAGGTTCAAGAGCCCTGTAAAAGCACACAACCCTAACGCGCGGCTGCACTTTTTAGGAGCATGAATAGTACAGGAAAGTGCTACGTCTATTCAAACGTTCGCTATAATACGTTTAACTTGAAAAGAAAACAATACGATTCGAATCTTTACATCGGTTGTCTTTCCTTTTATTTCCTCGTTGAATACGATAGCGGAACAGAGCAGTCGTGCGGTCGCTGAGCATTGCTTTCACACGCCGCAAACGGCCACAACTGTTTGCCAGTCGCCTCAACGATGGCGTCGGATGGAAGGTTGTTGACACGTCCGACAGACGGTGGCCGAATCTCAATAAGGTCTGTTGTTCTTACCTACTGCATCGCCAGTTTAAGCAAACTGTAGTTTTCCTCAGTCACCACTCAAAACTTAGCGACCGAGGGGATGCCCCTGTTGCACTGCCGTGAAGAGACTCACGGTTCACGATGACCCTCCCGGCAGTGTCGCTGATCTTGGCCTTCCCGGTGAGTCTGTGCCTGGTCTGGCAGCGGTACGAGATGCCGTCGTCGCTGCTGCTCACATTGCGCACCAGCAGCTCGCCCGTCGGGGAGAGCACGCTGTACCGGGCCCACCCTCCCACCGCCGTTGGGGTCGCTGCGACAGGGTGCACGGACAAAGCGCGTCGGGAATTCGCTCTCTCAACACCAACACGGTGACACGGAAACCGACACACACACACACACCGAAACACACACGCATCAACACGTACAACAGGCCTTCCGACACACTTTCTAAGATATATTTTATAGGACATGCGCCCCACAGAGAGACACACGTGCAGGTAAACAAACGCACACACTAGCGCATACAAACACACCAACGCACACCAATACCCATGTACTTAAGTAAGTCAGAACACACGTGCATAAAACTACCAGCACTGATATTCCGGCAGTTACTTGGTACGTTCTGATAATGTGGCGTCTCATTCTGGTAACGCGTCGCCGTGCTTTAACAGGTTTAGTGTTGATTTTATATTTAAAATTACGCGCAGTCAAAACTGCGCCGACTCGTTTTGATCTGGAGAACTGCGGAGCAGAACCAGTTGGTTTCAAAATATTACAAAGTTTTAGTAAAGCGTTAAAATAACTTCGTAAATAATACCCGATTACAACACAATGCAAGCGCAAAGGCGCCGGCGGAATATAGACAATTGTTATCAACGTTATCAAAACAATCTACTTAGAACTCCTTATTAGGGTGGCTTAATGAGGCTTCTTAACGCGAAAGGTTCGTCCCCGAACTGCAAGCTAATCGGCCACGACTTAAAAGCCGAGGTTTAGTGAGTTGTCTTGAAACAAATGTTTTGTTTCGCGCACGTTAACTATCATGAACCTAAGAGGTCCAAGGCTCTTCGGCATAGCAGGTGGATCAAGACCAGGGGCTCTAAACTCGTGAAACACAAAGTTCGGGCCGAACTTCCTCAGCGCACCAATTGCACTATCACGACGATGACTTCGCGCTTTTGTCGCCAGCGTCCAATCGGCACGCTTCGCGAACTTTCAACTCCAACTTTGTGTTTGACGAGTTCAGGTCCCCAGTGCTGTAAAGTGCCTGGTTACAAACTGCAAATCGAAAACTATGTACTTTTGTTGTACCTAAGGTACAAACCTAGGTACTTTTATTTCTCTCTATGTGTACCTGTATCTTATGTATATTTTCCAGTAACCTGTAACTTTGTGAAGTTAATTTTTGCAGGTATTCTTTGTTTGCTTTAGTTAACTTACAGAAAGTAAAAACTGGGAAGTATTGACGCGCTGAGGTAGAGCCTAAAGGCACATTCAGTGAGAGATAACAAACTTCGAGAAAAATTTTGCTTGTAGTCTATGTTTCGTTTCTTCCGCAGTCTCGGGATTTTTTTTTTTTTCGGGCTTAATATTCAACTGCTCGTTTGCGCCCTTTCATTCTGTTCATAAACTCAGGTTGCCACATTTGCTTGCAATGCCCCCAGAATCAACATATTAATCTTGACAACACCGGACGGCATGTGATATTTGAATGCGCACTGCGTTGTAGGCACTACCGAAAAGAAGTAACGAAATACGTTCCTCCTTACTTGCAAATAAGAGTGATGTGTTACCGCCCCTACATCACCTCATAATAAAAGTAGCACGTTAGAGATAAGAATAAAATAAAATGAACGTCACTTTGACATTACTTTTTTGGGGGCTGATAATGTATCTCATCCTCAATAGCGCGTTCACAACATTTTAGTTGTTATTTTGCCTCTTCTCGAGGCATGTTTTCTTCTCCTATTTGAGCGGGATTTGAAGGTCGGAAAGGTATTGTTAACTTTCAGGAAGAGTCGAGGTGTTACAAGACTTGGGCCACAAAACGTCCTAACGTCGAGCAGTGCGGTTAAGAGAGTGGTGCGCAGAATGCTACCTCAAACTTATAGCGCTCTGCTTCCTTCGCTATAGGGCGGTACACCGAGAAATTTTATTAGCCGTTTATGATTCTTAGGGCTTGAAAAGTGTGTGGGACGAGGTTAAGGGTCAGAGGATTGGGTCATAAATACTTATTACTTGGTGTCTGTAAGCACCATGAATGTGAAATGAATATTCTTTTTCATCCGCAGATATCCTGGCAACGAAATATAATAAGTAACGTAATTTCATGCGTTGCTCAAAAATAGTTATGCAAATGCGCTCATCTTTTCTGCTTTCGAAATGCGAAGCGCACGTTACTATGTTTCTGAACCAAGTAACGCGTCGTTACCGATAGGAGAAGGGAAGGGACAGATATTTCAAGGACTGACGCATCAAAGAAGCAATTGTTTTAAACTTGGCTTGTGTATCACATTAGTTAACATAAAGGGCTTATTTCAAATATTTTCTCATAATTTAAGAAGATATATATTTGAACACGGAGGCGTTATCTATGATTTTTAGGAAACAAAGTTTATTTTATGGTTTTGAACAGTTTGTTTTGGCGAACTGGTGTGAGATTGCGTGCATCGACGTTGCTTGGCACGTTGGGTGGATATTTTTCCCAAATAAACCATTCTTTCTACTTTCCTCATGTTCGTATAACCGTGGTTACTTCAGTTCATCTAAGTGCTACTATG
Organism: Ixodes persulcatus; assembly: GCA_013358835.2. NCBI lineage: Eukaryota > Metazoa > Arthropoda > Arachnida > Ixodida > Ixodidae > Ixodes > Ixodes persulcatus. The sequence continues at coordinate 180,868 of JABSTQ010009368.1, read as the reverse complement.
TATATATGTCGTATCTGCGTCACTATATATATATATATCGTACGCATATTATTACATTTCATGACGACTCTTTAAAATTAGTCTAGATTTTGGTTATTTTGATGATTCATCACGTGTATTTCTTTCTTCTCTGTAAAGCGGCCGAAATATTTGTTTATCTACAAAAGTAAAACTTGTACGTCATGGCGGTTCTTCATCAACGTTCCTCACAACATTGTTGTTGGTCGAAGTCTTCGTACGGTCCACTACTATTTTCCATTTTCAAGAAAATATAAAGTATATTTTAAGTAACTGTATCTGTAGTTAGGTACATTCCTCAAGGAGTATGTATAGTAGATACGTAACGCAGGTACGTTTTGGATTAGTAACTGTAACTGTATCCGATCTACATTTTTGAAGCAACTTTTAGAGCCCTGAGCAAGACTATCGGTGCAACTAACATCTGGAGACCGCCTAAAAAGCTGTAATTTCATTAAAAAAAAAAAAAAGGTTCGTAACTGAATAATTAACCGACGCGCCTCAGAATCTCTGAAAAAGGCAAGGGCCCGCCGTCTGCCAGGTATTCGGCCGCCTCGGGATTGCGCCGTAAAAGATAATACTGCCGTCGTCTGTGGTTTCTGTTGAGGCGAAATCGCCGGAGGAGTTTTAGGAAACACAAAGAACTGTTAAACTGTTGCTTTCATGCTGTGATCTAGGCTTTTTAGCTTCATTCTTACCAGAAATCGCCGGCAGTTGGCGTAGAGAAAGCAACAACCAAAGGTGACAAGCAAAGTTCCTGGCTCACAAAGAGCCTTCCGGTTTGGTACATGTGATGAGGATACATGTCCCTTTGTCCATATCTAACCATATATTCCGGTGCAAGGTAGTCATTTCAAGCAGTCACTTATGAGTTTTTGTTTAAATGTGAATGACAGAAGTTTTATGCTGTCTTTCTTTCTCTTTCTTCCATTCTCTCTCTAACATTTTTCTCTCTTTCTTTCGAAAAAAATAAATTAAAGAGCTAACGAAGCGATGCAGGCGAGTTGGTTAGGCATGTTGAAAAGTAGTGAAAGCGCACAATAAAAATGAATACGAAGAGGCAAACAGGACGAGTGCTGAAATAATAAGAAGAAATAATAACAGGACGAGCGCACATCCAAACAGGACGAGCGCTCGTCCTGTTTGCCTCTCCGTCTTCGTATTCGTCTTTATTGTGCGCCTTCACTACTTTTCAACAAATTAAAGAGGTAAGGTGGAGAATAAAAATCAAGATTTAAATCATGACTTATATTGTGATTTCAATCAGATCAGTATTATTATGATGATTTACCTGAAACGTTCGCCGGAAAACTATTCCCGAAAATAGTTTTTCTTTTCTTTTTTTAAAAATTTCCTTTACCGTTTGTCTATTGTTCGATTTTTTATCCATGTGCATTCGTTTTGTACTGAAATCAAAGAATCATCGAGCAAGAAAGATTTATATCAGACTGAGCACAAGAAACATGCGGTGCTCTTCTGAGAAAATCGGAGCATTATGATTTTTTTTCTACCTTTTACTTTTTTCGTCAGTTGCGGAACTCCCAATTTCAAGGAGATCAGAACAGAAAATAAAGGAATATAAGCTAGAAATGCAATGCTTCATTGAAAACAAATCAGAACGCGAAAGAAAAAGCAAATACAAAATTATAGCTAACTAAAATAAATCAAGCTGTTTTTGCTCTAGTTTTTCTCTTTATTTAGCAAAAGAGGGGAGGGGGTTACGTCAATAAAAACTTTTTAATTTAACTGTACTTTACATAAACGGCAATTCTTTCTTCCGCACTGTACTTATTGATCGGACGGATTGATCCTTCAATCTACCGTGTTTAAAATACAGGTAGTGAAAAAAACGACAATTGTCTAGTGGCAGTAATTTAAAACAAATCGGTCTAAATTTAATAAAATAAGTCTGATTTAATTAAAACAAATGTGATTTACTTGATTTCTTTGAAAAAATTTAATTTTTTTTCACCTTGAAAAAAGAACAACTTTGACACCTCGAAACAAAGTAAATATATCTTGTACGCACTATACGTCTGATAGCGGTTGCTTTCTAAGAGATCGCCCTAAACTAAAAAAAAAAAGAAGCAAACGAGTACTAGTTGTTGGTTTTAAAGTTCCTCGCAAGAATTTTATGAACACACGAGTTAATTACGCCTAACTACAAATTGACCACGCACTTACGCTATCATGAAAAGCTCTGTATTGCCACCGTTTATTTGTGTGTCTGCAGCGCCGTATGTATGGTAACCGAGTCGTAACTTTTTGCCTTAACTATTCCTAGAGGCACGGATAATTCTCACGCGTACACGCCACGACATCAAACTCATGGCGTATGCACGTACAACACGATGAATGTGCTATGTGCATGCTCCCACTGATGAGAAAGCTTAAGATATAACACTATAACGTGCATAACAAAACACCCCCGAGCCGGCAGGTGTATGTTTTACGAAATATAAAATTTCAATCGATGGTATGCGGTTACAGAAGGGCTTGCTTTGTGGAGTTGAATGCTCCCTCACATTAGACCTCTTAAATCTCCGAGTGAGATAGTAAAAGACAGCGATTTTGCGAAGGCCTATTGCTTGGGACTTCTATTTCTGTTTGTAATAAAATGCCTGACGCCGGCGCTTTTTTTTTTAATCTAGATTTAAAAAAAGCCGGTAATGATATTTAGAGCAGTATTTTGCCAGCAATTTGAGTTTACTAAAATATTGCAACAATTTCAGCCCAGCGGGAAGCACCGTTGGCGGCCTTTCTGGTGCAGACAAATTCACGGAAAGCTAGTGGAACTTTCTCATTACCTGTGGTTTGGCATACGTGGTGACACTGGCGAAACATTGGAAGACGAACCTTTCCCTTCTAGACAAATCACTGCTTTGTGCTTAGACCGTCTTCAGACGTGGCCTGTACCGCTCTGTCCTGCTTCACCCTTCAATTGAAAAGCTTGAAACGTTCCTCGTTGACGCTATAGTGCACACGCCGCGAATCATAACAATTCGGGTAAACCCTTCCTGACCTTTCGAAGAGTCGAGGAACGGACCGTTGGCGTCGAAAGAAGTCAGTAAATCTTCCTTTTCAAGGCCCCGCTACACTGCCAACCCATGCCCCCGTGGTGGGATGCGATGGGGAGACTGTCGAAAACTGTAGCGATCACACTGCCCTATGTCGCCGACAGCTTAAAAAATGCATGGCGTAGCCTTTTATTTTCACACATTCTGTTTCCTGATTGGTTCTTTGGCTTCTTATTGACTAACGTTGCCGCCTGATTGGTTGCGGAGTTATAAAGATATAGTCGGAGCGGTCCACGCCCTGCGCTCCTTCGGCTGTGAATGACTACATTCGAAGGTCCAACGCACAACGACTGCGGGGGCGTTGTTTAACTCACCTACCATATATCTTATCTGTACCCCCCCCCCCCCCCCGCCACGATGCGGCAGCCGCACTGTCCCTTCCCCCTCGGTGTAGCCTTAAAGTCCAATCTCACCGGCCACGTCGTTTTGGTCCGAGTTGTCGTGGTCCCCGTTGTTGGGCTTAATGACGTGTCCGTCCTCGCGTAGCCAGGCAATCACGTCAACGTCGTCCCTCATAAAGCTGGGCATCTGGCAGTGCAACACGGCCGTGTTGCCCCGTACTACGAACTCGTCGTACACCTTGGTCTTGTAGTCTTGGGCCACCACTGCGAAACAACCACAGAGTTTATAAGCCCGGGTCAAAATGAAAGGACATGTTGACGCTTCTAAAGCGACAGGTGCGCAATTAGACTTCTGCTGGATATAGCCTGCCAGTGTTCATACATGAGTACGTGTTAAATATGAGAGAATCCTTCATAATATATACTGCCCATTCAAACATTATTTCTTATTAGGGTCTAATGTTTGCATGTGTCTTGATGGAAGCAGGAAGGAAAGTATTTTGTTTTCTTTATAGTTTAGCATTTACCGGAAAGTTAAACGGACAACTACATTTTTTCGGCATTGTACAATTCAGGTATCCTAATCCGACTTAAAAAAGGTTTAGCTAAAATTCGATTTTCAAACATTAAAAACACATTTTGTTATACATTTGCTGCTTTGTGCAGATTTATCCTTACGTACAATTTATCGCGCACAGGGCTTCGCACATTAATTTGTTTTGCGTTATTTTTATTGGGTTTTGTGCAGTCAATTTTGTTTTATTTCATAATTTCATCAGAAATGTTGACATAGCTCCTCCGCGCTCCTTAGTTGGTGGCGGCTATGGTGCAGTTACTTTCTTTAAACATTTGTAACCAAACGCCAATTTGCGCTGTAATAATGCGGATACATTTTATCTCTTGCTAAGGAAATCTACCCTTGTGCTTTGTTGATGGCGGTGCTACAAATTCCCCTTCTTTCTTTTTGCCTTGAACGCACAACCCTTGCCCCCACTGTAGAACCTTTTTTCGTTGCACCTGTCTCCAGCAGGCATGAAGAGCGCGGTGTCACGGCTGGGTTCCATTGTCGCGGTTTAGTCGCACCCTCGATAATTTCTTTAACCACATGTTCCGAATGACAGAGCAAGCACAAAGCGTGACGATACGCCAGAAAGGCACATAGAGCGAAAACACTTTATTCTCGAACTCCTCCATAGTCACCGACGAATTGATAAACGCGTGGAATGACGAGTGCCGGCACTCCTATTCTAGCTCCGCAGTCAGTAAAAGTGCCGCGCCAGCTCATCAGAACATAAAAAAAAACACATCAAAAAGGAAGAATGCGATAATAATAGACAACGTTCCGCGCTTCTTGAGCTGGCAGTGACCAAACGTAAATGTAAATTTCCGGACGTGTAGCTGATTGACAGGAAGTACCAGCTTCCGATACAAACGTCGTCCAATCATAGGGAATCAATAAAATGCAATCGCACGATTGTTGCACTACATGCGCAGCCAGAAATTCAGCAGCGAGTAGATACATTTTTCATAAAAATCTGATTAAGACCAAGTAGCGCTATTCCTAAGGGGATCATACCAGAAGCGGTAAATAAGTAATGACAACACGTTGATCATTTATATATTGTGTAATAAATGGGTCATATAAGTTTGTGTGTGACGGTTCCCTTATGGCAACTACCGAATTCCGTACTCACAAAAAAATTGATCAGTTAGTTAACAAAATCATTCATTTGTATATATTATTATTATACTCATAAGTATCTAATTTATTTATAACAAAAATACAGCGGTGCCGAAGAAAGATGTGGCTCAGGGTGGCCGGCGGCATTTAGGGATGGTAACGATGTAATGAACGTTATATTGTCGGGGATAGAAAAGATTCCGAGAGCATAAACTGAAAATAAAGGTTTATTCAAAAACATTTGTGCCAGTAACAAAACAAAACAAAAAAACTTGAGTGTTGAAGCAGCAGTGAACGTCGGTGCGTCGGCGTGACAGCTGGCCGAAGCGAAAATGTGAAATAGGGTGTGAGTCGTAGTCGGGAGAATCTGAGAGAGTGGGCAAGGCCGCGATGGGCTTCTTACCTGTTACCCTCTGTATGTCGAATATTCGGTCACAAAATATTTGAGATCTAGGACGAGACTGACACGGCAAGGTCATTTTGTCCTTTTTATCTTTTGCACTCGGGGTAAAAGAGGCTCAAATTTTCTAGAATTACGGAGAAGCGTACCTTCACGATAATTCACGCGGCAATATATTAGGACATACACTTCAAATGTTAGAATGAATGAACTGTACTCGACTGTAATCGAGAGCCCACCTGTTTTATTCTAGTCGCACTTATGTTTGCTTCCCAGAAATCGACCTTCACAATAATTTGATTTGGCTGTTTTTTTTTTTCGGCAAATTTAATTTTGTACTCCTGAATACCTGGAAAAAAAATCCAAAATGTAATATATACATCTCTTTTTCTTCTAGGAGACTGCTTCATGACCTGCCCACAGAGTTGTAAATGCCGTTGTACGCGTACATTCATTCATTACTGAATAAAAACGCCAAGGTTGATAATATTTGAAAAGGCTTGAAACTGAGCTAGTTGGTTCATTGCTGCACATAGTTCCAGCTGAACAACAAAGAAGGATTAGTGAGAGAGGGAGAGAGAGGTAGAAAGTGTATACACCCCGTTGGACTAGCAAATGTTTAATAAGATCATCGTTTTCTTCATCTATATCGATTTTCACTTCGTCTTTTTATTTATCCACCTCTACATTACATTTAATTTAATTGAGGGATGTCTTCCTCCTCCTCTGTTCTTCTAACTAAGCCATCTTCCTCGTCTTTCATTTATCCGCCATGGATGCGGCCCCTTTAAGATACACAATTTACTTGTGGTGTAGCGCGATGGAAAGCGGACTCACACAATTGTCTGCCTTTGCGTCAATAGCACGTGCATCCAGCCTTTCTTGAGCGAACTTGCTGCGGTTTCTTTCCAGGACCTTTACTGCCGAATTCACAAACCTCACTCCAATTGAGGCACCCCTCCACTTCCTCGAGCCGGGTGCGAATGGCCCGCGCCGACCCTCACGCCTTCCTCGAGGAAGTGGAGGGGCGCCTCAATCGGAGTGAGGTTTGTGAATTCGGCGGTTAGTCTCGAAATCTCTGGCACACACTGATACACACGACAATGGGCGTATAAGTGACCTGCTGCTGTGATGGCCTTCACTGAAGCTGCATGTTCCCGACGCGCGCCAAACACGCCCCCGTCACTCGACTCGGTCCTTTGCGTCTCCGTCCGCCGTTCAGCTTGACTAGTGTTTTGGCTCTATTTCTTATACCAAGGGAGCTACGTTTTGTAAAATGTGCATGATAAAGTCACGCTGCGAAATACAGCTGTGGCGAAAAGTTTAGATTTCTACGTGCACGCGCCGATTTTAAGGGCCCAATTTAGATCTAGCCTGGGTATTAAACCACACTGTACATGCTACTGTTAAGCCTGTTAATGAAAAACAGTGATGGTGCAGACGAGCTAGTGAAAGTTTATCAAGACGTTGAATAACCTGTGACTTTGGTAAGGAAATTGAAAATATTCAAAAGTAGAATGTGTAGGCAACAAAATATACAGTCAACCCTGAAAGCCACCTTTTTCAAACATTTCTTTCACTTTTGAACGTTTTCGCTTTCTTTTTATGTAGTTTCATGTTACTGGGCATTATACTAAGCCTACGATTACCTCATTTATTGCCAAAAATTCAATGCAATTTTAAAATGGCAAGCAGTGAAACAAGAGACAACCATACATACTCTTGATGAATCACCTGTGTCAGTAAGTCTCTCAAGAAATCCATATACTATATCGGTGCCAACTAGGCCGGCAGCTACCCAAAGCAACAATGCACATGCGCGTATCAACTGAGAAACCTTCTGGCGCAAAAAAGCATAAGCCCAAAGCACTCTGCCCACCTCCTCTGAGATGAACGTCTCTGGAGACGATGGTGCCGACTTCGTTGCTGGCGACACACTGGAAGACGCCCGAGTGGAAGCGGGCCTTCTGCGCCGAGAACGGCTCGAGGACCAGCGTGCCGTTGGGCAGGAGGCGGCGAACGCCGACCACATCAGCCAGCGGATCCCCGATGGAACCCTGGCCGTGCATCTGGAGCACCAGGGCGCCGCCGCCTTCCAGGGGAGAACCCAGAGCCACAGGACGCCAGCCGATGGACGCCGGCGGCTGGCCGTACGCCTGCGAAGAGCCAAGTATCATGTTGCTAGACTTCAAAGTGTTTACAACCGCTCGATCAGGGTAACCTGGTTTATGGGCGGTGTTTGCAGTACGATTTTCGAGGAGGTGACAAAAGCGTTGATCGTTTGCAAGCAACAACACCTCCTGGATAATAAAGTCTAAGTGCTGAAATTTACCGCGTCACTAAGTCCGTGTTCTTTAGCGTCTCAAACGGTCGCTTATGTAGAACCGTGCCTGCTCTGGTGCGGAACGCGAGATCACGAGGAAAATACAAATGGAGAGCAAAACTTTGAACGCCGTCGAGTAAAAACTAAGACGATAAGAGCGTGAGCCCACTTGAGCTAACAGACGCCGTTTTAGACTTCCAAAAAAAAAAAGAGAGAAAGAAAAGCGTGGGGACGCCAGATGTTTTGACGTCATCACCCAGAGGTAAGAGACGCGTACCCCAGCGGTGGTGACATGAATCTACACTTTTGATTGTCTTGCGGTGTTGAATCTAGCCGATTTCGAACGCCGAAAGGTGTTATTCTGTTCTTCAGCACTACACAGAAAGGAAAAGCTCACCGAAAGTGCCATAAGTAGTGCGGGGTCCCGATCAGGTGAGCTTGTACTATCCAAAAAAAGGGCGGCGCCACAGTTTTTTCAAAGCTTCAGGGCAGGAGGCCAATACCGTGATGACGTGCATTCATTGCGGATTTTTTTTTATGGACACTGGAGAGAGGATCAGCAAGAAGGGCCTAACTGCAGACTTGTACGTAACGAGTTACAAGCAACTGATTACTTCTAATCAATTACATTTTATTGTAAAGTTTTAACTCCTCAATTACTTTTTTCCCTGCAGTCACGTTCACTGTAATTCAATCACATTTTTTCTGTAATCAATTTCAAGAAAACGCCGAATTAGAGCTGCGCTCTAATTCGCGTTTAATTTATTACGTAAGAAAAAGTTAAAAAAAAGTAACGTGAAGGGTAATACATTTTTCTGGCAACTCTTCAATTACTTTCGTGATGCGAAATTGGTTATTGTAATCGCTTACATTTTTTAGTAAACTCATTTTAATTGTAATCGGTTGCTCTTTTTTAGGAACGCGCACAAGACTGTCTTACAAATACTGATCACAAGTTTTTTTTTTTTTTTTTTTTTTATAGGACGTGTTTGTAGATTTTTAAATTGAAAGCTTATCTGCCGATTTCCCAACTAAGCTTGAGTGTTCACTCTACCAGCCACGACATGGACGCTAACTAACGGAAGACCGACAAATAGAGAGTCAGCGGTAATATCTGGACTCTCAGAAAAACAACATTACGATAATCTAGGGCGTAAGGTGCTTCTATCTGTGTTGCAGGTTGAATACATTGTTTGTATGTTGAAGTTCGAGCTGGTTGTGCTCCCAAACATTTCTAAAAGTACACCTTGGTCAGTAGAACGGCATCACAGCATATTGTAGGCAGACGCATGCGCTTAGAAAAGCTTAAATTTGTGCACTTTATTAAAAATATATAAAAAACGACCTTGCGATAAAGTCGCCTTGTTTTTCTCAAGCTGCAGAAGGTGAGTGTGCACAACAGTGCAGTAAAGTGCACTGAAGTCCTGTGGTAACACTCATTTGCCATGGCTTCTCCAAATAGCGACGTTAATTTCTGTACAAACAAGTGAGACACATGCCACTAGAGCATTTGTGAGACGCCTCGCTCGCTATCTTGATAGTTAAGTCCCGTGATGTGGCGTCATGTCTTTCATGAATGAGGCAAGTATACATCGTGCATTGGCTACCTTGTTTTTCCTTGTAGAAATAAACAAAGCAAAAGATTCACGAGTCTTCAGGACGCACTGGAGCTCACCTGGATTTGACACCGCCACTCGAATAAGGTATTTCAAAAACTTGTTTTCTCTTGTATCCCTGTATCAAATTAGATGCATCACTCTCACCATTTTAGTAATATCGGTCCCTTCGGGGATGTCAAAGTTACTGAGGCTGGCGCTAAGGCGATGTGTTTAATGGTTATTCTTGTCTCGACGAAAACGTCAGCGCACATCTAGAAGAAATGCTTATGTCAATGGGAATATTTCATTTACACGAAGCTTAAATCACTTTCACTCTTTGACTATAGTTCCGGTGTTTTAGGTGAAGTTAAAAGTCCTGCTGATGTTTGAGTGAGAGCAGCTCACACCATTTTTACACCAAATATTTTCTGAATGTTTCTTAACATGTCCAACTTCTAGCAATAACCGATGGAGTGTAAACAAATTTAAATCGTTCTTTCCGTCATTTCCTATTTTCGTCACTGAATAAAAAAAAAAAAAACCGCTGGCAACCCTAATTGTTTTAGTTATCTTTTGTAGTAAGTCACAAACAAATGCTTTTACTGAGGATCAGTACACATCAACACAAAGCTATAACTAAATGTGTCGCAAGCTTCTTGTTTCGAGAAGCAGCAAAGTGTTTCAACTGTAATTAATACATCCCGGTGCATTCATAATTCCAGCTAGGTCGACGCAACATGGAGGCAACACCCAAAAAATCGGAAAGAAGATTTCTTCAATAAATGAACTGAAAAGCATTTTGGAAACTTCACGGGTACAAGAAAAAGACATTAGCAGGACAACAGACAGACGGAGAACCTCTTTCTAAGGATCTTATAGAGGTCCTTATACACGGCCGTCTAGTTTCGCTGCTTTCTGAAGCACAACGTTTCTCCACGCTATTCCTTAAAGACAGACCAACCTCAGGGTTTCGAAATGCTCAAGTGTAATTTGTCTTCGCTTTGGATTGGAAGGTAAACAAAAGAGTTACCAGCGGCGACGGTCAATGACGCTACAACAAAATAAAGAACGAGCAAAGACGCAAAACCGTTGAGCAGTAAGCCGCTTTGTTGGTGTGTGAGATTGAAAAACAACGCTCCCGTGTCAGGCAGGTGAGACAGACATGAAAAAGGCGAACGTGGGTGGATTATAAAAAAAATTAGATACGGAGGAAATTCTCTCACCAATAGATAAATATAAACAAAATGCAAATACATCAGACTTGTCTGTTGCGTTAAACGGACTCTCTCCGACGTAATTCGTTATGTCGTTTATGTTAGGTGAGTTGAACGTGCGCTGTATTGTCGCGTTACTGGTTTGGGACTGGGAAGCTTCCGCCACCACTGAAAAGAGTGCTTACCATAAGCTTGCTTTGTATTGTTAGGTTAAGCAACGAGAGTATAGCCTACACGGGGTTAATGAATGAGGGATTAGGATGTTTATTGTCGGATAGCTGAGAATTAACTGGGTTTGGAAAACTGGTAGAATTGTTGCAAGTTTTTCTTTGTTTTTAGTGCGATGAAAATTGTGTTTGTAGTGCGTAGATGCATTTGTAAATTGCAAAGTTCACCCCTCGATCCGAAACGTTTCACCAAAGCGACTGGGGGCACTGAGCTGTCTTTTTTCATAGACCATTGTTCTTGTTTGCTCGAATATACTTGCGTGACGTTTGATCTAATTGCTAATGGTATTTGAGCCCTACTCAATCAAGACAGATGCCAAATTGGGTGTTGTAAAACACATGTTTAACACCATGGCGTGTAGATGGGCTTACAGTCCCCTCCTCACGCCAGGCATAAGAATATCTACGTACTTCCATCGCTTTATTTTTTCACACCAACTCAGACGAGGGGATCAGTATCGACTAAGCGTTTTGAGTGAATACAGCATGTTTATTCCACACCGCAGTGCAAAAATATAGGATCGGTTTTAGGGTTTATAACGGTGAAATCAACATCATTGTCTACCCCACTTTTGAACGAGGTTGTGGCGTCTCGTTTCTGTTGCTTGAGCTTTCCTTTAGAACGCTATTGCTATGTCCCGTGTTTACAAAACGCTAAAATGCGCTCAGAGAAAACCCACGCAAAATCTGCTTTTCTGACAAGAACCCCGGATTGTTATGAATAGCAATAAGCTCGCTTGAAAATAGAAGTGAAGCAACGAGAATACAAAAAATCAAATTCTGCATTTCAGTTATAGTGGTGTCAGTGAATGGCCGTCTACACGCGTTTGGTGGTAGCCGAAATATTACCTATCGGTCGGCCACTCGACTTCGGACAAGAAAATTAAGAACATCTTCATCGATAAAGCGTGCATCATAGTACTTCCGATTGATAAGTTTATGTAAATAGCTTTAACACCCTCTCTCTCTCTCGATATATATATATATATATATATATATATATATATATATATATATATAAATATAAGTCAGAGATCCGTACTTGCGGAGTTGCTATGCTAGAAGTTTATTGTATGTATTACGACAGTTTCGCCGAGAGGCTCGGCTTCGTCAGGAGATTGCATATCTCCTGACGAAGCCGAGCCTCTCGGCGAAACTGTCGTAATACATACAATAAACTCCCAGCATAGCAACTCCGCAAGTACGGATCTCTGACTTATTACATTTTCCCGGTCCATTGTTCTCAAACTACTCAGCTTCACCTATATATATATATATAGGGTGTTTCACGAAAGGTTGACAAATTCGATATCGCGAAAACTACGCGTCGCAACAAAAAAGGCTTGTGTCGGTTTGGTCCTCGGCCCGGGGCCTATTTAGGAAAATTATTCAAATCCGGGATAATTAGGTTGTTAATTATTTTTCCGTAATGACCTTTTTAATATTGTGTTTAAGGGCATGGTTTTCATTAGAAAATTGCTCAGCATAATCAAAAAACACTAAATCAACAAATTGCCGAACGATAGAAGGCACGCGAAGCATTTTACGGCTTTGTGAAAAACCGCGAAAAATCGACGGGTTTTTAGGTTTCGGTCTCGGCCCCGACGGCACCGCGCCCCGTGGAGAAATAGTGCAACCAACCTCTGCTGCGTTGCGCAAGTACAGCGCAGCAGAGGTTGGTTGGAAGGACAGTTGAACAACTTTCCTTCCACTGTTTTCAAAGGTACTTGAACATGTGATAAAAACTCGAATGTGTAAATTTCTTGATGAACAACGTGTATTTGTAAAGGAACAATACGGATTTCAGAGGAACAAATCTACGGAAATGGCGCTAGTAAATATTAAAGAACAGTTGTTAAATAATTTTGAAATAAACAAATTCACTGTTGGAGTATTTCTTGACCTTAAAAAGGCATTCGATTCAATAAAACGCGATATCCTGTTTCACCAACTACCTTTTTATGGAATCCGAGGTTTGGCGCTAGAACTGATCCGTAGCTATCTATCGAATAGAATGCAGCATACTTGTCTAAATGGCTACCGATCAATGCCATAACTAATCACGTATGGGGTTCCGCAAGGGTCTATTCTGGGACCATTTTTCTTCATTATCTATATAAATGGCATAGTAAACATCCCACAAACTCCGGATATAATTTTATATGCAGCCAATACGAGATTGTTCTTTTATGGTAATTATTTGCGGGACCTTAAAACTGCGTCTAACATGTGGCTAAGGTTCCTGGCTGGGATCAAATCAGCTACAGTTAAACGTGAGCAAAACCAAATATGTAATTTTCAAGCCACGAAATAAACTTGATGACTGCAATATTAGCTTAAAGTTCCAAAACAGTGTAATTGAACAAGTTTCTGTTTATAAATTTTTAGGTGTTCGTTTTGTAGAAAACTTATCATGGATCCCCCATATAAATAAGATTCATAAGAAAATCTCTCGATCCATTGGCATCTTATACAGAGTTAGATCTTTGATTCCAAATTCGGTTAAAACTGCAATTCTATTACTCTTTATTGCATTCTCATCTTAATTGCTGTTTATTAGTCTGGGGATTGACAACTAGGTCAAACCTCGAAAGGCATTTTATCATGCAAAAAAACGCAATAGCCTGCATAGATAATTTAAATTTCATGGACCATATTGCCCCGTACTTTTTAAGCACAATTTGCTTAACGTTAACCAAATTTTTTATCTAAAACTTTCAATTTACATACGGAACGACATAATTAACGACCAAACAACTTTTTTCTAGAGATTTATTTGGAATAATACTTAATATGATTTACGGCATGAATCCTATAGTATACATCGGTTAAGAACAACCTGTGGAAACCAGAAACTAGAATACATGATACCTCAATTCCTAAACAAACATCCACAGGTTATGGGAATAATACTAAATAGTGCTTCACGTTGCAGCTTCAAATACGATTTAAAAAGGTATCTTCTGTCATGTTGTTCGGAATAAATTTGAACGTCAATTTGTCTTTACATACACTGTGTATAGTATTATGAACAGGTCTATTTTAGCTACTGTATAAAATATGGCGTGTAATTTTATCTTCCTTTTGTCCTTTTGTCCTTGTGACCCTGTGTCCTAAATAAAACAAACAAACAAAGACCGTCGGAAAGACGCGTCGCAAGCTCGGTCGGAAGCATGTGTCTCAAATAATCGTTCGCGGCGAGTAGGAGCACGGAGCAGCGATCGGACGTCGGATCGGTACATATGTGTTTTGCGCTTAAAGGCCGGATCAGACATTAGGGAGTTATCGTAGATCGCTTTCGCCGTCCCGCAAAGCTCTCCGAAACACGCTACGCTACACGGAACTCTACAGTCAAGGCAGTCGGCGCGCAGGCGCATTAGCGGCTCGTTCGTTGCGGAGGCTTAGCGGAGTGGGAAACGCGGTCTACGAAAACTTCCTTTTAGCGTTTGACTGCGTTGCGTCCGCCTGCGTCTTTTGTAAAGATATTACGATTATCTCCGTAAAATGGTAGCTCGCGCCGTCTCAAGCGGACGCAGTGGGGATTAGCGCAAGCAAACGCAGTTGTCTGAAGCGCGCCTAAAGGTCGATACGCACATCTGCGTTTTAGCGCGGTGCGTTCCGTAGCGGCAAGCGGAAGCGTTGCGTTGCGAAGAGGGCTTGCACCATGCTTGTACAAACAGATGCGCTGACACGCAGTCATCCGCAGTCAAGATCCAATCAGAACGCGCTATCGTCGCTAGCGGCTCACCAATAGTAAGCGAAATCCACGGCAACATGGCGGCGCCCAGCGACAGCACCGAAGTGTTCATCTTGGGACAATCCCGCGGACTTCCCCGACATTTTGTCGAACTTGAACATTGCAGCCTTGGAAAACCAGTCCCCACCGCTCCACAAAACGAAAAAGCAAGCGGCTGCGAGCGGAGAACCGGACATGTCTCGCAGAGTCGGCCGAGTGGCGCGAGCCGCCGAGTGGACACGTTACCCTCCTCTCCTCTGTCGGCTTCTGATTGGTCGAACGCACCGCAACGCTTCGGAAAGTTGAGCGAGTCTCTACTTGGGGGGGGGGGGGGGGGGGGGGCTTGCGTCGCGCTGCCGAGCGTTGCGGGAAGGTGCGCGTCGCACCACAAGCGACCGCTCCTGGCCGCAAGGACTCCGCAACGCACTCAGACGCGTTGCGGAGTCCTTTTTATGCGCGCGAAAGTTGTGCGCTTCCCGGAAATTGCGTATTTCATGACGTTTTCGCTGTTTCCGGTGCGCTTTCTGAGTCACAAGCGTGCGCGTTGGTTAGGACGGTGCGCTTTCGGGCGAGCGGAGAGCATCTGCGCCCTACGGCGAAGAAACCCGGAGCCGGAACTGGTGCCCTCACCCAATTGGCAGGGAGAGGAGCGCCCTACTACGTCACAGCGCGTTTTTGTGCGCGTTCAGAAAAATTTGAAATCTACCAACTTTCTTATGCGCGCCTCAAAGGCGCAAGGAATGAGCGCGACGTCACGAAATACGCAATTTCCGGGAAGCGCACGACGTACGGGCGCACAAAAACGCGTTGGTTTGGACCACGCTTTACGCTCACGCGTTACCTTCGGCTGGGCTTTTTTTTTTTTTCGCAGGCTCTGTTTCCAACAAGCTGATGAGAGGTGTCCCATACCATACATTCTGTGTTACCACTACCTTTGCGACGGGGGTGTGTGAAATAGCATAATGATAGGCAGTGCGACTCCGGCTTATGGGCTCACCAAAGTCACGTGCCAAGGAGAGTTGAAAGAAGCATTTGCTTTTATTCAACTCACAGATTCGGGATGAGGTTTAGACTTTAAAAACTCATCACAAAAACCCGCGCATACTCTTCCTGCCTCATTCCCCACGGAGCCCTGACAGTTGTTGGCTGCTGTTTCAGTCGTGAACCCAGTCTTTTTTTTTTTTTTTTAAGACGCATTAATTGTCGAAGGGCGGTATGTAGGTGGATGAAGATAAAAGTCTAGGGCTGTTGCAAAATGTCCATTCAAAACTATTTTCACGCCCATCACTAGTATTATTCGCAGCAACGAGTTTAACATCATCCATCAAAAATAATATTCACAAAGTTTATAACGAACACTTTTACATATTTTTTCACATGCCCACAGCCAGAACACATGTCCACAGTCAGAAATGTCTAATAACAATCTCTTTGCTTTTGCCTCAGATGGTCTTGTGGAATCAAGGATACATACATGAAAATTGCGTACTTTGACATGGAACAACTTTAGGATATACAAGTTAAGTATCTACAGCAAATAGTCAGATTTTTGATATACGAAATATTCATAATCTCACTAAAACAGTATTAGACAAAATATAGAAGTACTCTCTCAGACTAGCGTAATATATATAGTCAGCTACGCTATAGTGGCAACTGAACCTTCTCAGGCGAGTTTTCTGCCTTCCTGAGCAAAAGGCAACTTGCTAAAAATGTCGTTAGGACTTAGTCCTCGGAGCGAATACAAACGGCTTGCGGTGCGACGGACCAGATTGAAAAATTCACAGAAAAAGAATTATGGTAAATATCAAAATGCTCTCCCGGAATAAAATAATAGTCATACAGAGGTACGTGATAGAAGAAAAATGAATCTTGTCAGACAATTTGAGTGGCTTCCTGAGCGAGGGGAAACTGCCAAAAAAAAAAAAAAACGTTCGGACTTAGTCGCCACAGCGAAGAGAGCCGACTTATTGTACAAGGGACGAGATTAAAAAATCGCAGAAAAATAATTATAATAATTATCAAAATTGTCTCCTGGAATGTGATGCTATACATACCGAGCTATGCATTGAAATGCGAAAGCATTATAGTCCCGCGGGTGAAATGTTTTCTAGTTATGCTTCTGCACGTATTAAAGTTTAGGACGACGTATAGGACGACGTCGAGGACGACGTGCCAGAGATCGACGCCAAGTGAGGCATCTAGATCGACCTCTAGGACGACGTCGAGGGTGACATCTAGGACAACGTCGAGAGCGACGTCAAAGACATCATCTAGGACGACCTCAAGGACGACGTCTAGAATGACGTCGAGAACGACGCCTAGATGACGACGTCTAGGACGACGTCGAGAACGGCACCTAGAGGACGACGTCTAGGACGACCTCAAGGACGACTTCAAGGACAACGCCTGAAGGACGACGGCTAGGACGACCTCAAAGTACCGGTTGACGACGTTAGACCTCAAAGAGTAATGTTAGACCTAACGCCAGGGCAGCGCAAACCCGCGTCTCACCCTCACGTCAAACATCTGCGCGTACCGGTTGACGACGTTAGACCTCAAAGCGTGACGTTGTGCCTAACGTTAGGCCTGACGTCAGCCCAGCGCATATCTGACCCCCCCCCCCTCCTCCCCCTTACCGCCACGCCGCCAGCAGTTTGGCTGACTCCTCAGCAACGATGACCCCGTCGCTATGGAGCCACATGACGCGTCGCACCCAATGGGAATTTAGGTCTCATTACACTCAGCCAATGGGAATTTAGGTGGCATCTTTCGCCGTCTTTACTCCATGGGACAGTTAATGCTTTCGCATTAATACATATTTAATCAGTTAAAGTAGGTAAATATTCGCAAAATGTTTGGAGCGAGAAATCCGTGCTGGCCCAACCATGTTTTCACGCTATTGCAAGCTCTCGATTATCACGGAACTCTAGACCTCGATAACTTAAAAGTTTGAACGTAAATTTCAAAATGCTCTCCTGGAATCAATTAAAGCTAAGATTAGTAAAATAATCGTACCTGACTTCAAGTGTCTGTGGCTCCAAGATTTTCTTCCTGGGAAGTGAATGTCATGGTATCTTTTTAAATGGGGGTCTATGGGAACCGGTTCATTGATTCAGCAAGAAAATATAATGGTCGTGTGGACATTGAATTTCTTAAAATAGGCGGGCTAATAGGTCAATATTATAATCTTCCGAGTGCAAAAAAATCGGCGGGTTCTTTACTAAATTACAAAAATATAATCTTTTTTTTTTTATTGAGTTAAGCTGGGGCGCTGACGTGGCTGCCAGGAGATGGCGTAAGTTGTAAGCAGCGGCGTGTCCCGGGTTTTCTGGGGTTGCACAAATTCGACGGGTTTTTAAGTTTCGGTTTGCAATCGGACCGCTTTTTGGCCCCGACGGCACCGCTCCCCGCGGAGAAACAGTGCAACCAGCCTCTGCTGCGCTGTCCTCGCGCAACGCAGCAGGGGCTGGTTGCACTATTTCTCCACGGGGCGCGGTGCCGTCGGGGCCGAGAAGCGCGCCGGTTGGAAACTGAAACTTAAAAACCCGTTGAAGTTGTGCGGTTTTTCAGAAAGCCGTAAAATGCTGAGCGTGCCTTCTGTCGTTCTGCATTTGATTGATTTAGTATTTTTCGATGAGGCTCAACAAGTTTCTAACTGAAACCAAGCCCTTAAACACAATTAAAAAGTAAATTACGCGAAAATATTTAGGAACTTAATTATCCCGAACTTTAATA
The DNA here is from genome assembly GCA_013358835.2 of Ixodes persulcatus. NCBI lineage: Eukaryota > Metazoa > Arthropoda > Arachnida > Ixodida > Ixodidae > Ixodes > Ixodes persulcatus. The sequence goes on along the minus strand of JABSTQ010009368.1, from coordinate 162,515 downwards.
ATTTTCTTAAATGGGCCCCTGACCCAGGAGTAAAACGACGCAATTATTTTTTTGTTGCGACGCATAGTCTTCGCAATATCGAATTTGTCCTCTTTTCGTGAAACACCCTGTATATATATATATATATATCACAATTATCACTAGCTAAAGGAATCACGAATGAGCTTTCTCGACGAGTAAATCATTGTAATGAGGTTGCACGGGCATCGCCATTTTTGTTCCTGCTGTAGCATTTTTTTCTGCTAAGATTCGCGGACGTCACGCCTATACCAGTCAGGCAAAAAATGAAATCCTTGACGTATAAGGACTGCACTTCCCTTTTTTTATGCGTAGTATCCTACTTTCATGCCATATTATATACGCATTTTATGATAGTAAGCTTTTGTAGTAACTTTGAGAGGATACCACTCAGCTCGTCAGAACAAAGAGTACGATCGATGAAGGAGAAGTTAAATCTGTATGACATAGAATTGTAAAAAAACGAGACATATAAATCAAGCATCTAAAGCAAAAAATGTTGAGTAAACATTTTATACCGGTTCTTTGTGCTTTAGAGACACGAAATCTATTGCCCGCTGATGCTCGACTGAGTAAAACTACAGTGAAAACCTTTCAAGCCTGGACCTGAATATGATTACCAGACGACAGGAGCCGGTGCACTTCGAAGTGAGGCTAGGACAAAATGACGGCAAAACTGAAACCCTTTCCGATTTTTTTTTTTTTTTTTTTTTCTTTTTTTGTTTGCGTCGCATTGTTTTGCTTTGTTTTACGTTTACATCGGGAGCTTTCGGTTTTTTTGTCCTGACGAGCATATCATAAGTGACGTCCGTTTCTAAGACAACATAGCACCATTTTCACTTTTACACACACACACACACACATATATATATATATATATATATATATATATATATATATATATATATTGATTCAAGTTTCAGAATGAATATCTTTTTAGTGCTATTAATCTTGACACCCGTGGAGTGTTCTGACGTGAGTGGTGTAAATCGGGAAACTTTGGAGACAGCTTTTTTCTTTTTCCCAATATATTGAGTATAGTCGCTGCGGGGCCAGAAAAATTATTAAAGCCCCTTGTAATGTACGAGTACACCTCCCTCCCCCCCCCCTCCCCCTCCCCCCCCCCCTTTTTTTTTGGCGTCAGAAAAGTTTGACGTAAAGACCTTTTTCGCATAACCTCAAACCAGCCAGTAACTGACGTACCCTCGACCTGGTGCATTTTTGGATTGCCCGCTGACACAGGGTATGCAACCGCCAAGGGTATGGGCGAAAAGGCTTAAAAACGGACGTCGTGCATGATTTAGTTCCGAGTGCTCCTTTTTACCGTGCTGCAATTTCCGAAAATCTACGGTTGTCTGGCTACTACTGCGTGGTCTTCGGATGGATAATTAATTTTAAAAAGCATAAGAACAATAGCAGAAAGTGTGCCATGAGCACAAGAAGCTGCAGCGTGAGTGTGGCTGCAATGTTATCGAGCTTCGTATTTTTCCCAAGAATCCTTGTTTATGAAGTCAGTCGATTGCGAGCTTGAATAGCGAGAGATTCGTATCAGACTCAACGTCGCGTTTAAGCTCACGACCACTTCGTCTACGACAAGAGGACCGATTTTAATTCCCGGTGCAGGTGGTCCAATTAGGTTATCACTGCGAGCCCCATGGTATGTGAAAGGTATGAAAAAGTCTACATGCCACCACTCAAGATAGAGCTATCAAATGCCGAGAGCTTACTTGCATAGACTACATTAAACTGCTCATATATACTTCGCTGTGTAAACTCAATCAAAACACCCCACCGTCTTCGTCCTCGTTCTCTCAAGGAGGCAAGGTGATGGCCTGGGAGTAGCCAGCTGGATCCAACCGACAAGCTTCAACCAAGTCATTGCAGCCCACCATAGCCAAGTCTAGCCAAGTTCCCCCCATACCCACACCGTTGCCTACTCAGATAGCTGTGCTGCCAGAACTAGCCGGTATTTCTTTTTCTAAGCCGCTAGACGGCGACGTCGGCGCCGCAATTCTCAAGATGGCGGCGCCGTTAAAGAAAAGGTCTATTGTTTCCGGCGTTGGGGAATAAACAGCGTTCCCACGAGTACCTTTTAAAGACCGACCCGTATAGTTCGCGCTTTCCACTTTTTCGCGTTTCCTCCTCTCCTGCCCTTCTTTCCTCCCTTCACCGCCCTCCGTCACTTGTTTACCGCCCTCCCCCGAGGGGCCAACACGGAGAATGGATTAGGAGACGCCTACGGTAATCCGGCTTAACCCGCCGAAGAGGGGGCCTGCTGCTTGACTAAAAACTATTTCGCTGCTCGAAAAAAAAAAAAAAAAAAAAAAAGAATCTCCGCGGGCAGCGACCGAATGCGCTTTGCCGGATGCGCATCAACTGATTGGCCAGTCAGTCAAGGACATAACGACGGCAGCGTATTCAAACAGTGTAAAATAAAATGTATATAATATTTGCAAGAACGCCGTTGTCTTCACTGCTTGGCTTTTAAATTTTTAGCGCTGCAAATATTCGTAGTCAAAATATTTTTATGATTGAAGACCCCTCGTCGTGCATCGAACCCAAGATTATGCTTACTTGAAACATAACTCGGCGCGGGAGCTGCTCGAGTCACCGTAAACTTTTTTTTTTCTTTTTTGCAACGCGGATTTTGCTTTTCATTCTAGCTGAGGTATCACTGGCAAAACACGAATCGCATACTTGGAAAGTATATACCGTTCTATACTCCATCTGAAAACTCGTATAGCTGGTTGAGCGAATTCAATTCTATCGCATTCGTTGAAGCTCGATTTGTCGAATCGAACTTCAACAAAACACACGCACCCAATCTCCCTATTCCTGTTTACCCAGTCATAGTCGTTCCCTCACGATGCAATACGAGTACAAGTAACGGCAGTTCATGCATTGTTGACGTTGCACAGCCGTGATCGCACGGTTTTTAGAAGCGATATAGAACATGCACAAGCATCGCTACAACTTCGGTACACTGATTGATTTCTGTTCCTCCACCGTGACATACGTCACGGCGGGGAAACAGAAATCAATCAGTCACCCGAAAAAGGCGATTTTGTTTTGTCTGTGAAATTAGAAACACAAATTAAAATATAATCACGGTAATAAAACAAAGCAAAATGGATCTCTGCAGCCAATACCCAACCATTCGCGAGGTGACTAGGCAAAAGCATATATTACCTCCGTGACTTCACTCTCTGCACACCGCCAGAGTCATACAAACTCCTTGGGGCTATTATCAACACGATTGCGTTTGCAAGCTGGTTGTTGGACTCAGGTGGAGTTCATCCCTTCTGGCTTTCATAGCTCTGTATGAAACCAGAAAGGTAGATACTTCTGGGGCCTCCAGTTATTTACGGCCAAAATCATACTGGAGGAGCTTCAGCAATGTTCACTTTGGCCGACACACGTGTTCTCTAAATATGCCTGTCTTCTACTTTCCCAAATGATACTGCAAGAGCCAATCATAGACACCGACGGATAACGAGGCCGAAATTATGCTTAGACCTCAAAAACATTATAACAAAAATTTGACCTCGTCATTCCCAAACTGGTTGCCGGACGAAATTGTCTATGCGAATTGCGAACCAGGGTTGGTAATAGTAACATAATATACGTAAGTCAGAATTCCGTGCCATAAAAAATGATTTGACTAAAGCCAAAGTAACGCGAAATAGGTGGAAAGAGTTTTCGAAAGGGAGCGTAAACCGAAAAAAAGGAAAAAAAAAAAAGACAGAAAAAAGGAAAAATAATAAAGCCATGTCTGGTCACGTGACCAAAAAATATCTCTGTTCACATGATTTTTCTAGTCACGTGACCAAAAAAAAACACTAGTAAAAAACCATCCCCTGCCCGGTTTCAAAGCTAGGCCCTCATGATCGTGAAACAAGCGTGCTATCCATTGCGCCAACATAACTTTTTCTTGTCTGTATAACAGTTTTATTTTCCAACGGCATGTTCAGGCTACATATAGATTTGCTTAGCACATATCATTAAGAACGTTTGGAGTTTTCACGTAGTTTTTCACATTTCTTTGCTCACGGAGGCAGGTAATCTTGATTCGTGTAGGTACAGCGTATTTGTGTTACAGATCCCACGAAGTATGCTTCAACTGGCCGTGGGTTAAGGTCTGCGTTTCTAACTGCCATCCTGGAGCACCAAATACTGTATAGACCAACTAGCATAATGAGGTCGTACGGCACAAGTTCATGAGAAGTAATTGGAAGAAAACGAATCGATTGTGACGTTATTTCTAAGTCCCTTTTCAATGTCCGCTGTAACACGTTCCAAAACAAAAGGGCGACCCAACAAAAAATAAATACATGCTCTATGGTCTCAGGCGTTTTACACAGTAGGCAGTTGGTGGTCGAAGGAACAAAAATTCCTTTCTCGTGGAGCCATGCCTTCACTGGGAGGGTCGAGGTGTGAAGTTTAAAGAAGAAACTTTTTGCACGCGGCGGCATCACCATTTTCTTAACACGACAAAGAACATCCTGGCCAGGGCTTTGTCTGCGCACTGCGCGATACAAGGGCGCTGGAAAAAGAGTGTCATACAGGACATTGGACAGGCCCTTCCTATTTACAGTAGACAAAAAGTTCCTGGAAAAGCGAACTGACAAAACATTGTACGTATCGACAACCTCCTTGAGAAAACCTCCCATTTTGGATGGTTGCTCCCCGCAGCTTGAGACCAAAAAAGTAGGCAAATGCCACGCCAATTTTGTTTGAATGACAGTGCGCATAGATGGTTGTTCGATGTCTCGTAGAAAAAGGAATCGTGACACAAGTTTTGTACAAAAAGGTGTGCAAGGCCCAGTCCCCCCAAAGGGATGCGACGGAAAAGGTTACCCAGCTTGATTTCCAGATAAACATAGCAGAGATTCCATGGACTTTTTGTATACTACTTCGAGTACATAGCAACATTTGAAGCACATACATGAGCTTGGTGACAAGGAAGATGTTACAGGCCGTTGCCCTCGCAAAAATTGACAAGTCACGGTTCGGCCAGTGTAATGCTTTCCGTTTCAGTTGGGATGTTGCTTCGGACCAGTAAACACCAGGATTGTGCATATGCTGGAGTGGTACACCAAGGTATTTTGTAGGCGTCACGCCCCATTTGATTCCTTCGAACTCCAATGGCTTTGTAGCCCATGAGCCGTGCCAAAACCATAGCATTTTCTAGATTTACAGCCGCACGACCAGCGTCGCAAAAGTGTTTAACCAATGCAATAGCGTTGGTCACACTTCTTTTACCGCTGCAGAAAACTGCCACATTGTCGGCGTACGCCAATACCTTGACTTCGAGCGCGTTGAACAGAAAACCTTGTTCATTCGCGTTGTTTGCAACGATCAAACAGAGAGGTTCCAAATAAAGTGCGAACAACAATGGTGAGAGGGGGCAACCCTGTCGCACTGAGGACAGTACAGAGCAGCAGAGGAGACAACCGAACATCTGGTGCTGCAGTGCGGGGCCCTCAGCCCGTGCCCCCAGGTGAACCATCTGCCGGACGCGCTGGGCTTCCGGACGGCGGAGCGGGGAGATGACGGCGAGGAACACGTCGAGACCACCAAGCGCCGACTAAAGCAGTGGTGGGAGATTTCCTGGCGGCTGTGGAAGAGGGAGAGGCGAGCTGGGCCGGACGTGCAAGCACAAGCCGGACAACCGATTGTTTCCACCTAAGTCGACCTGCCCCACACCGTGGACCCGACCGAAGTTCCAACAGAACAAGAACTCGGCTAGTCTTGGCTGGAAGCCAGGCTGAGCAAGCCTTTTTTTGGCAGGCCATCGCCGGAATTTCCGGCGAGCGGCCACCCGTTACAAAGGGGACGCCACTAAATCCAAATCCAAATCCAAACGGGAATGCTCTCAGTTACGTTACGGTTTACTCTCAGTCTTGTGGAACAGTTCTGATATGCCATTCGCACTCCGCCATATAAAACACGTCCAATGTTAACATGTCGCAAAATGTCCCAGAGGAATGTATGGTGCACACGGTCGAATGCCTTCTCAAGGTCAATCTGTAGCATGGCGATCTGATTTTCTCTATCGGTGCAACAGTCGAGAATGCTTCTGGCGACGTGAATATTTGCTTGTATTGTTCTACCCTTTATACCACATGTTTGATGATCGCCTACCAATTGGCATATTACATGCTGCAGCCTTCTATTAAGAATTTTTGCAAATATTTTATAATCTACATTGCAGAGACTTATTGGCCTATAGCCCCCTACACGACGTAACTTGGCGATATCCTCAGATTTTGGAATTAAAACCGTGTGAGTTCTCATGAAAGACAGCGGCAATATTTGTCTCTTATAAGATTCTTCGATGACAGCGAGCAGAATGGGAGAGAGCCGACGTTTGAATTTTTTGTATAAAGTAGAACAAAGTTCGTCAGGGCCTGGCGTTTTACCCCCGTGCAGGTCGCTTATTGCTATTTCTACTTCTTCAACGCTGATGGGCTCCTCCAGCCATTCCCGCGTGTTGTCGTCTAGCTTCCGCATAAGAGACAGAAGGTCTTTCATTTCACAATCGTGCCTTCCTGAAGTGAGTGAAAATATCCGTCGGTAATGTTCTACAAACGCCTCCTCGGTGTTTGTGCTATCCGCGGTGAGGGTGCCATTCCTTTTGATTTTGCTTATTTCTTTGGACATTGCATATCTTTTGTCAGCTATCAAAGTTTGCTTGGCAGGTTATTCGCCGCAAAGAAACCTTTGCGTTCTTGCGCGGACCACAGCACCTTCATATCGCGCTTTCTGGAAGTGTTCGAGTTGTGCTTTGATGTTTTCTATGTCTTCTACTCCTTGACCAGGGTTAGTACATTCTGCTTCACTCAGGGCCTGTAAATTGTGCTGCAGTTTTCGCTCTTCTGCCCTGGCGTAAAACTTGAGCGTGCTCGATCTTGCGCCAACATAACTCTGCCAAGAGCAATGCTCACGCATTCTCACATCATAGGAGAAAGCTTAGGTGCCCTCGTAGTTTTTATACATGCTGTGTTTTTTTTTTATTTGGGGCCAGAATTCACGTTCCAGAATACTTTTAAAATTTTGGAGCAAAACGAGTTTTTCTCATCCAAGTGACCTTCTAAATAAAGCCAGTAGACCACACTGGGTCGTCCAGCTCATCAAGCAGCACGAGATCACAACCGGGAAGGTTATTTTCAAATTCTCTGACGTGCCCGTCTTTGCATCCGGGGTCGCCGTTTGACAAACTTATCTTTCTTGGAAGCTTCGTTCCGTCCCCCTCCCCCCACTCCCTCTCGAGAGGATAGCTCGCCCCGAGGCAAATCCCATTCTCTCGACGCTCTTTCCATCCTTCGCTGGCCTTTTCCATCCCCATCCCCCCGCTTCGGGAGAGAAGGTTCTTCCCTGCAGGAAGTCCCGTCTGTACGGCGGCCTTTAAGAAAACAGCCTATGGCCTGGACGGATTCATTTAATGGCCCGTTCACACTAAGATCGGAACCACCATCTAAAAAAATATTGTGCTTCTTTTTTTTTAATTGCGAAGTCTGCTGTACGTATGTGGCTGTGTTGCATTTTACGACCGCTTTGAAGTAAAAATTTCCCTACTGCTACGCTAATTACGCTGTGACGATCAAAAGGCTGCTTGGCGGTGATCTTCGAGTGTCGTATTGCAAATTTCCCGTCTTGCTTGGAAGCAGAATTGTTGTGCCGCAGAGCCTACTTGGCGCAAGTTATTTCTGTAGCTGCCGCGTCTGGAATATTTTCCGCGAGATGGGTGCTACTCAAACAAACATCGGCGCAGAGATTATGTTCAAGGATCGTATCCTATTCTCCGGTATTATGTCCTCGTATTTTGATTATGATGAACTAGTTCCTGTACTTTAAACAATTCCTGCATACGAGGATCCCGAGAACTCGCAAAACAATGAGAACTTGTAGAAAACCGTTACTGTGTTCCGCGTACAACACTACCGGAGACTTTGAAGCATGCTTTTAAGCGCGCGCCCGGGGTGATACCGTGACCGCGGGTCGCGCGCTTGAAAGCATATGCTTCAAGCATATGGTGCGGTACGCAGAACGCGGTAACGGTTTGATAGAAGTTTGTATTAAGTAATCGCCGAGAACTCATGCCATCGTGAATCTGTGCGCGTGGGGGCGTGGCGGCTCACATAAATGAATGTCTCGTTATTATGGAACAAAATATATCATCCATGAAGTGAGCTTTGCAAAATAACAAGACGCAAATGCATGTACTTACGCATTTCATCCGCTAAACCTTTGTCTACGTTGCGGGGTATCCATGTCAATGGGGTTCGTATTAAGACACATGACTGTACCACGTCAGGAGTAGCGGAGTCTTACGGGGTATCGGTTGCGGATACGAACCATATCGGTAACCGTTTCATGAATACGACTCAACTAGTTCGAACACTGAAATATTTAAAATTTCACCACTAAATAGTAAAAACGTTGCATAAACAAAGAACGATAAAGTCACAGCCTCATATCATACCTCATCATTCGAAAAAAAAAATGGAAATGAGTTGGTAATTTACTCCCAATGCACGCTAAAAATATTCCAACGCGTCAACTCGCCTTCGTAGCGAAAGGGGGCAAATCAAAATTACATTATATCGTGACGCAAAAAAGGTATCCATGATTTACGTTTTCAGTATTCCAGCGTTCCCTTAACAAACAAAACGCCATGCGTGGCGTGACATCGCATCCCTATTTCCTATAGAGATGTTTTTTCTTCATTGTTTTCTGTAGGGCGTACAAACCGCAGTGATTTCCAGTCCACGTGATGACTGTTTATACAACAGGATATAATGGCTAAACAACAAACTCGCCACAGGTTCACAGATGTTACATTTCCGCTACGTGAACACACCGTTACATCAATTACCTATAAATATTACAAACATTTTGCAGCTATTTCAGTGTAATATTTATGAAGAAAGTAAAATAATATGTTTGAATTAGATGTGTACAGAAACTTCTCTAGACCACACCGGCAGCGGGGTGAACGACTTTACAGCACGAAAACAGACTGGTTTTGCTCACGCTATTCCGCCCAGTGTAGTCGTGACTATAATAGGACCAAAGTCCTTCTGGCGTCGGGTTTTCTGCGTGGATGCTCCTTAAAACTCGCTTAAGAGGTCCACTCAACCGAATTGCCGCTCAACAAAGGTGAGGCGGCGAAGAAACCCACTTGAACAATAACGCACCATATATAAATCGGATAGAATTATTTAGAAACCACTGCGTTTGGAACTAATTACGTCTGGTTCGCTCCAACGAAACGACGCACGTTCCCTCAATCTCATTCATCGAACGGTTCGGTTTAGATAATTGCAAAGTTTCTCCGTGAGTAACTGCGGCGCGGCGTTCCTGGCAAATATTTCCAGGCAGCAGCCAGGCTCGTTTAGCCCCAACCAGGTTTCCGCCGCAGCTTGCTAGATGTTCGATGAAAGGAGAATTAGTTTTCCTGGGGTTTCACGTGTATCTTGCCGGGAGGCTGGATGTGCCTCAACTACGAGCGAATGTGATGTCATACGCTGGATTGGAGAGAAGCTGGAAGGGGCAACTGCAGTATTTTATGATTTTGGTGTCGCCAATTTAATCAGGGTATCATCCGAGTATTCGCACCGGCAGCCTTCAGCCTCTGCGCGATTGAAAAATTCAGAGCACTCCCACGCTTCAAATGTGACTAAGTATTCCAAATATTCACTGATTTGGGAGTTGTCAATGGCGCTGAGAACACATTGGAACCATGTGTTTATTTTCATTACCTAAAATTTTATTTGTTAAGAATTATTTAATTGTTTAGCTAATTAATGTTTTTTTTATATTCCCTGATGTCCACTATGGTTTAAAAAAATTGTTTCCGTAAAGATTTTTTGTAGCGTTTATTTGAATTTTTTTTTTTCTTGAGAGCCCGGTATTTGCATCGGGAAACGAAAATACACAATTTCCTTTAGATGCATGACATTTTTAAATGGAAATCGTTGTGTTATATTTAGGATACGCATAAAACGTTCAAAGTTGATATGTCCAAGATGAAGATAAATGGTTGAAGGTTCAAAGGTGGCTACGCTTGTTTTCATAACCACGCCTACTATAAGAAACCGTTTAATGTATTTCCGTTCTGAGGCGAGAGTTTCATCTCCCGCAAATTATCCTTTTCTAAATATGCTTTATGCGTTTTTTTTATTATATTCTATAAAAACTTTCAGCCTTTCCACTCTCGTGCAGAAGGAAAACCAGCGAAGCTGTACTATGGTGGAAATTAAGTATATATAAATGTAAGGATTAAGGTGTGATTAAGTAATTGGTTATGTGAAAACCGTATTGTTCCCGGTTGTCTTTGGTATACCACGTCAACCGCCGAAGGCTCATGAACGGGAGTCCAAGGCGCCACTAGTCGTTCCTCCACCACGTTCAACCTCGGTAGGTGCTCCGGTACGGGTGGGTACTTGTAGCCGTTCACGGTCTCAAACCGGGGCACCGCGCCTTTGAGCAGGGAATCTCGGCACGTTCTGCACCCGGTTCTTTGTAGACGTCCGCCGACTCGATACACTGCCGCAACGCGCACGCGCCCGTTTCCCGATTCTTCTCGTCCGACACGCCGCCGATCGTGGATAAGTCTCCAGCGAACCAGAGTCGGTCGCACACGGCACACGTGACGCCAAAAGGGTTCTCCACGAACTCTCTCCGGAACCTCGCCGTCGCACCCGGGAACTGCTCAGCCGGCGTGAAGTGCTGTCGTCGCCGGCCTCGCGCTGGCGCTCGGCGTAGCCCGCCGGCGCCGTTTACATCGCTGGTTCTGTTCTCGGTGGCGGCTTTCCAGGCAAGCGATGTGCTCTTCTTTCGCAAGGGAGTCTGAAGCGATGGATGCAGTGGAAGTCGAGGCAACAGCAGCTTCACGTCGGTTGCGGACCCATTCGCGCTGCCGCGTACGTCGCCGCTCTTTCCGCACCAAGTCTTCTTTCCCCGAAAGGGCACACGCACGGCCCATCCTGAGTCTAAACCACAATGTAAGATAATACTCTTCAGGTGAGGACAGCGCGCTCCTCGCGACGTGCTGACAAAGTTCGCTTTTCACTCTCTTTCTTTCTCTCTCTCACTATGGTTTCAAGCGGCGCCGGCAGATGACTCGTCGACCCGTGGGCCAACACCTCCTAGAAGACAAGGCCAGAGTGCTCTTCTCGCGACGTCGCGAAGGAAGGCCATCGGGGGCGCGCGTCGAAGCGAAAGCAACGCGCGAGGATCGACCGTTGTAACGCGCTCTTAGTCACATACGCGTGTCTTATTAGATAAAATGAAAGCTGCACATATATCAAGGGGTCTCGAAAATATTTTATTACACGGGCAAAATATTACACCGCTAAATAATCGGTATGAAATGGTACGAGGTAGGCGTAGTCACGCAATTATTACTGTAGGAATGCATATTTTACGCAGAAATACTTCGACAAAATGGCGAGACACGCAGTGATTTGACGCAGCAAAACAGATCACAGTTAAAAATCAGGTAGACGTAGTCAACGCGGACACGGCGAGACAAGTGTCACTTACGAGCATGTAAGCGATGTTATCGCGTGCAGTCACTGAATTCTTACATCATACCCCGGCCACATGGCAAAAGTAATGTAATTTCGATCGAATGACCTTATGGGGTCGACAAATCAGCTTGCGACGATCGTATAATCACTCAAGACCGCGAGCTAAGTAAGTCCCATATCATTTAATGAAAATATATGAACTTTTCCGTGTGGCAGGGGTACTAAACTTACTATTTACAGTCAACTGATTTACTTCTCCGTATGGGCTCGAGCTGCCTTAGAACAAAATATCTTCTTTTGTAAACAATAATACTATTAGCTTAATACAGTTAAGATTCTAGTATAAAAGCGGTAAAGGCAATAAAATAACATTAGTATAAATAAACACATAAGCACAAACAACGCACTTTTTTATAATAACACAAACTTGTTATTCACCTTCCAGTGAAAACTAGAATATTACCACACAGATTTACAAATGTCGACGGAACCGCACACGGATAACGATCGAACAAGATGCCATCTATAACGAAAAAAAAAAAAAAAAGAAATCCCGACTGCAGCACTTTACTCGCGTCCCACATGACCAAGAAAGCCCGTAAATAAGTTGTTTCTTACCTGTCGATCGTATCCATACGTCCCACAATATCCGTGACGAAAACATTTGAACACCTCTCTCTGTGGAGAGGTCTGTCGATAATCAACCAGTGTCATCGTTGGCTAGTTGCCACACGTAACTCAAACCGTAGCAGGAATTTTTCCGCGAATCCACGTAAATGCCGTAGTATCAAGCGAACACAAAAAAACTACCCGAGACTGCTGTGACGACAAAAAAAATAAATAAAACGACGGGTAGGAGGATCAAAACCACACACACACGCACACGAGAGCAGCGGCCGCAGTGTGGGAGGCTTAACGTCGTCGACCCATCTCTTGCTCGCGTGCGCTCCCTGCGACGATTACTGGATTTTTTTCGGTTCCCTTCTCTTCTGAAAGTCTCAGCGTTCCTTTTTAGACAGTCAGCAGCTCACACACAACGTAAATTTACCAAAATCGGAGCCCGTACGAGGGAAGAAAACGTCCCAGCGGACCGGTTCATTCGAAAAGTGTGGGGATCTGCGGGATTGCACGTAGTCCCGCGGTTACGGGGATTAATCATAAATATAAAAAATTGGTACTTTCTACCTTGGTAGCGCGTTTTATATTATGTTTATATTATATATAAATTATACAATACTGCGCTTTTAAAACATATATTAATGTCGGATAAACGCTCACAAATACCCCGCGCCGCTCGAAAACAAACGTTTTTTTCACGTCGATGCCCAGAACCTTTTCTCACGTAGTTGCGCGATGGACTTCCTTCCTCCGCTATTGTGACGTAACGACTCGGAGCGCTCTGGCCTTCTCTTCTAGGAGGTGTTGCGTGGGCACGGTGTAAGACGCAGGAGGCAGTGCACAAGACGGCTCGTGCCGCCTCATGCTCCACACGCGCAGAGCTCCAGCGAGCTTGTCGCGCGCGCAGAAAGACCACGGTGTACCGCGGTGTCGAGGCAACGAGATAATTTTTTTCGCTCTCACACAGTTTCGCCATTTGGCCGCCGGCGACACTGTCAGTCGCGGGCACGGTGGCCGTGGAATGATGGAGCCTTTCGGATGCCCGCCGAACGGACGCTATCTGATTCCTCGCGCCGCGCGTGCAGCCCGCCGTGTCCTCACCTAAAGAGTGTATCTTACACCGTGGTCTAAACCGAAACTGATAGGAGCGTAGGAAACGGCGCGCAAAACAGACGAGGACGAAGAAACACACGTGACGAGCGCTGCGCTCGTCACGTGTGTTTCTTCTTCGTCTTTGTCTGTTTTGCGCGCTGTTTCCTACAATGAATTCCCACCAACTCGCCACACTTTCCATTCTTCTATGATAGCTGGAAAGGTTGCCGCCATCTACGAGCGACGGTGGCAACCAGACTGGTTGTGTGCTTGCCGCCGTCGTTTATAGATGGCGGTAGCTGTCCAGGGGTTTGTGGAGGTTTGTGTCGACAAGATTTTGGTACCGGACACGATCCTGGGGAACCTAGCCCTTAACAGCTCCGCTGTAAAAAAGGCGTATGTATTGGATTGGCTGTGCCTGGCCGCGCCCCCCCCCCCCCCCCCCCCCCCTTGAGCACGTTACGGTAGAAGACCAGGCCGGAAGAGACAATTTTAATTAAAAATAATGCTACGTCATTGACCTGTTTCCATGCACATCTACTATTTTTAAGAACATTTCACGGACGCAGACATAATTAACCTTTTCTTTTTGTTCTTGGTAAAATTACTTAAGTAACAGAACGTAAGGGCGCAAGTGAGCTGGTGAATATCAAACATTTTAGTGAAAAACCCGAGACTGAAGTATTGACAGACGACGACAAGGAAGAGGAGGTAAAGGTTGCACAATTTCATGGTAAACTTTCACGATTGTTTCCTTGGACATCAAGGATTGATAATGTTCACTCCAACCAGCCATTTTGCTTTCTGGGGTCCGCTCGTTTCTAGAGAATTTAGTTCGGTTTCAGTCCAAGTCTGGTATGGAGATCATTGATTTTCTAAGTATACTTGAACTGCATCTAAAATCGACAGTGGTAAATTAGGGTGAGCAAATATACATTCAACGTCAAGGCGTATGCATTGGATCGGCTGCGGCCCCGGCCCTTTCAGAAATATACTTCCGGAACTTAAAACAAAAAGTGCATGAAATGGTCAAAAATCATCACTTGAGCTCAGTACTTATTAGAAGATACGTTGATGACATATTGGTTTGTGTCCTTGACTCGGCCCTTGCTTGTTCCATCAAGTATACAATGCACAAGGAGGCACCGGAGTTGCAGTTTTTTATAGAAAAGCCAGCCAACAACGTACTTCAGTAATAAGACCTCCAGCTCAGATTGGTCCCGGGGTTATGTTGGTCGTATGGCAAAGTGAAGGTCAAACCAGTACTCCCCTTTGATAGTTGCCATTCAAAGCATGTCAAGGCAGGATTCGTTCGAAACATGATTAACAACGCGGTTCAAAAGTCCTGTTGGCACTTTATTATGACGTCTATTCATGTTGTGTTTCCCCGGCTTAATGATGCAAAATATCCTCAATACTTTATTTCCAAGCAGCTTTCGTACATTGTTGCAAATGACAAAAAAAAAGGAAAATGCCCGAGCACAAAACGTTTGTAGTCATACCGTTCTTCCATAAGATTTCACACAAACTGAAATCAATCGGTGACAAGTTTCGTTTGCGAATGGCGTTTAGCACAGATAGTACCATATTTTCCGTGCTATAGTCCGCGGACTATACATGTTTAAAAGTTGAAATTTTAGGCTGTGCGGACTATCTACGCGTGCGGACTGTATACATGAATACCATTTTTTTAGACTACCTGAGACTGGGTGGAAGAAACACGACGACGTCTCAAACACAGCTAACCACTTTATTCAGTGCGCTGAATATTCAGGGTTCAGGGTTATTCAGGGTTCAGGATGTATAAAAGGAGGGAGCACTCAATAAAGTGGTTAGCTGTGTTTGAGGCGTCGTCGTGTTTCTTCCATCCAGTCTCAGGTAGTCTAAAAAAATGGTAAACCTACACCAGCTCGCCTGCGCCCTAACTGTTTTTTCATATACATGAATGTTGTTTTTCAAGATCGTTCATTATGACGAGACGTGATGGATTTTGTGAATGAAAGAGTATGGTAATGATGATTTACGTATAATACAAGCTCCTTTGTGGGCTAAGAAACCAGACATGTTTCTAGGGGTGCCGCGTATGAGAAGAGTTTTGTGTCAACTAAGCACCGGAGGCGGACTATGCACGGCGTTCGGACTATGCACCGGGGGCGGACTATCTAAACAAAAACTTTTAGTTTTACCCCGAATTTGCCCTTGCGGACTATATTCCGGAAAATACGGTAGTTTGAAACGGTTGACGCCTTTCTTTTCCGCCCAGAGAGGTTTCTTTAAAAAAAAAACATAGGGAAAAGTGTGTTTCATCTGTTTCAGGTATAATCTACAAGATACTTTTTGATTGTGGTTTGCGCTATATATGTCAAACGAAGCGTTGTCTTAATGTTAGATTAGGTGAACATAAACGATGTGTCTAAAACACGGATTCATATTCCGAGGTATCCAAGCATATTCAAGAATGTAAGAATTGTGAGCCATTATGGAACTCGACAACCACGATTGTAACAGAAAGAAACAACGACAAGCGCCTGTTGAAAGAGTCACTCGCGATAACCAAGCATGGGGTTGCAGTGAACAAGCCATCTTTGTCCCTTAAAGTGGAATGGAAGCGGCTTCTAAATCTGTACTGGTATGTTAAGATCAAATAGTTTTTCTTTTGTCTTATAGTTGACTCCCTCAGTGAAGGGTCCAGTGCATTGTGTGGTTTTCCCTGCGGTTTTTTTTTTTTTTTGAATGATGTGCCATTTTTGGTGCCGTAAGGTGGTTTGTTGGTTTGACCCCATTGTTAGAGGTCCGGTGTCGTATCTTTTGGTGAGAGAGGTGGTGTGAAGAAGAGTCACCCTTTCCTTTCTTTTTTTTTTTTTCAACCGCATAGAAAGTGTTCTGTCCTCAATAAAAGTTTAGCTGTGTTTGAGACGTTCTCCTTCTCTTTCTTGTCGTCATCCGTCAATACCTCAGTCTCGGGTTTTTCACCAAAATGTTTAAAATACAGTCGAACGCCGCTACAACGAACGCTTCTACTACGAAATAGCCTGTACAACGCTTTAATAGCCTGTACATCTGCTTTATTTGGGTCATTAAAGTGCGCGACGGATATAACGAAGCGACGTGTATAAAGAAGAATTATCGCGGTCCCTCACGCTTCGTTATACAGGCGTTTGACTGTACTTAACTACTATGAAGATATGAGAGACCCTTGCCAGTTTATCAAAAACCTGTGATTATCACCAACGTAGCCCTTGTGACCGTTTGTCATTGCCCGCTTCATTTTGCCTCGGCATCTCAGTGAGACAAGGGGAAATCAGTAACGGCGGCTCTAATTTCCATAGCGTGATGAACGCTTCTATATACGCAGACTTTGATGAAAAAAAAAAAGTATCAACTCTGAGCTAACAGCAGCTCAGTCCAGCACTCATCGGTACGATAACGCTACCACAGCGAACAACTTAAAAAAAAAAAAAAAAGATAATGTCTATAAAGCCCTCACATTTGGCTTTGGCACGCTAACCTTGCAAACAGGAAGCGCTTGAATCACAGGCGCTAGTAGAATTGTGAGATTATGTGCACTGTTTTGTTTTGTGCTCTAGATGACTTTCGTATTGCATACTGATGGCATAGATAATTACTCTTAGTGGGAAGTTGTTCGTACTACAGCCTAGCATAGTCACGCCTGCGCCGAGTACAGAACCCCATTGACCCTTTCGCCGTTCTAAGCTTTCTTTCAAACTGTCAGTCATCCGTAGCCTGTAATATATTAATTCGCAACCATATCGTAATTGTATTCGTAAGCTATGGGTGACCAGTCAATAATTATAGTGTTTCAGAAAGTGCGTAATTCTGACGAATCAAAAATCAATTTGAGATATTTTGCGCATCTCGCAAATTTCTACAGGTAGGTAATTTTCCTTTTCAAGTTTTTAGAACACTTAAACTAATAACAATTTTCATGTACGTTAAGAATTCCTTAATAAATCCGCAACTGATTCGCAAGCCCGACGTCTATGTAAAAATTGCCGTCCGAGATCTATCACTCAACACAAAAAAAAAGAGTGAAAAATGTTTATAAGGAATTAATTAGTGTCCCAGCATAGACAATGTTAGTGCCCTAAAGACACGTCGCCAAAAACCTATTCAATGTACCATCCAGCGTGTTTTTCAACCTTTACTTTATATTTCAAAAGAGGCCTCGTAACATCAGTGGTCTTGGGTTCTCTGAATCACCGATATTTGCTTCCGCATTCTCGTCCTTCCTGCTTCCGGTTTGCGTACGCCTGAACGCCAAGCCACACGGGTCAATTTGGAGACTGAACCCAGCACGGCGTCCAATTAAGTCGAGCCCGGAGCTCACGCCGCCATTCGACTGTAGATAAGACCTGGATTCAATTATCCATACAGGAGGGAGCCGTCCTCAGGACGTCCACACGTGGTACTGGCGTTAGGTCTCCCCTCAGACAACCAGAAACTTTGAAAGGGTAAACTCCGTGGCAGACTGTGCAATATTGTTTTTTGTTTTTTCTTGGATTTCGATAATGTATACAATTTTGAAGTTTGCGCCGTAACCCAGGAGCCGTGTCACGTGGTGAGGAATGCTGGGAAAATGCAGAAGACCCCTTCCAAAATTGCTGCCGTAAATCCCTTGCTCTCAGAAGAAAGGGGTCGGTTATCCTGTGTGGTCAAATAATTTCGACGGTTAAGACCTTTGAAGATTGACACGGCTGAGTGTATGGTGCCGTAAAAAGATCAACATCAAATAAAACAAACATTCCAGTTGCGTTTGTTCTGTCACACACGGACTCACAAAAACAGCTTTCATTTCTTTGTTTTGGTTCCCAAAAATATTACAATGCATTCTTAAAAACCCCGAGAAATTCTATTCGCCATACGAGGGGCTTTCATAAAGTTCGTATTATTGTTACGAAGAAATAGAGATTCAGCAATCAAACTCGAGTAGGAGTTGAGACATTCTCTACACGTTCGCCACCAAAAGTTACCCACTTTTTCCAGCGATGCACCACATGCCGGAGGCCATTGTTGTAGAACTCCTCGTTTTGAGTGTTCAGGAATCGCTCCACTTCATCAATCACTTGGTCGCCGTCCTCGAAATGCTTTCCCTTTATTTGGCCACACTGGAAGCGTCTGCACCATTTAACCAAAGTGTCATAAACTGGGGCGTTGTCCCCAAAAAACGCTCCCAGATTGGAATGAATATTCTTGGCATTGCTTCTCTTCATATGAAAAAAAACGGATCACTGCATGTGCTTGGCACCGACGGGCGGTGCCATTTTTGTTGCGACTCCCTAGCGGCGTTCCGAACTACTATAGCATGCGATGTTTATACTGTGCGGACACTAGAGGGATCCGTGTTCATGTTGATGCCTGTTTTGTTTCGTTTTATCCAATTGTTTGTGCCGATAATACGAACTTTATGAACGCCCCTCGTAGAACACAAAATAAAGAATATAACGCGGAAATTTAGCCTCCACCAGCGTCCGGAAGTGCGCCTACGCAGGCAGCCACAGCCCACTGACGAGAAACTCCACAGCTCAGCGCAGTCGGGCAACACTGACGTACCCTCTCAAAACCAGGGACGCGCGCTGTAAATCGCTTCGTTCGAGACTGCCGCTGGAAAGGTCTATAGACCCCTTTCCTCTTTACAAACATGAACTGCCGCTTGCGTCCCAAGCGACTTCAGGTTGCACCGTCTTTTTAAGCCGTGTTCAGCTTGCTTATGCCACCAGTGCTAGAAAGCAAAAATGCTACATGGAGTACAAAGTTTGAGACTTAACGAGGGCCTTCGGTTGTACAATATTACATCTTGGAAGATGCAAATTGATTTACAACAATACTCGAAAACATTTTAACAGATCTCGCAGTCCTTCGTTCTTTTGGCGTTGACCCGGAGAATTCGTGGTTAAATGTTTCATCTACATTTCAAGCAGCGGTGTTAAGCGGCCCTCGTTCATTTTTTTATCAACTGGTAGTTCTCTGGGACGTCAAAGGCTGGTGGAGCACCACCTTGTGGCGTTTGCCATAAAAAGGTTATATGGTGCTGCAGTTGGCAATCGGTGCAGGTGATATCACAGCTTCGCTGGCTAACAACCAGCACAACGTGGATTGGCGCCTCAATTTTTTGTTTCTTTCGCTGTTTTTTTTTACTAATTATTATTTCACGTACCTTCACCCAGTATTAGGTGTTTTAACAAAGTTGTAACTCTCAACATGGCCAGTCTCAGCTCCTGCATTTAGTTTTGAGACGCTGCAGCTAGATGGCGCGAAGTGTCTAAAACGGTTAGAGTGCCTTCATACACACGCGCGCTTTTGCTTGAGTGGTGACATCTCAGCCACTTTCACGCCCAATCGTTTTTTTTTATGCATTTTTTAAGTGCGTGCAATACGGTGTTACTCAGTTCGAGCGCGCAGCTTTGGCTAATGCATAGACGCCATTTTATCGCCCAAGTCACGCACCGAGTGCGCGAGAGCGTCACGCGCTGGCACATTCAATGCAACAATGGATGTCTTCACCCTGAGACAGACAGACATGTAGGCACCCTAAAAACGGTCTATTGGAACTAGAAGGTGTCTGAGATCGCCTAAATATGGCGGTAACTCACACTGCGGGCTCAAAGGATCCTGTGAATTTATAAATAATAGCGTTTCGCGGATGATTTCATATTTAAAGAAAAACAATCAAAGATAAAAATTATCTTTGGCGATGGGAGGAGAATTGTGCCGCATTTATGACGGCACGTGACCAATAAAATGCGAGGAGGAGGAAGAGGAGGAATTTCCTAAGCGGTAGAGAGGACGGAGTCGGACGATGTCTCGTCCGAAAAGTACAGGAAAACGTGAAGAAGAGAATAGAAATAAAAAAAGTAGATTGTGAAGTAGGAAGGAAAGAAAGAGGAGGAAAGCCGGCGGTCAATATTAGCAATCACTTGTCGCCACACATAAACACACGCCCACACTCACACAAGCAGCACTGGAATTGGATGCTTTTAAATTGTGCTAAAAGTTCAGAGTTCTTAAAAAAAACGCAGAAAAAGGACCTGAATATGTCTGTGGCGGGCTCGAGAGCCCCGTGGAAAAATACTGTCATCAGTTTCCTTCAGTGGAAGACGAATAACCTGAAGCTGCTGGGAGAATTCTGCTTTTGGTTGATGTATTTAGGACATTCCCAGAGCATGTCGTCGGCGTCTTCTGAGACCTTGCAAGCGACACACAGAGGCGACTTCCTTATGCCCCGTCGATGCAAAACTCTTTTCCGGCTTTCCCACTTCCAGTGCGGAGGTGAAGTAGAATTTTAGCTTATCTTGCAAAGTTTTTCATCCAATAAACGCAGCCACAAAGGCACGGCCCGATCGTTGATTTTTAATATTGACGAGGCAAGTGGGTTGTTGATGCCCGCCACCAAGCTACGAAGAGCTTGAAGGACGGGCATGACAAGACTTTGCCAGCTTGAGAAAGTCTGAAGAGTAAGCGCAGTTTCTGGTGGAGTTCTCAGTTTCTTCTGACTAGAAGATCTTTCTGATGATGCCACACGGTAAAGGGCTTGTCTGGTGACTGTTTCTCTTTCATTTCTTGGGAAAGGTGGTTGAACATTCACTACCTCCGCAGCAGCGGGATTACCGCGGAAATCGTGGGAATACTCAGCTTCTGTTGTTTTTTTTTTTTTTTTTTTTTCAGGAACAGCATTCGCTTCCACGACGCTTGGCCAGGTTGATTGGTGTTGCGAAGTTTGCGACGACTGTTGTGGCCTCAGCTGGTAGTCTTCCCTTGTTTTGTTAAGCGTAGTGACAGCTGTTTTTTTGCGGTAGCGTGGTTCACTCCATTTTTTTGTCGGTAGTCATTTACGTTTCTCACGAGTTTGATTTTTGGGCAATGTGGCGATGTTACGTGATGTTTCCCTCCACAGCTCACACATCAGGATGAGGCGTTGGGCGGGCATTCTTCGGTGTCATGGGCGTTGGAGCAGCAAAGACATACCTTAAAGGGGCACTGACAACCCAAAGGTCGTATTTTTTTTTTATTGTCTAAAACGATGCAAGTTGTAGTCATAGAAACGCAAAAAAAAAAAAACGAATCGCGCAAAAAATTTTTCCGCGCGCGCGCGCCCCTTTTTATTTTTGGCGTTTATATTTCCCGCCACTCACCTCCTC
This sequence comes from Ixodes persulcatus, assembly GCA_013358835.2. NCBI lineage: Eukaryota > Metazoa > Arthropoda > Arachnida > Ixodida > Ixodidae > Ixodes > Ixodes persulcatus. Next base: position 141,094 of record JABSTQ010009368.1, on the reverse strand, counting down.
GCTTCTTTTGATCGATGACGTAAAAAATCAGGAAATTTAGAAGCTTTGTAGATGACATTTCTATAACATTTAATAAAGGCAATCATCAAAAATGTTTTTTTTTTTTTTAACGCAATTGCGAACGCACTACGGCCCCTCTTTTTGAAATACCAAAATTCAGATTTCGGTGTGATGTTGCTTCCTAGGTTTGTACCCTCCCTCGGAAAACTTGGCGGCGCTCGTCGGCGAGTCGGGGAAGAAACCGGTTTTTTCCAGCGCCGGAGCCCTTCTATCCCGCAGGCTCACCTCCTTCTCGCTTGGGGTCGCCGTGGGAACGGCGCTTTGCTTCATGACGTGGAGCGGAGGTCCGAAAGAAAGTCGAGTCGCAGGAGACCGCAAAATTTGACTCACTGCACTGGCGCGGATCGCGCGGGAACTTCAAATTCGGAATTTGGAAATTGTTTTTTTAATTCACAAATACTGAATTTTCAAGTTTAGAAGTTTGAGGGTATTTTCCCGGCATCGTTTTCAATCGTTTCGGATAATAAAAAAAAAAAATATGATTTTGATGTGTCAGTGCCCCTTTAAGACGCGCATACGTTGGGGTATGTGACCAAGTTTCCCGCACGAGTGGCATTGCACTGGGCGTGGAGAGTATGTGGTGACTGGATGTCGGACGCAGCCTATACAGCGACATGACTTGGCAGCTCACTTCCGACGAAAGTGAGGCGTACTGTTTGGGAATCACCCCATCACCTCAGTTTATCAAGCTTAATTGTGCTCTTAAGCTGTGCCCTGAGCTCTTCAGTGATTTCATTCGATACGTCCTTTATAACACCCACGGCAGGAGTTTTGGACATTGGTTCATACGCGTACGATGGTACACCTTGCAAACTTTCACGCTTGAACAACTGCGCTGTAGTTTGTAAGTTCCGGGTGTTGGTTCATACGCGTACATTGGTACACCTAGTAAAGTTTCGCGCTTCAACAGCTGCGCTGTAGTTTGTAAGTTCCGGGAGTCAATAACAATGACGTTTAGTGTTTTATTTCGCCTGATTTGCAGGATGCTGGACGGAGCGATGTTTTCTAACTCCGCGGTCAGGCAAATACTATTAAAGCTTGTGACTTGCTTTGTGGGGTCTTTCGGAGTGAATTCCACTACGTTGCCCAGAGCCGGAGGGAACGTGGTGGTGGGTGCCATTATCTTGGGCACAAGTTTGAGCGTTCTTTTCCTTTGTATGTTAGAGTGCACAGTTTGGAAGTCCGGCGTAGCGAACGTGATCTCCAAAGCGTCTGAGGTCGATTCTGCGTAGTAGTGCGATAAGAGTGGTAGTGCGTTCGTTGGGTCCTTCACTTCGGTGAGGTCCTCTTCACGCTCTATCATGTTGACGTCGTCCTGAATTTCTTCTGCGGGGCACTTTAAAACGGACAAAGAGACTGTCTCCTCGGGATATGCCAGGAAAGCATAGGTTACGGTGAGTTTGATTGCATTTAACGTCTCTTGTCTTTGGGAACTCATCGCAGCTGGATACCTGGTTCTCTTTTGCCGGGAGAACCAATGTTCCCAGACGCAACTTTCAGATGCATGTGAGTGAAAAAATAAAGTGTTTTCTGATAGCATATTACAAAATATTGCTGACCTGTGAAAAAGTACTGCTTGCAATCCAAATACTTCGTCGTCCTCTTCCTGAAAACGCGACATTTTATTGAGATTGCAAAGCTTATATTACAAAGTGTGTATGCTTTTACAGCGGAGTTGTTGAGGGATAGTTTCCCCAGGATTGTGTCCATCAGCAAACAAATCCTGACACTAAACTCTGGAGATCTACCGCACACTATGAGCCACGGCGTCAACCAGACAAACAGCTTGCTGGTTGTCTGGTTGCCGCCGTCACTCATAGATGGCGGCAACCTCCCTAGCCTTTCCGCTGTGGCTTGCCGACTTGCGGCCGGCCATTACTTTATAGCTTGGATTTGGGCTAGTTCGCAGTATACCTTGGAACATTACTTCATTCCCACCATAGTACAGCTTTGCTGGTCTTCCTTCTTCACCAGAGTGGAAGGCTGAAAGTTTTTGTAGATCTTAGAAGCAAATAAGAGTAGTCGAAAATTTTTAATTTTTCGCGGAGAGCGAACATAATACTGCAATAGTCGCCTCAAAACCAGCAAACTATGTGTTTTTTTGTTTTTGTTTTTGCGGGAGTACAGTTTGGGTGTTAGTTTTCGAATACTCGAGCGCGCTCCCTGTGTTGAATCGTAATCCGGGCTGTATGGGCAGCGAGCCAAGCGCATTCGAGATATCATTCCGCGGTTCCACCGGTCGGAGGCGCGAGGATCCTTCGCTTGCTAATGACTGACAGTGGTCCCGGCTTGGGAACAGGCTCCACCCATCGCCGGAGATGATCTCGGTAGGTTGCGATATTTGATTGCTTTTTTATTAGGGAAATCGGCCGCGTATCGTCATGATTTAGGGACTTCTAGGATGCTTAGAGCAAGCAGAGTGAGTTATCGCCATATTTAGGCGATCTCAGAAACCTCCTCAGGGCACCTTTAAAGGGGCCGTGCAACAATATTGGGTAGGAATGTTTTTCTGTGTACACATGCTTACCGGCACTTGTAGGACCCACTGACCAAGATGCTTCGTTTTTCGCCGCGTAATTTCAGAGATAAAAGCGGACGCTTTCTTTCAGTCTCTCCTACGCAAAACTTGATGACAAAGTTGGTGGAGATCTCATTGTTGGCGTACTCAACAATGCAATCCCCAAGATTTCGCCATCAAGCTTTAGGATCCCTGCGGTGGCGATAATTAAATACAGCTCAAAGAGCGGAAACAAGCACTCCGTCAGATGTGGATTTAGGCTCGTGACAATTAATGTCTCGGCATGCATTCTGGAAGTGGCTTGTGTCCAATCGCTGCGGTGTCAGGAATAGTCGAACCTTAACAATAGGAAGCTTTACAATGTCTATATCGGTTTACTGGTCCCATTTAAGCGTTACGGGCCCCTAAGCCTAAGGGAACACAAGCGCAGTGCGTGACATGCGTGAGTTTCTTGGTTGCTGCGCTAATACGTCTAACAAGCGAAACGAATAAAGGAAAAAAATACTTTTCTACAAACGTAATATATTTGCGCTTAGCAGACACTTTGTGTTGCTTGTGTCACACATATTGGGTACGGTAAAAACAGCTCTACCCGGTTTCTTACAAACCATTAAATGTTTGGATGAGTCAAGACCAAATCGATACAATTCAAACATATATAGGCTGTTTGAAATACCGAGGCTGGATCTAAATTGGACCGTAAAAATAGACGTTTGCCCGTTAGGGGGCCCCAGCGTTTGAGTGCTCCTAAGAAATGAAGAAACCCAAACGCAACAAGGTTGGCACCGGCGGCTTACAGAAAAGGGTTTTTGCAACGCAGCACCGCGGCTTGAGTTTGCCCCTTGCAGCGCCAATACGGCTATCAAGCATAATAATCGATAAAAAAAAATATTAAAAATAACATAGAACTTATACGCTTATCAAGTGCTTTTTGATTGAAAGTAATAGTTCATGCAAAACCAAATCAACCCGGCTAAAAAAAATAAATAAAAACTCTGTATAAATGTTGTGCTTTGTTTTCAAACAAAACAATCCTATCCGTAGCGCTCTAATTTGGCGCTCGTTCTCGGATTGATTTTGGCGTTCGTGCGCCGCGTTGAGCGTCTTTCGCCAAAGATTTAGGCATTCAGTTATGCCGCAACTAAGGTGAACGCGAGCGAGCATACTCTGCGAGCAGCTGCGTTATTTAGATCTGAGCTAGAGGGACTTGGAGGCCTTAAAAGGCTTGTTTTTAAGCTACAGGTAACGTGCCACGAACGAAATCCACTCAGAATCTCGGAGTAGCGAGGCGTTGGCATGTAAACAGTTACCGTGTCGCTTTAGGCTTAGGGACAGTCAGAATCAGAAGATGATACTTAATAAGGGGCGAGCTCGTCGTTCAATCTTTGTGATTTGAGCGAGATAAAGCAAGCGAAAGCCGGCTGCACCATTCACTAGCAATGAACGTGGCTAATCGGCAGCGACCATGAAGAATTTGCTCCGAAGCGAGCGGAAAGGGCGCCGCCATGTTTGCCGAGGGAACCCAGCCCCAAGCAAATAGGGGCCCCACGTTATTTCTCGAATGTTGCGTTAGGCGCGAGCGAAAACCCGAGAGCCAAAACGCAGTTTGGGTTCGGCGTATGCGTAGTGGTGAGCCCCTATTTTTTGGGGGGCCCCCAAGCTTTAAGGCCCCCTATTTTAAACCTCTCTATTGATGGATGGCGTCGGGAGCAGCGTCGGAAGGTGTAGCCAACTAGCGAAAGAAAGCAGACGACGCGCAAACGAAATCCGTCGGCAGCAAGAGCCCCGTCGTTATGCAACCGCGTTTCTTTTATAGTTTTTACTTCATGTTTTGCTATCACTGTCTGCATTTATTTTTAAACCAAAAGTACATTACAAAGAGATTCTGTTCATTTTAATAGATCACGGTCGTCGCGTGCAGTCTCGATTAAAGTTTATAGATAAATGCTTTCTACAACTAGCGACCTTATTTGAATCGCCGACTGCGTAACGGTGCATGATTTAGGAAGTGAATGGCGGTGCACAGCAGAAAACTGAGCTGAATGATGGCATTTTGTTCCAGAGGAAGGTGCTTTGTCCTTTGTATTGGTTGTCGTTAAATTGAATAGTGTCAGCTGAACAGTTACAACGTAGAAAAACCGAGAGAGGAAAAGACATACACACCGCTGACTGATCGAAAGCGTCGCAGTGGTCGGCCTGCCACTATTGGCCGAATGATGATTTTGACGTTAGTAAAGGATTTCTCATCGATGGAAATAAGAGTGATGTAAGAACTTCAACTTTGACGGTGCTGGCAGTGTTGCTTTGAGAGCGCAATGATTTGAAGTTTCCACCATGCTCATTACAAACACCATCCAACTTGTTGTTCGCGAGGTTATGACGTCAGGAGAGGGACCCATAGGAGTGCGCCACCAAAACATCTCGCCGCTAATAACTTGCTTGCATTAATACTTCGTTTTTCTTTTTTCCTGTTTTCTACTACAGCTAGTGGTAACCCCCCCCCCCCCCCCCCCCTGTCCGCGCGCTGAACCCATTAGGGTGTTAAGCGGTCGCGCCACACCCTAAGTATTGTTTCTCTTCGCGTGGATTATGATCGACGGGGTGCTCACGCAAATTTGACCACTTTCTTCAATGACAAGGGCTTCAATTAATTCGCATGCATATGCGAAGTATTTGCATATGCATATGATATGCAAAGTTCGTTTGGCGCACCGCATACATTCAAGAAAAAATGGTATTGATAGTCCTCACTAAGGGGAGGAATGGTCTTGCAACCTATGTTTCTTTAGAAAGGGAGAGCCTTTCGTCCCTGAAGCAGGGGAGCAATCTTCCTCCGTCGCCTGAATCTCATTATGGCGGCCCCGAATCGAGCAAATCGAGCTCAATAAGGCTTAACGAGGACGCTAAATTTCTTCTACGGGACGAGAGGAGCAGCAAAGCAAAACATAACACGAACTTTCACAGGTAAAGAAACTTGCGTTTCAAAAGCAGTTACTTAGTCTTCTCGTCGTCATCACTGCGATGTTGAACGGAGACAACCGATACCTAGTTACTTCGCGCACTTTACGTCTTACCTTTGCTATTTCTCGAGTCACAATTCCTTTGTCAACCGCACATCACGGAGGAATGGCAAACCAACCCGCGAAACCAAAAGCCGCTCTCAAAAGAACAAACTCGAAGCCGCTGTTTATCGCGTAGCGTGAAAGAAGGGTAAATCGCTTGCCACCATATGGCAGGGTCAAGCAGAGTAATTGCAAGTAGCTAGGCTAGGTGGCGCTAAATACCGCCCAATTCATGTTCTACAAAAAATATTTTTATTCCCTCGCGCCTCCATCGCGCTTCGGGATCATCGGGAACCTCTATTATACACAGATGTAGACACATTACGCATACTACAAGCATCAGCTGAACATAGATTGAGCGCATACTCATACATGACACATACAAACATCAATACAACGGCACACTAACCCGATCACTACAACCGAGCTCTGTGTTTCAGCTTTTATACTGGTCATTTCGAACGTACGGAATTTCTCGGCGACTGCCTAAGCAATAAAAAATATTTCCAGCATGTTGATATCTTACCAGCAATGTCATGCCTCTGAGAGTATTTTGAATGGCTCTGGGGATGAATCAATTAATAAAAGGAAAACGCTCGATTATGCCGTAATAACTAATTATTTTAAAGCCAATAAATCAAGCCGCTCCAATGCGGCTCCAAGCCATGAGTTTGTTTCCCCGCACGGCACGTCGTAGCCCTGCAGTCCCAAGCAGCACATAAACGTGAAGAAAACGTCGAAGACGTCTGTAACGTGACGTCGTACAACGTCGAAGGTCCGGACGTCACCTTCTTTCGACGTCGATGAAACCTTTAAATGTCCGCGAGAAAAGGTGCAAAGAAGGTCGAGAAAACGTTTCCAATGACGTTTGTCACACGTCACATGCACGTCTCAGTGGGCCGTTGCGTCCTCCCTCGACGTTTATGATACATGTGTTTCCGACATCCGGACTACCAACGACGTTCATGGAACGTCGAGACACCATTCCAAATTACGTTCTTTAGGCGTCGTGGGGAAGACGGTGTGTCCACCCCCCCCCCCCCCACCCCCCAAACTAAAAAAAAAAAAAGTTACTTTTTGAGTATTATTGCGAAGGCAAGTTGCTCTCATGCAAGTACGAAGGAAGTAACTAAAACACAGGTTTGGTACGAACTGTTTATTTTAGCATGTTCAGACACGAGATGCAATACGGAGCGCCGCCAAAAGACGTCCCTGGATGCGCCAGCCAGAAGTATATAAAACAAACAAATTCACGTAAAGACATGAACAAGAGACGATGTCACGCTGCGCGGAATGTTCCACCGCTTACCTTGTTCTGCTTCTGATTAATCCGCTGACGCGCGTGCTTTACCCACCCCATCGCACATAGCTGGTACTCTCGCTGCGTGCACGGGAATGGATTCAGAAGTGGGATCCCGTTCGCTGGGCGTTCTTGACTGGGATTGTCGGAGGCGTCTGAAGAGCCTTGATCGGAGACTGGACTTGACGCGCCATTACCAGCACTGCCCCTTCTTTTCTGGGGGGCGTCATTCATATCCTTACAGGCACCTTGATCCGAGCAGTAATACGATTCAACGTGTGAAGCGTCATGGCCTTGAAGAGGGTCCACGAGCCGTGACTGAACACGATGGCGTTTTGGGCGATCACCGACTTCTTCCTAGGGGCGACTTGAGCGACTCAGTCTGAACAGCATTATAGAGAAATCGAATCACAGCACTTTCACTGTATGCAGACTCGAAAAAAATCACGGCGACAAGCAGCCTGCCTAGTAGACCCCGTAGACTCTCTGGGCCAACAGTGAAATATTTTAGGAACGACTGAGAAAATACGTGCACCCGGAACTAACGCTTGTCGATTGTTCGTCGCCACTATCTTCTCCCACCTTTCTCTCTCGCCCTCTTCTTGCCGAGTTTCCCGATGCATCGTATGGGGTTCTATGGAGATGCCACTGGCATCTCTTCTGTCTGCCTTTCCCCCTCTCTCTCGCGCCGCGTTGGCGCCAACTCTGTTTTTTTTTTTTTTTTTTTTTTTTTTTTTTTTTTGCCGACATGTAGGTGCGGGCTGGACTTGAACGCTTTTTGGACCGTCATCTGGGGCATTCAACGGTTGGCATCATGAGTGCCAATCTACACAAACTGTTGACAGTATCTACCGGATTTCGTGATTGCCGGGCATTTATTTTTTGGAGTAGAGTTCAAAAATGCGCAAGTGTGCAGTGAAATTGTGCTCCGATATGATCTGTGCCGGCGTGCGATTTTTGTTTGGGTACGTCATCAGTGCCAAATAAAGCAAGATCTGTTTTGACAGTCACGTAACAAGACTGCGGAAGTTGGTGTTGTGGATAAACTGTGATGTTGATGCGAAGTTTGTGGTTGTGCGCAAGTGAGCATGGGTAACAAAACACGAAGAGAAATTGCCGAACCTTAAAACAATGCCAGGTGGTCGTGGAGCAGTATGAATGCTCCCTGGAAATGATGCATGCCTGAAATCACCTGGAGAGGAGATAATGTGGTGACGCCGTCTTGGACCTAAGGAAGACGACAACGCGCGTGCAAGGAAAAACAAGAATGGCACAATTCAATCCGTTCTAGACGCCATGGGCTTCACATCGCAAATCAGAACCGTAACAATATTTTAAACAAACCAAAAGTATAACAAGCACATGTAAAAGGAATGATATTCCCAACATGCCTTCATATTTTTTTTCCTTCAGTGTACATTGAGTTTTGTATATGCCCTCCCTAGCGTAATCCCATGTGCAATTAATAGTATCTTGAAATAAATAAATTAATGTATAAATAAATAAATTCCTGAAGCTCTCAAAAATTAAGTTTTGCTTGCGGCTCTTGAGCACTGTCACCTTGACCACAGCTGTGTTTAAGCTTTTAACAGTGAACGCATATTATACGTGATTTACGGCTGGAGATGGAGCTGTAAAAGCTAAAAAAACACAAAATAAAGGTTGTAGCATGACATCGCCAGGGCGTCAATGACAGGACAAAAATGGAACGTAATTTAAATATGTCCTCAACGTTGAACAAAACGTGAGTGGTCGACGTTGCCAGTACGTCCTGTATGACGTTTACGACAGTCAGGTGTGAACGCGACGTCGCTGAAACGTCACTGACGGGACAATAATGTAACGTCACTATGGACTTCATTTTAACGTCGAAGAAACGTGAGTGTTCGACGCTGCTAAAACGGCTTGTCTTGACGTCGTGGCAACGATGACGACGTAGAAGTTGAAACATGACGTCGCCAGCACGTCACGGACAGGACGATAATGGAACGTCATTTATGAACTTCACTTCAACGTCAAAGAAACGTGAGCGTTGGACGTTGCCTGAACGTCGTGCCTCGACGTCGTGGGAACGTTGACGACGTTTGAGTTGAAATACAACGTCGTCACAACGTCCCTGATTGGACTATAATGAAACGTTATATAAGGACGTCACCTCAACGTCGAAAAAACGTGATCGAAGTCACGCGGGACGTCACGGACGTCAGGGACCTTTTCTCGACGTTTCCACGACGTTTTGTGCTATTGTAGCGCTATTGTAGCGCTTGTTTTTTTTTCTATTTGTGCTGTTCGCGCACGGCTGCAATTGCCGTCTTTAATTAATCTCTGTAGAGCGGATGTTCACTCAGCTGGAAGTGATTCTTCACGGGCAAAAAAATAGCTTTTCAATACACTTGAATGCAGACAAAGCCGCGACTTGCGGCAGTTGTTAAGTGTACGAAGCTACGCCGTGGCGAGCGCGAAAACTTCTAGCGCTCATCCCAGCGCGCCACTTGGAGGGAAATTTCTCCAGGAACCGTAGTATATATAAACTACAAAAATAAATTATCGCTTTTTTTTCGGTTTTACCTACCATTCTTTTTTAATGCTAAAATTCCACTCCGTAAATATACGTTATTTCCGTCATAATTTCGTACTGTTCAGTCCTTTCCCCAGAGCGCAATCGCTTGGGGGAGGTGACAACCGACAGTCACATTGACCACTGTACGATAGGAGCCTACTGTTCAGACGCGCGTTCCAACATGACTATCCGCACGTCGATCGATTGCACCTAATCCCTCGAGTGTTCAACTCCTTAATGTAAAGCGGAATGTCAACCTGCGACACCCTGCCCCCTCCGATCACGGCCCGACCAGCGGCATCAATGCTCGACAGTTTTCGTCATCTCATCTTGTTGTTACAACACTGATACGCGAACACACGGTAACATCGGCGATAATTCGTCTTCTGTTCAGAACGCGCAACACTGCCATCACGATGTTGCTGCTATGTTGCTGACACGCAGAAATACAGAACCACGTTGATTGCCGGTTGGCACTCCGGCATCGGAAAACAGAACCGAACTCAGCATGGAAGGCACCCAGGCAGCCGACAGCAAAACCTGCCTGTCTTGGACGCAGTTCCTGCGATTTCCATAACGTCGAAAACGTCGACACAGGTTCGCGTGGTTCCGCTACTGGAGTTCCCCGTGGATTCCGCAATCCGGAGACGGCCATCTTACCCAGTGCACGCGGTTTCTAGCGGCTTCGCTGTTTCTAGCGGCTTCGTTTGCTCGTTTGATAAAATTAGTAGTAAAACGTCAATGCAACCGAAATGTTCTGCACGTTTGAACTAGAAGACGGAATTAGAAACGGCCTTCGCTGCCGCTGAAGCTCAATCAACTCAACAACATTTATTAAACAACGTGCGCGACGTGCTCGAAAAACGAAACCGAAAGAAGATAAGTCGCGAGGGCGAAAGCTTTCTTCCGTCTGCCAGGAGAAGGAGAACAACGTCTCGTTCTTCCCCTCTTCTCGTGTCCGCTTGGGGGCGCGTCAGTAGAAGGGAGGAAGACGCGCCGTTGCTACCTTTTTCCTCCATTTTTTCTGAGTGTAGCGGTTCACGCCCGTATACCTGCCGTCCGGCGAACGGTGCGACATTCTTCACGTAACTTGTAAGTGCTCGACTGTTCCTTTCTTAAAAATGGTTTGTGTGTACGATTGTGCCTATATGATTGCAGGATAAATTCACGTGCATATGCGATAATGAACTGGTAGAATGCAAGCGTGTGGGTACCTAACTTCGTGCAGTGCTGCGGGTCAGTACAGCTTTAAGAGAGGAGAAATGTGTTCAATTTTAGCTTTTCAATGCCGTCTCCGAGTTTTAATTCGCGTACTCAGACGTATTAAGAAAAAACGTAATTGCAAAAAGGTATAATTCGGCAGTGGACGAACAAAACAAGTAGCAAACGTCCTGACCACCAACACTAATGTAAAGGTGCGAGCTCGATGCATGCATACCTATTGGTTGTTACGGCGTGTTGACTCGTAAACAGGTAAGCCTCTCAAGCGCTACGTTGGTCCCTACAAGATTCTTCGCCGTCTCTGGGACTTAAACTACGAGGTGCTTCCCAACGGAACTCAACCATCAAAACGACGCCAACCGTGACCGGAAGTAGTCCACGTCGTGCGTCTCGAGCCGTATTACGAACGATAGAATTTTGGACTCTCGTCAAACTGAACTGTGGCTCGCGATTCTACTGTCCTTTTGTTATGAATTTGTGTTTTCGCTTTGTGCTGCTTCGGGACGATGCGATTTTAAAGGGGGAAATAATGCCGCGCGCAGGGCCGAGAAAGTAACGCTCAGTCACAGACTTCTAGATGGTTCTCGTTTATTTTTGCTCCGGACGTAACTTCAATCATTTATTCCTGTTTCTTGTTCAAGAAAGTGCGTGTTCATTCTAGCCCCGAGCGCGCGACACTCGAGCCTTCGTTGCCGAAACTTCGAGATAGTGACGCACTCTAGATAAGAGGCCGCCCGCGACTTTGCCGAGTTAAGCGCAGACTGCATGGCGCGTTTTTGCTCGCGATTCAGGCGCGTCGGCGTCAAACTGACGTCATCTCCTGCGCGCGGGCGCGCGTTTTCGCGGGAGCGTTGGTTTCTAGCCGACCCAGAACAAGACGCGCGCACCGAGGCGTCGAAGCGGCTCCCGCCCAATGAGGGTCGGTCGAACTATCACGTGATCCTGCACAGTACGCTGTTTCGTATTCAGCACATTTCAAAGTGTTCAAAAGAATTTTTTATTTTCCATATAAAAATTGAAAAGGTGTTTCTTTTGACACACAAACCCGTTTTATTTACTTATTTGTTCATTTAATTCTCATTTTGTAGTTTTTGCGTCAACATTTACATCGCGTGTTTAAAATCCTGTTATCTGGCAACGCTGATAACGCGCGGCCGGAGGTGCTTGGCTTTATCTGCATGCGGGTGCGCCCGCGTCAGCTTCCGCGGGAGCGTTCATAGTGCGTCGCGTTTTCGCGTGTAGAAAAACGCGCCATACGGTCTGCGCTTTAAGCGCGAAACACATGCGCGTCAAAACTGTCCGATCCGACGTGCGAACTGCCGGAACGAACGCTCAAGGGCGAGGGTTTTCGTTGCCGCCGGTGCGACGAAAACCCTCGCCCTCGAACGTCCGTTCCTGCAGTTCGCGCGTCGGATCGGACAGTTTTGACGCGCATGTGTTTCGCCCTTTAGTCTCGCTCGAGTCAGTCTCGCTCCAGCGTTTGACCCTGCCGCAGTCGAAAGTTTATTGCGGCACGAAGCATCCTACGCTGCCAACAGACGGCGCATTGGGGCACATCGGGGTGCATGTCGCGATTTCGCGACAGTTGGCTTCGGTCACTTGAATCAGAGCAACTCTTTCAGAATGCATGTATCTGGTATGTTGCAAATTAACGACACTCGTTCAAAAAACGTTTTAGGTCGTGTTAGCAAAGTTGTTTCGGCGAGTACAATACCGCTCTAGGCGCGGGCCTCAAAGTATGTTTCAAAGTGGCTGCGCAAGCTCCCGATACCAAGGTTGTTCCGCAATAACACGGTCTGCTCAACCTCATAGTTCCCACATTCCCCAAGTTTGACATTATATAGTATTTACTCGAATAATGGCACCACGTCTTAGAAAGAGTACTGGCCGCTTACTCTTCCGCAGAGGTCGCGTTTATTCAATAATTGCTATCCATGCAGGAGACGAATGATTTGTTTTTTACCACTTTGTATCTAATTTACACATTTTGCTAGCCTGGGACGACGGACGACAAAGGACAAACACACAAGTCTCTGTTTGTTCGTCGTCTCCGGTTAGAGACATGTCTTGTAACCTTGTCTTATAACCTAAGCCTGGTTGTGTGTCCAATCTTCAGCACCAATTATATTCTGGGGAACAAGCCCTTTACAAGACTCATTATTTTTCGGCGTAGTCTGTCAATCCTAATCATTGACGGAAATTATTTTTTGGCTAGCCGCAGGGGTTGTGTCAAAGTGGGTGCTCGACTTCTTTCTTTTATTATTTTTTTAACGAGTGCGACGTTTTTTAAGTCAATACGGCATAGAAGTTTTCTACCCGTGGATGCAAATACTTCATACTTTGGTAGATTGCTACTAATGTGTCTTCGAACATTGCGGGAAGTCGAACTGTTTTGTAGAAAGTCAAGTTCGATCCAGTTATGAGATAGTGGAATTGACTGCTGTGCGGTGGTCAGTCGCTTATTTCAAGAATTATCCTCATTCATCGCCAGCTGACAGTGAGGTCAAAGCTGTGTGCTCCTTTAACTAGTGATCAGTCAAACTTGAACCACGTGATCACACTTTCCGTCCGCGCTATCGCAGAGATAGGGGTCAGGCAATTAAATGCTGACGATATATTGGTCCGGCGTGAACGATGATTGGAAAAACCTGTCAGCTTATAGAGTGAGAAGAGGGAGGTGTTTCAGTGTCGCAGGATGCTAACCCTAGGCCGAGCGGGCGAGGGTGTGCGGGCGCCATTAAAAGTTTGGGAGTAGCTCGGAACCACAGATGTAGCGCTGAGTGCAGTTGTGGCGCTGCTATCAGACTACATATAATAGCGTGGTAAGGGTGACAATGAGACATGAAGCGTTGGACTACTCTCTGACGCTGGAAAAAGTGAGTGGGCAGCCCAACCTAGCTGCACCGCCATTATCATGGCGGGATGCACGAGCGTCGTACAATTGGGTACCTGGCACTTATTTAATCCGTCTGTTTCCCAAAAAGTAAGAAACCTCAAAGAGTTAATATAAAGTGCATCGCTTCTAAATGAAAGGTACGTTTCAAAGTTCTATGGCTTGCTCTCTGGCAGGGGGACTACGCTTTGGCTAGGCGTCGTCCTAGAGCATTCTGTTATTTAGAAGCGCGACGTGAACAGACACCGCTCCTTTTACTGTTAAAGGAATCCCCCAGTCGCCTTCAGTATTCGGTCACATGGCGTATCAAGCGCACGGGAAGAAAGTGATTATTTTCAGTGTGTTCACCAATTCTTTTTTGCTCCTTTTTTTCAATCTTTATTTTTGCTTCAGCCTTTTCGACTGCAACCGCTGCACACGATGGTAAATTTTTAATATAGATGGGATTTTGATAGCTAACGGTTTTTGTTAGAGTTTATAAAGCGTACAAATCAAAGCAGCGCTATAAAAATGAGGAAGTAACAACAGGTTAAATAGAACTTTATCAAGTACTGGTTGGCATAGATGTGTGTCGAACACGCAGCCGCAAAGTACATTGGTCACTAAACTTATTCGCAACTCGCGAACAATGTCTTATCTCATGGGCTCCTATTCTGGCGGCAGCCGAAAAAATTGCTCTGCTGAACGAAACAACCCGAACAGGTGAGGCTTCTCGCTGGGCCTTGGAAAGGCAGCGATTTTACCAGCCGGTCAGTTTATACTTATCGCCAGCTTTTCGAACGAAACTTTATAGGTGAATGCCGAAAGAGTTAGTGATTGGATGAATCAACCAGTACGTATTTGATATTTCTACTCATTGAGGCGAAAAGCGTAGATTGCCTCGGAGGCAAACTTCCTATATTGTAACCGGCCCAGCAGCAATTTGGCTCAATCTAACGGTCTGTTCGGACTTCTGCGGCTTCCAGAATAGAGCGCTCCAATGAGTCCAGACTTCGTTTGCGTGTTCTCGATAAGTTTGGTGAGCACTGTACCTGCATTGTGCCGAGATCACGATAAGTTCAACCACATAGTTTATAAACGGCAGTTTGTTTAAAGTAGCAGATATAACCTGCAGGCGCAAAGAAGTGCTTTTACTGAGGAAAACAACTTAAACTTCGTCTTTTTTTTATTAAACTCCATAAATTCACCTTTTCCTAATTCCAATAAACTTGTTTCTGAAGTGCTGACCGGGCCAGCGTAGAGTTGTAATTCCATCCCCTAAAAAAAAGGAGCATACTCTCGCATTTCTTTGGGGTATGCGGTTTATAGATGACTAGCTTTTATTGACCGATTAGTATACTTAAAAATATCGGCGTCAGTTTGGCTTGCCTTAATGCTCTAAAGTACCACAACTCGGCAGCTTAGAGCGCAACACAGCTAGTACAAACTTGCAAACGCCCAGCTATTTTGTTTTTATTTGCCCTTAAAGTTGAACGCTCACTATCCTAGAAACTAATGCAGTGGAAATATGTAGTTGTGTGCACCAACTTGTCTGTAAATTGTGGTGTTCGTCAGTACCATTTGTACATAAAAGACAAAAAAGCACTGATTTATTATTTATGCTAACAATGTTTCGCAGTACAGTAAGTTCGACAAAACCTCACTCTGCAGGCAGTGATATAATGTGCTCAGTACTCCTGACTTTTTTTTAGGGGCGAAGCTCCTTAGGGTCTAGCCTTTTCCGTCCGTCCGTCCGTCCGTCCGTCCGTCCTCACATCGATTGCCATCCCATCTGTCTTCTTAAAAAAAAAAAAATATTTGCGCAGTCGACAGGATTAGAACCTGTGCGGGGAGACCCCAATAGATTTTTAGTTCATTGCCTTAACCACTCGGCCATGACTGCGGGACGAGTAGGGGTTCCGAGATGTGGTAGTAACTCAATAGCTGGGGATGTCATGGACGAAACGTTGCATGTAGCCGCTCAACGTCTATACAGGAGAGGGCGCTGCGGTCAAATGCGTATATAATCGCGTTAAACTTTGCATGCATTGGCTCAACGTTTATAGACGAGAGGGCGCTGCGGTCAAATGCTCAAATGCGTATATAACCACGTTCCATACCACACATTCCCTTTCTGACTTAAGCGGTGGAGATGCGTTCCCACGGCTTCTAGCGGATCCAAGCTGATCCGCTAGAAGAACCACTGGCTCTGCATTTCACCGACCATAAAGCAGTAATAATGAAGTCGAAACGCAACCGGGAACTCAGCACTACCTATGAGCAATAAAAAAAAATCAGCACCATCAGCACTACCTATGAACAATAAAATCAGTATCATCAGCACCACCAGAGCTTCGCCCCAATCAGCATCATTCACGACGTGGAGATGTTTGGATAGAATTGGGCGTAGTAATAAGTGCATACGTGTAATCGACCGCTTATAAAGACACACTAAACGTGGCACGCTCAGCCTTCGCGGCAGGTTTGATTGTCGGGTATGATGTTTCCACATGCATCCGGTCGTTTTTTAACCATTTTTAGCGTCTAAGACTTTAAAGAGACACCAGGATTTGTTGGGTTTAGTTCAAAGTGGTTAATTATAAGACGTGATGGATTTTGTACGTCACAGAGTAGGTTAACGATGACTTATGTACGATACAATCTTCTTTGTAAGCTAATAAAGATGGCGTTTATTGAGGTGTGCTGTGTATGAAAATTGCTTACGTGCGGACTAGATGCCTGGTGCTGAGGACGGTGAACGAGGTGCTGCCTATCTAAGAAATCTTATTTTTCGGTCCAAGTGTGCATCTGCGTGCTACACAGCGGGAGCCGACTACAGTCCAGAAAGTACGGTACACCCTTCTCTGGAACAGCACAAAGAACGCGGTGTAGCCCGGCAAAGGGCGCGAGTGTCCGACCGAAAGGCGCTGCCCACCTGGCAGTGAACGGAGGCCCCCGTCGAGTTGAGGTAAACCACCCGGCTGGGCGGCTCTTGCACAAAGGCAGGCGGCGTCTGCGTGTCCCTCTGGTCCTGGTGGTTCTGCCTGGCCGTGCGCCGGGCCCGCGCCTGGTCTCGCTCCGAGAACGGGACGGGGCGAGAGCGGGGGTGATGACCACGTCCTCCTCCGACCTCCAGGGACCGTCCCTGGTCCGCTGAAATGACAGCAACGAGAAAGGACGGGACAGGAAGTTTCTGTTAACATCGAGACTACAATATGTTGGTTGTATTCGCTCAGTTATATAATTATATATCATAATAAATAGTGCCCAACACTAGGTTAATTAAAAGAACCACGCAGACAGATAGCAGCGAGTCTGATATTAATTAGGACAGATCTTTTTTTTTTTTTAAATTTAAAGTGGGGTGACGTTTAGACGAGTGCTATTTTTGCTATATATTTATCAGGTTGGCCGGGCATTAATAGGGATTCACCCTCGATTTATCTGTAGCCTTTTCCGCATACATGGGTTTAGGGCCTCTGACTGGTGCCATTTTCAGTGGTCGCAAATATGGCGCATGCATTGCTGTATTTCTGAAGCGACGAACATGCACATTCTGAACTGTGAAGACCGCAAGCTGGGCTGTGAGATATTCAGTAGCCCAGCAGTATGTAAACAAAAGGATTTTGGCCGCTGCAACGTTCAGCATTTGTGCGCACGGCGGGTGCTTTGCTCGTTTTCCAAATCAAAGAATAAGCGTGCGTTCGGCTGAAAAGATAGCATGCTGGTTGTGACTTTGTAAACATTGGAACGCTGTATAAGCATCTTTCAGCGTCTACTCACACGCGCTATAAAGAGCGTAAACATAAAAAAGAAACGAAAAATAAACAAAGCACATCTTCAGCTTCTTGTCAAAACGCTAAAAATGCTTTGCGTTCAGATTTTCCTAAATCTTATATACTTTCACGCATTTGTAATTCGTGCAAAAAGTGAGTAAGCGTTCCAAGGTTTACGAATTCACAGCCCACCGAGCAATCTCCACAGCTCCTCACCGGCGTGTTCGTTACTTCGAAAATCGAGCAAAACACGCCCAATACATGGGAAACCTGGAAGTAGCACCGTCCTGCCGCCTTTTTCTGGAATGTTTTATATTCGGGGACAACTTTCAGCGACATTTCAGAAGTGAACAGGGCACGGTACAGCTTTCATTGGAGCTCAAGCTGCGCGAGTGGACGGGCACTGATAGCTTTGGCTTCAAAGCCACAGAAAGTGGCGTAAACCAAACGGCACGTGGCACGCGCCGTTTGCCTGACACCATGGCCTGACACATAGCTCGGCCAAAATTGAATTGCAGAAAAACTGGAAAACCTACGAGAATAGGACTTTTTCTAAAGTACCCTATGAAATAGAATGCCGGGAACGTAAATGCGCTGCACGCGCTGGCACCTGGAGGAGTAAGAGTTTGAAAACAAAAATCTAAACCATAGCTTCCTCTCTACTGACAAAGCCTGGCAGATCACCACGAGGCGCGGCTATCGGAAGTGAAAAGGTATCGCTCATTCACACTCGAAGCGGATCCGCGTTCGCAAAGCGGTTGCGAACGCGGTTGTATAAAGATTCAGTACAATTGCACGCGCACTTGATGTCCTCGAGTACGCGTGCAATTGTACTGGATCTTTATACAACCGCGTTCGCAACCGCTTTGCGAACGCGGATCTGCTTCCAGTGTGAATGAGCGGGTAGAGCGGCAGATAACGGATGAGAGGAGAGTCCTGTAACGGGTGCCCCGCTGCGGCGAGACACCGAAACACACTTCTCCCGAGCGATGGAATGTCCGCTCGTGCTCCTCGCGTTCATCGCGCTACCGCTTCTTTTCTCGTCGGGTTTGAAAACCACGTTTCGGGTTCTTGCCACTGCAAAAGTTGTGCGCTGAATACCAGGTTCCCCGAGAAATGCTCTCTGCTACCAGATCCTCGCGCTCCAAATCTGCGACCGGGCACTCTATGGCTGCGTCGTCGAACTGCCAGGCTTTGTTAGTATAGAGGAGGCTATGTCTAAACCTTTTGTCACTTTGCACGTGCGTTTCTCAGCGCCTTATTTTGATTATACTTCGTCTCACCTTAGCGTGGACTATTGTTAGCCGCGCATGCTAAAAGCACGAGCTATAGTTGCTTCGGATGAAGCCTCGGCAGCTGCACGGGCGCTCGTGCAGCGAGTGCTCCAGTCAAGGCAGTCAAGGCTGGCCGCTCGCGCTTGCACAGCCTTCGCAGTTAGTCCATGCTAAGGTGAGACGAAGTATAGTTGCTTCGATTGGTTTATACAAGGAAGACGAGCGCGTGCAGCACGTGTATCTACGTTCCCAACTTTTTCTTTGCTGCTTCGGTAATTTAGGAAAGATTGGGTCTGAACAGTCTGAGACACTGCATACATGATCATGATGTAGTGATGCCATTGCAACGCGCAATGTCTTTCCGCCGCGCGCCTTCCCTTCACTTTTAATACCCCATTCACACGGTCAGCATAAAGGTACCTTTAACGTAGGTCCCTTTGCTATCGGCGAATCAGCCCGTGCTCTTGGGTCGCGAGCACACGCCACGCGCGGAAGATTGTTAATTGATTAGCCACAGAGAATAAAGGCCCCTTAGCTGTACCTTAGCTAAAGGTACCTTCACGGTAGTGTGAATGGGGTATAAGAGGTGATCATGGTCGATGTGGCAATCTATTCCCGAGGAACTCTATTCCTCTCAATCCAATTCCACGTGATCTCGAGCTTCAGGAATAGCAAGGCGAAGCAAAAAAGTCAAATGCTCTCAGTGCTAGAGTGACTCCAATGGCTTGTAGCGTCCCCTTGATACATCTCGGCTATTCACTGGCCCATCTTCGCATCATTTGCAATATAAGTGATAAGATAGTGACCGAGCTCTTCTCCTTTGGGCACGTGACAGCTTGGCGCTATATAAGAAACACGCCAGCGCGCCGTCCGGGTCATACGCCTCCTTCAGCGCCGCGACCATGTGCGGTCATGCTACGGTTTGGTATCAATAAAGATGATGCAACA
This sequence comes from Ixodes persulcatus, assembly GCA_013358835.2. Taxonomy (NCBI): domain Eukaryota; kingdom Metazoa; phylum Arthropoda; class Arachnida; order Ixodida; family Ixodidae; genus Ixodes; species Ixodes persulcatus. The sequence goes on along the minus strand of JABSTQ010009368.1, from coordinate 121,503 downwards.
ACTAACCCACCCAGATAGAACACAGTGACGACGAAGACAAGGACTTCTCTGCTACCAAGGGATGATGCCGGAGCGCGATGCGGAAACTGACGCCTCAGAACAAGCAACCAAGGCACCGAAGCAAGTCAGGATGGTTTTATTCGGGCAAGTCGAACATTTTAATGACTCAAGGTGTGACTGGTTATCCTACTAAAAAAGAGTGCGGGTTGTGTTGAAAACGAACAATGTCGCAGACACAAGTAAAGGCCGGTTCACACATGCAGCGAAGCGCTAATGTAGCGCTTCTCACGTGTCGTCCGCTACTTGTCGTCTGCCATGAGCAACAGTTTTGACGGTGCGATACAATGCTGGTGAACGCTCCCGTCAGCACGCGCTTAGCTCGAGGTCAGCGCTTTGCTTGTAGCGCTCCGCTGCATGTGTGAACAGGCCTTTAGAGTGCATGTCGCCATAGGCCTAATAGGACCAGACATATAGAAGTTGGTAAAAAGTCTACTAGCGCCGGAGGAACCGGCGCTGAAAAGCTTAAAACATTCGCGTGCGGTTTTAAGAAACAAATTGACGCCGCGATTGTCAGTGAGGCTGCATTCGCACTCGCTTTCGGATCGCAACCGCGAAACGAATCCGTTCTTTTTCATCAACTGCGCGTGAATTTGTATTGCGTTTTTAGGCAACTGCGTTCACAACCGCTTTGCGGACGCGGTTAAACCGCCAGTGTGAATAGATCTTTAGAGTGGAAAGGGCTATGTTCCATAAGAGAGCGGAAAAGGAAGGTGAAACGGGTCGCCAAATTTGTTTAGGAATTAAAGAAGCTGTCACAAATATGAAATTTTTAGCGGAAACTTGGGAAAAAAAATCTTCAGGAACAGGATCGTCACCAGATTGAGTCACCTTGACACACAGCGCGAGGCTGTGACGTTCAAGAACGCGATAGACACAATCGGAGGATGCTTAAGCAACGCCTTTAAAAGTGGAACGCAATGGCGTTTTCTAATCCTCGGCCCGCTTGTGGCGCATCGCCTCTGCACGCCTAGCCGTCGTCTTCGCCTTCTCGGCTTCTGTCTTACGTGTCCGACGCCGTCACCGAGCAGGAGCAGACCCAGGTGCAGCATCCGCACTCATAGAAGACGACGAATCAGACGAGCGCCCCGCACTGATAGATGGCAGCGCATCCATTGCCCCCATGGTTCTCTCCCGGGGGCCGAGCGGCGGCCGCGCGGTGGGGTACGCATTGTCCACAGACAAACGATGACGGCAGGATCGTGGCGCCACTGGGCGGACTCGGGGACGGACGGAAAGTTTCCGCTCCTCCACGACGGATGGAAACTACGCTCCTCCAGACAGACAAGCCTAGGTCATGTTGCTGTGATGTCATGAACCTATCGACCAATCAGGATTTTCGTGTCACGGCACCTTTTTTTTTTTCTAGCACGGCACCGAAGCCGGCGCGCCACGAGCTCTTTAAGGCTATCACGTTAAAAAGTGTGGATTTTTTAGAAAGCCACCATGGACGTCTAGGCATGCCAAGACTAACAAAATGACCATTCGGAATTGCAAACACTGACAGCGGCTGCGGCTCAAGGGACATGTTTTCGTTGTGGCTCGCCTATAGTCACAACGCTCCGTAATGCTTGTTATCGGTGGAACCGCAAAAGTAATTTTCAGCGTTTCTGCAGGTCACCGATTCAGCAGAAATCGAACGGATGAAGGGAATTCCGAAACTTCGCAGCAGACGAAAATGACGACGGCAAAAAAAATATGTGCTCGCGGAGATAGGGGGACGAACGTCCTTTTCTCGTACACGCTCAAGGTGGGGAATGTTCTACTACGATGGATCTAGATACGGTGGCGCCAGTATCGATTACGTCAAGGCGTATATTCCAAGCACTATTTCCCAAAGCGCAGTTACCTCCGGCGTCAATAGTACTGTGCACGAAGACAGAAGAGGTGGTCAAGCCAAAAGGACTGGCGACGATGGAAGTGGAAAGCAGACACTTCAGGGGAAAGCTGCCACTTCTCGTACTGGGTGAAGACGGGCCACCGCCGATAGGCAGATACCGAGTTTAAGAACTGAAGTTTGATTATTTGGGCATGCTCAGCCCGGACAGTGTCGACGTAACAGCGTCGCTGCAAGGCATCTTAACAAGCTACCGGAACGTGTTAGAGGGCGAGCCGTGTGCATCCAAGGAGAAGAGGCTCGGCTAAGCTTGAGTGACGCCAGCCGTAGAGAAAGAGCTGAAAAGACTGGAAGCTGCAGGCGTCATTGAAACGGTAGAACACAGTCCCTACGCCACGCCAGTTGTTCCAGTTCTAAGGACGGGTCTGTCGGCCTGTGTGGGGATTATAAAACGACGGTCAACCCCTGTCTTGACGTGGAGCAGTATTCACTGCCAAAACTAGAAAACATTTTAGCAGCTGTTACTGGGACAGCGGTTTTCTCTAAGATGATACTTAAATCGGGCGTATCAGCAGGTTCCAAAGAGCATCTTGAATCGAAACCATACTTGACGATCAACAAGCGCCAAGGCATGTTGCGGGTAAAACGGTTGGCGTTCTGCATCGCGTCAGCACCAGCACAGTTTCAGAAGATAGTGGACAACTTGCTCGCGGGCCTCGAACGTGTTACCCGCTATCTCGACGATATTTTGATAATGAAAAAAAAACGGCCGTGCATCACCTTAATTTTTTAAAGAAGGCATTGAAAATGCTGAGTGACAAGGGCGTCCGAGTCAAGGAAGAAAAGTGGTAGTTTTTAAATCCAGTCTCAAGTTCCTGGGGCATCAAGTTAGTGTCCAAGAATTAGAGTTACCTCAAGGAACCGTGCAAGCGATTGCCAGTGCACCTGCATCACAATCCTCCAAACAGCTGCGGTCGTTCCTGGGAATTATGAAGTTTTACGGGAAGTTCCTTCTCGACCTGTCCAGCAGGCTAGCGTCATTGCACGAGCTACTGAGGAAGGACGTCGCCTGGTTTTGAAGTGAACGCTGTCAAGACGATTTTAGCACGGTGAAGAAAATTTGACGCACCTGTTGGCTCACTATGACCCCAAGGTAGAACTCCAAGTCGCATAGGAGGCATCGACAGATTTGGCGCTGTCCTCTCCAGGGTCTACGCCAACGTCTAACAAGACCCATCGCGTCTGCGTCAAGAACACTGATCCCGACTGGAAATAATTATAGTGAGCTAGCAAGACAGGCACTAGCCATTTTGTTTGGCGTGAACAAATTTCAAGTGTATATTTTCGGGCGGTTTCTGTGTTGGTCATAAACCAGGAACCGCTACAAACTATACTGGGTTCGAAGACAGGGATACCGAGCATTGCCACGGCACGCCTGCAGAGACGGGCTATTACTCTCTCGCTTACAAGAACCGGTTCCTATACTAGCCTAGCCAACTCAACGTGGAGGCGGACTGCTTGTCGCGGCTTTCATTTCCTTTTCCCCAAAACGAGAGTAGCGAGGATGACGTCGTGGCCTTTTTTAGTCTTCGCCTGAAGTCATTTTAGCTGAGCAGCCAGGAGATAACTCCAGTGATAGCAACAGACAAAGAGCTTTGTCAAGTTGCCGGGTGCTTGGCGGGCGCCTGGCCTACAAAGGTAGAAGATTTAATGATTTATTTATCAATACTACTCATCCTCAATGAAGGATTTTTGTAGGGTGTTACAAAACACAGATGGCATAACCATAGTACAGAGAAGTACAGAGAGTTAGTTATACAGAGGGTAAAAGATATATAAAACTAACGAAGTGGATGAGACATGGTATTTTCAGATCATGAGCATTTCAACATCATTCATGAATTGTGTTAGCGAGATAGCGCGGACAACGTGTCCGGGCAAACTGTTCTATTCCTGGACTGCTAGCGGAAAAAAAAAGAAAACTTAAAGCAATTATTTTTAGGCTGGAACTTCCTGAATAATTTCCCATGGTTTGAGCGGGTTTCTCTTCCATCGTGGGGAATAAGGTGCTTGGATTTTTCTATTTTAGTAAAGTTATTGGCTATTTGGTAAACTAGTTTCAATCTCGTAAGCTTAGCTTTTTTTTCTAATGGCTGCAAGCCGAGCACTCTACACAGCTCAGATGGTGAATCACGTGTTTCGAGCTTATTGGTAATGAACCTTACAGCGAGCCTCTGAACTTTGTCCAATTTTTGTATGCTAGTTTTTGTGAAGGGGAACCAAACAGGGCTGGCATATTCAAGCACAGGCCGAATAAGTGTCGTGTAGGCCAACAGTTTGGTGTCCCGGGAAGCGTATTTTAGTCGCTTTCTTATGCACCACAATTTCGTTAGCGCTCTTTTGGTCACTGCGTCTATGTGCATGCCCCAGTCCAGATCACTTGTGAACAAGACACCCAAGTACTTGAACTCGTGCACGTTTCGTATAGTGTTTCCGTTGATCTTATAAGAATGATTCAGTATGTTTTTCTTCCTACTTATGGATATGGCGACTGTTTTGTCTATGTTAATCAGCGTCTGCCATTCTTCACACAAGTCTGAGATCTTGTTTAACGCGCTTTGTAATTTTAAGTCGTCCGAAGAATTTTTTTATTTGAGAATATATTATACAATCATCAGCAAAGAGTCCAATATTGATGTCGATGTTATCAGTTATGTCATTAATATAGAGCAGGAAGAGAAGCGGAGAAAATACTGAACCCTGAGGTATTCCGGAACATACGGTCTTATTAGCTGAGCTATTCCCGTTAATTTTTACGAATTCAGATCGTCCCGAAAGGAAGTCCTTAATCTAATTTACAACTTGTCCGCCATCTAAGATTTTCCTTAACTTGAAAAGTAGTTTATTGTGGGAGACCCTGTCGAATGCTTTTGACAGGTCTAAAAAGATGACATCCACCTGGCTTCTCCGATTTATAACCGAGAAAAAGTCGTGCACGCTGTCAATTAACTGAGTGTCGGTTCACAATCCTGATCGCAAACCGTGCTGGCATACACCTAAAACGGTGTTTTCTCAGACAAAAGCAGTTATATGCTTTAGGATAACATGTTCAAATAATTTGCAACACGTTGATGTAAGTGAAATCGGCCTATAGTTTGAAATGCTTTCTCTGCTGCCCGATTTACGAACTGGAATAAATTTAGCTTGCTTCCAGTCCGGTGGAATTTTCGATTCTTGCAGTGATTTCATATGTATTAGCGAAAATTATTTTGATAATCATTCTGCATACCTTATCAGAAATGCGTTTGTAATATAATCTGACCCGGCACTTTTTTTATGGTCAAGATTAAGAAGAAGACAGAGTATGCCGGCCTCAAATATTATTTGTTGCCCACGGTATCTATCAATTGCGTATTCACGCAGGGTCGCACAACGCCGTTGTCGCTTGTAAAGACTGAAAGGAAGTAGTCATTGAAGTTGGCCCTGTCCGGGCTGCTGACGATAGCTGTATCGTTACTTACTTTTGCGCGCGGATTTATGTACCTCAAAAATGTATCTGGTACTGTTCTGATGAAGGAATAACGAGTTTCGTTGTAAAACTTATTTTTAGCACACTTTATTTTGCTTCCAAGATCTTTAGTTAAGTTCGTGATTTGTGCTTTCTTCGATGCCATCTTCCTAATCGTTGTTTGTTTTTGGAGTCTTACTTTTTCGCTTGGTATGCATGATTGCACGCGATATCCAAGGATTTAGCTTAGCAGTTCTTTTGATTTTAGTTGGAATATGGGTATTCATACAATGGAAAATTATTGACTCGAAGGCATTCCAAAGGTCAATTGTGGAACTATTTGATCGCAGGAAAAGTTCATGAAAAGGGTCAAAGTGAAAATCGAAACAATCCAGGATGGCCACATCATTAGCACGATTTAAGTCTAAAACTTGAATAACCTTGCTGGTATTTTTGGCACCGTGTCTGGTCTAAGCAAGGCTACCACAATGTCATGGTCAGATATGTCGTCAACGATGTTCACGTCTAGCTTTTTTAGAAAGTAGTCGCTCACGAATATCAGGTCCAGGACACTCTGCGAGGAAACCTGTGTACGTGTAAAGTCTGACACAATCTGGGACAACTGATAACTAAAGTAAATATCGCACAGAGGATTTGTTCCGCCAAGGCATGCTAAGGGGTATTGAGGTTCGGGCCAAGCAATTTCAGGCAGGTCGAAATCTCCCGCCAGTATTATTTTATCATTTGGTTGAACGTTCGACTGCATGTACGCATAGAGAATGTAAAAAAAAAAAATTGCAGATTCGTTGGGAGGCTTGTAAGCAGCACCAACGTACAAGGTAAAATCATTAAGCCGAAGTTTACACCATAATGACTCAATGCCTGTCACGTCCGGCATTGGCGTGGCTTTTAAACACGTTTTGTGTTTTTACGAAGTAGTTTGTATATCAAGCTTGTCACCTTGAATATGCGACGAAAGCTAGGTTTTCGTCATTATCATAGTGCCTGGATCGTGAGTCATGGTTATGGCCTCAAGCTTTTTTTAAGTTGTTCAACAGGCTTCTTGCGTTAACGCAAGAAGCACGTTGCGTTACTTTTATTGAAGACTTTTTAGTATCAGCCCTCGGACGCAGTCATTTGTGGGTACCGCTTCCAGGCAGGGGAGTGATGTCGTTCTTGTTTTCATCCCATGCGTACAGTTGGTCATTTATTTTCACTTTGTCGAAGCGTAGAGTGACCTTATCTCCGGACGTTTTGTTTGGTTTCGTTCGCTCCAGCAAATTTTTCCTGACTCCTTGTAAGTTTCTCGAAAGGTCTTTGTTTATCGACAATTTGGATCCCTTAAGCTTCTGACAGTTTCGTAGGATTTTAATTTTATCTGGAAAATCTAAAAGTTTCAAAATGACATTGCGGGGCTTTTCAAACGAGAATTTGCCGATGCGGTGAATTCTTTCGATAGGTACAGGTTGTGTCTGCAAGCGATCTTCTATTGTTTCTTTTGTTACCTTTGCTTCAAGAGTGCTGCTGTCATTGCGTCCAGATTCTTCGATTCCATAAGCTATTAAGTTGTTCCTACGACTACGGTTATCTAAGTCGTCATACTTGGTTTTGAGGTCGTTTCGACTGGTTTCCAGAGCTTGTACAATCGCGACGCGAGTATCAAGTTTTTTTTTCATCACTCCTAGCTCTTTGAGGCTGGCTTCAATATTGTTCAACCTAGTTGACGTGGTTTGTTGGTTTGTTTTAATTTCATTGAGATTGCTACCGATTGCGCTTAGCTTAATCATTACATCATCCAGGGTAATGGGGCCGGGTTTGCTCTCAACGTCTCCGCAAGGCATAAGAACCTTCTTCAACAGATTGAAAACAGTGTACAAAACAACGAGTTTTCTCCGTGGGAACGGAAGCAGAACTAAAATCCTGGGCTAAAACCAGTGTTGGCAGTAACGCGTTATAAGTAACGGTGTTACCCGCAGCGTAGTAACGTACTCGTTAAAGTTTTAAAACGACAGCAGGTAACGTACTTTTGTGATTTATTTTGAGTAACGTGTAACTTAGTTACGTTACTCGTTACAAATTCTTCCCAAAACTTTAAAACAATTACGCTTAACTTTTATCGTGTTTCTAAGCGCCAAGTCACGTACTTTTTTTTAGTTTTCTGCGTTTTTATTTCTATTATCTCTCTCGAGTATTTAGATGAAACCGTAAAAAAGATCAGGTAATTATGTTCAGTTTCTAGATGGACATAATGTTTCTTGAAGTATGACGTTTATCGTAACCTGTAACGTCGAAGCGTGAAACCTTTTAATTCATCGTTGAAACAGTAACGCAAAAGTAACGTGCCTTTCTTTTTAATGGTAACGGTAACGCGCTCCTTTTAATTCACTCATTGATTCACTTGTTTGTTTTCTGTGCTCATGAACTTGTAGCGGCAAGGTAATCCGAACCGACGAGAAGACGACGAGAAGGTTCACTATGAAAAGAGAGGCGCGAGAAGGAAGCTCGAGGACAACAGAACGATTCCGGATCTTGACGGTGACAGACACCCATCTATCTGTCACGCAATAAAGGATCCTACAACTGGTGACCCGGTCACAGGAACAACCGACTGCCCTACGATGAGAAACGAAGATTCAAGTGGACAACTGCCAAACCCAGCCTTCACTGCTGGTGAGCCGAACCTCGCTGCACTTGGATCGCTACCTTAAAGGAGCTGTGCAACGATATTCAATTGGAATGTTTTTCACTTTACACGAGCTTACTGGCACTAGTGGGACTCAAGGATACTCGCATGCAATGCCACTGGCCAAGAAACTCCTTTGTTGCGGTGTAATTTCAAGGACAAAAGCGATCATTTTCATTCAATCTCTCCCTTGCAAAATTCGATGACGTAACGCGGGGATCGCAGTACACCCGTATGACGATATTTGAATGCGGTTCATAGATTGGACCCGAGCATTGCGTGGGCACTCGATTTAGGCTCGTGATAATTGATAGCTCGAGAAGCATTCGAGTAGTGGCCCGTGTCCAATCGCTGCAACGACGACAATAGCCGAGCCATAACAATGTCTGGAACTCAGCGCGTGTCCTGTGCTTTGCCAACCCCAGCGCGTGGCTATGATCAACATTGGCGGCATATAATCGGCTCCAGATCACGTGGCCGCTTGTTCTGGCTGCGAGTTGAGGGCGTGAACGCTGCTCGTTGTTTTTTAATTTTTTTCTGGGACTTCTAATGCGTCGGGTGAAAAACGAAGGCGTGTTTCATAGGTCATTAACGTCAGGGATCCGTTCTAAGCGGTATTTGCGCAAAGTAAAAAATTGTTGCATAGCCCCTTTAAGCTTCCCGAATTCTGGCCCGCAGACTCGGAATTATGGTTTATTCATATTCAAGCCCTTCTTCGAGCAAACAGGGTAACAGCTCAAAAAACCAAGTATGACTATGTTGTCGCAGCATTGCCACAAGCCACCGCAGCAATCGTTCGGGACGTCCTCCGCGCACCTCCCCAGGATGTTCCTTATGACACTCTCAAGACAGAGCTCATCCGCCGTACAACAGCTTCCGTGCAACGCAGGCTACAACAACTCCTCACAAGTGAAGAACTGGGAGACCGCAAGCCGTCCGATTTGCTGCGGAAAATGCAACAGCTCCTAGCAGATAAGGCGGACACATTAGACCTCTCCATTTTTAGAGAACTATTCCTACAGCGCCTTCCCCATCAGGTCAGAATGATTTTGTCTACGGCAGGTGATTGCACCCTTGATGCTCTTGCTAGAATGGCGGACAAAATTAAGGAAGTTAGGACGCCTGCTGTGTTTGCCACACATCGGAGTTCATCTCCTACGCCTCCTTCGTATCACTCCGAAGTGGTTGCGCTGAGTGAGGCCAGTGAGGCAGTTCATCGACTCTGCGCCAGGGTTGAGCAACTTTCAACTGAAGTATCCGTTCTGCAACAATCAGAGCGTTCCCCGTCAAGACGCCGACAGCGTTCGTCATCTAACGGCCGTCGCAGGACGCGATCTCAGTCAGCCTCGCCTCCAGCTGATCAGCTCTGCTGGTATCACTGGAAATTCAGCGAGCGGGCTAACAGCTGCGTGCAGCCTTGCTCTTACACGGGAAACGACAGGACCACTCACTGACGACGGCAAGTGTGGTGGATTCGCAGGCGAGCCGTCTCTTCTACGTTACCGAGAAGAAAACAAAACAGCGTTTTCTCATTGACACGGGTGCTGAAGTCTGTGTGTTTCCTCCAACATCCGAGGATGCCGCAACCGGGTCGACTTCACACCCTTAAGAGCGGTAAACGGCTCGCCAATCACAACTTACGGAGAGAAGTCCCTAACTCTCGATCTTGGTCTCCGTCGTACATTCCGGTGGATATTTCTGGTTGCTGACGTTCGGCATCCAATCATCGGAGCCGACTTCCTCCGTTTCTTCAATCTTATCGTGGACATGAGGAGCCAACAACTCCTAAATTCTGCAACGCACCTACGCGTTCAAGGTATTGCATCCAGTTCACCCGCTCTCAGTCCGACGATTCTCAATCCGAAAGTCGAGCCCACATGAGCTAAGCTCTTAACAGACTTTCCATCCTTGACCACTCGTTGCACCGCAGACACTCCCATCAAACACCAGGTGACGCACATCATAACGACAACCGGACAACCCGTGTTTGCTCGTCCACGTCGCCTCGCACCTGAGCGTCTAAAAGCTGCAAAGCAAGAGTTCGAGCAGATGCTGGAGCTCGGACTTATTCTACCATCATCCAGTAACTGGTCATCTCCTCTGCACATGGTGCCAAAAAAGAACGGTGACTGGAGACCTTGCGGGGACTATCGGGCTCTAAACAACATCACCGTGCCCGATCGATACCCTATACCTCACATTCAAGATTTCACTAGCACCATTCAAGGATCCACCGTTTTCTCAAAACTCGACCTTGTACGAGCATACCACCAGATTCCCATAGAACCGGCCGACATCCCGAAGACTGCCGTAGTAACACCTTTCGGCATGTTCGAATACCTACGCATGCCATTCGGTCTTCGAAACGCGGCCCAAACATTTCAACGGTTTATGGACCAAATGCTTCGAGGACTGACCTTCTGCTTTGCCTATATCGACGATATTCTAATCTTTAGTCCAAACAAGGAGCTCCATGAAGAACACTTGCGACAAATTTTTGCTCGACTGGACGAATATGGAATTACAATCAACGCCACCAAATGTGAACTGGGAGTATCTGAGCTGGATTTTCTTGGACATCACCTGGACCAGCATGGTATTCACCCGCTCAGGTCTCAAGTTCAGGAAATTGAAAACTACCCTCCTCAAACTTCGGTGCGGAAGCTTCGTGAGTTCCTAGGCCTCGTCAATTTTTATAGGCGATTTATTCCACACTGCGCTACAATTCTCCAACCACTAAACTCACTTCTTCGTGGATCAAAGAGGAAGAATGATAAAATTCCGTGGAATGACGCCGCCGAAATTGCGATCACTCGCATCAAAAAAGAACTTTCGAAGGTCACTCTGCTATCCTATCCTAAATGTGACGCTCCAACTTCACTTATGGTAGACGCATCCGATACCGCTGTGGGAGCAGTGCTCCAACAATTCGTTGATGAACATTGGCGACCAGTTGCTTTCTTTTCGAAGACATTGTCACAAACTGAATCACGTTATAGTACATTTGGCCGTGAGCTCCTTGGTATCTACCTTGCTATCAAACATTTCTGTCACTTTCTGGAAGGTCGAGATTTTTGTATCCTTACCGACCACAAGCCTTTGACATACGCCTTAACATCTAGCAGCACATCGTATACAGCACGTGAGATCCGACAAATGGCCCATATTTTGGAATTTACGCACGACATACGTTTCGTAAGAGGCCAACAAAACACAGTGGCCGATGCCCTTTCAAGAATTGCGATAAACACCTACACACCAGAGCGACACTCCATCGACTTTACAGCTCTTGCTATGGCGCAGAAGAATGATGCGGAACTGAGGCAACTCCAGGAATCCTCACCTCTAGTGCTTGAAGAGGTGTCTCTGCCATATTGCCCACAACCCCTAATCTGCGATGTCTCTGGTCCCGCGCCTCGACTTTACCTAACACCTGCATTTCGCCGGGTAGCCTTTGATGCCCTTCACACGCTTTCTCATCCAGGCATCAAGGCAACACAACGCCTCATCTCAACGCGCTACGTGTGGCCGAAGATGAATGCAGATGTCAGACGCTGGGCACGAACATGCTTGAGTTGCCAACGTTCTAAGATCGGTCGTCACACCGTCACACCCTCGGCTGCATTCACACCCCCAGACGACCGATTTGACCACGTCCATCTCGATTTAGTCGGTCCCCTTCCATCTTCTGGAGGTTGTCGATATATTTTTACTTGTATTGATCGTTTCACACGATGGCCGGAAGTTATGCCTATCCCGGATATCACCGCAGAAACTGTCACCCAAGCATTCTTGTCCACTTGGGTTAGTCGTTACGGAGTACCGTCGACTGTCACAACTGATCAGGGCAGACAGTTCCAGTCGTCTGTCTTCTACAACTTATCAAAACTCCTAGGCATTCACCACATTCACACAACTGCCTACCACCCGGAAGCCAATGGAGTTGTGGAATGATTTCACCGACAGTTAAAGGTTTCTCTAAAAGCGACCGATTCATCATCGACTTGGTCAGAGAGCCTTCCTCTTATTCTGCTTGGACTTCGCACAGCGATCAAGGCTGATCTTGCGTGCAGTGCTGCGGAGCTTGTTTATGGAACTACTCTGCGATTACCAGGGGATTTCTTTTGTTCTTCCGCACAGACAACAATGCCTGATCCTCTTGATTACTCATACAGGCTTCGTGCAGCGATGCAGGCGATTAAACCATGTAGCCCAAGAGAACAACGTCAACCCCGTGTATTCGTCAGCCCCGACCTAGCGACCTCCTCGCACGTCTTTGTACGTCGGGATGCTGTGCGCAAACCTTTACAACATCCATATGACGGCCCTTTCAAGATTCTTCACCGTGGTCCAAAGCATTTTACTCTTGACATTAAAAACAAAGAGGTGGTCGTTTCCTTGGACCGTCTTAAACCAGCTTACATCAATGAAGCCATCCCAAAACGCCCGAGCTCAAATATCACAAGTTCAACGTCAAGCAGTTCCCCTTCCGCTGCTACCAAGCAGGCCCAAAGAACTGTTCGTTTTGATCTCGGCAACGCTCCAGGCCTGCCATCACGACACGCTCCTACAACTGATATCGCTCGAGGCCCTTCTGAGGCGCCTCAACGCTAGGGGGGGAGCCCTGTAGCGGCAAGGTAATCCGAACCGACGAGAAGACGACGAGAAGGTTCACTAGGAAAAGAGAGGCGCGAGAGGGAAGCTCGAGGACAACAGAACGATTCCGGATCTTGACGGTGACAGACACCCATCTAACTGTCGCGCAATAAAAGATCCTACAAACTATTTGACGAATTGATAATGATGCACAACAGATTAATCACAGGTTTGTTACAAACGCCACACAACGGATTAAAAATATCAATGTCTGCTACGCCTAGGGTATTATGCAAGTGTTGAATACGGATCATGGGACTGGTTGGGATGATTTGAGCTAATGTAGGTTGATAATGCCCTCCTTTTATTTGTAAGTAACGAGTAACGTATTTCGTTACTTTTTTTTTTTTTTGTAACGCCTAGAACACTGGTTAAAACGCTACTTCCGCAAGAAGAAACGAGCTGACATGGCATCAGCATAGTCTGTCGTGGGGGATGTGGGTGGAAACCAGCGGCGTAGACTTTCCATTTTCTCGAGGGGGGCGAGGGGGAGGGGGGGGGCGGGGGGGGGGGGGCAGGCTGAGACGTTCTCCGGGGGGGGGGGGGGGTGCTTTTCCGCGCAATTTTTTTTACACCGGTAATTATCAATATTTTATTTTAGGGGGTACATTTTACAGGGTATGTATATCGCCATGTGTTCGTCGCTGTGTGCGTTATTTTCTTTACATGCCACTACAAGAAGCTCGTTTCTTGGCACGTAAACAGCGTCTCCGTAAGGATCATGGCCCGGGGGGGGGGGGGGGGCACGAGCCCCAAACCCCCCCCCCCCCCCCTCGTAGTCTACGCCTATGGTGGTGACCCCAACTGAGCTTAAGGAGTGCCCACTGGAGGAGCTGCGTGAGGGGCACCTGAGGATTGTCCGAATGAAAGAGCTTGCACGCAGCTTCGCCTGGTGGCCGGATGTCAACATGGACATTGAGCGTCTCATCAAGATGTGCGAGGTTTTCCAGCAACAACGAGGTCTTTCGGGTCCGGCACCGCTGCATCCCTGGTCTTCGCCGACGCGATTGTGGTAACGGCTGTACTTTAATTTTGTGGGCCCTTTCCAAGGTCGTCATTTTTGGCGTGTGTGAATTCGCACTCCAATTGGCCCCAAGTTTTGCCGATGAGCAGCCCTTCGACCGAAACTACAATTGGAAAGCTCAGGGAACTGTTTAGACGTTTTGGCCTGCATGATATGATTGTAAGTGATAATGGCCTCCAGTTTCGTTCTTGAGAGTTTCACAATTTCCCGGGAGCGAATGTCTCGCAACACGTGAGGTCTGCCGCTTACCATCCGTCGAGTATCAGACTGGTGGAGTATTTTACTCGAACCCTTAACGAGGTCTTGTGAAAAGAGATTCCTTTCCGGTCTATGACACTATGATTGCTCAGGTACTTGTTGGCTTACACGAACACGACCCGGGCCACAACTCTTCAGAGTCAGGAGCAGTTGCAACTTGGGCGGCGCCTCACTACCCGTCTCGACAGACTTCGACCCCCTACAAAAAAAAAAAAAAGGTTCGACACAAGCAAATTGTCCTAAAAATGAACCGCGGTGTCCATCAGCGACACTTCGAGCCCGGTGACAACCTTTTCATAAAGGACTTCAGGCCGGGTTGCAGGGGGTCGTGGTGGCAGGGCGTTGTGATGGTTTCGATCGGAAGCAGTCTCCTACATGATTTTTTTTTTTTTTTTTTATTGTCACGAATGACAATTGATGAGGCGACATAAACTGAAGTAAACTAAACTTTTAATGGGGGACAAACTTGTACCCAAAACAAAATAGATCAAGGCTAGCGTCGCTGGCGTTCATGGCGGCGAAACAGCTGGATCGAACACTCAGGTGAGAATGATTCCGGCTCGCCACGCGGTGCATCTTTTGTACCCGCGTGGGATTCTGGAATATTCGGGGCGTAGAACATTCATAACTCGATCAGACAAGAAGGTTCTCAAACTTACGAGAATGCCAAGTTTAAAAGATAAATAAAACAGCACTCAGCTCCCTGAAATCGAACCTAGAGCCTCCGCGCAATAACCAAGCACGGTAACCATTCGACCATGCACGCGCTCAATCGGCGACGCGCGCAGCAATATTTGTTCGTGCTATTTTTTAAATTGAGTGATTTTTGAGGAGCGTCAATATTTCCAAGATTTGAGCACAATATATCTATAAAAAATAAGATATAACATGGAATTTACAGTAGAAATAAGGTATACGTTTTGCATTTGGGGGCGCTTTTAGTTTTGCGTGTTACCAGGCGTCAATATAAATACATTTTGAAAAGCTTTTCTTGCTTAGGTTTTGCTAGACGCTTCATAGACCTTTTCCAACCCAACTAGCACTGAACTTTTCTATCGGTAATGTATTGTTTTCAGTTTTGTACCTGCCTATCTTTCGTCAAACGACTTGCATTTTTAAATGAAACAACTTTTTAAGCATTTCTCTGTCCGGCATTGTCCTGTTTTTAGCCAGGGGTTATTTTCAGTTGTAGACGGTGTTAAAAGGATGGATGCACAATGCATCTGGGAAAGCATGGAAAGGGGCTAAAAAAACGTTTGTTGTGTTCTTTTCTTAATTTAGTTTTTTTTTTCATTGATTTGCATTTGTAAGAAATACGCTATTGTCGAAGTAGTTTGCTATTGTATTACATTTAATTTTAATGTAGTTTGCAAATAGTTGATGGGAAATTAATAAAGTACCCCTACATGTACGAATTATGAAATAAAACAGTAATGGCGTAGACGAGCTGGCGTTCATTTATCATTTTCTAAAACCACCTGAGGCTGGGTAATGTATTTCTTTTATACTTTTGCCTGTGATGACGACTTAGGCCTAAATAGTGGTCGGTTATTTGTTACTTTGCATCTTTTAGAATCAACTTCATGTCATTTTCATGTGTCTCTCCGGGGGTTCGGGTCAGCGTAGTAGTGATCAGTAGAATAGAAATGAATAGCGTCATTTTGTTATATTGTTCTACGTCGTTTCACTTTAAGTGCGGATGTTGCCGACGCTACGAGTTGATTGTACCACTCAGACAGCGTCAATATCGAACCTTCATAGTGCTCGTCATGTTTCTGTACGTGCTGTATCATCGCTGAACCATTCATAAGCAAAAAGGCGTAGTGACTCGCGTTTTTGTTTCTGCTTGATTGGTCCAATAACCTCGTAGCGTGAGCTGCGTCGGGACTTCCGCCGGTTTTTTTTAGCTACCTGATCCAAAAGCATCATCTGAATGATGACAGCTTGCTGATTCCCAAATACTACATCGTTCCCCCAGATCCACTCTAGTTAATGAAAACAGTTATGTTTTGTTCGCTACCAAAACCGAAACTTCGTTTTCTCTAGTTTTTCCCCAGTTTTGCTGGCCATCCAAACGTGACGTCACCGGCGGGAAGCGAGGCGCGCGGCCGGCAATCAGGTACGCTTGAGCGCGCCTTTCTCGCGTTTAACAGCGAGTAACTAGGGGCGTTTATGCTTTCTGAAGTTGATAATGATTTCGATTTGCACAAAATAAGGCCTTAGCCTACGTTCTGAAGTAAAAGAAAGAAATGAAAGTAACTAGGATTTTGAGAAAACCGTTTTTGAAACTTGGTGCGCTCGACCCGACGCTCGGTAGTGTTAGAGGCGGGGTTTACGCCGCACGTCCGGAGGCTTCCTGGCTCGTGACGACGACCATTCCCCGAAGTAAAGAACCCAGGGGTCCAGTGGATGGGGGAGAATTGGTAACGTAACGAACGGTTTAATTACATGGTTGCGATACAGTCGTCAAATCCGAGAGAACCTCGGAGCAGCCTCACGCTCCGCCTTATATGGGGTCCGTTTCTTCCTCACTCCCCGCCAGGGCAGCAGGTGCGACGTAGCAAACCACCGCCAAGTGCGTCGTAGCCAGAAGTGCGTCGTAGCCATGATTCTCCGCAGTTAGGCCATGCCTCTCTCCCCTTCCGGAGCGCACGAACCCACACGCACACACACACGTCCCGTTGACGTCACGGACGCGTTGAGACTCGTTTTGGGCAGGCCCCGACAGGTAGGCGACGGTCCTGAACACGTCGGGACTCGTTTCGGGCAGGCCCCGACAGGCGGGCGACAGTCCCGGACAGATCGTGACTCGTTTAAGCAGCGTTGAAACTCGGAAGAAGGTCGCCGAAGGTTCCATTCTTAACAGTAGTCTCGTAAAATCGCAAGTGTTAATCCAGTCTCCTTCGTTCACAAGCAAGCAATTACGCTGGCAAAGAAAGTTCGAAGTACCACGCAATGCATGTTTTGATAAATAAACAGGTACCGCACAAGCTCGTCCTACCTGAAGGAACGTGCCTTTTTTTATTTTCTTCAGAAAATATATTGTTGCAGACGCCACTACGTGTAACTACTCTTGTAGCACGCATATGCTCCTTGGTGCTTGGGTAATTTAGGAAAACGTCTATAGACCATTCTAGAAAAGCGATGCTGGTACTTGCATTCTCAGCGTTCGTGCGTGTGGCGCATACATTGCTCGCCTTCCGAAGCGACGAGCATGCGCGTGGTGGGCTGTGACATAACATATCTGCACTGCGATTTTCGTAAACATTGAAATAGTGTACAGATGTTTGCAAGCATGGTCCCCCGGCTGGTGCCGCCTGAGTGCAAGCACGTGCAGTTTGCGCGTCAACATAGCCATGGCAAGCTTGAAATTGTTCGTGCTTGTCCGCAAGAGCAGAGACATGGCGGCGGCCAGTAGACTTGCTTGCAGTCGTTTATAGAATAGAAGGAACCGCATTCGTGTAGTCCAAGTGTCTGGTTACTTACTGTTCATAAAGATAGTGCTAAAATAAAGATTAAAAGAACTCAAAAGCCACGAATTCAAACATCAAGGTGCAACGACAGCCATATACAATACACAAATGCACTATTCTTCTTCAGACGAAAGGTAGGTTCTTGAAGATGCAAGAGCGTGTAAAGTACAAAATTGCATAAGAAATATTAAAATCTGAAATAAGGCAACAAACATTTGCCTAAAAGATTACTAATACACTTATTTTTAGGGGCGGAGCTCCTTATGCTCGTGTCCCACTAGAGCGACAGACAGAAACAAACGACAGCGACAAGCCTCAAACCAGAGTCTTTCGCGATTTGAGAGGCTTTATAGAATAAATGAGGCTATGCTCAAACACGAGCATCATGCACGCGAGAGTATCTTTGGCAGGCTTGCAATCGCTCGTGCTTACTTCACGAGAACTGAACGACTACACGCCTGCCTAAGGTACCATCGCGAGCATGCTGCATGGATTTGAGACTTGTGTCTGTCTTGTTTCTGCCTGTCGCTCTTGTGGGACACGGGCTTTAGGGTCTATACTTCGTTTCACGTTATGTGCGAGCCAAGTCAAAGCTAGAAGCGCGAGCCCAACGCTCTGAGCGTTCCTGCTTCGCACGTGCGCTCATGCACTACAGGCGCTGTTACAAGCAGCATGCTCGCGCTTTTAGCGTTGGCTTCGCTCGCAAATAAGGTGAAATGAACCATAGCCTTGTCC
Source organism: Ixodes persulcatus (assembly GCA_013358835.2). Lineage (NCBI taxonomy): Eukaryota > Metazoa > Arthropoda > Arachnida > Ixodida > Ixodidae > Ixodes > Ixodes persulcatus. The sequence goes on along the minus strand of JABSTQ010009368.1, from coordinate 103,272 downwards.
GTCCGGCGTCCGGTGCTCGTGCTCGTACTCGTGAGCTCACGTGCTCACGTGCTCACGAGCACGTGAGCACGTGCTGGTGTAGGGCAAAAAACAAATGATGAAAATAAAAAAAAATGATGCAAAATGTTGGCGCAGTCGACAGGATTCGAACCTGTGCGGGGAGACCCCAATGGATTTCTAGTCCATCGCCTTAACCACTCGGCCACGACTGCGGGACGAGTAGGGGTCTCTGAGATGCGGTAGTAACTCGAGAGCTGGGGATGTCATGGATGAAACGTTGCATGTAGCCGCTCAACGTCTATACAGGAGAGGGCGCTGCGGTCAAATGCTCAAATGCGTATGTAACCACGTTCCATACTACACATTCTCTTTCTGACACGGATGAAAACGAACGAAAGGCTCGGCATGCTGCGGCTCAAGCCTGGTTCAGACAGTTGCGTTTGACTGCGTTTGACTGCGTTGCGGCTGCGAGTAACCAGGACATCCCTGCTGCTAATATCGCGTTGCAAGATGAGTCCTTGAATTGAATTCCATGCTTCATACGAAGCACAGATGTGCCGGTGACTGGCTTTCGGTTCTCGACGCAACGCAGTCAAACGCACTCAACCGCAAGTGTCTGAACCGGCCTTCAGCGCCTACGCCAAGGAGGTTTTAATGGGCAGGAGGTGGCGTCCCTATCCCCAATGCATGGAGCGAAGTGTAACGGAAGTAGGCGTGGCCACGAGCCGCGACGAGCATTTCTTGACCAATGGGAAGCCTAGTGAATGGGCGCCGCCATTAATTTCGGTGCAAACAACCGCGTTGCAATGACATTTCCGTGGCAACGCGATTGTGTGCACCGAAAGTAATGGCGGCACCCACTGTTATTTGAAACAGCGCTTAACGGGAGACTTTTAAACCGGTATGGTCGGAATTGGATGAGATTATTATAAACGAACGCCTGGTTGCCCAGCAGAAAGTAAGTGACTAGAGTTGAGACGCTCTAGACGACGCACCGACTGAATCGGTGTCGAACAGGCGAGATTTCGAGCCCAACACTTGCCTGACCAGTAGGACTAGGAAGTCGGCGTGTAAGCGGACGCTCTCGACACCGCGCGACCGCGCCTGGAGCGTCGTCTCGAACGAGTCGTCGTAGCGCGGCTTTGGAAAGCGATCGCGAGTCAGTCATCGTAGGCACGAACGCTGAGAAGGGCATCGCGATTTGAGAAAGCCGTACAAATTCTGCTTCGAGAAGATGTTGGTTTCACTCCGCCGTGATGAGTATTCGGGTTCGCATCGAAACATCTTTTGGTGCGCCGATCGAATCGAAAGCCAGCCGCGACAGCGAGCAGACGAAGCAGACCGCAGGCACGGAGCAGACGTAGCCTAAGCCTAACGACCGAGCGGAGAGCAGATGATGGGAGCATGGTTGAATTTAGTTTGGATGAGAGAGCGTCGGTGCGCGGGGCAGTCTGGGATTGGGTTGTTCTTCCGGCGTCGCTGGGTATGACGTCATGCCGGGTCCTGCCCTATTTAAACGTCCTTGGTCTACGCAGACAAGCACCACCAGAGCTTCGCCCCAATCAACATCATTCACCACGTGGAGATGCGGTCAATTTTTTATTATTTTTTTTTTTTTTTTGCTGTCGGAGTAAAGTGCAACGCGTTCAACCTCTAATCTACGAATCTGAATTTTTTTTAATTAGGTTTTGGTTTTGAACAGCGGTAAAATTTGACGCCTCCTCTCAACCACATTTATATTTTCTCAGTTTATGGACTTCTCAACCCTATCCAACATTCCTCTGCAATAGGATACAAGAAAAACGTTTTCACCACCCCTTTTTTGAGAAACAATTGCGGTGGCTTAGCTCGGCTGTGCCAGGATATACGTAGCCTGAGCTTATGCGCACAAAATGAGAGGCGCTATCAAGCGGCTCCGGTGCAGCGTCAGACTTGGCTACTGCGCAACGGAGGCGCACAGCTGGGCATGCGGCGGCGCCAGTGCGTCTGCCGTGGCTATGACGTCACTCCTCTGGAATGCGCAGACCGGCGCGGCGGGCGAGGCGGGCGCGACATTATGAGCACGGCTCATAATGAGCCGTGCTCATTATGCGAGCCGTACTCATTATCCGGAGCTCCGCCGCCGCCGCACGCTCCGCATAATGAGCACGGCTCTTTATGAGGGCCACGCGAAACTGCTCAACCTCGGCCAGTGTAGCTAACGCTACAAAAATGCACGCCAACCACTTAAAGGGGCACTGACAACCCAAAGTTCGTATTTTTTTTATTGTCTAAAACGAGTCATAGACGCGCAAAAAAAAAAAACTGCATCGCGAAAAAAAACTTTTTCGCGCGCGCGCGCGCCTTTTTATTTTTGGCGTTTATATTTCCCGCCGCTCACCTCCTCGCTTCTTTTGATCGGTGACGTCAAAAACCAGGAAATTTAGAAGCTTTGTAGGTGATATTTCTATAACATTTAATAACGGCAATCGTAAAACATGCTTTTTAACGCAATTGCGAACGCACTACGGCCCCTCTTTTTGAAATACCAAAAATCCGAGTTCGGTGTGATGTCAAGGTATATTGGTGATGTTGCTTCCTAGATTTGTACCCTCCCTCGGAAAACTTGGCGGCGCTCGTTTTTGAGTCTGGGGTCGGGGAAGAAACCGGTTTTTTTCCCGCGCCGGCGCCCTTTTATCCGGCCTGCTCACCTCCTCCTCGCTTGGGGTCGCCGTGGCAACGGCGCTTTGCCTCATAGCGTGGAGCTGAGGTCCGAAAGAAAGTCGAGTCGCAGGAGACCGCAAAATTTGACTCACAGCACTGGCGCGGATCGCGCGGGAACTTCAAATTCGGCATTTGGAAATTGTTTTTTTAATTCACAAATACTGAATTTTCAAGTTTCGAATTTTGAGGGTAATGTCCCGGCATCGTTTTCAATCGTTTCGGATAATAAAAAAAAATATGATTTTGATGTGTCAGTGCCCCTTTAAGAAACATGCCAGGGAACGGTTCTATCGTATTTTGCTGGAGCTCAACGCCTGCTTCCTAATAAGGAGTATTCACTGGGCGCCATATATGTGAGTGATGTCTAAAGCGCATGCTCTGAACGAGCCCACATTAATAGGCTGCTAAGTCCGGCAACCTTGAGGGTGCGAAATGCGGGTTACAAAAGAACTGTGGAAGCTCGCCATCAGCACGCGCTCAGCAGTCACGCACACAGCTATGGAGCTCACCAGCCAGTTTCTTTGCGCCATCGCTGCCGGCATGCATCGTCGGAACTGTAGTCTTTCTGCGCGCTCTACAACCCCGCTCTGGGCTGCTCGAGCAAAGCACGAGCTTGCACGAGACTGGAACCGGCCTCCTGTGAACTACAGCTATGGCGGCGCCGCGAATGCGTGGAACGATTGGCGAAATGGGTCTACTAAAAGGATCACGAAACGCTATCCGGATGGAATGTTCATGACTTTACAGAGGCATACTGATCCTAGCCTGACCCACGTATAATCGTACTGACTGCCACTGATTGAGAAGCTTATTGGTCGCGGTGAGATTGCGAGGATGAAAGGTAACTTTTTCTTTCAGTCTTGCCTTCGCAAAACTTGATGACGTAATTATGGGATCGAAACCACCCGACTGTCGACAGTCGAGCGAGGCTCATGGATTGGACCAATACCACCTTCAAGACAAGTACCGGGCATGACGTCATCGTTAGTGGATCCCCGACCCGCCCCAAAGGGCAAAAACCCCGGAGCTTGACGAGAGTAGGGGCACGTCATAACTACGTCACAACTATCAAAATGAAACTAGCAATAGGCAGCTTGGTTTGTTCTTCGTTTCGCGCCTGGTCTTTTTCTGCACACTAAAGTTGCTGAGGTATGTATTGTGGGCTGCTCATCTAGTGGGAAAACTGCTTACTGGGTTCTTGATCATGTCTAGGACATGTTCTGGAGTTCAATAAAGCTTGGGTTTGGGCTAGTTGCTTTTTCATTATTTTTTTGTTCTGCGCTGCTAAAGTATACAATCTAGGACGAAGAAGGACGACACTCACACACGAAAGGCGCAATCGCAAGTGGCAAGTTCTACAACACGGTTTGTACCGTTCGCACCGTTTCTTTTTCGTTTATTTTTGAGCCGATACAGCTCGGGAGTTTGTCATTCTTAACATAGCATGCCAGGACTAGCTAGTACATATCTAGCGATGTTTACGAACGTGACTTGACATGCTCTGGAATGTGCAGAAACATGACCGGCAGTACTCCGCAGTAGTTGGTGGTCGTTCCTGTTTTAATGGGTTATTTGTCAGCGTTTCCCAATATTTCTTGTTCCGCTTTAGGCAGCTTGTGCATGCGGATACTAAAAATGTTTCAAACACCAGCGAAACGCCATAAGCTGCAGCTTGCGGTGCAAATGCCTGGTTCAGAAATTTGCGTCGGCGGCATCAACAATAACCGAAACGACCACGACACATTTACCGGTACAACCGTGACTTACGATTTCCTGGTGCAGGCAAAAACTGTTGCAACAACATACTTCAAAAGTTTTGGTTTGTAAAGAGGGGCCTGGAGGACTGTTCCAGTTTTGGTGTTACACTCTTAGAAAAATAGGTACCATAAGAAGGAAACAGACCGCCTTTACCACCCCCTCACGGACGGGGGGAAGCGCTTCGCTTATTACCTCCTCAGCAGCAATAGACAGTAGGGAGCAACAGCAAGCGAGGGAGCAACAACAAGCGAATTGTTGCCTCCCAGGGGGTTCACCTGTTTAGGCGCTGCGATTGGACATGGATCCGCGTAAACGAGAACGCTAATTGGTCTCCTCGTATGACACGGCAAGGCGCTCGTCATTTTTCGCGCATGCGTGGATGAGCGCCCATCCGGCGGTAAGCGCGCTCCCCGTCGACGCTCCCCACCACAGTGAAATCATAACCAGTGGTCCCACTCAAGGCTACTTCCGGTAATCGCGCATACACAGCGCTCCTCAAGCTGGATGGCGACAACTGACGGTGTAAAACAAAAACAAACAAAAAAACAGGGTTAAAAAGAATCGTAATAAACTAAATTGAGTGCGTCATTAATGTTAATATTTTTAGAAAACATATTAAGCTAGCTTATAATGATAAACCTAGATGGAAAGGAAAAATGAGCAGTGACCGTTAGCTTCAGAAGTTCATTGCCCTAAGCGAAGCCATGTTTTCAAACGTCGCCGGTCGCCGGACGCGTCGTCGGTGTTGTCGGTGTTGCTGTTTTGCGAATGTCCCTTTTCAAGTATATTTCCCTTTCGGTTGGATTCTCGCTTGGCGTTTTAATGTCACGTGAGCAAGCGAGTCACGCTATAAATGTGTTCTAAATGGGCCTCCTCAAGCAAGAAGCCAAAAAATTACACCATCTTCCCGAGGGGAACCATGGGGTGATGCGGAGCATCGCGGATCGTTATTAACGGTGTTATTAACGGTGTTAGTAACGTTGTTAGTAACGTTGTTAACTTGGGTTCCGCCGCTCGCTTCGTACGTTTACGTTGAACTTCACGGTCCCGAACCTCAGGTTCTGCTGCTCGACGTTCACAAACCAACGCGGCTTCCCGTTCTCGAAGGTCGGGTTCCGCCGCTCGCTTCCTACGTTTACGTTGAACTTCACGGTCCCGAACCTCAGGTTCTGCTGCTCGACGTTCTCGACCCGCCGCTGCTTCACGTTGTCGTAGTTCAGCATCCGCCGCTCTACGTTGACGAATGGACGCCGCTTCTCGTTGCCGTAGTTGAGGGTCTGCCGCTCGCATCAAGCGTTTGTGCTCAGCGTCGCGTGCCCTTCGCTGCGCAGCTTTGTCTTCAGTGGACGTAGCGTTGCTGTGAGTTTGTGGGGTGGTGCTGACGCTTGCTTGCGCCAACCCACTAACTGACGGGACTGCTCCTTCCATCACACTTCATCGGAAGAACGGAGTGAAGTGGAGTCAACAGCGCTGAACTGAACGCGCGCAGAGAGAGAGAAGGAGCTACCGCTGCTTATACTCACAGTTGAAGGAGAGGAGACTAGAGGAGGAGAGTTGCGCATGCGCGCGCGGTGTGGTTAGAATCGAACGCACGCAAAGTGCACGCGCAGCTGGTAGAGAGAGAGAGCGGAGAGAGTAACGCGCAGCTGTTGGAGAGAGGGAAGGAGGAGAGTTGCGCATGCGCGCGCGGTGTGATTAGAATCGAACACACGCGAAGTGCACGCGCAGCTGGTAGAGAGAGAGAGCGGAGAGAGTAACGCGCAGCTGTTGCAGAGAGGGAAGGAGGAGAGTTGCGCATGCGTATTGTGAGTGCAGACTACAACGCCGACGCCGCGGGACATAGCCCCGAGCAAGAGATGCTCCGCATCTAAAAGCCGGGGACTCGCTTCGCCGTTCGGGATTCCGGAATTCCGGTTCAAGTTCGTTGCTGGTGGGTGCAAACATTTCTTAAAGTGTTCGTGCTGTCCTTTGCGTCAGTAATAGCCCCGTGCGCGACCGAAAGCGTCGCTGTGGTCGGCCTTCCACGATTGGCCGAACGCTGACTATGACGTCGGAAAGGGGATTTATCACCGACGGAAATAAGAGGAATGAAAGAACTTTAATTTGGACGGTGTTGGCAGTGTTCCTTTGAGAGCGCAATGATTTCAAGCTTCCACCCTGCTATTTACAAACACCATCGAACTTGTTGTTTGCAAGGTAATGACGTCACAAGGGGGAACCACAGGAGGGCGCCACCAAAACTTCTCGCCGCTAAATGGTACGATCGTATTTTCTCCAACGCAGTGTATGTGACCCGGTTAATTTCTTAGGCGTATGTAGGTCGGACGTGACTTGTAAAACGGTCGAACGTAAAAGCGCATTCACACCGGCAATGTAAGCAGTCGCGAGATGCGCAAAAAAGGTAGCTGGTCACACTGGCGCGCGCGATGTGCGAGTCCAACGCCTTCGTTGGAGAGTCGTTTCTCGAAAACTCTCGTTCCGAACGCCGTTGATTGGCTCAGCCGCTCCGCGACTAGATCGCATTGCAAAAAAGTCGGGTCAGCAAGCGACTGCTCTAGTCGCGTCGTTTTTTGCCCGCGATGGTCGCTTTTGCGATGAAAATTATCGCGCGACTAGATCGCATCGCCGCTGTCGCCGCCGGTGTGAACACACCTTAATGAATCTTGTTCACGCTTAAGGATTTTGCAACCTCCACGCATCGAAGATTTCCCACCTATTTACTGGAAAATAAAAATATCATGGCAAATGACGCTAATTAGGAGCGAACCTGGGGTTTGCTAATCTGTAAAATCATAAAAGAGAAGTTGGCATCAAAGTATAAGCATATAAAAAAAGCAAGGCTATAAAAAGTGAATTTACCAGCCGTTATATATTTGCAAGCAGGCTAAGCAAGTTGACTGGGTACATTGAACATAATTCTAAATTGATTAGTCAGATGGATCTACCTCGAAGGGAATTACCGGGAAGGTACCTTTAAACAAAGCGTTGCTCGAACATGCCAGTTTCCTGGACTCACACCTGTCTTCTCTCTCTCCTCAGGATACCCTGTGGGTGTGGGGGTCAACCCCCCCCCCCCCCCCCGTCAAGCTCCAGACATAATTTATCTCCGTTTGGCACACCATGCAGTAAGACCCACACTACTACTCTAATTTATAAGTATAGGGTGTGTCTCACTTCGTCCATTCACTGTATGCTGTTACATTCTTGTTCCAGTACGATGGTTCCTCGGAGAATCAAAGAGAATACCGCGAGGGCGACAGACGTGTGGAGGCAAGCTGCAAGGGCCGAACACCAGAGAAAAGGACCATCAGTAACCAGGGGGATAAAGTGAGAAAACTCAAGAGCCACAAGAAGCCACAAGAAGCCACAAGAAGAAAATCGGAGGCCGTATGCTGGGAAATTTGTCGACCCTCATCCTTGGGTGGGATGAGAGTTTTCTGGTCAAATTCGTGCATGAGGTGAACTGTTACTGGAACTAGGTCAACTCATCCTTCTACAGCTCACAGGGAGTTACCAAAGCTACGGCACCATCGAGCCAACCGGAACATTTGGCTGAGGGAAATGACAGCATATCGTGGGAGTATACTCCTCCTGCGGAGAGCTCTCGCAAACCTTGCTTGGTTGCTCTGACTAGCTGCAAAGGGCAGCAGTGTTTTCTCTTTGTAAAATTGGACTGAAGCAGGCATAAGCATTATCTGGTCACAATCGTGCATGAGGCGAACTGTTACTGGAACTAGGTCAACTCATCCTTCTACAGCTTACAGGGAGTTACCAAAGCAACGGCACCAGCGAGCCAACCGGAACACTTGGCTGAGCGACGTGACGGCATATCGTGGGAGAATACTTCTCCTGCGGAGGGCTCTCACAAACCTTGCTTCGTTGCTCTGACTAGCTCCAAAGGGCAGCAGTGTTTTTTTTTTTCCGTAAAATTAGGCTGAAACAGAGTGTAGCTGTAGTGTGGCCGCTGAAATTGACATGGTGGCATAACACTCCTCATGAGGTTTCTGGCATCTATCTATGATCTCTTATGCAATTATGAATGTCGCAGCCACAAGTGATCACTTGACAATAATCTGCAACACGTCATATAACAAACTGCGTAAATGGTTAAGTAAGTGCAGTAGTGGCAGTTTTGCATATCTGGGAAAGAAACAGTGGCTGAGAGGGCTCTCTTCCTCATCACCATCTGTCTCAGTCAGGGCTGCCTTGAAAGCCCCTTTCAAGTCATTAGTCAGGGAGTTTCTGGGGCACCGCTGACACATAGTAATTTCCGGCATCTATTAGACACTTCAGAAGGAAAACCTTATGCAGTTGCAACCTGCGAACCAGGTTATGAACTGTGAAGAGGACTTATATCAATTCCTGCTTTGTACGAGAGGTCTCGGCATTTGGCATGCAAAGTGTGGAGCAGTTATAGCAATTGGAACTTCAGGCTCCTGATTACTGGAACTGTTGCCATCAGCACGACAACCACAGCTGGTTGTCGTGCCAGTAGACCTTGTTCTGAAGTCTCCGGAAGATAACAACAATAATCAGTTGCTGCCATCATGTTGTATTAGCCAGTGGTCAAGAACAAGACTATTTCTCTCTTGAGCTTGGACAAAGTGTTCTTTAATTCGTTTTCTCAAAGCCCCTTTGACACGCAATGGCACACATAACCTAGCTCAGTGAATACCCTATTAGTAGTGTTTCCAGTTTGTGCTAAATCAAAAAAAAGCCCTTGCAGAACGAGGTAGTGCTGTGAAAAAGTAAATATTTAATTCCTCATACCGGAGATTCCCATCCGTTGGAGTTCGGATAGAAGCAAGCTGTGGTCTGGGCTGTTAAAAGCCTTTCTGAAGTCTAACTGGACAATCTCGCACAGAGTTCGGCTGTCAAGGCTGGTGCTGAGTGCTTGGGTGACAGCTGCAAGGGCTGATTCACAGCTTCTGTCGGGGCAAAAACCGTATTGGTGGGTGCCAAGGAAGTTCGATAGCTCAAGGTGGGCTAAGGGTCGCTTGTTAATGAGCCTCTCCATTGTTCGGCAAACGATGGAGGTTATGAAGATTGATCAGTATGAGTGGATGTCAGACTTAAGGGGGCACCGTGTCCCTTTTCGAGAGGCGTTAATTACTGACACCACTTTCCAGGATTTAGGAACAGAGCTGTGGGAGAGAAAATCGTTAAATAGGCAAGTGAGGACGGGGAGATACGGCCAGCTCAGGATTTAAGCAATGCGGGGTGGAGGCCATCTGGTCCAGGGCGTTGAGAAGGGTCGACACAGGCAAGGGCTTCGTAGGTTTCACTTTAAAGAATGACTATGGAAAAGAGTGTGGTTGCTGGTGTGTCCTCGACTGGCAGACTTGTGGGTCGGGTGGGACAAAGGTTAGGTGCGGTAGGGTCGACAGACGCTGCAGCCTCAGAAAAGTGGTAAGAGAAGAGCTCTGCTGTGTCGTCAAGATTGGAATAGGACCTGCCGTGATGTGTGAAGACCGGCACATGGAACGTTTTTTGTTACTAGTGAAAACATGCCCAAGAGTTTGGGCTGGCAGGTTGCTTTTGCTGGTAGTTCCTGTAGGTAATGTTAATGGGAGATATGGATGAGATGCTTGACTTCGGTACGTGCTTGGTTAAGATGAGTGGGATTTAGAGTTTTTTGCGCTTCCTAGAGTAGCCAGTGTTTACATCTGATTAAGGCTGCAATCTCCTTTGTCATTCATGGAAGGCTTCCACGCCTCCTGTTGATCCTTAAAGGGGCTATGCAACAATTTCTTTACTTTGCGCAAATACCGCTTAGAACGGATCCCTGGCGTTAATGACCTATGAAACACGCGTCCGTTTTTCACACCACGCAATAGAAGTCCCAGAAAAAAATTAAAGAAAAACGAGCAGCGTTCACGCCCTCAACTCGCATCCAGAACAAGCGGCCACGTGATCTGGAGCCGATTATATGCCGCCAATGTTGATCATAGCCACGCGCTGGGGTTGGAAAGCACAGGACACGCGCTGAGTTCCAGACATTGTTATGGCTCGGCTATTGTCGTCGTTGCAGCGATTGGACACGGGCAACTACCCGAATGCTTCTCGAGCTATCAATTATCACGAGCCCAAATCGAGTGCCCACGCAATGCTCGGGTCCAATCTATGAACCGCATTCAAATATCGTCATATGAGTGTACTGCGATCCCCACGTTACGTCATCGAATTTTGCAATTTTGAATGAAAATGATCGCTTTTGTCCTTGAAATTACACCGCAACAAAGAAGTTTCTTGGCCAGTGGCATTGCATGCGAGTATCATTGAGTCCCACTAGTGCCAGTAAGCTTGTGTAAAGTGAAAAACATTCCAATTGAATATCGTTGCACAGCTCCTTTAAGGTGAACACATTTGAGCTGAATTGCTGATACGTCGAGCGAGAGGTCGTAGACCTCGTCAGCCGATGAGTGATCAAACACGAGGGACGAGGGAGCGAGGTGGATAAGCTGATTGAGATGAGGAAATCGTTTTTTTAGAACTGCTGGAAATTCTTTGCTTGATGACCTCGCTTAGGGGCTGAGCAATGGATATTGGTGAGGAGAGCACTCTGATCACAGCCAGGTAGGCTGGTATTGACTGTGCAGCGGTAGGATATGGTGGGATTATAGGTGATGGCGAGGAATGTAGCGTAGCCGTTTGGTGGTGTGTCACGAAGTTGGGTGAGGCGAGCAGTTTCCAGTACGTCTAATAGCATGTCATCGAGCGGATCAGGTGAACAGTGCAGAGAACCTGTCGGGGTCGACGCGCTGTAGGCTCTCTTGGAGGATGGCGTACGATTGTTCACGGAGGAAGGGTGGGCATTAGGTAGACACCAGAAGAAGCTTTCTATGTTTGCAAAAGACCTCGACAAAGGTGGCTTCTAGGCCCGGAGGGGTGAGGTGGTCAAGACGTTGGCAGGGCAGGTGTTTTGGCACGGCAAGGGCGCCGCCACCCCCAGTTGAGGAGCAGTCTTGCTGGAATATAGAGAATTGTGTGAGATCGATTAATTGCGCACCGAAGACTGAGGCGTCCAGCCATGTTCTGCACACAGCGAATATTGTATTCCGGAAAGATTACTTCAGTGCTTTAAAGTCAAGTAGCTTGTTCTTTATGAAGCAAACGGTGGAAAACAAAACGTGATTGGAGTCTGCAGACTCCAATCGCGCACTTCTCGCACGACAACTACGCCAAACGCGGAGTTGTCGTGCGAACGGTGAACGCTGCCGATGTTGTCGCTCGCCGGAGGCGGGTCGGAGAACTGCTTGGTAGAGCTGGTGATGATGGTGGTCTACGCAGGGGCTCCGTGCCGATTAGGGGATGGAAAGAGGTAATCGGCCAGGGGTGGGAGCTGACACGCCGCACGGAGCCACTCAGTTGATAACGAGGAGAGGCATCTATACAAAGCGAGAGATACATCTTCGCATTTCTGGTGAAGCCACAAATCACAAACGTTGCATTGGAGAGCGGCGGCATTGTCGAACATAGACCGGAAACAGCGGGAGCTGGCGGGACGTGGGCCGGAGTTTGAAGGCACATCACCAGTGATCAGCAATAACAGGATTAGGTGAGGTTGTTGGCGAGGGTGACGAGTGAAGAATGGTCAGCCAGGAGGTCGCTTACACGGACGGCAATGTTGCAGTCAGAAAGTGGCATTCTAGGTACTTACTGTTTGTCAATGATAGGTGATATTTCTGTCGAAGGGCCAGTAGCCCCGTTAGGCAGATCAAAAGACGGAGAGTTGTAAAGGCGCGCCGTTATCTAACCTAATTTTTAAACATTGCGCTGAAGAAATTGACTGGCTAGATCACACATACGTGGTATGTCGAACATTCATCTCTGGGGGGGGGGGGGGGGGGGGGGGCGAGGGGAGGGGAGGACGGGCAGGTCTAATGCACCTCCAAACACGGCTTTATTTTTAACCACATTAGCCTGTGGTTACTGTTAAAGCAACTGGTTTGTAATCACCCTCGTTGTGTAAAGCAATAGCTGTTTCGAAATGCCTTTACCGCGACTTTACCTCTACCTATTTAGACTGTGTTTATTGATATTCGGTTTATCATTTTGCATGCACATTGCCTGAAGGCTAACATCCAAACTGTTTGTACTATCGTGTCTGTTCGCTAATACCCGTCAACAACCGCATCATTGCATGTGCTCTTTGTAACAATTTCGTATCAATTGTACTATGTACAGTCAGAGGCAATTTGACCTGCGACAACGGAGCGAGCGGCCGCGGGGAACAATTGCCGTATGCAGCGCTGCGTTCGCTTTTTCGCGCTGGGGAAGAGGCTACGGGAGCAGTCCACGTTTCGCTGCCGGGGGAGGTCGAGTCAAAACAAATGCCCCTCGCGCTAGAATGGCCTCCTATCATATAAGATAAGCTCTTTTTTGCACAATATTTTTCCTGCGTTTTATCCTTCGCCTTCTCTTTGTAAATTTTGACTGTAGTTCCTCAAGGGGTCAAACGCTCCGCTGTTTCATTTTGATCATGGAAAGTTAAGAATGACTAATAGTTCATTTATAGGCGTGCACTCAATATATGGTAGCATGGAAGTTTTATTTGTTTACTTTTAGTTCTATATTTGTTAGACTGAACCGCGAACAGTAAACTGAGATCAAGTTGGAATCGTTACGTGCGAAAGAACTGATAGTAATGCCCAACGGCTTTACAAACTCATGCTAAGATATGAGCGCCAGAACGGAAGCAAACCGAGATAGCCTTGCCAAGGAAACAATAAAAATACTTAAAAAATATAAGTCGGCGTATTTTGCTAACCGCTTCGAAACTCCGCACCGCATAGCCGGCCCTTCGTCATGTCTCTCTTCCGTCTTAATCCCCCCCCCCCCCCCCCCCCCCGCTTCTAGAGTGGAGCAGTCCGCCGAGTCTCGTTCCCAGAACGCCGCGGCGACCGCTGCGCCCCATGCGGCATTTTGCCTGCTCCGCCAGCGTTCACGTTGTCGCAGGTCAAATTGCCTCTGACTGTACAGCGAAAATGAACAGTTGCCTGCTTAGAATAACTCTTGTGTGAATAAATTACCTGTGATTGTCGTCGAGTGGTACGCACGTCACAATAAAGCGAAGGCGCAACGCAAGCGGACGTGAGAAGCCAGTAAACAAGATGCCATGGGGGCCGCCATTTTAAAAAGCAAAACAATAAAGAAATGCAAGATAAAAAGTGGTTAGTTACCCCATCCGTGGTGAGAGGGCGCTTTTAAAAGTTTAAATAATTGTTTGAAGAACTTTCGCTCTTTTTAAACTATTTGATTGTCAATATAATTTAGAGTGTGTGAGTAGTATATATTGAGTTTAGTTTTATAATGTACTTTTATTCACACAAGGCCCTCGATGACGTGGTTTGCGATTACCACAGGCTTATTCTACAGTGGGCAAACTGTGTATGATAAACTGTGCTCCCCACCGGTCATAACGGCCATTCTTTGTAGAATTTGAACGTCCGAAGGATGCGTACCAGCGCAAGAACGTTCTTAATTGTTTTGTTCATCTCAATCTAATCTTACGAAGTCACCGAGAGCGCAGCATTGACTTCAGTCGAAGATCCAAGTCGTGTGCACCGCATGCAGGTAGGGAAATATTCTGGTCGGGCGACCGTTGGCTTCGATTACTACGTCCCCAGTAAGGTGACCCCTCTCTTCGTAGACAAAGGGATGGCGGACATGTTTGCACGTTTGAAGGCGTCGAGCGGTCGATGAAATTAGTGTGTGGCGAGAACGCAGATACGGTTTAGGCAAGCAAGATTCATAAAGAGCAAGAACTAAAATGAGTGTAGCTTGCACTAGCGCTTATTTAGAAGATTGACATACATCAACCAGTGGCGTAGCCAGGAGGTTTCGCCTGTGTATGTGTGTACGGGTGGAGGAGGGGGGAGAGCGGCGGCCGGGCGAGCCTGGAGCCGGGCGGCCGGGCGACAAAACGCCTTGTGAATCAAGGATCGCCTACGTTTAAAGCGGGTTTCCTTTTCTTATTTTTTTTTTTTGAGACCGTTGCTGCGTCGCGTGCGACATTATTTATTTATTTATTTCAATACCCTTAGGGCCAACGGCATTACAGAGGGGAGTGGGTTGTATTGAACAAGAAAGGTTATACAATGAATAACTTAAAGGCAAAGCACATATTAGTTATGAACAATAGAAATAAGAAACAGCAGTTTTAAACAGATCATCCACCTGGATTATGGCGATGGAGGTGGGAATGCGGTTCCAATCCAAAGACGTTTTGGGAATGAAAGATCGTTGAAATGTGTTCGTGCTACATAGTGGTACACCTACTTTATGCGGATGATTAAGACGGGATGAAACATAGAAAGGGGGTGTGAGGAGACATTGACTGAGGAATGAGATAGTGTGAAATACTTTATGGAAGATACACAAACGGGCTACCTTTCGGCATGAGGCAAGACTAGGCAAAGATAAGTTCGATTTCATAGAGGTGACACTTGCAGTGCGTTGATAATTACTGAGGATAAAACGAGCGGAACTATTTTGAACAGCTTCTAGGGGGCTAACCAAATTTAAAAGGCTCGGGTCCCAGATAGACGACGCGTATTCAAGCTTTGAGCGTACAAGTGTTTTATAAAGAGTTAACTTCAAAGAGGAGGGAGCTAAAGAAACATTACGTGTTAAGTACCAAGCATGCGATTAGCATTACTAATAACGTATCCAATATGTATTTTCCAGGAAAGATCAGCTGTTATGTGTATGCCCTGGTACTTGAAAGACGACACAGAAAGTAAAGGAACATTGTTAAGACAGTAGCAGGGAGAAACTGAATGCTTACGAGACACTCTCATTACTTTGCACTTAGTTGTGTTAAGCTCCATATGCCAAGTTTCACACCAATGAAGAATAACGTTAATGTCTGTCTGGAGCTTGATAACATCTGAATCATCATTAATTTCACGGTGAATGACACGATCATCTGCAAAAAGGTTAATTGAGGAAGAAATGTTATTCGGCAGGTCAATAATGAAGATTAAAAACAAAAGTGGGCCTAGTACAGAACCCTGAGGCACGGCGGAGATCACTGACGCGAGCGGAGATGTATGGTTATTGGCGGTAACGAACTAGAATCGGTTAGTAAGAAAGCACTGGATACAAGCCATAACGTTAGCATCAATGCGAAGATTATTCAGTTTAAACAAAAGCAACTCGTGTGATACTTTATCGAACGCCTTCGAGAAATCCAAAAATACGCAGTCTATCTGGGACCCCCTATCAAGAACAGAGTGCAAGTCGTTAGTATATAATAAAAGCTGGGTCTCGCAGGAAAATGATTTTCGGAATCCATGTTGAGCCGCGTTGAAAAACATGTTAGGCTCCAAAAAATTAACAAGCTGAGAATAAATGACATGTTCAAGTATTTTACATGGTATGCTAGTGAGTGAAATTGGTCTATAGTTGTTAGGGGAATGTTTTTCACCTCCTTTGTGCAACGGAACCACCTTCCCAACTTTCCAAACGTCTGGGAGGACACCGATATCTAGCGCAGTGGTTCTCAAATAGGGGTCCGCGGACCCTTTGGGGTCCGTGAAGGCATTCTAGGGGTCCGCGAAGCTTTGCCTCATCAGTCAAGCCCCGAAATAAAAGTTAGCTTTCTTTTCAGATTGAGAAGAAACGTTCCAATTCGCGGGGGAGGTTTCTCGTGTGTATGTCAATGAGAAAAGTCTACTTCACACTAGCCCACAGTTATATCCATTTATTAAATCATTATAATAATTAACCCAAACCTTTACCTTCCCCTCACTACAAATGTTGTCCTCCATCATCTCCGCCGATCCACAAGGGGTCCGCGAAACATCAGTGGTTGAGAACCACTGATCTAGCGGATGGGTGAATATTTTTGACAGCATGATGGAAGGATATACACCTGTGTTTTTTTTTTTTTTAATTTGGAGTTAATATTATCGACACCAGCACTGGATGATAATTTAAGGTTGTCGATTATTTTAACAATGCCAATGGGATCAATTTCGAAATTTTTCATAGGCATGAAGTTGCACTGAGGTAATGAACAAATCGACATGCTATTTACACTGGAAAAAGATTTAACAAAGGCCGCGTTTAAAATTTCAGCACAGTCGTCACTAGGTATAACACAATCATCCACCCTGATTGAGGCTTCGTTCGAATTGTTATCACCAATAATGTTCCAAAGCTGCTTAGCCAAAACAACAAGACAAACAAGACAAAATATTCGGCAAAGTCTGATTAAATACACAAGCTTCGCATCGTAAATAGCAGATTTGTAAGCCTCATATGCGTTCTGATAAGCCTCCTAACGTTTCGAGCAGCTTGTGGCATTTGCCGAGCGAAACAATTTTTTTTTTTGTTAGAAAGCCTTTTTAGTGTCACATTAAACAAGGGTGAATGAGTGTGTGATCTTATCGAACGGAGAGGAATGAATTTATCCGTGAGCAGCGCCACTTGATTCTTAAACAAGGTCCAGTATTCCTGGATGGTGCGTTCGGAAAAGTTAATTATAAAGACATCTAGAAAAAGGGCTAAGTGGTCATTAATAGCTTCAAAGTTCGCTTTGCTCTAGTCGCGAATGCGTTTAGTCACTTTAGAGGATTTGTGCTTAGGAACCGTTAGAGATCTGTATAACGAACTATGATCACTGAGACCTGGTAAATGAGATACTGAAGAAACAAGATCCGGCGCACTAGTTAAAACAAGATCAAGAATGATGGCTGACGTAGCTGTGACTCGTGTGGGTTCAGTGACGAGTTGTAAAAGATTGAAATCAGCGCACAAGCTTACGAAATTCGAACACTCAGAGGGATGACAATAGATAGAAGGGCACGTATCCGACCAATCAATATTCGGAAAATTAAAATCGCCTAACAAACATATTGGAGAATCCGGGAATCTTGCAGTAACCATATTTAGCGCATATAAGTCATTGACAAAGCCAGTGGAACAGTTAGGTGTTCTATAACAAGCATGGAGTACAATTCGTGTAGTCCCCGCTTGGAAGCAAACGCAGATAAACTCAAGCTCAGTAACAATATTTACATAAAATGATTGAATATTCTCGCTAATTCCAATCAATACTCCTCCTCCTGATCTATACTTCCTGTCGTATCGATAAATATTAAACTTTTTGTCACAAGCAAAAATCTCACTGTCACGGATTCGAGACGAAAGCCAAGTTTCAGTTAGTACTACGATATCAGACGAAGAAGAGTCAATAGTCGCACACAATTCATCACGCTTGTTCATGACACTTCTTACATTGGCAAAAAACATTAAAACATCATCAAAGGATTGACAAGGCCTTTGCCGACTTTGCTTATTTATGGGTTGCTATGGGGAGCTAGCAGAAGGCACTGACTCAACAGCCGCGCTATTATCAGCATTTGCGCCCCGTGGTACAACATGATCACTAACTTCAATCACGCTGTCACTGTCTGAGCAGTACATAAAAATATTTTCATCAACGTGAAGTTTATTGTATCGTAAGCTAAAGTACTTGTCCGGGCTTCTAGCCTTCGCAAATGAAATCAAAAGTTTTCGCGCGTGACGCGTAGCTGGCGAAAAGTCCTCGCTGACAGACACACTACTGCCCTTTAATTTTGAGCGACCCACCAGCACGTTTTCTCGAAGCCTGTAAGACGCAAACTCAGCGACTATTGGGCGACATTTTCCCGCGGTAAAGGCGCCGAGTCTATGAGCCCGAGCTATGCCGTCTTCAGCAATCGGCATGTTAGCTTCCCAATGGAGCACCTCCCGTACTTTCTCTTGGGATAGAACCCATGTCTCAGATGAAGTGTCAATGGCTACGTTTACATGGATGTGACTGCAGCGCATCGGATCCAGTTAACGAATCGAATCGGTCCATGTAAACAACTCGAATCGGATCGGATCGGATCCGATCCGATCCGCTGGGACGGGGTGGTTTGAGATGGTCAATCCGAATCGAGACTCTCCATGTATACGCTAGCGGATCGGATCGAGTGCTCGAGCGAGGGATTACGGGAGCTTTGCTTTGCCTGCCGCTAGGCAAACCGGACACCTTGGAAACAATCTGAAGGTCACGAGGTTTGCGTTGTGATCCTTCGACACAAGGTGCCGCTACTGGTCAATCCGAATCCATGTAAACGTAGGGGTGGGTTGAAGTGGATCCGATTCGCTAACTGGATCCGATGCGCTGCTGTCGCATCCATGTAAACGTAGCCAATGACTGCTTGGAATATTAAGTTGTCTCGTCTCGACCTGTCCTCCATTTCATCCACTCGGGCGCGTAGGAGTGTATTTTCTTTCTTAGTGTCATTGGCGGTCGCCTGTGCTACCCGCAGTTCATTCTGCCACTCGTCGGACATCAAGGCCTTGTTTTCAACCACTGTTAGTCTAGTGTTTACTTCAACGAGTTGTTTTTCAATCGATTGTTGGTTGCTTTTTATCTCGTTAACGGATGCCATAAGACTATTCTGGCCCTCCTCAAGAAGGGTACGAGCATTCACTTCATGAAGAAACTTCAGCATTTCGTCAAGCTGCTTGCCTTGGCTCTCAGTGACTCAATATCCCCGCTCAAAAGCAGAATCAAAGAACACAATGCGTCAACACAGTCGGAAACACAAAGACTGTGGGGACCCGCTCTGCCGCCGCCTGATTGTTACCAGACGCCGGCGCTCGAGGGCGGCTCAAGGGCGAGCCGTCGGCACCCTCGGTGGCCGATCGGAGCTGATCGTGGCCGGGTGGTGGCGGCGGCAGACGTCCTCGGCCCCCCCTTCAAAGGAGCCCGACCCCCGAGGGTCTGGACGGGGTGAATAGGGATAAATGTAATAACAAAAACGGCTTGACATAACAAAAATAACAATTTAATTAAACGTGCGGGAGGCATCTTCAGTAAAGCACAAAGCGAGTGAGAGTCGCACAAAAAAATTCGGCTATTTAGGCATAAAGTTTGTGTACACCTCCGGCAGGGGGCCACGGTTCTTGTTTACCAGCGATGAATCACTTCCGCGTTTGTCGTTATGGATGAACCAAGATTCCAGCAGCTTTCTCGGTCCCCACCTTTTATCCCTCGCCAAGGTCGATGCCTTGTCAAAGTCAAATTGGTGTCCTGACGTCCATGCGTGGTCGACGAGTTCGGACTTGAAGCGGGTGGCGTTCGTGGAATTGGCGACATCCCGTGCGTGTTCTTTTAGTCTTGTTTTTCTTTTTCGTCCCGTCTCTCCTTTGTAGGAAGCTTCACATTCCTTGCACTGCACCTGGTAGATCACTCCCCTTTCTGCCTCTGGCGGGGTCGGGTCTTTTGGCTTGGAGATAACATTGGCAATTGTTCTGTAGGGTTTGTATACAGTTCGTACCCCCAACGGCCCGACGTCACGTGTTCGTTCGGCTCGATCCGGGCGCCGACGGGACATTTGTTTCTTAACGCGATTGATAAATCGGTCTGGGTAGTTACGTTTCTTCAAAGCCTCCCGCACTTGGCTAAGTTCTTGATTGCTAAGCGATAAGTTAGATGGGACTGTTTCTGAACGATGAAGTAACGACCTTACAACTGAGCTTTTGTGTTGAGTAGGGTGATGAGAGTGGTAGTCAAGAAAGTTTTGTGTGTCACATGGTTTACGATATACGGATGTCTCCATCTTAAAGAAAGGTTCACTAGTTCTATGGACACGTACATCTAAAAACGGCAAGGTACTGTCGGTTTCATGTTCGCAGGTGAACTGAATTGAGGGGTGGACACTATTCAAATTGCGGTGAAAATCGGTTACGTTCTCTCTGTTAACTATTACAAAAGTGTCATCGACATAACGACGGTAGAACTTCACGGGGAAATCAATGCCAGACATTACCTTTTCCTCAACATATTCCATGACGAGATTCGAGACGGTTACGGAAACTGGACTTCCCTTAGGACATCCGCTGACCTGATGATATATGTCCCCATTAAAACTAAAATTGCACTGGTTGAGACAAAAACGCAAAAGGAGTATAACGTCATCAACAAGAAGGGTTGTGCGAGTGGACAACGACTGGTCTGCCAACAACCGGTCACGGGCGACATCAACCGCCAGGGCGTTGGGGACATTCGTAAATAATGAAATCACATCAAAGGATACCATAGCCTCGTGCGGTAGCAGGGTCTGAGCGCGTATAAGTTCAACAAAGGCATGGGAATTCCGGACGCTAAACTCATTGTTTCCCGTAAGAGGGCTCAGAATCTCAACCAGATATTTGGAAAGGCTGTAAGTGGATGAACCAATAAAAGATACAATCGGGCGTAGGGGGCAACCCGGTTTGTGAATATTGGGGAGTCCATACATCTTGGGTGTCGCGGCGTCAGAGGAGAAGAGACGACGGTATAGGTCGTCATTGATGCGTCCTTTCTTTTTCAGCTCTCGAAGGTGGTCAACTAACTCTCTTTCGGACTTAGCAGCGGGATCTCTTGATAGCCTCACGAAATCGTGAGTGTCGTTTATAACTTCATACATCTTCTTCATGTAGTCATCCCTATCAAGCACAACGGTTCCTTTTCCTTTGTCGGCCTTTAAAATCATGATGGAGCTGTCTGACTTCAACTCATTAAGAGCAATGCGTTCTTGTTGATCTAAATTCGACCCGGCCGGTTTCGCATTGTTCAAAACACTGACAACGCGGCTTTTCGCGAGATTTACCCCTGTGACATCGTGCACATGTTTGAGTTTCTCTTCAATTTTGATTATTAAGTCACGTTTTGGAACGTACCGTGGAGCAAGGGCATAGTCCAGTCCTTTGGATAGCAGACTCACATGTCGGGGCAGTAGGGGCTTGGAGGACATGTTGAACACCGTACATTTCTCAGTCCTGGTTGGCGATCTCGGAGGCAGTAGTCGGGTGAGCTTGTTGTTATGCGCCTCTGTGCACCTGTTCCTTTCCATCTCCTCGGCCTCCTTCCTTGCCAGGAACACATTCCGTAGGTCATTGTATGCTAGCGTCTGTCGTAGACTCCGCTCCGCCGTGGACTGTCGACGTCTTGCGCGGTAAATCCGCTGTTGGTTATCGGCAGGACACCCACGTCGGGATGAAGGCACCCGTCGGCCTGGCGCCGGGAAACAAGGGGGCGAGGGAATGACCGGCGGTACTCGCAGGGTCGGTGGGGACGAGGAGTGGTGCGACAGACGGCACAGGGGACGGACGCGTGGATATTGTGAGGTGCGACCGGCAGAGAACTCATCAATGTGAGTCATTAAACGTTTATATCGAGTGTGGTGTTGTGTCACTCGGGGTGGGGGGAGCTGGACGGGGATAACCCCACAAGACACAATGCTTCCGGGCGAGGCAGCACTACGAGACACAAATAGTCGCTTTTTACTTTCGAATAGTAATGACGACTACCCACCTGCATTATAAAAGCGAGAGGATTAGACGACGTCCGCATGGTTGGAAACAGACTTGTACACGTAACTGAAAAATAGTAAGGAATTACAGTTACAATTACTCAAGGTTAAATTGTAATTTATTACAATTACAATTACCCTCCCATAAAAGTAAGGGACCGTTACCTCCAAAAGTAATCCGTTACTTTCGTGGCGTTACTTTCAAAATTTTTGTCCTCGAGTAAGAAACAAAGGGAGGAGGGTTATTCAAGTTCTTATTGTTGCCACCTGTTCCATTTATTGACCTTGAGTATTTTGAGCAACAGCTGGCTCTCGAAAGTCTCGTCAGACATTTCGGGTTATCTCTTACTGAAGATGTCGACTGATACGCTGAATACACTTTGAACTGAGGCACGGGATGGGAGTGCCATATTCTGCCACACGAATGCTTCATGCTCTGCATTGAGCTCTTTCAGCGAAGCAATGGAAGTACTATTTACCTCGAAGATAGAGCAATGCTTCGTCCTTGGAGCCGTAGCCTGATATTCGAGAGTTTTAGTAGAGTTGGAAGAGTAAGGTGATAATTAAATAATAAATAAGGTTTGGCCCGACATTCTTCTTCCTTTGGTTCTGAACAGGTCTAGCCTCGGTTGAGAGGTTGGTGAATAGGAAAAATTTTGCAATATTTAAATATTAGTAATCGAGAAAAAAACAACAGGACACTCATAACAACAATTAATTAGAACATTGGTTAAAACAAGGAAATGTAAACGCACGTTTCCCGTGTGTACCTTTCTTGATGACGTTCAAAAACGCATGAAGCACGGACCGACTGCAGTTAACTCCGGTGTTGTAACTTGTACAGATAGACGTCCGCTGAAGCCCAGGGCAGCGAAGGGCAGAGAACTAAGCAAGCCGCACTATGTCCCCACTCAGGAGTTTCACTCTCTCCCCAACCCCAGAATATCAAGTCTGTGTCAGCCACCATTATGTTTTATTTGTAAAAATATCTGTTTGAGATAAAATGCGTCCTGCTGGGGTAAAAACAGGAAGAAGAAAAAGGAAGACTATTACCATTTTCGAAGTGCTCGCAAAAAGCTGACTCACAAAAAGGGCAATTGAGATGCAGATTACCTGGCTGGAATTCACAAATAAAGTGGGCCAACCCTAGAAGTTGGACTACAAAAAACTAAGTAGCTTTCAAAACAGGGTCAAATCAGGTGAAAGAAGCAGAAAAAATACATCCTGTTTTCTAAGAGTAGATGATAAGTGTGCATCGACGAACGAGGATGCTTGTGGCAATAACACATTCACATATTATCACATCTTTTTAGCGGAGTTTAGGGCAGACGGAGCGTTGTCTCGTGTTGTGACATTATGAAAATGGTCGTAGTCACTATAACCGAGAAGGACATTGTTAATTCTTGTCTGTGCACTTACCGCCTTGAGCTTCTCGAAGAGGCATACAATCACTTGGTGTCTTCCTCTCCCCGCCTTCGATCGCAAAGAAAAAACAGACACCGAAAAAAGCGGATATAACTTGCCCCCCCCCCCCTTTTTTTTTGTAGAAATGTTTATATGGATCTTTTGGCATTGTTGTTAGGGTCTAAAAAACAAAATAGATTCAGGGACTTGGTGTTGCAAAAAAAAAAAAAAAGGCTTTGCGGAACTGAAGAGTGCCAAGCCTCTCTTTGAGTTGGTCAATTCGCGTTACAGTGTCACTGCGCTCAAGTTTACCAAAATGAAAACGACCTTTTCTTTAGAAGGGAGGGGGGGGGGGGCAGGGGGGGCTGGTTTTGAAAAAAATAGTAACGGATTACAAGGAATTCGTTACGTAAAAAATGTAAGGGAATTACTTTAAAATTACTCTAGAAAATATGTAATTATTCCGTTACTAAATTACCGATAAATGTAACGGATTACAAGTAATTTCGTTACTTGTAACGGATTACGTACAAGTCTAGTTGGAAAGCTGCCTCGCCCACTAACGAATTCCGCGCCAAGCAGGGGGGCGGTTCGTGAAGATCCCGATGATGACGATGTCGATCCGGTGGCGCAATGAAACGTAGGCGAAACCAGAAGAAATTCTTGGTGAGGCACGGAATGTCCACCGACTTCACTGGCGGACACAATCTGCGTTTGCTGGTGTTGCTTGCATCCCTGTAATCCAGGCGGGCCGGAGTAGTTCACTGACAGCGTGAACAAGGTGAAGATCTGCAGTATGAAAACGACAGGATTAGACGACATCCGCATGGTTGGAAAGCTGCCTCGCCCACTGACGAATTCCGCGCAAAGCTGGGGGGCGGTTCGTGAAGATCCCGATGATGACGATGTCGATCCGGTGGCGCAATGAAACGTAGGCGAAACCAGAAGAAATTCTTGGTGAGGCACGGAATGTCCACCGACTTCACTGGCGGACACAATCTGCGTTTGCTGGTGTTGCTTGCATCCCTGAATCGAGGCGGGCCGGAGTAGTTCACTGAAAACGTGAACAAGGTGAAGATCTGCAGTATGACAACAACAGGATTAGACGACATCCGCATGGTTGGAAAGCTGCCTCGCCCACTGACGAATTCCGCGCAAAGCTGGGGGGCGGTTCGTGAAGATCCCGATGATGACGATGTCGAGCCGGTGGCGCAGTGAAACGTAGGCAAAACCAAAAGAAATTCTTGGTGAGGCACGGAATATCCACCGACTTCAATGGCGGACACAATCTGCGTTTGCTGGTGTTGCTTGCATCCCTGTAATCCAGGCGGGCCGGAGTAGTTCACTGACAGCGTGAACAAGGCGAAGGTCTGCAGTATGAAAACGACAAGATTAGACGACGTCCGCGTGGTTGGAAAGCTGCCTCGCCCACTGAATTGAGACATGCCAGATCATCAATTCCATTGACATTGAATTGAGGATCTGATAAAATCATTGAAAATCTAGTAAAATTATATTTTTTCGCAGAGCAGCAGCCGATCAGGTGTTGATTGGCGGCACCGGCCAACCGCCATGATAGAATCTCAACGTAACTTATATTTCTAAACGTCAGTGTTGAACACGCAGTTTTAATATCAAGGTTATTTTTTTAATGTTTTCAACAAGGTTCCATCAATATTTTAGTGAAACGTCACGTTACTTCAAAATACCGAATTTAAGTGTCCGAGTTAGTTATTCGTGCGCTATTAATAGCAGCATATGACAGAATAAGGTAATTAAGTTATTGCCGGCAGAGAGACTAGCAATTATATTGTTGTCTTGACATTTGCTTTGCGTGTGATTATACATTTATAAAGTATGGTCATCCAGTAGGCGAAGTTAGATGGCTCATGTTTGCATTATTTAAGTTGATTGAATATATTTCTTCAATCCTGCGTCATCGTTTTAGGGTGATTTCGTCGAGAGTCCTCGATATCTACTAAGGACCACCACGACATGCTCTTGTTGCTGCAACCTTGGGCTCATCTCGTCGTAGTTCTTAACACTATTTACTACAGGTAAAAGCAGACAGATATTTTATTTTAATTTGCTTGTTCGCATTTCAGCACTTGAAATAGGGCTCTTGATTTTGATCTTTCTTTTTGCGTGTGTGTCGTTCATTTACTTCCGAGAGAAAAGTGAGGTTATACTTAAAGTAAATAAATTAGAGTAAGACACACAGGACGCTTGTGTATGTCTCAGTACGTCATTTTTCAGTATTGTCGTCCCGTGTGCTGTTCTTTTCATGTCTAAATAAAACATGCATTCAATTTTATTCTGCCAAATCATTTCTGCAAAAATATTTTCATATTTGCCGAAGTTTGGCATTCGGCAGTTAGTGCTGGCGGTCATGGGAGTCGGCTATGGTGCAGAGTAGCTACTCACCTGCTTGCTACAGTAGTTGTACCCCTTGACTAAGATTTGTTAGTCACCTAAGTAAATCGATGTGACAAATTTAAACATGGCCGGTGAATGCAAAGTGCTTACTAATCTACGATTACCACCCGCCATGTGATAGTTTTAGTCACTGGTGTAGTTAACAGTTCAATTGGTCACGTCTGGTAAGTATGGTTGATGCTCTTCAACGTTGGCATCAGTGGCCCATCAGTGCTCCAAATACATCTTAGAAAAATAAAATATTTCTTCACATATTTAAATTTGGGATGATAGGTTTCAATTTCATATCAAATGATTTCTACATCTTTTTGGTTCCAGGCAGGCAGTGAAATCTACCAGCTGGCTCTCAACTCAAGCCTAATTAATCATGAGGTGCTCAGCTATGTGGTAGTGGAGGGAGACCTCGAAGCCGCGTCGCCTTCTGAGGCAGTCCTGGTTGCATTCTGCCTATATGTCATCTTTAGCTTTGAGTACCATCACCATTTCAGGTGCAGACTTATTGCACTCGAGTATTTCATTGCTCTGAAGCACTCAAATTTGAAGTCACGTGCACCACATTGCTTTCAATCCTACAGGAAATGCCAAAATATATTTTCTTTTTGAATATATTTTATGCAGGTTTAGGGATTGTTAATGTAGTTCGTTTAATGTTTTTTTTTTATTTATTTTGTCGGACAGGCGGATTAGCGGGGAAAATGACATCACATGACTTCGTGTCACGTCACCCATGAACAAATTCATTTTTTTCCGGTAGATTTAGCAGGAAAATTGACGTCACGTAGCTTCCAGAACAATTCAATTTCCAGCTAAATTTAACTGGACGGTTACGCCGACGCCGACGGCGACGCCACGAAACGCAGAAACGGGCGCCTAAGAAATGCGCTCTAAAAGAAATTACAGTTAAAAAGACACATAGGCAACTACACTTCTATTCGTTAAAAGAATATTAGAATCCTCAATCCCTTCGTAGGTTTGATGTAAGCTGTTCTGCAAACTCTGTTGAAAAAAAACAAGAAAAACAAACAAGCTATGGAACTGTTTTGATTTACTGAGATGTGTGTTTCTATTTAATTGTTTTGAAGTTCAAATGTAAAACCTCCAGCCAGGCTCTAGGCAAAGCGATCGCACATGCTCCAGAGTGAAAGGTGGGGATGACTATTTTCTCATTCGCGTGACAACCCAAAGGTCGTTTTTTTTTTATTGTCTAAAACGATGCAAGTTGTAGTCATAAAAAATTTTCCCGCGCGCGCGCGCGCGCGCGTTTTTTTATTTTTGGCGTTTAAATTTCCCGCGCTCACCTCCTCGCTTCTTTTGATCGGTGACGTCAAAAATCAGGAAATTTAGAAGCTTTGTAGGGGACATTTCTATAAAATTTAATAACGGCAATCGTAAAACATGTTTTTAACGCAATTGCGAACGCACTACGGCCCCTCTTTTTGAAATACCAGAAATCAGAGTTCGGTGTGATGTTGTAGTAGATCACAGAAAGTATAAAATATGTGATGTTGCTTCCTAGATTTGTACCCTCCCTCGGAAAACTTGGCGGCGCTCGTCGGCGAGCAACACGGCGAGTCGGGAAGAAACCAGTTCTTTCCCGCGCCGGCGTGATATCACCTCCTTCTCGCTTGGGGTCGCCGTGGGAACGGCGGAGGTCTGAAAAAAGGTCGAGTCGCAGGAGACCGCAAAATTTGACTCACTGCACTGGCGCGGATCGCGCGGGAACTTCAAATTCGGCATTTGGAAATTATTTTTTTAATTCACAAATACTGAATTTTCAAGTTTCGAATTTTGAGGGTAATGTCCCGGCATCGTTTTCAATCGTTTCGGATAATAAAAAAAAAATATGATTTTGATGTGTCAGTGCCCCTTTAATACTCTGCGTGTAAACTGCGCCGGCGAGTAAAGGCTGGTTCACTCATCTGCGTTGGTTGCGTTCGCATGCAACCGAAATGACCATAACGACAAGGTCACCGGGACAGGTGTTTGCCGTACACAGCGTGACAAGTGATGGATTGCTTCGCGAAGCAATCCATGAGTCACGGTTGTTGCGTTGATTTGGTCGTTACCGTCGTTTCGGCAGCATGCGAAAAAAACCGTTGCAAATGTGTGTACCAGCCTTAACTAGGCTTGTTCCTGCATCGCTGTGCGGCACATCTGGGCTTCATATGGCGGCTATTCTATATAAGAATAGCCCAATTCTAACAATGCCTGGAGCTCAGCACGCGTTTTCTACTTTGCCAACCCCGGGGCGTGGCTATGAATAACGTTGGCGGCATAGGATACGCACCAGGCCACGTGGCCCCTTCTTTTGGCCCCGAGTTGAGGGGATAAATGATGCCCATCTTTTTCAAATTTATTTGCCGACTGCCAATGCTTAGAAAGAAAACCCAAGGCAAGTTTATTTTCTTATTAACGTTAGAGAGTGATTCTGAGTATTACAAAATTTTTTTTTCCTTTTTTGTCAGGCGATTCATTATGGTGTCGGAATACTACCCAATTAAAATTCTGCTACATAGTCACGTATTTTTGAAATAAAGCCAAAAAACGCAACTGCTCGAAAGCGAAACCGAAACTCCCGCACCACACGGGGAAGTGGAGAGGATAGTGAGACTGGCGGAAGTCACGTGGCTACACCCGACCGTGCGGGGTTTTTTTGTTATTTTTTTTTTTTCCTCCGCGTGTAGCAGAAATAGTCCAAAAGCCGGGAGATGTCATGATTAAAATAAGAACACCGACTTCACATAACAAGAAAAACAACTTCATTAAACGTTTCGCCTCCCATGCGGGAGGCATCATCAGTACATACACAGGAATGAGAGAGCTTCGGTCAACGCAGTCCTATTTATCGGGAAGGTCCATATAGGGTCTATTCACTTGCTGAGTCATCACCCACAAACATGGCCGCCGAGTGATAAAGCGGAACTTTTATTCGTGAGCTTGGTGAAAAATAAAAGAAGGCAAAGCAAACTCGCCTATCGGCAAACCGCTATGGCCTTCGGCGGCCATGCTTGTGTGTAGTGACTCGACATTAAAAGGCGGTCTGACGTCATGTGAATAGACTCTATAAGCTTCCGGGAGGGGGCCACGGTTCTTGTTGCACGCCGTCTTATCTCCGCGGATGATGGAATACTCAAGTAGCTTGCGTGGGCCCCACCTATCCTCCTTCGCCAAGGTCGTTGCGGCTGTGAAGTCAAAGGTGTGTCTTGTGGTCCACGCGTGGTCGACCAGCTCCGTCTTGAGAAGGGTGGCGTTCGTGGAATACTTGACGTCACGTTGGTGTTCTTTCATCCTGGTTATCTTCTTGCGTCCGGTCTCCCCAATGTACGAAGAGCCGCAGTCCTGGCAGGGGATCTTGTACACAATGCCTTTCTCCGTATCCGCAGGGGTGGGGTCCTTTGGCTTGGACACAATGCTTGCTATAGTTCGGTACGGTTTATACACAGTTCGAATACCTACAGGTTTTAGGGCGCGGCTTAGCGACTCAGACACTCCCTTAACGTACGGAATGCACAAGGCATTACGTTCTTTGTCGGCTGGATTGGAGTGCGTTTTTCGTTTCGTCTGGTTGATTACCTCATCTACAAAGCGCCCGGGGTAGTTTCGCTTTTAATGAAGTTGTTTTTCTTGTTATGTGAAGTCGGTGTTCTTATTTTAATCGCGTGTAGCAGACGAAATGCGTTCGCTCGCCGTTCGATTCCTTTGCAGTTATGTTTGTCCCGCTCGCCGTTGTGTACTTCAAGATGAGTTGTTTTGTACATTTAAGTGTTGGCAATTAGTAGTGAGTGCCCTAGTTTCGTAGTGTGGTGAATTCCCGTGATCGGCTCCGAAAAGAATACTCCCAAGATGTTGCGTGAAGAGTTGCCTCACATGTCCTGCATCTGAAGGTGGCATTGTGCGGCAGAGTGCACAAGTTTCCGAAAGATCAACGGGTCGGGATCAATGGCTGGCTGCAATTCCTGTAGAACAGTTACGCGAAGCTCGGAAAGCAGACGCTACCCGATTCATATGCTCCTTGCATTTTGTGAAAAGTGACTACATTGAGTTCGCAGGTGTCAAAAATTAAATCCCATACCATTTAGTTCAGCGACGTATCGTCCACAACAATTGTTTTTTTCAGATAATTGTTAAAAAAAAAGAACTGTAAACATTGCAAAATGCTTGACCAAAAAAAATGGTACACCCACACCAGGGATCGAACCCGTGCCCGCTGCGTGTAAATCAGATGTCTATCCACTGAGCTACTCAAGGAATTTTTTTTTTCATTATCACATGGAAAATTGCAATTCAAAGATCGATTTCTATATACACACAGTGAATGTTATATACATGATGATGGAGGTGGTGGATGAATATGTTCTTCTGGTGATCAGTCCTTGATGAACATAATGACTGTACTCGCACTCGTATTGCACTCATGTTTTCACTCTGGGTACTATACACTTTTGCGGAAACAGAGAGTACACATTCGTCATGGCATACACTTATACAAATTCCTAAGGCAAGCACATTTCAAGCGCGTTTTATATGAAACACATAATTTGATTATGTACCGATGGTGGCTCCTTTCACTATATTAAAAATCAGGAAGTCTTAGACAAGCGTCAAACAGAGGAAACCAGTCGGGCACTGGTGGGTGGGCTTCATAAACACTTCTAACTTTTGCAATTTCTTTCAGAAATATGGATTTAGTTGTGCGTGGAATGTCAGCATTTCTGTCGATCATCCGGCATCTCCAGAGACTGTGTAAACCAATCAGCATGAATAAATCTTCCGTGCGTACTAATGGAGCCAGTAGACCGTATGTCGGTAGTTCGCTGCCGATTTCCCTTTATTCCATGCACTCCCGGCTTAAAGTCGGGCTGCACCACGCAGAGGCCAAATTCGCACCTCGTAAAGAAACCGTACGCGTTCGTATTCAACTCGAAGTACGCACTTCGTGCTTGACGTTTGAGCCAGCGATGTCTTCAGCAACGAGAAGAGACGACTTCTCGGCGACGTCTTCGTGCAATCGGCTTGCTGGCCGGGTGTGTCGTACGGGATGAATATCAGTTCTTTTGATCGGTCCAAAATTCCTCTTTCGAAGGAAGACAGAATTCGCCGGTACTGTGAACGACAGTTCTGAAGTAGAGGTCCAACGCCCGTCGTCCGCTGCCATGAGGCGCTGGCTAGTGCCACGATACGCGAAACGACGCCATGTTGAAAATTTTCAGTGAACGCACAGAATGCTTCCGGTTGTCTGTGCTAACTTTTTGTTTTCAATCAACGTATTTGCAGCTTTTTGGAGGCCACAAAAAATGGGTTTCATATTTTTTCTATTTTTAATATTGACTGTGTGCCTTCCATGACCCACGACTTTGATTAAATTTGGTGGTCGCTTCGAAACCTTAGAAAACGGCCCGTGACCACGGAAAAGAGAGTGAGCGCGACTCAAACCGGCCAGTTCTCGATCGGCGGTTTTCGGGCGGAAAGAAACCGAATTTTGAGCCGCAAATTCTGTTCTGGGTAGTTGGGCTCTCATATGTCACGTACAACTAAACACCTCGGCGAGCATAAATACTCTGTCAGTGTCCCTTTAAGCCGGGGTCACAATGCTCATACATCATGCAAAAGGCATTCTGCAAACACTAAGTAACCGGAATATCTGTAGGTCGAATGCCGCATGCCAAGTTTTCTTCTAGAACTCATTGGTATGCGGCTGTCGAAGCACAGATGTCGCGGTAGTTCGCGCTCGAATCTCTATGCAGACTGTCTTTCGTATTATGTACGTACAAGCGATGTGGCCCCGGCTTAAAACTCTGCCATACCAGACACAATGTCAAAACTCAGAGGTGAACTTTGTTTAGACGACTTACTTTTCGTTTTCAACAGATCGGCCGAGTGATTGGAACCCCCAGAGTAACCCGAGCTAGATGCGACGGCTTCCGCTGCCCGAAGCTGATAATTTAACCACCCTACTAAAATGTTTATGACAAAAAAAAAATATCACTGCAGCAATTGTGAACAACAAATGTGACTGCGCAAAATGTCGACTAGTGCTATAATAGAGTTTTAGTATTACGTATATGAGCAAACGCAAGCCCCCTACGTTAGCGTTAACGCTGCGTCCTCCATACTGCGCATGAACCATACGTACGCACTGCAGCGAGCTATGCATACGTACGCTCGCTATCGATTTTTGCGAGCGTACGTAGCGGTCCCCTGCGTGCTATTCTCGTTGCTCTCGTCGCGCACGGGAGAGCGCGAGACTACTCCAGTGGAAGTGCTACACGCGTTGTACTGGTTCGCTTCACCATTGAAGATGACCTCAACCTTGTGGAAGAAAGAGAAAGAAGAAGAGAAAAAGGGCGAGGCTTGTGGCGGGCGAGGACACGCGGAGTTCGGAGCTGGAGACAGACGAAAGAGCCGGTGCCGAGCAAGGCCTCCAACTGAAGACCCGGATCACTAGACAGCCTTGGCCCCTCCTCTTCATCGGACTCTGAACTTAAGTACAGATTAAACCTTTTCCCAATGGTAGCGCTTCCCCATGTGACTTCCTGGGAGCGAGTGGAACACGGCCTGATCGGGCGGTATTGACAGGCGACCCACAACCTCCTCAAAGAAATCGACGCGACGAAGCCTTTCGAGCGCCCACAAAGATGGGTGTCGATAGCCAAGAACGTCGGCGACGCCGTCGAACCCAAAAAGGTGTTTACCGTGCTGTCGGTACGTGAGTGGTGCGACCTATTGCTTGCGTACTTCCAAGCAAATGACGAGGCCAACATAAGATAGTAGGGATCCCACAACACACTGGAGCGAACCATAGATCGAACTGCTGGTCGCACAGTCCTATAAAAAAAAAAGACAAAACACCTTCACTAACAGGCAACCGGAAAGAGATTCACGCACTTCGTAGCAAAGCGAGGAGATTCGCGGTGTTGGATTGGCTTGACCTAATACGCGCATTGGATTGTTCATGGCCTCCCAGATCCCGACGAAGCGCGCGCTTCGGGATCTCGGAGGCCATGGATTGTTTAAAGCAGTTTGCAGGAGCACATCTAATGGCGCTGCAAGTCTTTACGTATGCGTTTGCCTTACGCTATACTAAAAGTAACGAGCTCCGTAACGTTACGTCGACAGCTTGCGTGCGTTGTACGCAGTGCTGACGCAAGGGTCTTTACGCTATTCTAAAACTCTATATTTTTTTCTGTATGGTTGGAGGTACCTTTTGGACGCAGGTCTTAGTGGAACAGAGCCGGCTTTAGACTGCGCGATTGCCACTCTTGAAGCTGTTCCAAGTGTAGGAAGATTCATAACTCTCAGCACGCGGCTGTAAAGTACACTGACCATCGGCGAGTATGTTTCATGTGACACTTGTTCTCTCGGCACACAGCTCACGCAAAATCACCTTGACCTAGCTAGCTCGCCTCCACTGTTAACGGAAAGCGAATTTTTCCCTTACGAAAACAAGGGTAACAAAAATAGGTATTTTTTTGTCACTGTTCATACAATCTATCGCGGAGCACAGATTGCTACTCATTGCGAAGAAAGGTTCAACCTTGAAGCTGCGAAAAACTCTAATCTCAATCGTTGGTGACCCGGAAAGGAGCTTCGCGATTTGCTGGGTCACTCGTCCGCCTTCCCGCCTGTGACGTGCGCGGGTAAAGATAAGTAGGGATTTCTCATGGTTGCCAGTAGAGAGTCGCCTCCTGGAACTCGCGCTACCGGCGTAATTTGAAAATTTAATAACTTCACGGAAAAGTTTTTTCTTTATAACATATTTTGGCTATCAGTTAAGAAATGGTTATTGACTTGGTTTGCTAATTTCCAGTCAAAGCGAAGACTGTAAAAAATCGGCAGAGTTCCTCTTTAAGATGGAACGAAGTATAGTAACGTCTTTCGATAGCCTGTTTTGCAAGGACGGTCAGGGTTCAAGTGGTGGCGGGGCCTTTCGTGTCTTTAAAAGGCTTTTTTGTGCTGTTTTTTTCAATAAAAGTAATTGCATTTTTTATAAAAGGATGCTTACTTCTAGGACGTATGCCAGTTCTTTTGTGAAGGCTTGTGTTCTGAACTTTGTGTGTGTGTGTGTGTGCGTGTGTGTCTGTGTGTGTGTGTGTGTCTGTCCATGTGTCTGTCTGTCTGTGTCTTTCCGTGTCTGTGTGTGTCTGTCTGTCTTTCTGTGTCTGTTTGTGTTTGTCTGTGTCTGTTTGTGTCTGTCTGTGTCTGTTTGTGTCTGTTTGTGTCTGTTTGTGTCTGTTTGTGTCTGTGTCTGTCTGTCTGTCTGTCTGTGTTTGTCTGTGTCTGTGTTTGTGTCTGTGTCTGTCTGTGTCTGTGTCTGTCTGTGTCTTTCTGTGTCTCTGTCTCTGTGGCTGTGTCTGCGTCTTTGTGTGTGTGTGTGCGTGTGTGTGTTTTATATACAAGGTGTTTCAGCGAAGGCTTTCAAGAATCCCTAAGTCCCCGCTTCACCCTCCTCTTAGGCTGAATGGAGGTATGGCGCTCGTGCGTGGAGCGTCTAGACCACCAAGGGGCAGGACTGCTGGCGCGAAGATGCGCTCTAATGAAAGACCGAAACCTAAAAAAATATTTTAACGCCGTAAAATGCTGCTTTTTCGTTATATATTTCTGAAATGAGTTGATTTAGCCATTTTTGATGATGCTTAGCAGGTTTTCATTCGCACCATATGTTTATTTTCACTAATTAAAAAGTTTATTAGTAAGTTTTAGTTAATTATACAGCTAATTAGTATTTTTTGCAATTTTTGACGTCCGCCGTGACTGGCAGTTTGTTTCCGGATAGTGATTCTTTTTTTCTCAACCAGCCTATTTTTAGGAATTTTTGAAAGCCTTAGTTGAAACACCCAGTATATGGGTGGTTTTTGCTTTGCATGTTCGAGAATGTTGTACATATGAAGATGCTACTAAATACACAAATCAGCTAAGTTTGAGACGTTGCCTTCTGTCAGGCCATTTATTTTTCCTCCGCTTTGAATTCTTCGTATTCTCCATGCAGTCTCAGGTGGTTGAAAATATATGAAAATATGTAAGGGATAACTGATACCCATTTCCTTTTCGACATTTCGTAAACGCTTTGTCACCCAGGAATGTTGCACAAAAAAAATTTAATGATCAATGGTTTAAGCGACGATTCACGAAGATGCGTTATAAGAATTTTTCAGCTAAAGGGATGCTGAACCAATCATTTCAGCGTCTATAATAAGTGGCACTCTATCTTTCCATGAGTCAGCAGCCACCGGTGTGCGCGAGCACACGCAACGAAATTGACGTCATCATACTCCCCATTTAAGCTTATTAAGCGTGAAGGGGGGGGGGGGGGGGTGGATATGATGACGTCAATGTCGTTGTGTGTGCTCGCACATACCGGCGGTGGCTGACTCATGGAAAGATAGTGTGCCACTTATTGTAGACGCTGAAATGATTGGCAGCGCACCTTTAAAATAACTAACCCCTTTAATTTACTTGGAATACATATTTTCAAAACACTTTGTTTGATAGTGTTTTATACATATTTCAAGATGCTTATTTTCCTTATATTTTTTTTTTTTTTTACCGTGCGTAGGAATAGAATTTGAAACGACGACCCTGTTTTGTCAGTATTTATTTGTTCGTGGCAAGCCGATTGTGAAAAAAGACCCTTTTCACTAATTATATTGTGTTTTAAATATTTTGAATAGAGGTTCTCTGGAACAGATACTTGAACATTTGAGCAAAATATGAGTGTCCTTGAAATGGCTTCAAATTATACATAAGTTAATGACGTTCAAACGTTTCGCATTCGACCTGACCTAATTTTGTCAGAAGACCACCCTTTTTTTCTCAGAAGTCGTAAAGATATTCGAATGACATACCGAAAGTCTTAAAGCACTAACAACAAAGTATCACTGAACGTTTCTGAACTTTTATTCAACGCAGGGTAACTGAAAATACCTTCGCATTTCGGGGGGGGGGGGGGGGGGGGAACAGACATTTGCGAACAATACCCACTTAATACCTTCAGAAATTAACTCCAATAATGAAGAACCATAAATATGGCCAGCATTCCTTGGACACGATTTTAGAGCGCGTCGTTCACACTGAATACTAAAAACAAACAAACCTCATATATGGGGGACTTGTAGCAAACCGTTACCGTGTTTTCCGCGTACCACAC
The DNA here is from genome assembly GCA_013358835.2 of Ixodes persulcatus. Taxonomy (NCBI): domain Eukaryota; kingdom Metazoa; phylum Arthropoda; class Arachnida; order Ixodida; family Ixodidae; genus Ixodes; species Ixodes persulcatus. The sequence continues at coordinate 67,488 of JABSTQ010009368.1, read as the reverse complement.
TACCGGAGCCTTCGAAGCATGCTTTTAAGCGCGCGCCCGTGTCATGCCATGACAGCGAGGCGCGCGCTTAAAAGCACGCTTCAGAGGCTCCGGTAGTGCGATACGAGAAACACGGTAACGGTTAACTAAAAATTCCTGCTGCAAGTAAAAAAAAACTGAAAAAAAAAACGCCACATTTGCGCCACGGACATTCCACGTTATGCGAGCTCGCCGTCAGCCCGCGCTCAGCAACTGCAGCAGAAAACTAAACTACGACCGCCAGTACATACCGTCCATACACCGCTTCATAAAAGAGCTTCCGACAGCCGTAATCATCGCTGTTTATCTGCTCCGTACGCACTATTCCGCCTTCTGAAAACTGCGCGCTGCCGCCGGTAGCCCCGTTTTAATCACATGCCGGGTTGTTCATATTGTTGTTGTTGTTGCAAGCGGTACAACAGCGAATGAATATCGTGCGCGTCTGCCTGACTTCCCTATACTATAGTCGAAGTTGCGTAGCTAAAGAAGCGCGTCAGTTGCAGGCAAAGAGCCCATGGCACAAAATGCTCCACTCCTTTTATGTGCGCGTTCTTCGTCGAACAAAAGGAAATTAGGAGATTCCGCTCAGCTGCACGCGGAAACCCGCCCTGTCGTCATCGTCGTCGTTGTCGTCGGCGTCGTCGTGATCCTCGGTGATGGGCTAAAGGCATGCCGCGGTGCTGAAAACAAACAAAACAAAACAAAAAAAACGCGTCCCTGCCACAAGCCGTCTCCGCCTTCCGCGTCCCAGGAGGCGTCGTCACGGCAACCGCGGAAGACACCCACCGGTGAAGGCAACAACAACCGACGAGACGACGGCACTCTCAGTATTCATAACTCTCAGGCTCACGTCGGCGCCTCAAAGCTCGCGACTCTAATATATGTGTATAAATCTTGGGAAATAAATTAATTCGGTGTCTCGAACAGACCGCTTGCCCCGCAGCGAGACTTCAGGCTAATTATCGCTACCTCATAAATTTCGGTAATACTAGACATAGTCTCTTTCTGCTCATTACCACAAACAAGCTTTTACCTGTCTGATAAGGTTCTCTCTAAAAATGAGCGTCTACTCTTTTTTTGTTTTTTAGTCGAGCAGATCGTGATTGAGAAATAAACTACTGTAGTTCTTTTTTTTTTTCTTATTATGCGGATTGGTTGGATACTTTTTTTTTTCAGTATACACCCGCTCACTCGCGCTCTTACGTTCTGTCAGAGAAAGCTATTTTAGACAGCTTTGCATCCACGACTGTTTCGAGTATCTGGCCGAATTAAGAATGCCGTCGCCATCCCCGGCACTCCTCGAGGCCACAACAGCTTCACCACCAGCAATCAGTTGACGCCATTGTTCATATCTGCAGCTTGTTGTGCCTATTGTTGGTTAGTCCACGATGCCTGAAACACGTCTGCTGTGCCCACCAGCGTCTTATACCGCCCATACATAAAGGTGGTCCCGAAAGTGGCAACAAGTGGCACGTCGCAATCGTAGTTGTTCGGTTGTACAAGTTCTGACAAAAGATAAGCGCGAACCCGAGTATCGCTGACGTGTCGCCACGTCCAAACTCGTTGCTGCGGTAGCTTCCGTAGACTGTCGAGTTCTAATTCGGCGTTACAGAAAATTGTAAACGTCTTTAAATTTTTTAATGCTTTTTCTTGTTTGTACCGGTTGGGTTACTCTTTGATTGAATTGTTTAAAATATTTAATAGGCCACTTTTTTTGACGATCTCGGCGGCGGAGTTTTGCGGAGTGGTTTTACTTGGAAGTAGAACCTAATTAAAGCGCGCACACCAAGCGGTATCGGGCCGGCGAAAACTATTTCCAGGAAACTTTCTATAAGAAGTATTCACTGGGCGCCATATTTGTGGGTGATGTCTAGAGCGCATGCTCTGAACGAGCCCACATTAATAGGCTGCTAAGACCGACAATCTTGAGGGTGCGAAATACACGTTACAAAAGAACTGTGGAAGCTTGCCATCAGCACGCGCTCAGCAGTCGTGCACACAGCTATGGCCGCCAGTGAATACTTCCTATTAATACTATGCTCATTTACGTAACTGCCGTTTACTCTTCGTCTCTTGCAGAAGGGAACTGAGAGAAAATATTTGGTTATTTTATTTCTTCATAGACAAACCTAAGAGCGTCGTTATAAAACCCGTCCTATTTTCGAGCTTCTTAATGTTAATTTAAATTATACCAAAATCCTTATAGCTCTAGTTTGGCCACCCATAATGATCACGTGTTCAGCGGTCTACATATAAAACAATATTTCGTCTACAAGCCGAAGGATACGCAGAAGAGCGTCTAGGGATAAAAGAAAACTAACCAATTGAAACTTATACGCATTGTCTCGTTATTTTTCTGTTTTTTTTTTTTCTTTTTTTCTTTTGCAGGGGTCAGTGAGCTCTTTCCAGCAACTCGCGAACGCCAACCCTAATTAGAGTCCTCGAGGGCCAGTACTTCTGCCATCAACCACTGGCCTGTCCCTCTCCCGAATCTCAGTGCGAGAGCCTTTGAAATCTCGAAGAAGCGTTGCAACAGAACAATAACGTCCAATAAAAGCTAAGCAGGGAGCGGAACCGAGGACAAGCGCACTTCTTGTTGGACTCCACGCTGGGCCAACGAGGGCGTCGCTGCCATTGCACGGCCGTGATAGATGACCGCTCCGGCGTCTTCTCCCATCGCTTGGTTCCCTTCGGAGACCGTCGCGGTTTGAGTCGCCCGTCGGCTCGCGGAATTAAATTGCACTTATCCCCGTCGGAAGGGCCGCCGCTCTGACGTGTCACTTCGTTGGACGTGCGGGCCTCCATGCCATTGTGCCGCGGGTCCTTGATGGTGAAAAATTCGAGCGCAACGTCGTTCCTCTGGCTGCTCGTTATACGGCCGGGCCCTCTGGCCTTAATGGAGGCCGAAACAGGGTGAGCTAAGGTTGCGTTAGCGCGGGCATATGTCTACCGCAGAAGTCGCTTAGGGAGCCCGGTACTCGACTGTACTTCTCGTGCGGTCGCTCCGAGCAATACGCCTTGATGTTCGCCCGCGGTGGGCTGAGCAGAGAGTATCATACTACGCACGCTAAGTAAGTAGGCGTAACCGATTTTACTGTATTATAACTGAGATGCGCCTTCAACAGTGCTTATTGAACTCTGATGTTGTACAGGGTACACGCTAAAAAAATAGTGTTTGTGTTGTTCGTTTTTTTTTTGTTTTTTTTTTTGCCGCAAAGATAAACTACGTATTGCCGAACTCTACATATTCGCCCAAATGTAGCGTTAGGGGTCCGGAGCAGATGCTAACATTTCAAAGCTAAAATATATCTTGTTCAAAAGTTACATGTGATTTTTTAGAAATCCTCCATGACAAAATAAGACCCGCTTCTGGTAGCCCACCCCATTAATCTTCATGCATTCATGGGCTTTGTCGGCAACCATTTTCTCACTGGAAATTTCCTAAAATCGGTTATGAATTTTGAACGAGATAACGGCAAGCTCTGAAACTTTGTCACCTGGTCCAGGACCATCAGCGCTACAAGTTGACTTAGACTGAGCGCTCGGCGATGTGCACTTTATGTTGTGAAAAAAGAAACAGTACTTTTAAAAGAAAAATACCCTATACTACACTTGGTAAAGATATTATATCTCCATTAGCTCCTATCTCTTCTCCCTATTTCTTCAGGAGTTCTAAAAAACTCTTGCGAAACCCAACTTGCATAATTTACACATGACCTGATGTTAACATGAACAAAAACTATCAAACAGATGCCATATTCCTGTATTTCTCCAAGGCCTTCGATCGAGTGCCTCATAATCGTCTTTTATCTAAGCTTTTGGTGCTTGGTCTTGACGCAACCACCATCTACTGGATTCAGGATTTTCTCACTTCGCGAGTACAGTTCACAATACCTAATAATCATAATTCGCCCCTTGCAAACGTAACTTCAGGTGTTCCCGAGGGCAAAGGGATTTCCCCATTTTTATTTTCTATATACATAAACGACCTTCCGCAAGGCATCAATTAAAAAGTCCGACTGTTCGCCGTTGACTGCATCATTTACCACCCGGTCCCAAATCTCTCCTATCATCTTACTCTACAAAATGACACAGAAAAAATTTACTATTACTTATGATATTATCTAAGCAACGTTGTAATCGGCACTGCGTCATTATATAACTACCTTGGTGTTAATTTTGTTCCTTTACTTTCATGGATTCAGCATATCGACATTGCTACAGCTGAAGCCTCACGCACCCTCAGATACTTAACGCGCCATCTGAAACCAGCACTTTCTCACCCTGAGAAAACTGGCCAACATAACATTTGTCCGCCCAAAACTAGAATATGCATCGTTCATCTGGCATCCTTTACAAGCCTACCTCTCCGATAACCTTGAAGCAATCCCAAACCGTACTGCTATATTTATTACATCAATATGTTCCCACGACGTTAGTGTAACATAACTTAAACAAACCCTAAGACTTCTATTACTATCTGACCGCAGACTAACTTATCGAATGTTGCTCATACGTAAATTTTACCACAAAAACACAAGGCCATAAGACTCTTTTACCTCCATATAGGAAATCCTCTCAAAATTATCACAGTCGCTGCATCAGACGTATGACAGGCAAAACACTAGCCTTTAATGCCTCGTTTTTTCCAACGTCTATAACCATCTGGAACTCCCTCCCCGAGGAAATAGTAGTTATTTCAGAACCATGCCTTTTCCGCCAGTTAGCCACTTTACACCTCTGCTAACCACCACTGTCCTACCAGGTTGTCAATGTATACGTTTTTTTTTTTTTACTATTGTTTCCACTTTTGATCTACTTTGTTTCTTCGGCCCTTAAGGAGAAATAAATGAATGAAATGAAATGAACTATTTCTCTTTAAAGTGTGCGTTGCTGACTTTAGTGGCCTACAGTTCGCTACGCAGTTAACCCTGACACGCCATCACTCCGTTCTCTCTGTGTGTTTTCAAACATGCTGAGAGCTTTGACGACGGAGTTCCCGGGTGAAATACAAACAACAACAAGGACGTCTCAAGCCAATAGTAGATGTCCGACTGGCCCCACGAGGTCGATACACTGAAGCTCGACTTGTAGCTCGACGACTCTACGTGGTGACATTGTAATTTTAGCTCACAGCGTGTCAGCGATATGTCTGTTGTGAGACGCCACATGGGTGTCGAAGACACTCGCGGCGGCGAGGGCACCTGCTAGATGGCGCCGCGGGGATCTTCTAGGGATGACGTTAGGAGATGCCCTCAGCTGCATTCAGTAATAAAATTAAAACGTTTTACCATTATATGTTCTACATCATGTATTCATAAACTAATTTTAAAACATGAAATTAAATATTGTTTTTACAACTTGTTAATTCGTATTATGCTTACATTTCAAATGGATCTTTATACATATCCAACATGTCCAGTTTTAAGGTACCTGTAACGTTGGTTCTTACGCAAATGGTGATTATGCTCACGACACAAGATGTGAAAAAGAGCCCTTGCGTTAACAAATTTCGAGAGGCGCCAGCGTTTTTCTTTTTTAGCTCCCCAATTAAAAAAAAGAAAAAAAAATTCCGGAATACGCGGGCTTCACCTTTCTCGCCATATTATATTGTTATCGTTAAATTCAAATTAGCCAATAAAAAAAAACAGAAAAAGAATGTTATGCTAAAGCCAACATTCAAAGTTTCCCACGCTCTCCAATAAGTTCACGTCATATGTACAACTTGCAAGTCGAGCAGGGAGTCTGAACAACACATTATTTTGCTCGTTTCGTCTTTTTTTTATTTTTTTTTTGCTAGTGTGAAAATCTCCAGCAATCGTATCACGCCATCAAACACATTGTAAATGCGTGGAGAAACGCCTCCATTGCTGGATTAAAAGTTGGGTTTGGGCGAGTTGCTTCATACTGATTTAAAAGTAGGAACCAACTCATTGTCATCGTCTCTTTTGATGTAAAACGCCTCTATAAAAAAATAAAAAAATAAAACCGACAGACAGATTATAGAGGCGTTTTACCTAAAAAAGAAAGATGACAATTACGTTAGCGTGCCTTCTCTCTTCCTGCTCCAAAAAGAAGTAACTTTTCTAGATAGCTGCCTGCGAGAGTGGTGATTGGTTGGTTGTGTTGCAGGTGTGGCAAAAGATTTTGTGTATATAAATGACGACGCTTTTTCTAATAAAATCAGTTTTGAGTTAGAGCCCGTCCTGTCGTCTTTGTGCCTTTATCGTCCTTGTTTTGTTTGCACTTTTTACAGCAAAGCTGTATACCTCTACCAGCCACGGAAATTTTCGTGTCGTTGGAGTTGTAAGCAAAAAAGTCCCGGCAAACAATTGAAGGCAATACAGCATATCTCCTTTGAAATGAGGCATACAGCATACAGCTCAGTATCCGTTTCAATAAAGAAAACCACAAAACAAGCATCAACAAAACAAGCAGCAAAACACATGATGGATGATAAGGCGCGTGTGAACAATAGGAACACCCTTCCACGCGTTCTGGTAAAGATTAGGTTTGCGGCTGCTTGGAAAAGGGCTGACGTCATTCGAAGCCCTCGTGTGAAGTGCAAACCGCATAATGGATGATAATGGCGCCTGCGAACAATGCCAAGCACGTTCCTTATCTCTGCGTGTGTTTTCGTGTCGGCTTTCCCACGGAAAGAAAGACTTCAGAAGATTGAAGCGAAAAGTACTAACACCACGCATACAACATACAGCACAACATTTCTTTCAATAAAGAATAAGCACAAAACAAGCATCCTAACCGTATAATGAATGATAAGGAGCTCCTGAAAGCGATGCGAAGCACGTAGCGCTCACCGCATACGTTTAAGGCTCTGTTATACTCCGACGTTGAGCGCAGCGAACGTAACGTAGCGCAGAACGTGGGCCTTTGATTGGCCGGCGAGCAGGAACTCGATATCTGCGACCAATCAGCATCGGTGTCCGCTGCACTGCGCCACGTTTGCTACGCTCGACGTCGGAGTATAACAGAGCCTTTACTGTTGCCCAAGCTGCCGGGACGACGGCAGCTTGCGACGTGGGGAGTGACGTCACTAGCCTTTCATATATAGAAGAAGGACCCGCTTATAACCCGTTTCACCTGACGTCCGGACGCAGCGGATGCTACGAGCTATCTTAGCCAATCCCGTGATACGCTTTCCGCGCGTCGCTGTGCCCCCTCTCTTAGGTCACGTGATACTCACATGGCCTCCGATTGGATCCGATGGCTCGTAATATCCGCTGCGCTTAAACGTAAGATGAAACGGAGTATAGTAACTGATTTCATTGTTGCTGCAGCACCGCGATGAATAGGCCACGCATAGTTAGGTCTCCCGAGGAGCAGCGTGAATACTAGGAGCGACAAAGGGAAAAGAAACGGCAATACGACCAGCGGCGGCGTGCTGCGACCGGCGGCGGCATTTCGTATAGTGCAGTAGGCAATCGTTGCAGGTGATACCACAGCTTTGCTAACCAACCGCCTTCACAGCGTGGATTGGAGCCCCAACTTTTTTTTAACCTTCTAAATGAGGCTGTACAGCCCCCATGTTACAATATTTAGAATCACGCTGTCGGCCTTGCCAGCAGAGCCTCTCAACCTCTCAGACCAATTTTTAAAATTCATTACTTTTTTTTTCTTTTGAAGGGAGGGGGGGGGGGAGAAAATTTAATTAATAGTTCGAATGTCCAAATTAATCGTAGATTATTTCTATATTAAAAGAAGGACGACATTTTTTTTCCTAAATACAATCAAAGCAAAATGGGGCATACGCGTAATTATGTCTGGTAGAAGAAATGACGAGCATGATGCGAATGCACTGAACAGCGACGGTGCGTTGCGTTAATAATAAACTCATTACCTACCAATGTGGTTGGGCCACTAACGTTTTTTTATTCAAAAGCTTAGATTTTTTAGAGATGCTACTTATGCTCTCTAAATTTAGTGTGGCTGGAGAAATTGGCAATAGAAAGAGATGTCTAAACCAACATTCAAATTTCCCCCACGCTTTCCAGTCGCGTGACGTTATTGGCAAGCACAAACCGGCAGTCTTGGAAACAAGATATCTATCGCTTTCGTTTTTGCTGCTCAGCGTGTGCGCAAGTAAGCTTCAACAGCATTCATTTCTACACATAAAACTTCTTATGATCACTCTTGAAAACTTTAAACAACCCAAACAGTGAACCTTGCCTGCCGCTGCTGTCAGCATTTCAGTGTTGGCACCAAAAAAATCTTTCAGTTTAAGAAAAAAAGAAAGACGTTTACAATTTTCTGTTATGCCGACTTATAGCGCAGCTCTTTAAGAGGAGGAGGGGAGGGTACGAAGAGGAGGGTATCTTCTCCTCCTCCTTCATTCCTTCGCCTTCTCCCCTCCTCCTTCTCCTTCCCCCTCCTCCTCCTTCTATATGTTAAATCCAGTGAACCTCCTAGCATTGGTATACTTGGTACCGAAATGAATTTTAAGGTCGATAAACTCCGCTTTGCCTACACTTACGTGCAATCAATCTGAATGTCATTTTGCCAGGATCGCCGATCATCGTGCGAATATCGAAGGGTATGCATATATTTTATTAGGAAGCTTCAAAACTGCGACGACTTAAGATAAATTAACAAACAGGAAATCATCAATTGCCTTTAACGACCTCATTAGAGCAGCATAAAGACGTTTCTCGCAGCACCATAGCGGCAGGCCAAGCGGAACCAGGATAACCCGAGAACTGATTCAGAGCACAGTCATAAAACAAGCGATTATTTTTGCAGTCGAGAGCGCAATGAGCGGTAGAAACGTCCGTGTCGTTTAATGGCGTCAGCAAGGCTGATAATAGACGTAGAAAAACTACTCTTCTTGAACATTTTAGTGAAAAACCCGAGACTGAGGTATTGACAGACGACGACAAGGAAATCAAGGAAAACGTCTCAAACACAGCAAAAGCCTAAACCTTTATTGAGGACAGGACCCTTTATATTGGGTTGAAAATAGAAGGAAGGAAAAAGAACCGTTCTTCACACCACCTCTCTCCACAAAAAACACGACACCGGACCTCTAACAATGAGGTCAAACAAACAAAACAACTGACAGCACCAAGGATGACACATAATTCACAAAAAAAAAAAAACGCAGGGAAATTACAGATTGCACTGGACCTTTCACTGAGGGAGGCAGCCATAAGACTACAAAAAAAAAATTAATGTATCAATATCTCTTCTTGATTTTTGTAAAAGCAGCTTAATATGAGTTTGCGACAAGCATGTACCAAAACGTCGCAGAACGGGTAAACAGGCACGGACAGTGGGGACTGCTTCGATTCGTCGTCTAGCGCCTGCGTCAAAGTTTCACGACCTCCCGAAGTTGCATTCTTCGAACGCTACTGCGGTAAGAGGTGTTACAGAATACGCACTGCGGAAAACTCTCGAGCAGTGGTCACAATGCCAATTCGTCACGCGAAAGACACGGTGTTCTATAGAAACATGATGACAGAAGTATTTGCGAACAGGCCTCAGGCACGTTCGAAAGCATGTTTGCTTCATACATATGCATGCCCCCGTGATCTCTGCAGAAAGTTTTGCCTGACCAAAAGGGCAGGATCCTCAACCAGAAAGAAACACTCAACAGACCGGCTTCAAACGAGTTTTCCAATCCTTCATCACACAAGAGCACGGAAATAGAAGTTCGAAGTTCTGAAAGCCGGTAGGAAAAAGCAATTTAGGTGCTAAGTAAAAAAAAGAAAAAGATTTGTCATGTATAAAATAGTACACGACGTGGCACAATGGGCGCTAAGGCATCATCAGCGCTTTTTGTGTATGGTATACTTGTATTAAGCAGAGACAAACTCCAACTTTTATCACCCGAGCCTCGTGCCCCACAAAAGCCTATTTCGCCTCACTAAAAAGTTTTAATAGGCGACGTTCGTTTTTGACCTAAAAGCAGTAATAAACGCGTATCGTTTGTTCGTGCTAACGGTCTCCCGTACCGTACAGCAACGACATTTAAAAATCTGCAACGTGAAATGAGAAAGAGAAGAAAATCGAAGTAGGAAAACAAGTTTACGCATTCTAAATAGGTCCCTTCCCGCTTGAGGTAAAGCCCGGTACCACTTGGTTACGTCCCCATATCGATCACTTTTGTTTTCCCAGTAGTTACATTTTTTACGCTTAAATCGCCGAGGCATCCCGACCCAACGGGACTAATTTCGGTAATTAACCCTCGATAACTAATGAGGCAGCACGGATAACCGCAGCGATTTTAAACACGCGCCGAATTCCTTTCTTTTTCTTTTCTTTTTGTCTCCGCCTTTCACCCTTTCCAAACGTCACAAATTTCTTGAATGCAAAAAAAGAAATGAAGAAGCCGACAAAAAAAAAATAAGATTACTTCAACTATAAAATTGGCGAGTTCCTATCAAATATACCGTTACAAAAAAAAAAAAAACATTTGGCACTTTGAGGCTTTATATTTTATCAAATGCTTACGCACGCTCTATTTAACGACTTTTTTTTCTTTTTTTTCCGTTGCTTCGTTGAAAACGCAAAAGAGACCGGAGCGAGTGTTGAAATAGTGCTTCCGATGTTAAACACACGCAAGTAAGCGTTTAACCCGCTCCTAGGCACAGGCAAATGAAAACAAAACCTGAGAATTACGTGCGTCAGCGAAAACATTGATTATGTATTACTCGCGTCATGTGAAGGGTGAAAGGGAGAGGCGAAACACCGAAATAATTACCGATACGGGAGACACCAATCTCAATTGAAAGCAGAGCGTCGGCGCGAAGCTCAAAAAGCGTTGTACATAAAGACAAAAATTCACAAAACTAAAACGCTTAAAATACAAAAAAAAAGCTACGAATACTGCTATTGACTCTAGCATCCTTGCTTTTATTTTCTAACTTCATATAAAAACTGAGGAATCCCCGTAAAACGAAACAAAAATAACAAGAAACCTAAGCTAGTACCAATAAAAAAAGAACGTCAAAACACACGAGGGTGGAGGAAAAACAAATGCGTCTTAAACGAGTTCAGTTAGATAACTCGACCAGATTAGGCAGACATCATCATTAATTTGGGACCTGGGACCGCCATTAACGTAATTGAGAGGCGTCTGCCCGTATGTGTGTGTGTGTGCGTGTGTGCGTGAGTGTGTGTGTTTGTATTTCCTCCCCTCCACCATCTTGCGGTGGGGACGGAAAAACCGCTGGATCGCCGTTTTCTGTCGGCCGCTGCTGCTATCTGTTGGCAGGCGCCAGAGAGCCCGAAATTCCAGACAGGGTTTCGTTCCTGACCGGCTGCTGGGTGCCGATTAAACACGGGACTTCGAGTTGCGTCGCTTACCTCCCGGGAAAGAAACAGAGAGAGAGAGAGAGAGAAAGGGCGGAAGGGGATGGGGAGGGGGGAGCAACCATAGGTTTCGGAACGTCCCCGCATGGTGAAATTGAGCTACAGACGTACGCTGGAGTTCGCAGGGGCGGTGACCGAACCTTGTGCCGAAATTGGCGCCATCTTTATCAAAGTTGTTGTTTATAAGTTACTGAGAGGGACGCGGGGCCTGGAATCCCTTACAAAAATATTTATCCGCTTTCTACAGAATTTCTACAGAAAATAGCCCATAAAGGCCATATATATTCCAAAGAAAAGGAATCCACATTCCTATGCACTGTCTATAGTTTTTTCGGCCAGTTTTTTCTCTAGACTTTCTATAGAACTTGGTATATAGAGATTGTATATAAATTGCATAGAAAACAAATGAAGATTTTACCAACGTTTTTATTCCCTTTCTAACCATACTAAATAAGTTGTACGCAAAAAAAAAAAAATTGTGATTATTAATTTTAGCTTTGTTACGATACATTTGTGGAAACATTCACTCGCCACTTGCCGTGTGCACATACGCAGACATCACAAACGCACACGACATGGAGCACTCATAGGACTAGCAATTCGGTACTGTTGACTGCTCCACCGCTATTATAAAGGTTGGTGAACTGTATCCCCGACTAGAAAGCGTTGAAAGAGGCGATAATCATTTCACACAGTCAAAAAAGTAGCCTCTGTAAGGAGGCTCCAACAGGGTCTGATGTCGCTTCTCCGCACTGCATCCTATTATTCTATCGATTCTAGTCTATAAACTTATTCTGAAATATGGTGGCAGAAAGTCTATTGGAACGTGGTGATAGAAATTCTATAGAATTTCTATCGTCAGTACTCTATGAACTTCGGTTGAAAGAAAGTCTATAAAGTCGGGCCATTCCATGCCAAAGGAGACGCGGCAATTTTTCCATGCTCGGCATATTTACGAAAACAAACTTTGAATAAAGAAGCTTCCGAACTTAAGAAAAGTATTTTCTTTTGTAAAAATAAATAAATGGGGCTTTAATTTATGCTGTGAAGGTGGTTGGCCAGCGAAGCTGTGGTATCACCTGCAACGATTGCCCACTGCACTATTCCAAATGCCGCCGCTGGTCGCAGCACGTCTCCGCTGGTCGTAATGCCGTTTCTTTTCCCTTTGCCGCTCCTCGTATTCACGCTGCTCCTCGGGAGTCCTGACTATACGTGCCCATAGTGGTGCTGCAACAACAATGAAATCAGTTGCTATTCGGGTTCTTCTTTTATACATGAAAAGCCAGTGACATCACTCCCCTCGTCGCAAGCTGCCGTCGCCGCGGCAGCTTGCGCACAGTAATCTTTACCGCGAAACGTATGCGGTGAGCGCTACATGGTTCGCATTGTTATCAGGAGCGCCTTATCATCAATTATATGATTCTGATGCTTGTTTATGCTTGTTTTTTTATTGAAACGAATGATTGATGTATGCACGTTTCGCTTCAATTGCTGGAGGTTTTTTTTGTTTTTGCTTTTTTCCCCTGTCCGGGCGTGGACACGAAAAAATCCCAACAACAAGTCATATACAGCTTCGATGTAAAATTAAATTTTATTTTTGCTGATATTATGCTCTAAATTTCTAAAATTTATATAAAACTCGTTTAGTTAAGGAAAACATTGTGAGAAACGGTTGCTTACCACACAATTCTAGGTCGGCGCCTTATTACCTATTAACATGTCCTATCTTACAGTAGAATACAAACATTAAAAGACGCAATTTTGGGTCTAAATACGAGCTCCCAAAAGAATCTGAGATTTCTTCTTTTTTTTTTTTGTCAACTTGTAGTTGGGTGTTAGCTACAATTATTTTATTTTTCACTTTGCTGTCATTGAAAAAATAATGAAATTCCACGTGTTAAATTTTCAAACCTTCGTTTTGGTGCTTTTAATTAATTGACAAAATCTCCAGTTTATGCAGGAACCGCCATCTTGAAAGTCGCAAAACGCTATGTGGGCTTTGGTGTCTGCAACTTTAAAAATAGCCAAGAGTTTAATCCATCTCATTTCTTCAACATATCAAATACGTAGAAAATTACTTTCTGTTGTTGCAGTGAATTGTTGTTTTTTTTTGTTTTTTTTTTAGAGGAGTTTTTTCCGATTGTGCCTCCAGGCGCCCACCTCGTAGGCGACACACGCCGGCGTTCACTATCAAGGCGTCAACGGTGTGAGACGCCGCTGCTAAGTCTTTGACTTTGTTCTGAAAACACTCTTTAATCAGTTGAAGTTGACTTTATCCTGACATCCACGCATCTGTATCCTCTTTATCTTACGTAAACTTATTGGCGTCTTAATTTTGTAACTGGCGACGAGCTCTGGCCTTCATCGTCTGCTCCCCGAGTTTGGGAACGCATACTGCGCTTCTGCCTCCTCTGTCGTATATGTCCAGATGTAAAATCAATTCAGACCGGAGAGCCCTTCACCGATGCAAAATGATCGCAGTGATGTCGCTTCCTCAATAGACTTGAATGCATTTTGATAGAACTAAGATGTATTCAAGTTCGTTCGTGCATCCACAAAGGACGCGCTGCCGAGATAGTGATGACGTCATGGAAACGATTTAAGCGTTATTGTGGGTTGGGCCTGTAGCAGTTTTTTTTGTTTTTTTCTCACGCAATATTGAAGTCGGGAGTAAACACGCGAAAAATGATCGAGGAATAATTTAAAAAAAATTATAAGCGTTTTGGCAAATTATGTAAACTGGAATTACAACAGCAGCCACGAAGCCATTAATTAGAAAGTTAATCAACAATTTGTTTATTAGACCGACTTGCACTGACGGTTATTACCTCATCTAATGTACGCCGACGGCCTCCGTGTAACTCCAACACACTTCCTCTTAAAATACTAGTGAGCTCAGAATTCGAGGCATGTTCTGTTGGCCTCCAGTGCATTCCGGAGCCTAAACTACTCACATGTACATGACCTCAGGGGTGTGAGGTGTCCGCCGCAAAGGGTGGAATGCTTTTTCCATCATCACAGTGCTTTGGTGGCACTACGTGCCCTATCAAAATACATTTAGGTTCAATGGAGAAGCGACATCACCGTTACCATTTCGCATCAGTGAAGACTTATCTGATCTGAATTGTTTTTACAACTGGGCATACGACAGACGAGGTGGACGCGCAGTGTGCATTCCCAAACTCGGGAAGCAAACGATGCAGGCTTGCGCTCGTCAGGAGTTACCTGGCCAGGAGTGAAGTAAAGACGCCAATATCATTACGTAACGGAAATAGGAAACGGATGCATGGAAGTCAGGATAATGTCCACTTCAACTGAATAAAACGTGTTTTCAGGAAAACGCTAAGGACATTGCGGCGGCGTCTCACACAGTTGGCGCTTCGCTGGGGAACGCCAGCGTGCATCGCGTACAAGGCGGGCGCCTGGAGGCATTTTAGAAGAGGCTCATCTTTAAAAAAAAAAAAAAAAAATTTCTCAGCACCAAACAAAAAGTTTTTTTTTTTTTTATATGTTGAAGAGATGAGGTGGATTGAACTTTTGGCTATTTCGCAAGTTTCGGGCACCGCTGCCTACATTGCAATTTCTGGCTCACAATATGGCCATTGCTGCATAAACTGGAGATTTTTGATTTAATAAGAACGCAACAAAACGAGGTTTTGAAAGTTAATACGAGAAATTCAGTTATTGCATGGTTTTCGAATAACAAAGGAAAAAGGTATTGTAGCAAACACCCAAATTCAACTTAACTAAAAAAAAAAAAATCTCATGACTTTTTTTTCTTTTTAAAGTTTCTATTTGGAATCAGAATGGTACCTTTGAATCTTTGTATCTTCTGTTAGATGGATCATATTATTAAGCAATTAGGCGCCCGCCTTAATTTGTGTGCTACGCAAAGGTTTTTCCATGTTTTTTTTTTTTTTACTACATTGGTTTTATGCAAATTCCTAACATTTAAAGCATGATAAAAAGAAAAAAATTAACACAGAACAAAATATTTTTTAGTTAAATTGAATGGCTTCTTTATCCCAAATTAAATTTTTAGTACATATCTCAGGTACAAAAAATTGCCGCGCCTCTTTTGGCTAGGTGTGACCTCATAGAAAGTCTATCGAAAATTTTCGATACGACGTGACTGTATACAGAGCATTGAAAGAGTCTTTAAATTGTGAATAGGATTTCTACAGACTACGTGAAATATTTTTATACGGGTTATTATGTACACGCTTCTTGCTTCCTGATTGGTTCCTCGTCGCCTAATGTCACAATCTCATTGGCTACGGAGCAATGATGAGATGCTGGGGGCTCGCCCTGCCCTGCGTTCATTAAGCTCACTGGAACCAGAGCAGCTGCAAATTACGGGGTACTTGGAAGAAAAAAGTATTTTTTTTTTTTCATTCCAAATGCAAAAGGCTAGTCAGTACCCGAAGGAACAACCGAGGTCTTTTTTTTTCATTTAGGTTTAACACAGAATGGGTTTCGTGCTGGATTTCATGCAAAAGTGTAACTCACCAGTATGAGGAAAAAGCGTTACACGCAGGCTATGGCATTGTAAAGGACGTGTAGCCCGTAGCAGGCAACGCGTAAGCATCCGAGGCAAATAGAAGGTAAAACGATTCTTACATAATCACAATTATGCACGAACAATCGTAACCAGAAAGCGGCAATCTAACCCCGGACCATGTGATCCGCAGTCTGACATTTTTGCTGGTCGCCACTGGTAGGTAGGAGATGAACGGGAGCGCAAGCAACTGCGCTAAGTATGCCTTGCCGCCGACGGTCGCCTGCGGTAGCACTCAACTGTCCGCGGTGAGTGATACTCCGTTCGACGTACTTACTTTACAGCAACGTTACTAGAACCCCTCAGTTGGGAAACTGCCGTAGAGCCTGCTTTAAAAAAGTGGCTCCGATCCGTACTCGAGAACCGAGCTAATGGCGATCGCAACGCCGCCATTTCTCCCGCAGCGCCCACTACGGGAACTGCACAGCTGCACGTCGAGTCGGGCAAGGGCCGGTGGCGCCATCTCGCAGGGCCATCTCGCAGTAGCTATGTAAAGCAACTTTCATGTTCCAACTCGTCGCTAAAGGGTGGCGCTGTTATCGTATTCAGCTCGGTCTGGGTGGACGCCAGCGGCCCAGGTTTCAAGGGTGAGTTTCCCAACTGAGGGTTTTAGTAACGTTGCTTCGCAGGCTACAGCCGCTGGCGAGTTAAGGCCGGTTCTCACATGGAGCGAAGCGCTGATGTAGCGCTCCTCACGTGCCGTCAGCTACTTATCGCCTGCCACGAGCAACAGTTTTGGCGGTGCGATACAAAGCTGGTGAACACTCCAGTCAGCACGCGCTTAGCGCGAGGTTAGCGCTATGTTTGTAGCGCTCCGCTGCATGTGTGAACAGGCCTTTATACGTACTTAGTCCAGCATACTTAGTCCACAGGCGACCGTCGGCGGCAAATCATACTACGAAGGCTGGGGTACATAGATCGAACTTTCCCGGCGAAATTCACGCGGCAAAACTCTACAACAACGCGCCACCGTGTATTCGTTCACCACTGAACTCCATGAGAGGAATAAGCTGGGAACGCCGCCTATGCGAACAGCGCGACTCTCAGTGTTGCACGGGGAAAGCGAATATCCACTGAAACCAACCACTTATAAAGCTTCGTTTAAACCACAGAGTTACTACAATAAACGCTAGAGGCTCAGGTGGCACTAGTGTGCTGCTGCATTTTGAAGTAGACAGCAAGCAGTCAGAAACTGACTTCCGGTAATACATTTCTATGGGAAAAAGCGAGTACATTTTCTCTCTGCGCTCGATTATAAGAGCAAATATCACGAATAATTTGTACGTACTAGGCACATTGGAACATTTCTCAGTCACGCAGACGAAATAATTGGTCAGTTACAGCATTTTTGTTTGAAATTCGTGGCATGAAAAACGGTGTTAAAACCGCTTCGTACGTGCATTTATGTGCACTGTCGGACACTGTTAGCGCGAACACGGCGTCGACGCTTTCCAGCACGGGGGATATACGTGCCAAACGAACGAAGGACTTGTGGAAAACCAAGAGAGACGGCAAGAACTACGCAGTAACACTGGATAAGTAACTCCTTGTGCACGCAGACGATCAAAATAAATTGAAAGCCACGTAATATAGTCAGATTTGCAATAAATAAGTGCTGCTTTATTTTTTCTGCTCATGAATATGTGCGAAGATGCTTGTTCTGAAATCAAATAATCACCCGCACGCTCCAAATCTTTGCAAATAGGGGGAGCGAGAGAGCAGGTGCCCCATAAAAACTGCCCGACATAGGAAATAATAAAAAGGACACACCTTTCGTAACTCACGCTCTTTATTTTTTTGCGTTCGAATGTTTCTTTAACCGATCGTAAAGATGCACGACGGAGTCATTTTCATCCAATGACAGGACGGGCATATTAGCAATATATAAGCACCACCGAAATGGTAGCAAACCTTGAACACACTCTACATTCCTTTCGATCGTTAGTTTGCTTAGAATCGTCGCTCGTTTTCACATACCTTTCTTGAAACAGAGGTTTGGGCCTGAGATAGAGCGAAGTTTAACATCGTTCAGTGGTAAAGAAAAATGCTCTAACTAAAGCAATTACACTTTCACAATACCAATAAAGGTACATACTATCCGGTACAACTAAAATGACAAAACTTATTCATGTTATTTTCCGGCGAAGAGACAAAATTCACGCGCGTTTTCCCATAGGAATACACAGGGAGGCTGGAAATGTAGACTGCATGCTGTCTGCTTCAATTTGCAACCGGAAGTCCCGTAGACACTAGCGCCAGCTGAGCCTCTAGCATTTATTGTAATAACTCTATGGTTTAAACACGCCACTGTCGTAAAAAGCGCAAAACAAATTGGACGAAACGAGCAAGTGATCGATAATAATGTACTTTTGAGTCTTAATAAGCTCTCCAGTGTTTGTGGGGAAAGAGATTGTCCAGGTGCGGCGGGGAGCATGCTTGGTCTGCACCACTGTGCATCGGAGCCTGGCGGAAGCCAAACAGCGCACTTCGTCCTGATTGGCCCACGTCCTTC
The DNA here is from genome assembly GCA_013358835.2 of Ixodes persulcatus. Taxonomy (NCBI): domain Eukaryota; kingdom Metazoa; phylum Arthropoda; class Arachnida; order Ixodida; family Ixodidae; genus Ixodes; species Ixodes persulcatus. Next base: position 49,072 of record JABSTQ010009368.1, on the reverse strand, counting down.
GCCGCGCATCGCCCGCTCCCGGTAGTGGCGTTCACCGGGCGAAGAATGTCTAGCTACCCTAGATATGCGGCGAACACCCAGTTTTTTGGCGCCGCAGCAAGAGTGAACGCCCCCGGGCGAAGTTAGTCGGTTATTCGCCGGGTATTCGCTCCATAGAGTTCAGTCTTAAGGCTCTGTTACACTCCGAGGTCCTGCGCAGCGAACGCAGCGTAGCGCAGCGCTGCACAACGTTGCGCAGCGTAGCGCAGCGTTGTGCAGCGTTCCGCAGAACATGCGCCTTTCACTGGCCGGCGAGCAGGAACTCCATATCTGCGACCAATCAGTATCTGCGTGCGCTGTGCTACGCTGCGTTTGCAACGCTCGACGTGGGAGTATAAGAGTCTTTAAGTTCAGCACAGACATGTACAAGTTACTCAAAAAAGTAATTAAGTTAAGTTACTGAGTATTGACCTCAAAAGTAATTTGAGTAGAGTAGAATTTACTCAAATAGAAAGTAATTGAGTAAATTACTAATTACCGTAAAAAAATAGCGAATTACTTTTGAAGTTACTTTGAAGTTACTTTTATATGTTTTTGTTATGGTAAAAAGAAAGTACATAGGTTTTGATCCGTTAGCGAAATTGTGCTAGCCAAATATAGATCGGATTGTTTTTTCAAAGAGATGCTTTAAAGGGATAGTACAACGAAATTTCGGCGCTCATTTTTTGGTCTATATCTGTTCAAAAGAGCAGCATCACATGGAACATACCAATATCTTGTTAAAAAAGTCTCGAAAGGAATTTTAAAACGAATTAAACGATTAGCAAAGAGCACCTGGTGGATGTCGCTAACGCCTCGTTTGTAATGCTCGACTAGGAACCTTGACAGCTAGTGACGGAGGTTGTCTCGCCTCCGGCCACGACGAGAGAAGCGGGGAAGGAGGAACTCCCCTCTTCCCGAGAATCCCTTTTGTGTGTCGCAGAAGTCGCTATTGTCCCCCTACAAGATTATAGAAGATTAACCCGTCACTCAAAATTCGTACAAAAGCAGCCGCTTCGGTGGCTGGAACGACTAGGCCATCCTCTCGGCGTCAGCCTCGCCGTAGCTTTGCTCGTCTCGAGACGACCTACGTCACGATTGCGTTGGATTTCACGTGCTCTAAGCTGGGCCTTCTCCGAGCGCTTGCCAGAGTGGGCCGTTTATAACGAAAAATACAGCCACCAGGATCAAAATACAAACGTGCGATTGTCATTTACGGATATTGTGGATCATATTCAACCTATTTTTGAACACGACGGGAATATTTCAAATTTCGTTGAAGTATCTCTTTAATAGCTGGTTGTGCTTCTGCGTACCTAATAGACCGATCTCACCAAGCGTTCGACGCATGCGTGACGCCGCCATAACTTTAGTTCACAGGAGGCAAACAGCATTGCACGAGAGGGCTCGTGCCGTCTCGTGCTTAACACGCGCAGAGCTCCAGCAGGTTTGCCGCACGTGCAGAAAGACTAAAGTTCCCTCGATGCATTGCGGCAGCGGTGGCGTAGTCAAACAGGCTAGTGAGATTGGTCTACTGTTTTGTACTTTCTTGTTTGTTTGGTCAATGATGTACTGCAAATGTGTCGTTTCTACTTTGAGGTTTAGCAATGCCTGAGCTTGATTTTTAGACAGCGTTTGCTTGTTTACAGTGTTGCGTAAAGTACATCTAAAAAGTAGTTGAAGTAAAGCACAAAGTAAATTAGAGGTTATGTACTTCAAGTAGAGTAGTAAGTACACCGGGTGCAATATACTTGAAGTAACGTATTATAAATACAATATATTTCAAGGTAAAGTACAAGTACTTTTAACAGAATCTTTCATGATGCCCTTTCATTCTCTATACAGTGTTTTTAACTGGTACGCATTGCTCCAGAGGTAATCGGAGGTGCATCAGTTTTTTTACGGAAATGGCAGCAAATATTGTATAAAGTCAAGTCGCCACAGAGTAGTTGTTTTAATCTCGCTGACGAACTATTTAACACAATCACCTTATAAGGCAGTTATTTGTGTCGGTCTTATAGGCGTCATTACCTCACTCAGAGAAATGACCAGATGACGTCTAGAAAGAGCGCGTTTTCACACGACGTTACGCCATTTTTTTTCAAGTTTGGGGAATGTACATTTTAAGTCGGGAGTTTTACTTTCCTCTGAGAGTACAAGTACATGCCCAGAGAATGTACTGCAAGTAAAGTACAAAGTTTCTAAACAGTAGTACTTTAAGTATCATGTTCTAAAAGTACTTCCCACCACTGCTTGTTTATTATTTTTTATATAAAAACGTTGGGGGAATTTTTAAGGTTTCTCGAACGATCTTCAAATTTTTGAAGATCTACATATTCTATGTTTTGGGAGGAAAGGCAACGCAAAAGGGTCCCCTTATCGTTGCCCTTTAGCACGCGACTTTTCGAGTACCGTACAAACTACGGGAGCACCAGATGAGCTTCAGAGCAGGTGCTGCATTTTGTTGCCTCCTTAGAGTGAGGATGCAGTGTGTGCACCTCCTGTAGTGGGCGAGAGTTTCTAAATTGGGGAGAAGCGGGAACCAGCCCTTTCTTCGAATGGGTCAAGTCTCCTTGAGCTTCGGGACACAAAAAAACGCCAGTCTTCGGCGCTAATCCCGCAGTTACTCGGACTCTCTTGCGTCGTGCCTGTTCGCTCCCCACGCTTCGTAGCAGTGTTGTTGCAGAGAAAGAGAGAGAGGGGGGGGGGGGGATTTTGTGGGGTTTCGGACTCTCCAACCCATTTTCTCCCCCCCCCCTTTCCTACGCCACATGCTTCCCCCTCTTTGCAAATATCAGCTGATGTTCCAACATCTTATCTCTTTTGTGCAGGAATGTTTGTTGATTGGCAAAACAACCACTAAAATTCGAAAGTAATTTGTAATTTGAGTAGAAGTTACTCAAAAAAGTAATTAAAGTAAACTACTAATTACCGAAATAAAAATGTAATTGAAAGTTACTAAACTACTCAGAAAAGTAGTTAAACTACAGTAACTTGAGTAGAGTAGTTGAACGACGTACAAGTCTGGTTCAGCATACTTAGTCCGCAGGTGACTGTTGGCGGCGATTCACACTTAATCCAGGGTATTTAATCCGCGGGCGATCGTCGGAGGCGTTATGCTTAGTCGACAGAAGAACGTTGGCGGCGAATCATACTTAGTTCAGCATACGTATGGCGAATTCCACTTGGTGGTTCTGGAGCTCGCCGGGATTGACTTTTCTGGAGCACGCCTATTTCGCTCGGCGATCGGGATCAAGACGGACGTGTTTTACTAGTCATTTTGGATCATGCAGCTCTCACTCCAGATCTCGATCCGGACTCAAGAAAAGTCGCTCTGCCGATTTCGGCGGATTCGACCGGAAGCCAGCCTGGCCAGCCCTCGGTGCGCACACGTGACTTCCTTTCTCGCCGGGCATCTCACCTCGGAAGAATTTGTAATGGCCGCTAGCGAAGTGCCACCCGCTTTACTGCTGCTACTGTTGCTGCTCCTTGATGACGGGTCGTTGTCAAGTTCCTTGAGCAGCACCTCCAGTAGCGGCGGCTCGAGTAGCAGCGACGACGAGGATTGCTTCTATGTTCCGCATGAATTCGGCTGCCTTTCCAAACCTCCGCAGAAGAGGCCGAAAATTGAGATGCGAAAGATGCGTGTCGATAAGCGATGTGCACCAGCGTACTCCATTTGCCTCTTCGTCGGAATACTCGTCAACGGTGTCTAAATACGAACGTCTCGATTTTCGGCCTCTTCTTCGGAGAGGCCGAAAATCGAGATGTTCGTATTTAGACACCGTTCACGAGTATTCCGACGAAGAGGCAAATGGAGTACGCTGGTGCACATCGCTTATCGACAAGCATCTTTCGCATCATGATTAACTTCGCTCGTGCGTTGAACACACGTGTCAGCGCCGTGACTACGAAACATGTGCTTCGAGACCCGGGACCGCGGGAAGGGGAGGTGAAGGAAGTAAAGGCATCCGCCGATCCCGGAGGAGTGGTCATGTTCCACCGGGGATCTGGAGGCGGAGCGACTCCGTTTGAATCGCGTGCTCCATCTCGGATCTGGTCTACCGATTCCGTTGCGTGAGCTCCAAAACAGACCTGTGGAATTCGCCATTAGTCTGCATGCAACCCATTGGTAGACACTTATGCTTACATTACTCAGTGTGTTCAGTCCGCAAGTGACCGTTGAAGGCAAGTTACTATACTTTGTCCAGCATATATAATCCGTAGGCGACGCCTGGCGCGGATTTGTACGTAGTAAATCGTACTTAGTCAATGGGTAATCGTCTGCGCCGGGTCATAGCCCAACATAGTATATAGTTATATATCCTATCGCAGTTGACGCTACAATTCGATAAAGGCAATCATTCAATAAAAAAAAAATCAGCGTAGCGCTCTTTTTTTTTCTGGTTTGGGGGGGGGGGGTGTTATATAATAGTTGGTTTAGTCGGCGATAGTAAACCTACAGAAACGTCTAGCGCCGTGACGATGCACTTTATGGAGTATAGTCAAGAAGCGACTCTCGGCGGCAGTGAATCGTCGGCGCGCTGTGGGCTCACGACGTCACGGGACAAAGCATAACGGATGAAGTGAAAACGCAACGGGCGTAGGACCCCCCAACTTTAGGCAAAAGTCAGTTTATAGAGTAAAGGACTCGATAAATGCCCCCCTCTCCCTTCGCGATAACTTCAATTACCACATGGTGGCTACTGAATCAACCAAGAGTTCAAGGCCTTACACAGACCCACTAATGAGCAGGACCCCAAAAGAAAGTTCTCTTAAAACATGCTCGCGGCACATTCTACTCCCGAAGAAGTGCAGACTTTGTTTTGATCATTATGATGTACCCGGAGATTACGAGAGTGCGTCGTGTGTGCAGCGCCTCAGTAACCACCCAAATTGTCTCCCCGCAACCGAGCATGGCACATCATAACGCCCACAGAATACACGCCACGAACACATCTGCGTTTCCCCGGTTTATAAAAATAATAAAACAATTTTTTTAATGTTTTTTTTTTGTTGTTTTTTTTTTTGCAGACGAGTGTATCGGCGGGGGGGGGGGGGGGGGGCGTGAACAGTTTGCCCCTTTCTCGTGTGAAAGGCCGGGCGTGCGTGTTTGCGTTGACGCCTGTCCCTCCTTGTTATTTGCTTATCTGTGCGTGCGTCTGTTCGTGAGGGCATGTGTTTTATGTGTCTGTGTCTGCACGGAGGTCTGTCGCTATTAATATAACATGAACGCCTGATCCTCCGTTTTTTTTTTATTTGTTAGTTTGTGCGCCTTTCTATATACTTATTTAATATTTTTTTAGTGGCTTGTGGGGAAACGCGTGCTCTGGTGACTGCGTGCATGTGGGTGTTTGTGCGTTCGTTTCGCCGTATTAAGCAAATTACATTTATGACGCTTATGTCCCCAGCCAACCAAGGGTATTCGACACACATTGAGGGAGAACTGAGAGTTAACTTAGAACTCTGAGGATAGTCTAATTTACGTATTAAGGTAGTTCGTTCATACTGTATTGAAACTCGAGAAATAGAATGTCGCTGAAGGATTATGGATACTCGAGAAATTATAACGTTGTCTATATAGTGTTTCGTGTTGTTTATTACTTTTTCCTTCCAGCTTTCTGCTTAGAATGAAGACGAAGCATTTCGACTCGGGTTCTTCTTGGCTCGCTACGTGTACCTGCGTATATAATATCTGGAGCAGTTAACTATTTCCAGCTATTAGCAACAGTTGGAAAATTCTCTGCAATGATGGGGTGGTCTGCCACTCGGAATTATTCCTCGACTTTCCCGAGTCAAGTTCGCCATGTCGACTTTTCTCGCTTTTCTAAAGTTAAATTGAACTATCGATCAGCAACTAACAATGACAGCCTGAATTTATTCTCATTCGGAAACTCATCCGTAGAAAATGAAGGGGAAAACGGGGCACGGTATATCACAGGGCGGCGGAGGAACGCTCAGCCGAGATAAGCTCACCGGAGGAAAGCTCACCGCAAAACTGTCCGATGCATAGAAAAGCTCATCGGCCTTTTGACGGATGCGGAGAAAAGCTCACTTACAAATCTAAGAATCAAGCGTTAACTCAAGTGAAATACATGCACTCGACGGAAGTATGCTGCGATGCCTTCCGCGCATGCTGCCGTTCTTCCGCTTCACTAGCAGAGTTTATTTTTAAAAACGTTCTGTATCTCATCAGGCGTTGACCGACAAATATAAAATAAATACTTTCAATAGAACGCGAATTTAAAAAAACAAACGGAATTGGGAGATATAACTCGTGTAGAGGGCTGCAGCTTGAATAGTTTCTGGGTATTCATTTATGAAATTACCTTTTATGAAGTATACCGACACCGCATTTCCAAATCTCCACATTCCACCAGTTGTTTCAGAAGCAGTGGTATCAATTCTTACCTCGTTTGAACGGTAAAAACGTCCTGTATCACGTCAGGCGTTGACCGACAAAAGTAAAATAAATAATTTCAATAAAACGCGAATATAAAAAAAAAAACAGAATTGGGAGATATAATTTGTGTAGAGGGCTGCAGCTTGAGTAGTTTCAGGGTATACGTTTATGAAATTACCTTTTATCAAGTATACCGACACCGCATTTCCAAATCTCAACAATCCACCGTTTGTTTAGGAAGCACTGGTATCAATTAGTACCTCGTTCAAACGAAAATTAAAAAAAAAGTCGTATTTGTTTTTTTTATCCCGCTTACTTCAGAACTAACTATGGTAACACTACGCGAAGTGGGTTGACATAAAAGCCAAACAAGTGCAACAGCCAGGGAGAAGAATGAAAATCAAGATTATATAAATCCTTACTTAAATCGATGATTTAAATCAAAGCGGTTTTTCTAAGATAATTCAAAGGAAACTTTTCCAGCAGAAATAATACCCAATATATATATATATATATATATATATATATATATATATATATATATATATATATATATTATTGCAGTTTGTTTATTATTTTATGCTTTCAATGCACGCGCATATGTTCTGTATATAAGTCAAAGAATCATCACGCAAGAAAAACTTATATCCGACTAAACACGAGCAAAAAGCTGTGGTCTTCGGAGCAAATCGATCCGTTGAGCTTTATTTTTAAGTTCGATTTCGTTCGTCAGTTACGACACATCTTTTTGTAATCAAGTCAGAACGCAAAAAATAGCAACGAAAACTGGGAAAGTAATGTCGTATTGCAATAAAATCAGATTGCGAAAAAGAAAGCCAATACAACTTTTTCGCTAACAAAAAAACTAAGCTATTTTTTTTTGTCGTAATTTAACGACATTTTTATGAACAGAAAGTTCATAAAATAGCATTAATTATTTTTCCGCACTGTCTTTTGACTGATCGGGAAAATTGATCACACAAGCTGTCGTGTTTAAAAAGGCATATATTTATTATCAATATCTTCTAGCTACAGTGATATGATTCTGATTTAAATAAAATATATATAACTCAATTGTTTTTAAACAGATTATTTTTTAATGTATTGTTCGTTTGTCTACAGCAGAGCGATTTCAGCGACCGCGTGAAACTGTGAACATTAACGAACGACGGAGTTGTTGTTTTCTTACATTTTAGCGGTTGCAATCCGAACCACTGGTGCGGTGGAAATTGCTCATTCGGGGCACAAACTACCGCGATATTAGTTTGGCGCTCATGAACTCCTTCTCTAAGTGAAATGTGAAAAATCGCTTCTGCGCTAGCTCTGTATCACGGTGTACCGCCTGCGTGAGAGGCGCCTAAAAACTTGGCAGCACTACCGCAATTAAATTATAACGACCAGTTTACATAATAATTGAATTTGAGATGAGCGTTTCTCCGGGAATGTCAAAAGACCGGTTAGCTCTTCTCCGGACACGCACAAAAGTGGGTGAGCTTTTCTCCGGTGAGCATTTCTACGGTGACGTTATCTCTGGCGAGCTTTTCTCCTGTGAGATTGTTTCCGGGATGCGTATTGTGAACCACATGAAGCTCTCAGACGTCCACACGGCTTGCTAGATTGATGAGAAGGGGACAAGGTGCGCATTAAGATATGCTCAGAGGCGGTTATAATCTCTTGAGCTATATCGAAGAGACTGATTGCAACATTTTCGAGGGATATGCAAAACCTAGTCATCATTACCTTGAGCAACCTCGAACGTCACCTGATCTTATTCGGGAACGAGGTAGTGAAAGAGAGAAGGCCAAGAAACAAAGAAAGAACAAGAAAAAGAAAGTTCAGAGAAAAATAAAAGGTGAGAAAACAGAGAGCAAGGAAGCCGCGGAGATATTTGGGTAACATACAAACTAGAATAAAACCCGTAAGTTCATTCGACCAGTCATTTGTATTATTTTATTATGGCTGTGCTTTGTGACTCCAAGAATTCCTCTAAAGCGACGCTTTCACGATCAGTGGCACCCGAACCTATCTTGAAGGAAGCGCAATTACCACCCGCCCTTTTCGCCATAACGGATAAACGTGGGTCTCAATTGGGCATTTTCCAAAAAAATATGACGCGGTGGACGCGCTGTGTACATTTCCGGAAATCCAAGCTAGCTCATAGACGATGCCTTGAGTGCTTTAATCTTGCTCATCTTCTACACGAATCGTTTGACTTACGACCTGATTCACGACATACGGAAGATATTGTTTTGGGGAGAAGCAAATGGAGTGGGAAGAGAGAGAGAGAGAGAGAGAGCAGTCGTATCATGACCAGGCAACGATCCTTATTTCGTGTTCGATTATATTTGAGTATGATTATGAAAACGTCAGCTAAATCGTTTCTGCGACAGGTACTAATCCCACTAAAAGTATTAATTTTATATCGGTCTCTGCCATAGGTCGCTTTTGAGAAAATAATAGCCTTATGTATGCTAGTTTATTATTTATTATTCGAGTAATTGACTTTTAAATTAGTGAATCTATTGGTATATTCTCAATTAGAAACGTGATGAGAATAAAAAAAAACAATAAATTAACTTACTTTAGAAATATAGAATGTGCGTACAGCATTTTACTGCGTTCCGCAAAAAAAAAAAAAAAAAACCCGCTAAATTTAGACGTTTCTTAGTAGCGGTTTCCTATCGGAATGCATTATTGCGCCATCGGTACTGCCCAACACTACTTAGATAAACAGAAGGCCTCCGCAACGTCATCACAGTCAAATTGGTCGAGGCCTGAGATTGGGCACGAGTGCTGCGTCAGTGTTCGGCCGGGGCTCGTGTTCAATCAGAGCGTCGAAGGTCGGACTCGGGCCTAGCCGAGTTAGCGCGATCCGACTCTGATGACGTTTCATAGAAGGAAGAGAAGGCGATGCGGAAGCTTTGATTATGCTAACTGTTGTTGCCCCCTCCCCTGTGGCTGAGGGATGCAGCCATCGTTTCTACTTTTTCGTTCCTTGTAGGAAGGGAGGAAGCGTGGCGCATTGAGTTGCGCGCCCTGCCTATGGAAACGGGGGGGGGGAGGCAGGATTACTGGCGCAAAGGTTTCATTTCCGATTCATTTCATTTTATTACCTTAAAGACGCCGTTAGGGGTATTACATAAGGGGTGGGGTTACATATAAAAATATTTTTTAACAAATATTCATGTCGTAAGGTGGTTACGACAGTCTCCATGTAAACGGATGGACATGTGATGGCGGTGGAGTGATGGGGAAGGCCGTTCCAGTCTGCTGCTCCTTGAGAAAAGGAGGCTAAAAAGGTCGTGTAGTGCGGTACTTGTAGTGAATGACCAATGCGAGGAGATATGCGTGACGGGGGGACAATGTAAGGTGCGTGATTAAGCGAACTGAAGTAAAACTTGTAAAAGGGGGAGAGGCGGTAAGTGCGATGGCGGAAAGGAAGGGATGTTAGGCCAGATTCTGCTTTTAAAGGTGAATCGCAGATATCGTATAAGTAGTCAGAATGAATGAGCCTTGTGGATCGATTTTGGTCAGTTTCAAGTTCATTACTAATATAAACTTGGTGAGGGTTCTAGATGGCAGATGCGTATTCGAGTTTTGATCTAACAAGTGCTTAATCCCGCGGAAGCCAACCTTCAATGCGCTCGGAGTGGAAACCGAACCCTAAAAACGCATCCAAATTAAGCGTTTCTTTTGGAACGCCGTAAAATGCTGTACTTGAATATTTCCAAAGTTAGTTTCCGATTTTCCCCAGAAAGTCTCTAATTGAAACCTATCTATAAATTCAATAATTAAAACTGTTAATCACTCGAATGGAAACAATAACTAGTTGTAACGAACGTGAAAAATTTCCCCAAGCTGTCTCTTTAACAGAGACCAATACGATATAACCCCTTTTTTTTTTCACTGTGCGATGAGTACTTTACGCAGGAACGATCTGGCTCACGTTTCGTGAAACACACCGTATAAGTAACTGTTTTGTTAGAATTTCTTACAGAGCACTGAGCCTTAAAACCTCTTCAGTTAACGTAGGAGTGCATTTAAAACTCGTTGCATTCGTCAGACTCTTTTTAGGTTCACATAAAGTAAAAGAAATCGTTGCTGCAGATCTTTACTTCTGGCATGCAACCCCGTACAATTGGTATCACTTCAGGGTGAGATGCTAATTATCAGGAGGTGTCCGCGGTACACATTGTATTTATACCGTAATTTCCAGACTTAAAGTCTCTAACTATACATGTTTCAAAGCTACAATTTTACGTGATGTAGACTATCTACAACTGTGGAATATACAAGTATTTTTTTTCTATACCTTTCATTAAGACGAAACTTGACGATTTTTGAGAATGACAGAGTACATTATTGATGATTTATATACATTACAAGCTTCTCTGCGAGCTAATAAAGCAGGCGTTTATCAATCTGATCTGTATAAGAATGTTTTAAACGCGGACAAGTCATTAGGTGCGGACAATGCACTAAATACAAAATTTCTAAAACAAACCTTTTTTTTTTCTTTTTTAGGACGATGTAGATTTTTGCGGATTGTGATTTATGGGAGGGGAAGGGGGGAGGGTGAAGAAGGGGACTCAACGGACGCCATATTTGAGTGCACTGTTCCGCATTGCGCACATTTATTTCAACGGAGTTTAATAAAAACAAATGTTTTCGAAATCAAACTTATTCGACTTTTTGTTGTTGTTTTCTGTAGAGAGTATACAAGAGATCGCTTTATGGCGACTTCCAAGCTTTGAGTATCGACGAATTAATTCTCGCAAAGTTGAACGATTTCGTCGCGAGACCCAAGTACAGTTTCTTGTCTGGGAAATAACCGGATGAAGCTTCGGATAAACTAGTCTGTCGTTCCGCCACCCGCCCGATATCCCTTCCTTCCCTCGTACTATACACACAAGCCTCGCAGGAATGCGCGCCGCCAACTCCGGCGCGCAATGAGTTCTCCAGTCTCGACGTCGCCATCTAGCCCCTATCCAAGGCCCAGCTGGGGGAACGCGAGAACGGACGCTGCGTTCTGGCGGCAGCACAGCTCAGGCTCACAGCTCTAATCAGCTAAGGCGCACGGCGGTTCCTCTCCCGCCCCGCTAAAAACGTAATGTTGATTGCGGGGAGTCGTCGGCCGCCGCCGGTCCATGCACGCAGCAAACATGGCGTCGCGCTCCCCGCGTTTAATAGTTAACCAGGGCGACGACTATTAACGCGAAGAGGAAAGGGGGTGAAAGGGGGGGGGGATCTATAGCGCCCCCGGGGAGGGCGAGGGAGGGGAGGGGGGCTTTTCGTTCGCCCTTTTATTTCTAGTTTTGCGTTCCGCGAGGGAAACGCCTGAGCAACGCAGTAAAAATAAGACGCTTAACGACCCTGAACGGGGACCGTAATTTTGCGTCCACGAGATGCCGGCTCCGAGTTTTAGAATAACGCGCTATCGCGAGATAACCAACTGGCGAGCGACATACGTACACTCCCTATGTGGGGCGATGAATTCAGGGCGGAGTGTGCTCTCGGTCATTCATTCGTTCATTTACTCATTCATGGCATTCATTCATTCATTCATTTCTCTACACCTGAACCTACACCGTCTTGTGCGTATTACTCAAATTGATGTTTTCATTCATTCATTTACTTACTTCTCTCAACGTCAACTCATTTTTTTTTTTCCCCATCAGAATCTTAATGAACTTAAGAGCGGCGAGTGACGTTTTGCTTGAAGGTTGGCTTCTGCGGGATTAAGCTTACAGTTTTAGTTTTGAAGTAGTTTTGTGTTTTAAGTTTTGTACTGGCTTTGATTAGTTTCGTAACTTGTTAGGCCTTTGAGCATCATTGTTTTTCATTCCTTTATATTTCTGCAAACATCATACGTCCTAAGGCGCTGTCGCATCGAGGAAGCAGTTGGACAACTTTGAACGTCAACACGAGCGAAACATGTTTCCACCGACCCTGTCAAATTGAGACAACATCAACTATTGGGAAACATAGTTTTGTCGCCCGGCAACAGGCTAGGTGCGCAAGCTACCGCTCGTTATAAAGGGTACAGCTGTTAGCATCAATCCACTCATCCATACGACACTCGGAGAACCCTTTGTCACACCGAGCTGACGGTGCGGCCAACACGGTGAACATTCCGCCATTTGTTTGTTTGACTTCTTTCATGCGTGGTGTGGCGTCGCTGGAAATGTGCCTCCACAAACTTTCTGCGTGTTTAAAGGACCAAAATTTACAAGACGAGATCCACCAGTAACTGGTGGATCTCGTCTTGATAATACGTGATAACAAAAACTATCATGAAAGGTAATATACGGTCCTTATTTTCTTGACAGTATCGTCATTCGCTGACATTCGCTAGTCCTAACCGAGGAATACAATATCACTGCCAACTTTATGATTCACGTCAAGCTATAAAGCCATTCTTCGTTTCATAATTTTTTTTTTTATTTCTAGCTTCAGAAACGCTATCGTTCTGTGCTTCAAGGCGTTTTTTTTTTTGTTTTTCTTTATAAAATTTTCATTTCCAGTTTGAGAGGCGCTGTCGTTCACTGCTTCAAAGCTTTTTGTGTAGCCTGGTGCTCAGTCATAATTATTTAAAAAGAACGACTGACTGTTGGGCAGTCACAATGATTGGTATAAATATGTTTCAATGCAGTCTATTTGCCTTTTTTGTCTGCCTTGCGATCGCTTTATTCGCCCAAACTTCTTGGGTTTTAAAACAATTTTACGTGTCTCTAGCTGCCATCTTCATGCTTCAAATATAAACGATCACTATCGGCAGTTGTCGTTTGAGAGCTCCGAAGTTTTTGTAGCGTTAGCTACACTGGCCGAGGTTGAGCAGTTTCGCGTGGCCCTCATAATGAGCCGTGCTCATTATGCGGAGCGCGCGGCGGCGGCGGCCGACTGTGAAATTAGAAACAGCGCGAAGACGGATGAAGGACGTGTAGATGCCCCCAAACAGAGGGCTGTCTGTGTGCACACAGACAGGGGGCTGTTTTTGTGGGCAACAGAACCAACGACCAACATGTTGCCCGACCATTGATCAACATGTGTTGATGTTGCCGACGTGTTTCCTCAATGTAAAAGGGCCTTTACAGGCAGTATTGTTAGTTACGCATTTGAGGTTGTCAAGGTTTATTCTTTTATTTACAGTAAACTCTGAATATATATATTTTTTTTAAGTGGGTCGCCGGCACAGGGGTAAAACGGCAGCAGAACGAGGCAGATTGTAAGCGCTGACATCTATGGTTCCGAGAGAAAGAACGAGAAGGAAAGCAACAAAAAAAAAAAACAAAAAAAAAACAGGAAGGATGGAGACGATAGGTTAAAGGGGCATTGAGTCGAAACTTAAAATACCTTTCACGTTCAGAAATAACTTAAGAGGGCACTCAAGTAGATTTTGAGATCAGTCAATTTACGACAATACCTCAATCAATGGGCTATAAGACTTATGAAAAACCCAAAATTACATTCAAGGGCGGCCAGTTTTTTTATTAAAAATCTAATCAAATATCGTGCCAAGCCCCCCTTTCTGCGCCACGGCGCAGAACACCAGACGAGAAGGCAGCAGGGAATGGCACGCGACAGACAATCACGAGTGACGGCTTTCCGGCGGACTGAATTTTCGAATACGCGCGCCTTCGAAAAATCAGTTCGCCGAGAAGCCGTACCTCGTGACTGGCTGTCGCGTGCCCCCCCCCCCCCCCCCCCCCCTCGTGCTGCCCTCCCGTCCGATGGTGCCCCCTGGTGTCGCAGAAAGAGGGGCGCGGCATGACCTGTGATTGGACTTTAATAGGGAAATCGGCCGCTCTTGAATGTGATTTCGAGTTTTTTAGGATACTTAGAGCCCGTAGATCAAGTTATGACAATAATTAGACGATCTCAAAATCCACTTAAGTGCCCCTTTAACCATGATCAACTCTATCTGTGAATGACAATCGCACTCTTGTATTTTGAACGGAGTGCAGTACATTCCGTTCCAAAGGACCGATTCCAGCGAGCGCTCGAAGATCAACCATCGAAGAGCGCGATGCATCACGGGAGCTGGACCAATTGACGTCACAAACGTGACGTTAATGCGGAGAGCAAGTCGTCTTCTCCTTGCGCGGGGGTTGCGGTGACGTCGGAAAGACGCCGAGTTCTCAATGGTTTTGATTGGAAGGATAGTAGGTAGACCCAAATACTAGATTCTTTGAGGTCTACCCACTACGTTTTTCAAACAGCCAATAAGAGCTCGGTGTTCTGACATTCTTCTGACACCCTGCAGCGCAAAAAGAAGACTAACTTGCGCTCCGCATTAGTCTAGCACGGGAAAAGCTGCTTCGGGGCTGGCGTTGTTATGAGCTCCGCCACTTGGTGTGGTCAAAGCGTTACAACCTGGCCTTTTACCTGCCCCTCCCCGCTCCTCGCAAGAGTTGAATAGGCCGGGAAAGAAGGAAAATCCGGTTCGACAGGGCTCGCGCGCACGCAACCTGCCGCCGTAATTCCGGGGAGCGGCGCTGCTTTTAGGTGCATAGTGACGTAGCGACATTCAGCTTATTTCTTTTAAATAATGTTGCGGTGTTTTGTTGAGCAAAAGATTGGTATCTCCACGGTGTAACTAGACCATGGTTGACATTTAGATAATAAAAAAGGCGCTAGAATTTAATTACAGTATCTTTTTTAAAGGAGCTGCGCAACAATTTCAGTGCTTCGCTTATATAATTGTGGGAGTTAGTGTCTCGACCCTTCTAAAGTTAAAAAAAAAAAATGTTTTTGCTTGCATTCTCTAGTTTCTTTTGTTGTCTTCTTAATAACAAAGATTGAGGTTTTTGGCACCTCTCAACTCCTTCACCATCTTCCGAGTCACGTGCACTGTGAAGTCAATGGGGGACACGCGGAGTTCCGGTGAAGCTCTCTCCTTAGCGCCGTCAGCGAGCAGCGAGAACTCACCCGCTCGCAACCACGTGACCACGTGGTGACGTAGTCGCACCCGGTCGGCATTGCCAAAATTCGTGGCGGCGTTCGAAATCGAGACACCGGAATACGAAAGGAGGAGAGTGCCAACGTGCTCGTCCGGGTCCGACCGTCCGGCTTCTGGCGGTTCCCGCGGTAGCAGATAGAGCTAACTGTTTCGTTGACCTCGGACAGATGGCGTCACTGAAACTAAGTATCATACAAATTTTCTCGATGATACCAGGTTTTTCACGCATTCATATTTATGTTGGAACGACAAGATTTATAAAAAAAAAAAATTACCTTTATTGCGCAGGTAGTTGCACAAGTTGCAATTTCTTTTACAAGTCCCTCTTTGACGTCACGCCGCGTGGTTCTCATGGCCGCCGCTCGCAGCTGCATATAAAAAAATATTATAATTTTTGCCTCGCGATTACCCGGTGCAATCGCAACGTTTCGAAGGAAGGAAATGCGCTTTCTGTAATTTGTGAATAAATAAGTAATATCAAAATACAAGATGCTAATTCTTTCAAAGTTAAAACCGTTGAACAGTTAGTTTCAAGCACGTTCACAAGCCCCCCCCCCCCCCCCCCTTTTCGTACTTACGTCACGTTACAAGAGCTTACGTCTTCTTACGGCACAAGTCACAGGAACATCTGTGCTTCATATTAAGAGTTGCTATCAGTTTAAGGAGATGGCCTGGAACAGATATGGCTGTCCCGCGGTTTATGTGAGAAAAGTAATTTTTAAATATAGTTAAGTATAATTTTAGTAAAGCAAAAAAAAATATATATATATATTTGCTATTTGAACTTTCGCTATGTTGGGAGACCATCTCAACAGCGCCGGAAACAAGAATGGAGCACTGCATCACGTATAACGTTGGGCGTGGTTCGCAGCAGCCGCGGCGGCGAAAACTGGTCGGGAAACCAAGAATAGCAGGGCGTGGTCAGTGCCTAGACGTCGTCGCGCCGAAGTCAATGGCAACCTCACTCGACAACAAACGTTAACTGACCAAGAAGCTGAGGGAGCCGGCTTCGCATTTCGCATCGTCTCTTCCATTCGTGCTACACGCAAGGTTGAGCATAGGCGTGTGTATACGGGCCGCATGGTAGTACGTGTACCAGATGTGGCCAGTCACCTTTTAAGAGTAAGATTTACTAGACCGATTTTTTTTTTTGTCTGGAAGTAGTCGGGATGAAAGTTTTATTATTGCTGCGGTAGCTCAATGAGGCCATCTTTATATCTGATGGACGCCAGCCATGCTCTTCCCGGTATGATTCGAGCTTCATCGTTGCTGCGCCTTTTTATTTGGTTTGTTCATACGTCCATACACGTCGGCATAAAACAAAATTAGCCTTACAGTCAAGAAACAATGGGCAAATAAAACTCGCGATACAACGACGAGCCGACAAAATGCCGAAAGGGGAAACTGCATAAGCGCCACGCTAGCCCGTTCATATCCTTGACCATACGTAATCTCTATCAACTCCACCTTAACAATCGCATGGCCTAAACAATAACCAGAAAACTAAGGGGTATTCTTAAAGTAACCCCCAAAAACTTTTTTGACATGCTTTACATTGTTTGGCTTACATAATATGATCGATTTAAAACTAATTCATTTTACCCTATATACTTTTAGCCAAAATTGACTTAATTTCAGTTTCTGTATTAGGGTCTTTTAGAGAAAAAAAGATGCTCAAATAGGTTTGTAACTCGAGTTCACGCAATTTGTTTAAAATATTTTCAGGTAAAGTGATTGACTTTCAGTGGAGATGGGAAGCCTCCTCTCTCTTATCTTAGCTATGATACTGATTAGTTGGAATGTTAATTTTTTTCAATGACTTGTCGCCTTATGTTGTCTTTTCAGATTTGCTTGTGTTAAAGATTAAGGTTTTGAAACATCTTCTTTGGTTTCTGTTCTACATCACATATTGCAATAGTAGTTAGTTTTCTGCTCAGTTATTTTTTACTTTAAATTTGTAGTGCCACCACGACGTGAGCGATGACTCTTCTCGGGAACCAAGCCAATAAATCATATGAATATTATAAAAAAACAAGATGTGTCATAAAGAGTGAGTACTATTCCAAGGTAGCACAAAGCCCCTCAACTGCTCCTCCCTAATGATGGAGCGTTTACCTACAGCCTGAGAGTTATCGATTGACCACCAGCCTGAAAAAACGAGTGCTCTACAAACTGGTGCTTCAGCACAGACAGACGTTTGGTGAATTTTATGCTTCGGAAGAACCCAGGAGCCCTTACCATTTAGGAAATGATAATATTCCTTGGCACCATTAAAATATTTCTTCGCAAATACCCGCGTGCACATTTTTATGAAGCCGGCAGAGTGAAGATGGTTCTTCTAGAAGTTGTGATGGCGCCGGGACCCGGAGACGGAGGCATCAGATGGTCGCTGATGGTCGCAAATGTAAATAAGGTGGACAGGACTCCGCGGAGGGAAGATAGAAAAAAAAAGACCATTTACAATTTGAAACACTTCACCCGAAAATTTTCAGGTACGATGCCCTGCCTTGGGTCCTCGTATTCCTCCTTGAGAGAAGTGGTGGTGTCAATAAAGGGCCTCCAGAACTCAGCTAGCTACAGTCCGAGCTCTAAGAAGACCCGTTCTTTGACCGCACCATACCCAGTTCTCTCACCCACGGTCAGCCTGTTCACTAGTGCACGCATGCTCTTCGTGAAAAAAGGCCGCACAAGATATCCTCTGAGCAGCTCAGGGACCATATACCTCTCGAATACATTTTCCACGGATTCAAACCAGCTTGGAACTAACGTATCGGACGACGGAATGGGAGCGTATACCCCTTTTACCAACCTTGAAAAGCTTACAACTCTTCCCATGTTGAGCTCCGCGCCGACTTCACTGGCTCCAGTTCGGTTCCCTGATCGTAGACGCTCGCACTCTAGTTCCAGACGCACCAGCCGCATTTTTTTTCTCACCAGTTTATCTTCTTGATTAGGCTGCTCGATCGGACTCCCTCGTTCATGTCCCTTAGTGAGAGCGAGCCTGCCGCTAACTAATCCACTCGAAGGTGACGATTCACCTAGCCCGTCAACATTCGCATTCTGAGACCTATCCCGGTCTAACGTTGGAAACAGCATACACCGATCTATGTGGTTTGCATCCAGGCGGGAACACGCCAAAAGATTCACCTTAAAGTGAAAGGTCGACGAGTCCCGCTGGACAACAGACGCAGTCCGCTGATCAGGATAGTCCGGCACGACAGTGATGTTTGAGCTGTAGGAGTTGGGCACTTTTCGCTGATGTGGGACGGCACCATGCCTGAGGTAGTCATGTAACCGCACAGGATCTCGCACACTCAAGAAAAAAGGGTGTAAAAGAGTGTATCGTTACACCCTTTGTCCCATATAATACACCCCAAAACTTCATTTCGACGTACAGAGCCCTATAGTCGAACAGACGGCCCCAAATTTTACGAAGGGCTTGATAACGGCGCGATATAACTTTTTAAATAGCTAAAGTACGTATCAAAGCATATAAAGAAAACACCGAGTTTTTACAGTAGGCCCAAGAAAACCACGTTTATGTTTTTTGTAGTCAGTAAAACGTACATTAGCTATTTTAATAATTTGTACCACACGGCTATCAAGCCCCTCGTAAAAGTTCGGGCCGTCTGTTCGACTGTAGGGCGCTGTACGTCGAATTGAAGTTTTGGGGTGCATTATATGGGACAAAGGGTGTAACGATACACCCTTTTACACCCTTTTTTCTTGAGAGTGCGGCTCTCCAGTCTTCATCGTAGAAGGTTTCACCGAAACCGTTGAGTCCAGTTGCTGTCCGCCGATTCCGCTGAGAGAATCACGCCGCCGGGGACAGCTGACGCAATCATGTCGAGTGCACCGTGAAGTTTGTTCTTCTTTAAATTGGGATTGCTGCAGGCCACGGAGACGGAAGCAGCGGGTTGTCGCTGATGGTCACAAATTAAAATAAGGGAGATAAAACTCCCCGGAGAGAAGATAAAAAAAACGTCTATTCAAAAGTTAGTTATATTTGGAACACCGTCAGACGAAATCCCCTTGGCTTGTGCCCACCACCAGTCACATACTTATCTCCTTCCACCTGTCTCTCGCGCTAGCCCGCACGAGCCCCGTCAGTTCACTGATACACATGGGCACACGAGCAAAGGAAAACCCGGAAACGAGATTAAACGAAAGAGAGTCCCACTCCCACGCTCACTCATGGCGACAGCGGGACCGAGTCTCACAGACTGGACGTCTTCGTTTCAGCAGAGCGCGGAGAAGACAATCGTCCAGACTTGAGGAAAAAGTACTGCGAGTGAAAAATATCACGAAAACATTTGACCTCACGACAGCAATCTGCGCAGTGATACAGAGCACGATGCGGACCTGATGAAAATCTCGGCGCAGCTAACAACTTTTGGTGTTAAGATTGAGCATTTAATAATGGTAATGACTCTTCCAGCAAATATTACTGTGAGCCAGAAACCACGCTTTACACAAGAAGTTTGACGAATGGCGAGCCTGGAGAAAGGTTTGGAGGCTAAAACAGATGTTAAAAAAGAAACAACAAAAAAAAAAACAACAGAAATGAGATAAATCTTTAAATTGTAAGTACTTTTCCACCGTAGACTGTAAACGACGTATTTTTGCGCGGGCTCGAGATTTCGCGATTTAGGTCAAAGCTTAAGTTTTGGAATACTTAGCAGGTTTTTTTTATTTCGCGACGCGGTGGGATCTCATTAGAGATTCCAATGTATTTATATTTTACCGGAATTGTTCGCGGGACCTATTTGTTGCAAATTGTAGGCGATTCGCGAAGTTCGCAAAAATTATAGGTCCTCGCGAAAATTAAGCCATTTACAATACTTGATAAAAAGAAAAAAAAAAAACTAGCCACGCGAGGTAGTTTTTTTGCACAAAGAATGACAGATGCTCTTTAGATGTAAAACGTTATAGTGTTTTAATTTGCGTCCTATTTTCTGTTCAATATTCTCTTTCGAATACGTGCTGTTATCTTTAAATTTAGAATAAAACCCGCGATAAAAGAATGGGTGCGATATATGACACGCTCATACCATATATAGTGCCACGTGGTTAACTTCATGCTTACACCGGAACGTTTTTTAAGCTTTATCGTGTGTTAAGCGTCGTCCACGAACCACAGCGATTGGCTATTATCCGATAGCTATGTGAAAACATGCACCCCACGTACATATTCCAGTATCTGCAGTGGCACGCGACTCTGGTGGCACGAGCCCAAGGGAATGAATTGTGCCCTAATAAATCCGCCAGTTGTTGTTCCACTCTACGTTGATGCTGACTCGTAGTAGAAACAATCACTGGAGTGTAACTGTATACAGTTTGCCTTTGAATTTGCTTCTGAGAACGAGGATATTTTATACCCACGTGGAGCACGAAAGTGTCGAAGCGCCGGCTTCTTAAAATGAACAAATTCAAGTTGCATCATCAAAGATAGGTACTGTAATTGTGACGTTGAATCACTACTGTTTTTCTTGTTAGGTCGCTTCCTTTCAACGATATTTTTTTTTTTGTCAAAGTGCCGGAGTGTTTATAACTAGGCATTATAAACATAAAGAGTTATCCAGCAGAATAGAGTCATTTTACGTTACCTGTTTTTTATTTTTTGACAATTCAAAGGATATGTTTCACAGTTTCATGTTTCAAGCTCGTGAAGGTATTGAATATGATTGTTTTTCTCATTCTTTATTCTTTCAAAACTCTTGCATGAAAAAAAAGCACTTTTTCCCGAGAAACTGTATGGCGAGATCTGCGGGTGAATAACACTAAATATCTTGAGACTGTTTGAGTGGATTCGAAAACTTTCCGCGCAGGAGTTTCTAGAGCGGGAAATGCCTAGCTGTAGTTGCACCCGCATAGAGATAACAAACAAAGCTCATCGAAACCACTGCAAATCCACCAGCTGATTTCACCTTATGTTGTAATTTGAACGTGGCCTAGAGAATAACGCTCTGTTTACAAACAAGCCCTCGCTGGCCCACACCAGGTGTGCGCATTGCACATGCGCAGAAACCATATTCATGTCAAAGGAATCCTCTGCGCATGCGCAGTTCCGGCGGCAGCGCCACCGCGCGTCATAACGTCAGAGAGTTCAGTTGTTGTATACGCCGACACAGACTTTTCACACAAATAGTGGATGCACTATACAAGTACTTTACTATGCAGCGGGCGTCGCTTTGCTTCTCAAGTTTCGGCCAGTGGTGCGTGTCGTTTCAAAAGCCGAGTACGCAGTTACGTAGTTAAAAAAGAAGAAAAATACTTGACTCGCTGATGTATTTATTATGTTTGTCGGCCCAAATTTAGACGGCTTTTATGGAAGTGGGAATGTCTAAAACTAAACTCAAGACAACTCGTGCAGATTCAAATCATCCAAGGTAGCAGAAAACAAACGAGACTTGTCGGATATTTCGATCTGGAAAAGGGAAAAAGAAAAAAAAAACAAAGAAGTAAAAACATGACGCTGGAATTCTTCAGTATTTCAGAACTTTCAGAGTTACATTTATAAAAAATAAAATCACACAAAAGTATTTTATAAAAGAATGTTTAGAGTCAAGGGATACTCAGATATTTTTATTTCTCTGGTGCAATAACGCTCGCTTTGCCTATTTTTACAACAATGGTTCGCGTTAGGGGTGTTGCTCACCACGTCCTCACAAACTTAATATTTAGGCGATTATTTTTTTATTACGATAAAATAAACTGCGCTGCAGGAAGAGAACTTCTATACTTCTAAGGCTGGAAAACGTGTGCAAAAAGCCAGCGGAAAAATGTAAAGAAAAACTCAACTTCAACAAAAATGCTTTCCTACAATTGTTTAAATGAGTCACACGTGGCCATTTATCGTGCGTTAATCACCAATATGTGCTCCTAATATATGTGGAGTGAGTGCAATCGTTTCACAAGATTATCTTCAAATAATGTTTGAAGGACTGATCCAAATATGGACAGAGTGCAAACTTTAGATATGCGACTAATAGCAGAAGAATGGAATATGCATAGGCAGTGCGAAATATTCTAACCAAGAATATGGAAATTAAAACAATTTTCTGCAAAGACAGTGCCTTTCATTTGGCCTGGATTCTGTATTATAACAATGCTCTTGCGCATGATTCCCTAAGCCTCTCTGAGCTCCCGGCTAAGAAATTAATTATAAAAGTGTACCACTCTTCCTATCTGACCGACAGCCCCGGCGATCTTTGTATTATTCTAAAATTTTAGCGAGGCTTTGAAAGAATAAAAGGTTAAAAAGCGCGAACAAACGAGGACAAAAAGAAACACGGACGACAGGACAGGCGCTTCACTCCAGACTTTTGTACGAAATATCGCTCGTCAAAACTGACGGCAGTCGACTGAAGATAAAAGACTAGCAACTCCAAAAAATGATCGCTGCTAACGCCCGCGGTACTTTGAAATCTAATTTCTCCAGACTCGTTGATCTTATCTCGAACAGCCTTGAGAAGTCCATCGTGAGGAACGGAATAATATAAGTCCTCAACGTCCACAGATATTGCCGTGACAGCGTTCTGAATACCTTCTCTAAGTTCATTGACTATTTCTAGCGAGCTCTGCACTAAAAAAGGATCTTTTAGCGCAAGAGTGTCCAAATGGCGCTGTAAAAACCGACTGATCTGAACCTGCCAAGTGTTCTTTTCTGACACAACGGCTCGGAAAGGACACTCAGCCTTGTGCGTTTTTCCCGCGAAAAATATTTCCAAAATTCCACTGTCTGCCTTGTCTGCAGCTTTCCTTAAAATGTCTAGGTTCAGTCCTTTTAGCAACTCAATAGCCGCAGATTTCTGATACTTTGGTCGAAACTTAACTTCTTTGATGTTTTTTTCTATTGCTCTCAACGCTTTTTCCTGGAACTGGCCGTTCGACATTACAACAAAACCCCCTTCCTTATCGGCCTGCACAAGCGAGAGTTCGTTGAGCTTGAAAAAATCCACAACCTTCTTAAAAGGTGGTTTTGCTTTAGGGCGTCGACTCACAGATTCTTTCAGGCAGTCCACACCATCACCAATAGCACGTTCCCTGCTCTGTTTCTTTTTGTCCTCGTTTTTTCGCGCTTTTTAACCTTTTATTCAGTAATGAACCAACTAGCCCAAACCCAAGTTTTAATGCTTTGAAAGAACGAAGATTTTCAGACATTACTGACATACATCGCAAAGTGCTAACGTTACTTCTATGTATTCCGGAAATCGAATTTACAGATTGTTTCCCGCAATTACATCGATCGACTCATGAAGTGCATAGCTTCTCGAGCGAAATATTTGGAGACAACAGCAGTCGCTATTGCACAGGAAAGCAAACACTGCTTTCACATGGCCATTCCGGGATTTAAGTTCTCACTACTCGTACGTGGTCAAATTTAGAGGTGCTGCACAATCACTTTTTGTAGCGTGTGAGGTTCCCCCTCAAGTCCCAAAGACGACACTCACACAGCACGTCCCGACTTTCCAGTCGGCGCAGAAGACACGAATCGCCGCGGCCGGTGTTCATACGAAGGGGAAACCCCCGGACGGGGCTGCGTGACGTCAGCCGGCGAGGCGTCTCCCACCGCCGGTCCGACAGAAGTGTTTGTACTAGTGATGGATCGAATTTGCCGAACTTCAGATTCGGAAAAGTTCGGCAAATGCCGAACTTTTGAAGGAAAGTTCGGCAAAGATTCGGCAAAAATTCGGCAAATGTCTGCGCACGCGCGAGAACGCGACGGAGCCATGGATTGCAAATGGACGCCATGCAGTCGTGCAGTTACCATCGTTATGGTGTACCATCGTGCAGTGTAGTACAACCAGCGGGTACGGCGCGGTGTGGACTTGGCAACACGGTAACTGTGCGTTTGTGAGCGAATGTGGTTCTCGTCAATATTTCCTGCCTCAAGAATAGAAGATCGACCAGTAATTTACGCAGTCCACGGCGCAAGTAACAAATGATGCGGTACATTCTGGATGACGTGATTTTCATTTGACATTTCCAGTGATGCAAAGAGGTAGTTGAAACATTGGCCGACAATTACTTTAAAGCACTCCTCGTAAATATAACTACTCTGTTTTCGGCTCAGAAGTAGTCTGTGCCAAAACAAAATAATAAAGCTTTTTCAATTAGCGTTATTTCGCGATTTTCCTGTATCCATAAAACTAAACACAATTATAATGCTCGTACGTTGCACATCTGACGTTTCTAACTTCCCCTATCTTCCTAAACGTTCGTGCGTGTCCTAATACCAGAAACTGGCATTTTAAAGGTTAAAAATGAGACGTTGCTAATATGGGACGCACACTTTCATGCAAAGCTGACGTCAAGTGACTCAAATCGCAAGACATGCATATTTACAACAATATTATCTCTTCTGGTGAATTCTCAGCAACCGTTGAATTCGTTTTCGCACACAGAAATGTGAGTCTCAGAGAAAGCACGAACGGAGAGTTATTGCCCTCATTTTAACAATGTACACACACACACAAGCAGGCTTGCGCTAATAAGGCCTCAAAACCGAAACTCTCGTAGCGTGATTCGTGACTGCGCCACGCTCGCTTCTACCCAACCCAACCACGCCACTTCTGCAAGGAGTCACTAAAATTGCCAGTAAACACACAAAAACGACACCGATACAATTATCTTTTAGAATATCACCTTATTTAGTATTAACTGTGTCAATATGCATCACATGTTGCATTTAAGTTAAGAAAAAAACAACGTAAAACCTTTTTTCGCCAGAAAAAAAACTAAATTTCAACGTTAAGTCTGGTAACAATGTATTTTTGCCGAATCTTTGCCAAATCTTTGAAAATGTTCGGCAAAAGTTCGGCTTTGCTGAATTCCAAGATTCGACGCCGAACTTTCGATTCGGCAAAAGTTCGGCCCAACACTAGTTTCTACCTTCTGAGCCTTTCCTCTGCGCCTCCGACGTGGAGCTATAGCGAAGATCGACGTCACCGTGCCGCCACAGAAAAGCGTGACGTCATCACCACGTGAAGCGCACTCCGTGGGGCGAAGTGTCGGATTTCTTCCTCGTGTGAATGCCGCATAAAGGGGCAACTACCGAGACAAATTTTTTTTTAAGCTACGTGAATAATTCACGTAGTTTTGCAAAACAAACTGTACTCCCCCTCCCCCAACAAACACACACAAACACGCAAATACAAAAGAAAAAATGTAGCGGAGTAATTACGTCGCGAGACAAATTTTGAGTTTGGCGCGATCGTGATTAAGGCACGTCGATCCAAAATAGATACGTCTTTTTCGAAATCGCTCGTAGAGCCATGGAACCCCCAAAATATGTTTAAGTTCCTTGATTGCAGACACCTGCCAGAAAATAATGTCTAAAGAAAGCTTTTAGCGTCATATTTTCACGTTAGACTCATTCTAAGTGATGAATAATGTTGGAAACTTGCTTGTATTCATGAACAGTCGCGGACGATATGAAAACGTGATCACGTGGCATCGAAGGCCTGTACCGCAATCTACCAGAAGACATTTTAAGCATATTCAAAGCGGCACCGGCCGTTTAATTTTTGTAGTCTCTCCCCGCTTGGTCAGCTACTGCTGAGTTCATGCTGATTTCGGCGCCAATTGTAGAGGCATTCTGTGACAAAAGGTGAAATCAGGCGCGGCGGAAACCACCGGGTCGGCAAGTGAAGTGATCCGTTATCGGGCGATAATAAGTTCGCAGGATGAAATACGAAGTTGAACGTGAGCGGTTTTTATTTTATTTCACCGAGCGCGCAAGCGTGATCTAGAAACGGCGCCTAAGTTGGTTTTGACTCGGCAATCCTTTGCTTACAAAGTGAGGAGTAACAAAAAAAATTATCAAACATTTGATTTTTGTTTTAAACAAAAATCGACTGTTCAATTTTTGTTTGAGGACTTGGCCCGCCTTCGAATGACTTGGCCCGCTTTGCAGAGACATTGCACGCCTCTCTAAGGCGGACCAATTCCTTGTTCTGTAAACACACCCAAACCAATTAGCTGTGAATACCAGCTTCCACTAGTCGTGCTTAATTAAAAAAAAACAAAAAAAAAACATAGCTAATCTAAATATGATATGTGATCTGCTTACAGACTAAACAAACCCAGGGTGAAACGCGATAACGTCCCTGGAATGACATTTTCTAAAGGAAATTGGCAGCGATTGTTTCAATTGCTTGGAAGACATTAAACAGTCGTTCCGGGTGGTAGAACCTATATTTAATTAATTTTGTGGAAACTGAATTGGTGTGTCCCGTAACCACGGAGGGGGGACAGGGAAGAGAGGCGACTGGATAGGGTGAGAGGGCACTGTAGGACGGCGAGGAAAGTGCAAGGGAGAGGGAGGGAGGGGGAAGGACGGAGAGAGAAACGGGTAAACTTAATAGTTTGTCACATGACCAAGGAAGAGGGGGAGGAAGGGAAAGGGAGGGAGGGCACCGTAAGGAAAGAGAAGATATCGGGAAAAGGAGGGAGGGGGCAGGGAGAGGGAAGA
This sequence comes from Ixodes persulcatus, assembly GCA_013358835.2. Taxonomy (NCBI): domain Eukaryota; kingdom Metazoa; phylum Arthropoda; class Arachnida; order Ixodida; family Ixodidae; genus Ixodes; species Ixodes persulcatus. The sequence continues at coordinate 22,216 of JABSTQ010009368.1, read as the reverse complement.
ACCGGTAGAGAATTGGAGGCAGCTGGGAAGGGAGAGAGAGAGAGGGAGGGGAAGGGAGGGATGGGAGGAACACCCTAGCTGGTTGAGAGATGGAGAGAGAATGGCGAAAACAAAAGGGGAGAGATTGGAAAAGGGAAGTGATGTCACGGGACGTCTATTTGCCTGCTAATTTTAGCAGGAAACCTAAATTGATGTCACGTGACGTCTATTTCCCCCGCTATATTTAGCGGGGAAATTGTATTGGAGTCTGGGTTACGAGACGTAAATATTTTCGCTGTATTTAGCGGGGAAACGGAATCGGTGCATACGTCACGTGACGTCAATTTTCCAGCTATTCGCGACTCCAACGCCCTATGGGTGGCGGGGCGATAGTTCCAAGATGGCGGAAGAGACGGGGATAGATTCTCCAGGGTTTCCCGTGCGCCTGCTCGCTGACGCTGGACAGTGCGCTAAAAATGATTTATTTGCCTGCTAACGCGAAGTCGTTAGGGCAGGATCATATTACAGGTGACGGAGATGTTGATGCGCGTTAGCAAAATGAGCATGCTGATATTTAAAAGTTGCAGAAACCTCGACTTGCGAAGCTTTGTGGTGGGCGAGCGCGTTTTACGCACCGGCCACGTCACTGTTTGTGGCAGAATATTTTGAGGGTGATGAAAATATCGTGTTTGCGCCTTGCCTGGCCATTAGAGCTTTAAAAAGTGAGCCGCGCACGATGACCGTCAAGTTTCGGAAGAGCAGCGTTCACAGTATTGATGCCTTCGTGTCACAGGCCCTCAACTCGCTGCTCACCGTCTTGGTTTTAGTGTATTGCAACACATGATCAAACTGCTCTATGGTTATTGATAGGACGTTTGTTACCGCAGGCCACCGTGCGGTGTGGCATTACAACCGGAGGCTCGCGCGGCGCCTTTAAAGCACAATTTGCAGAGCGTGCCAGGAGCGTTCCCTTGCTCGCGGTAGCCAACGTTAGCCTGCGGTAACGCTATGGTAAAACTGCCTATTTTCATAATCGGCGTGTTTATGGGTTTAGGGGTTTTATTTATTGCTCTACCAAAAATGCATATTTTAATATACCGTACTTTTTTTTCCCCCGCTAAATTTAGCGGAAAATTTTCCCTGCTAGATTTAGCGGAAAATTTTCCCCGCTAAATTTAGCGGAAAAATTTTCCCGGTAAATCTAGCGGAAAATTTCCCCCCCTAAAGGTCAAGGTCACGTGACCCCCAGGCCACGTGACCCCCCCTCCCCCCGTGCCTTCCCCTCCTCCTCAAGAGCTGCGCTCTAATTCGGCGTTACAGGGAGTTAGTTGTAAACGGCTTTCATTTTTTTTTTTTTTTTTTGTACCGTGTTATTTGCAGCGTTGTGGCCCCTCTCGCCAAAACTGCCCATTCTAAGCTCTGGTCACGAACGGCTGGCTAACACAGGCGCGCTTAAAATGCTTCGGGCATTTCTTTATTTATTTTGTAATTACCTGAAATCAAGTACGCGTATTTTGTCTTTTGAAAGTGCTTGGAACAAATGGTCATGTTTCTACGGCCTTAAAACGCAAACCCATTCCCGACGTGTATTGCTCGACATATCGTTGCGCGACAAGTTTTCTCCTACTTAGGGCAAAGAATAGTCTTTTCATGGACAGAACGCTAGAGCTCTACATTATTAGCGGGAGCGTTTGCCGTGACGTTGAGCACAGATCAAGCTGGCGGTCATGCACAAGACCAGCAATCCGCAGCGTATGCGATATACCAGTGGTTCTCAGCCATCGATGTTTCGCGGACCCCTTGTGGATCGGCGAAGAAGATGGAGGACCCCGTTCGTGGCGAGGGGAGAGAAAAGATATAGGTAAAATATAATAATTATTTAATAAGTGAATATAACTAAGGGCTAGGGTGAAGTAGACCTCTGTTATTGACATGCACACGACGCCCGAAAACTAAAACATTTCTTTTCGACCTGAGAAAAGACAACTTTTATTGCCGGGCTTGACTGATGAGGCAGGGCCTCGTGGACCCCTGGAATGTCCTCGCGGGCCCCAAAGGGTCCGCGGACCCCCATTTGAGAACCACTGCGATATACGAAAAGTCCCTGATGAAACTAGACATCCCGGTCCTTCGTGCAACGTTGCGAGGTGCAGCACAAGAATTCCTATTTTAACGCGCTCCCTTTTTTCGTTACAACGGCTTCACGCATCAAGGCCGACAGCCCCTGCCACCTTTTCCGCGCCGCCGCCGCGGCTGCCGTCCCCGTTCCTCTGGTTCTCCGCTCGTCCGCGGGAGGGCGAGCGGCGCGCTGGAGTTGCAAATATTTAGCGAGGAAACTGAATTGATGTTTAGACCACAATACGTGAATTTTTCCGCTAAATTTAGCGGGAAAACGGAGCTGGCGTATAGGTGACGTGACGTCAGTTTCCCCGCTAGCGGAAAATGCACGGACTAACGGACGGATAGATAGACTGAGAAAGCTCCGGGATTGGGGGTTTCGTTAGGGAGCAGGTCATGCTTTAAAAGAACAAAAAATGACTGAGTTTTTACCTTTGTCTAGAAGGATTACCTGCAGCGATTTGACCAAAATAATCTGCTACATAATAAGTAAAGGGAAGAGAAGCGGCTTTGGAATTTGTTCGTGACAGCTTGGAAGAAATGTTCCGACAAAGCGCAAGGTATTTGGATTTATAAAATGCTTTAACTGCGGATACTTTTAAATCAGTTCAAAGTGCGCACACTGGGTCTCATTGTGGAACGCAAGACCCGACCGGCGACTTTCACGCTATTCCTTTTTCGATAAAATTATGAATATATGATTGATATTTGTTCTCAAAGTGGAGATTTTATCTGCAGCAGGACCAGCGGCGAGTACTACCATGGACTGAAATTATGAACAGTATGTACACCCATCTTCTACAGCAGCCTCACTATATTTTCTTCAATAAAAAAAATAACAATATAAACTTGTTCCTCTCGGCGTTTTTGTTCTTGAAAGTAGGCACTTGGCAAAAAAAATGACATTAGTGAGAACAATTTTGTAAAAATATCCCGTCGTTTTGATCCTTCGCACAATTCAAAACACATTAAGTGAAAAATGACATATGTATTGCGTCTTCTTCTAAGCAGTAATGAACAGCCCGTCAAAACAACGACGCTGAAGCGCCGCGAAACTAAATTATTTCTGAAAAGGCTACGGGAGCTAAACAACCTGTAGTATAAAACAAAGTCGAAAAAAAAAAAAAACCTTAATGCTGTCGCAAAAAACGTATTTGAAAGAGCTCTCTTGCTTCCTCCATAACACGCAAAAACAAAAATCTAAAATAAAACGAACACTTCCAGAAATGATAAAGGTAACATAGATCAGCCCCCGCTCCACCGAAACAAGCTTTAAAACAAACAATCGGAGCGTACGTAATCCTCAAACGACATTTCGAGGGGGAGGTTCAACGGCCGACAACGACCAAAGCCCAAACGTCATTTATGTAACTGCTAAAAGGCCTTTCGCGTTTGGGGTAAATGACGTCCCGGCTCTCCGGTCCGACAAAAGCGCGGAGCGTAAGCCTATTTCCGTCGAATCCGTGGCGACTTTGTTTCAATGCGAGGTCCGGGCTCGGGTCCCCGGAAAAAAAGGGGACCGGGCGCCTAATGTGTGCGCTCGATGAAGATTCAGCGGCACGCCATGTTCGCGAGTCTGCATAGACTCGAGGCGCATTCCCAGCGCCTATATACGGCGCTTTCGGGGGGGAAAAGGGAAGGAGGAGGAAGCGGTAATAATAGTTAGAAGCAAATAATTTAAATTTCAAGGTAGGGAGTGAAGGAGGGGAAAAAACGGGAAAGGGGGAGGGGGCTCCTAATGATGATGACGGCATGATTTGCCTTTTAGATGGCAGATTAGCCACCTTCGCTGTCGTACACGTGGCCCTCTTTTATACTTTTATACGCTTTCCGGATCAAATGTCTCCCTCCGTCATTTTTGTTTTATTTCACTCTTTTTTTTTAGATGCAAATTTAGTACACTATTTTTTTTTAGTTTTCTATCTTGAAATGTTTGGTTTACTATCTCCGTTTTTATGTGTACGCAAGACGAGATATTCACCCTATCGACAAAGGCAGCCACTGGGGGCCATTTTCCGTGGCGCCTACTTCGCCCGCTTTATAACGCAACAAACGAGCGTGCGCTATACGCAGCGGGGGTTACACGCTGGATTCATGAATTTGTAAATGTTAAAAGGCTCTGGGGGTTAAGGGAAGAACACAGCTCATGATCATCTTAACAACGCTTTTTTTTTTTTGTCTGGCGTTCTAACAATATACGTAATCTCATTTTGTATTGCATTTGTTTTCTGTTTTAAGTCACTGCAAATTGGATCATTCCATTTCTGTAAACTTTTTTTAACGCTGCATTTTAATATGTATTGACTGTTCGGTTGGTGTTTTAGATATTCCTTTAGTGTTTGACCAAATTTATTTGACAATTATGGACCCAGAGACTTATCTTTTTTTTGTGCGTGTGTGTGTGTTATCGACGTATAGATATATATATATTGCATCATTTCGGTATGAAAACGGTAAACTTGGGAGTTGAGCGGGCTCTAAGGTATTTTTATCCTTCGTAATTTAGGATAACCTGGTTTTCGTCATGTGTGTGGTGAGCCCTCTTATTTCTGCAGAAGCGAAATAAGTTGAATAGGAGGTACCTCTATTAGCATTGAAATATGCAGACGAATATTTTGAAAGGCAAAAGGAAAGTTGTCGTAAGTTTAGGAGACAGACAAACTAATAAAAAAAATGCAAGCGAAAACGAAAAAAAGAAAGAGAGAAAAAAAAGAGGACAAAATGAGCTATACACACATCCTCGCCCCACACAAAACCAAAACAAACCATGTCACAGACCATGAAGTAAAGACAGCGATATAATTTCCCTACTTCAAACCTAGACAAGGCAAAAATAAAATAATGGACTTAAACACACACCGTCTCAAACTCGTTGGGCTGGAGTACGGCCGTCATTCACCGGGTCGCCTGCGTTTTTACTTTTTCTGCGATATGCTTGTTGAATGTGCTACCTTGTCAGTTCGGTGGACCGAGATCGGTTTTTGAATCCTTGAGTAAGAAGACGAGTATGTTAAAACTGAACGCTGTTATCTGAACACAACAAGAAAATAACATCACAAAACCCCGGTGTAATCTTGTTTGAAAGGAGGCCTGAGCAACGACGCTAATACGAATGGACTATCTGGAGGCCGCGCAGCATAGGATGTCACGCATTATCTCACACGCGCATAAGTTGATTCGCAGACGCATAATGTACGCAGACAAAAAAGAAATCAATATCATACTTTTGGTGTTTTTGCTAAAACCAACCATAGATGCACTCCCATTAAGGCTCGCGCGATTTTGGGTATTAACGATACTTCATATAACCAGCAGCTCCTTGTACTGCACTCTACTGCATGCATTTGCCTCTGCCTTTTTACACGTATCAAGTTTTTGTTTCTAAATAATTCGACTTGCAGTCAGGTAGAATATAACTTTAGATGGAAGCAAACGAAGGGTCGGCCTAAGGGTTCCTCTTATCTTGCGGTAGGAAACTTGTGGCCTGTCGATGCGGTTGGAAACTTAGGTTTAGGAAACATCAACTCCAGATTATACACTCTTACAGACGTCGCTAAAAATTCGAGCTGAGTGGTGATTTTTGTTTTTTTATTATTCTTTAAACCGCACAAACTCCAGAAGAAAAAAAAAACAACATTAGGCGTAAAATCAAATTCTAAAGTGCATTTTTCTTTAACATCGTTCTTTCGCAGTACACACCATTTTTGTAAAGTAAAACACAAGAAGGTTGTTAAAATAAAACAAAAGAAAACATGCGCGACCCAGCACAGCTCCGGGCGGTGTACATTTTATGTCCGTCTTGGGTAGTTACTCGTTTTTCTTTTATTATACTGCTCGTCGTTTCATCGTCACTTTTTGTTAGCCGCAAATCCTTTATCTTCCGTCTCTTTTTCACTCTGCGACGTAAAGTGTTCTCACGTCTGAAATATTTTTCCTGCTCGCCCTACTGAACCGAATTGCTCGTTATATATATATATATATATATATATATATATATATATAATATACTTATATATAAAAAGGCATGGAATTATTTCTTTTCTTACTTGCGAAGCTGCTACGCTTCAGAGCGTGAACCGCATTTAAAACACCCGGGGGAAAGAGAACGAAATTTGAGGGAAATAATCTCGACCCAGACGGTAAAGTGCAAATAAAAATGATCAGAATAAAAAAAAGAAATAACGCGACTTTACGCTTACTGAGTTAGGATATCTTAAAGCGAACAATAGAAACCGCTTAAAACGCATAAAATATTTTTCTAGGATATTTCTGTTTTCTGCGCATCAAACCATCGTTCTCTTCAAATCTTCTCGAAGTATGTGCACAAGCGTTTCTTGAACAAAGAAGAAAGCCCATGAAGAGATTATGAATAGCCTTAGTTTTCGCGACGAATTTCCTTTTTTTTGTTTTTTTTGTTTTTACGGGAAGTTAAGTACTGAATATGTTAATTAATTGATGATAGGCCGATTACAGATCGTATCAGCGGTTATAAAGAATATCTCTACGGGCTGCAAAGGATACGTTGCACTCGTGATCAAGAGCCATGCAATGTTTATTACCCATCAAATAAAACTACGAAACAAAGAATTCATATCAAGCGATTCTTCCTCGGTATAATTAAAATTTCACAATGTAAGTTTAAGAAAATCAACAACTTGAAAACATAAATACAAAAAAAACTCGTTAGGAACAAGGTTTTAAGACCTCGCCCCTATGCGCCGAGAAACTGAGGGTGAGAAGGAGACAAGAAGGCGCGCGACGACGTCAGAACGTCGAGCTCTGGTTGGAGCGATTGGTAGGTAGGCCTAAAGTTATCTGTCTTTGGCTGTGTTCCAAAATTTACTCGATCCAACTCCGGAGCAAAAAGTTCCTACCGTGGGGTTTCAAAACTTACTCGCGCTTACTGGATGACGCCAGAACTTGCGCCCTAGAAGCGGGTGGTCTACTCCGGAGTAATTGCTCGCGCTACACTCCTTGATCGGAGGGGAACGTCTGATCAAATCGACTAAATACGTCACGTGATCGGTTCGCTGTGTGCTCGTCGTCTGAAAGCTCGTTTGCTCCGTTGGCTTTGGCGGCAGACGTTCGAAATGACAGGGGATGAGGTGCAGCCATTCATGTGGAGTTATTGCGATTTTCTGTTTTCAAAGCACGAATTGACTCTGCACCACATCCAGACAACGCACCTCCGGCAGGAAGTTTTACCTGTTGTTATTATCAGAGTGGAACGTAAACAGGAGCTTCTCCGTCTCCTCGTCCTCGGCGTTGTAGAGAACTCGTGCCCTTACGTTCAATGCTAAAAAATGTTCGAGCGCAGTAGATGACGTGAAAGTATTTTTTCCCACCAGAGTGTGTGTAAGTGTGTGCAATGAGACGATAAAGCTTGTAAAGCAGTGAAGGCTTCGAAGATTTAATGTAAATGACAGTCAACACCCCCACCCTATCTCCCTCCCCAAGAAATATAGCGGTCTATAAGTTTGTTTCTGTAATTTTGTAATTATATTAAGGTAAAGGCGAACGTAAGTTACACATCACTGTTGCGAAAGCCCCCTGCGCTGTACCGCTACACCGTGTGGAACCAATTTTCGTAAAACGTAATCGGTGCAAATTACGATGCGTAGAATGTATGCGTTTAAAGCACCTGGAGTAGACTTACGGCGATCGCGCTGAGTAATAAAAACAAATTTTGGTTGACTAACTAAAAGGAATAAGCAATTTTGATCTCAATATATAGCCCCAAAAGAAGGTGACTAAAAAAATGACCGCATCTCCACGTGGTGAATGATGTTGATTGGGGCGAAGCTTGGGTGGTGCTGATGATACTGATTTTGGTCATAGGTATTGCTGCTTGCTGTCGGCGTTGACGCTTTGCCGCCGCTTCCCCAGCTCTCAACTCCGGGTCCGCTTGGCGTTTTTGACGCTGTGCAGCAGCTTCTCGCGCCCTGGTCTCCGGAGCAGCTGGCTGTCTACGTAGACGCTGAGGCGCTGCATGCCGAGCTTTTCGGTCCTTTTCATTCATGGCAGTAGGAGAATGTGTGGTTTTTTTCTGTTTCTTTTTTTAAGCAGACAGATGGGATGGCATCTCAGAACCCCCTACTCTTTTTTTCTTCTTCTTTTTCTTTTTTCATAATTTTTTTTTCATCTTTTTTTTCAACTTTTTTTTTTTTTGCCCTACACGAGCACGTGAGAATCTGCTCACGTGCTCCTGAGCACGTGATCTCACGAGCACAAGCACGAGCACCCGACGCCGGCCTACGGCGGACGGCGGACGGACATACGGACATGGCTAGCCCCTAAAGAGATTCGCCCCTAAAAAAGCTGGTGCAGCCACCTCAAAAGACACCCCATCCTCAAGGCCTGTTCACGCATGCAGCGGAGCGCAACAAGCATAGCGCTGACATAGCGCTAAGCGCGTGCTGAACACCTTTGTATCGCACCGTCCAAACTGTTGCTCATGGCTGGCGATAAGCAGTTGACGACACGTGAGCAGCGCTACATCCGCGCTTCGCTGCGTGTGAGAACCGGCCTTTACTGTCAAAGACGAACTTCAAAGCGCTTAATGTTATCGTCTCATCGACTGCTTTCTTCATGATTAAAAGAAATCGTCAGCTATTTTCCGGCATCGCTGCTATGTTTTCTGTTTGCCGTTGCACAAGACGAAGCCAATCCGCGCAGTATCCAGGTGATAATCCCGGCCGTTCCAAAATCAAGTTGCGGATCGTTTACTTGCGATGTCACTTGATATTACACTCTAAAAAAAATGGAGAAAAAAGGTAGCAACGGCGCATTTTCTGAACTTCTACTGACGTGCCGCCAAGTAGACACGAGAAGAAGGGAGGAACGAGACGTTTTTCTCCTTCTCCAGGCAGACGGGAGAAAGCTTCCGCCCTCCCGACTCACCTTTCGGTTTCGTTCTCCGAGAACGTCGCTCACGTTGTTCAATAAATGTTGTTGAGTTGATTGAGCTTCAGCGGCAGCGAAGGCCGCCAGTAATACCGTCTGCCAGTCCAAACGTACAGGACATTTTGGTTGCATTGACGTTCTTACCACTAATTTTATCAAAAGAGAAATCGAAGCCACTAGAAACAGCGAAGTTCCGAAGCAGTGCCAGCAGCGCTTCGTACACTGGACTAAGATGGCCATCTCCGGATTGCGGAACCCTCGCGGAACCATGCGGACCACGCGGAACGATGTGTCCACAGTGGATGCTTCGACGTTGACGACGTTATGGAAATCGCGCAAACTGGGTCTAAGACAGGCAGGTTTTGCTGCCGGGTGCCTGGGTGCCTTTTTTTGCGGTTCTGTTTTCCGATGCCGAGCGCCAACCGGCAGTTAACGTGGTTCTGTATTTCTGCGTGTCAGCAACACGGCAGCAACATCGCGATGGCAGTGTTGTGCGTTGTCAACAGAAGACTGGAATTATCGCCGATGTGACCATGTGTTCGCGTATCAGTGGTGTAAAAACACGATCAGATGAAGTAAACTGTCGGGCATTGATGCCGCTGGACGGGCCGTGATCGGAAGGGGCGGGGGGTCGCAGGTTGACATTCCGCTTTACAATAATGAGTTTAAGACCACTTTAGGAATTAGGTGCAATCGATCGACGTGCGGAAAGTTATGTTGGAACGCTGGTCTGAACCGTAGCTCCTTTCGAACAGTGGCCAATATGGCTGTCGGTTGTTTCCTCCCCGAGAGTAATTGTACTCTGGGAAAAAGTCTGAACAGTATAAAAATATGACGGAAAGTACGTATAATTACAGTTTGGAATTTTATCATTAAGAAAAGATGGTAGGTGAAATCAAAAAGGATAAAGCTATACTATATTTTGCTGTTTAAATATACTACGGTTCCCGGAGAAACTGCCATCCAAGTGGCGCGCTGGGATGAGCGCTAGAAGTTTTCGAGCTCGCCATGGCGTAGCTCCGTACACTTAACACCTGCCGCAAGTCGTAACTTCGACTACATTCAAGTTGACCAAAAAGCAATTTCTCTGCCCTTGAAGCATCATGGGCATCATGAGTGAATATCCGCTCTACAGAGATTAATTCAAGATGACAATTGCAGCCGTGCGCGAACAGCACAAATCGAAACATTGAAGCGCATTGAAGCGGCTTGATTTATTGGTTAATCATTGGTTTTAAAATAATTACGGCATGAGCGCTTACTTTTTTTAAGAGATTCATCCCCTGAGCCTTTCAAAATACTCTCAGGGGTATGACATTGCTGGAAAAAAATCAGCATGCTGGGAATATGTTTTTTTGCTTGGGCGGTCACCGAGAAATTCCGTACGTTCAAAAAGACCAGTATAAAAGACGGAGACGCGGTGCTCGGAAGTAGTGGGAGGGTTAGTGTGCTGTTTTATTGATGTTCATATGTGCCGTGTATGTGTGTGCGCTCCAACGAGGTAGATGAGCTTAGAGCGATAAACCGGGGTTCCGGTCTGCACTGGAACGTGACCCCCATGAGGCCGCTGCCATTGTACGCAAATTTGACCACCCGTCACGTGACCAAACCAAATACGTGACGTCACAGGAAAGATGGCAGCGCCCAGGCAGCGGCTGCGCCGGAGCTTGTCGGATGCTTTGTTCGTTGTCGTTCGTCTCGGCGAGTTGGTTTCAGACGCGGAAATCGTCATATGAGACCAGTCGAAAGCGACTTCAGAGCTCAGCGTGGTGTCTGACGTAGGTATAACGTGAAAATACGGAGGAACGGTGTGCATTTCGCTGGTGACAGACGGGGATATTGCCACGGAAGAGACAATCTGCCCTACGTTGCTAGGATAAACTTTAAGGCGACGTTTCTGTGCTCTCGTTTACCATCGGAATCTTCGAGGTCTGCAGTGAAGCGTGTGAAATATATTCGGATACACAGTTTGGCGACGGAAATTACGTGAGTCGTGCTTGGCAGTGTGAAATCGTGGTGCCGCTTCGTTCAAAAGACCGAAGGCTCACTTTGGTTGTGCGGCGCACCGGAAGCTGCCTTGAAGCTTGTAGTTCCCGTGCCGTGCTAAATGATGCTGTGCTGCTTCCCAAGTTTTTCCGGCGTAGACGTGCACTTTCACGGAGCACAGGTGTTGCAGTTGGTATTGATTCCGCTGGTCTGTCGCACGTTTCGTCGACATAAACGTTTCATCAACACTTGTTACGCGAATTGCAAGCCCTATGGACATTTCATTGCGCGTGTTATCTATCCAGTCCACCCGTTTACGCCGCTTTGCGACGACAGTCTGCAGTGGCTCATTACCAGAAAAGTGGTCCCACATCCATTTCAGTTCAGTTCGTCCACGGCAGTCACCAAACCCCGAAGGAGATGATTTATTCGGACAGAATGCCACTAAAGCAATGCAGCTTCTTTAGTGGTCAGGATAGACTCTCTTATGTCAGTTTTGTTATATTGTCACGGATGCTTGCTCCAGTCCTATCTTCTATCATTATTTACTATTCTGGAAAGTTCCAGGCCATGCTCAGCTGTCATCGTATGTTCTGGTGGAGGTGCTGGGTACTTTAACTATAGCCCTTCACTCTGTGTGCACCTTGGCGGCTCCTCAGCCGAGTTGCCCGATAACGTAACACGGGTGGCGAATTATCCCGCGTTTTAAACCCGTGGCGAGCCGTAAGGCGAGGCGCAAAACCACAAGGCGAGCGAGTACCACTAGGACGAATCTCGGAAATACACCGCGAAGAGCCTGAAATCCGAGTCAGTCGCTGCTACCAGCAAGAACCACCGGAATTCGGTCTTTTACCAGAAAAACCGAAGCTGACTAAGCCAACAATGACAAACCTGTAGCAGCAAACGGCGTCCACTCCCACAATTGTTTGCATGCCCGTCGCACCTCACACTCCGACGCCCTTTCACGCAAGGTGTATGAAGACGTCGAGGGCTGGATTGAATAATATGACCGTGTCGCCCACCACAGTGGCTTGAAAGACAACCAGCTCCTGCAGAACCTATACTTCTCGTGGAAAAAACTGCCAGGCCCTGGTTTCAGAACAACGAATCCTACATAACGTCGCGGGAAGTTTGCAAGATCGAGCTGAAGTGCACGTTCATCAGCCAACATTGACGAGAGAGAGCCGAATTCCTGATTCTGTCCAGGACACGGCCCCAACAAGAGCGTCGCCGCCTTCGTGGAGGATGTTTTGCGCCTGATCGAGCACCCACGCCAACCTTGGTGCTACAGACGACGAGAAGCTAAGAATCCCATGCCCCTCATGTGAGGGACAACACCTTCGACAGCCTTGTCCACAACCCCACGACAACATTTGGAGGGGTCATATCACCGAGTCTTCCAACGTTGAATGTACACTGCAGGCCCGAGCCATGTCACTATCGACAACTCCCCAGCTTCTCGACACTCGAGTCGTCCAGCTGCAACTTCCACGCCAGCCTGCCAGGCATCCGCGACATCCACGACGTTGTCCGGGAGGAGATCAGGAAGCTACTTCCTGCCATCAGTCGTCCACCTTTTTGATTGCCAAGATTGTTTCGGAACAAGTTCGACAGGCATTTCAACCGGAGACTTCTTCGAGCGAAGCAGCATCTGACGAACCAAGGGCGACTTATGCCACAATGTCACGCAACCGCCACCAGCCACCCATTAGTATTCAATGCCAATTCAACAAGACCCCCCAACGCCGAAGCATTCCCGACATCGGGAACAAGCAGTGTAGGTTCGCGCTGAACAAAGTACACCGCGGAAAACGGAGGTGCTGCGAATGGTCGACTGAAAACCACCCTGCTACCACTGCAACAGGCCGACCACGTCTACTGGAGGTGCCCGTACCAATGAATTGGCCTGCAAGAGTTTGTGCCGAACGACCTATGACCACGTCTCGAGGAGCGGCCGCGGTACATTGAGGATTATCTTCGGCGGCCTTTGCCTCTGGTGCCGACATTACCTCGAAGCTCCTGATCCCCAACACCTCGATGGGAGGTAAGCACGACAAAGCGGGTGAGCGGCAATGGAAGGACAATTGACTTGGTGTTGGTTGTCGTCCAAGGACAATACCTAATAATTTGCTGACACCAATTATCTGTGTCCACGCAACGAAGCACACAATTTCCAACTTTGAGGGAGAATGCCTCTGAGTGACTTGAAGAAATAGAATGGTTGGTTGTTCTCAAAAGTGGACACCAAGCATCACCCTACTTCACTTTGCCACACGAGACTTACACAAGTTGCAGTAGTCGCGGGATGCAGAAAAAATCGCCATTACGAAATGGAAGTGAATTGGCTTGGATAGCAAACAAACACTATTGCCTGTTGCCAGCCATCAAGTCAACGTACAGCAAAGCAGCCACGTAAGCAATACATGCCCGAGCTTGCTGCATTTGACGCAGAAACTGCCAGGAAATTTGCGGATTAGTAGCCAGCTCTGCAGCTTCAGTGCATCAATGTCAGTGGCCGCACATGACGTATGATTACAGGACGGCATCTGTCGGTCAAAGTTGCCACTCGACCAAACTGAACACAGACGTGCCAGGAGCGTCATCTGACAACAAGGAGCACAGGTACTTCGACTGAACGCCTGACACGAGACTGTCGCAGAAAGAACTTGTTATGGAACCATTTGCGAAGAACCAATAATTATGTAATCAAGTGGAAATAAACATAATTGATACACTAACCAAATAAACATATTTCCGCTCGCCTTTACGCCTTCAGAGTCTCTACACAAAGAATTGAGTTCACCGCACGTGCTGGACCTTTTGAAGACACTCGCATCTCTGGCCCCTCAATATTAATTGATGGGACATACCAGACCGGCAGACTTGTTGCATTGGGCTGCACTCGATCCACTTCTCCTGAACATGTGGCGCATCTAAAAACCAACTCCAGTGATGCGAAAATGTTGTTTATTAATTTATTCCCTCCAAGGGCCTCTGTACGCATTGCAGAGAGAATACTTGAAACTACACACATGATAATAACATCAAAACACACTGACATTAACGAGCACAAAACGGGCCCAGCTAACAAAAAATAAATAGTACACTCGTAAGAAATAATTATAGCTGCAACTTGTTGAGTGAAAAAACAAACACACCTCTGAGCATCTTGTTTAATAGTATTAGTTGATGCGTTCTTATATAGCAGGACACTTCCTATACGTATGACACAATAGACCCTTTGCAAAACTCTATCAAGGAACACAACTGTCACCAATTTTTTCGGCGTAAAGCACACGAATGGGCGTGAGTTCACGTTGAACGCTAATGCAGCAGCCAAGTTCACAGTGATGGCTGACATAACATTCTTGTCGAACAAATGCCCAAAGTATGAAGGCCTTGGGTAATTAAAGTAGTAGCCACTGTAATTCGTTACATCACAATTTCGCAAACAGCGAAGGCTACAGTCTCGATCAGCCAGTATGCACGTTGGAGAGTCACATGACAACATATCATCAGAGTGCTCATCTGCACAGATTTATCACACACCTTCACTCCGTCTCTCTGATTGACTTGACGGGGCTGTCGCGGTTGCCCTTTTCCAAGTGACAGTGAAAGACAGTATAGGTGGCCCACACTTTTGAAAAAACTCTATTGAAGAGATGGAAAGGGATGGTAGTCAACATTTTCAACTTTCGCAGGAGCTTCCTCGCTAAAAGTTGCTGTGATTATGCAGTTGCCTAGGGCTGAAACAAATTCCCCTAGGCCCTACGTCATACGCATAGATTTCGCGTCGATTCTCAGACATTCCAACGTACAAACAAAGCTAAGAGAATGCGAAAATTTCATGCTAAAAGCACTCAAAGTTCTATCGATCCTCAAACACACCCGGGAATTCGAGCACCAGTACGGCGATACGGCTGATGCTGTCTCACAGGTGTTAATATCCAGGTGATCCAGAGCGATCTTGCGCAAAAAAGGTATAAAGTCTCATTCCTTCATATTTTCACATTATACCTGCGTCAGCGAGCACGAAGAAGCCCGAAGTCATCAGAAAGCAGCTGCACATCATGACTATCGCGCACCGAACAAACGCGGATCCGTCAGCTCTGGGCGCTGCCATCTTACCGGTGACGTCACGGCTCTTGGGGGGTCACGTGACGAGTGGTCACATTTGCGTACAACATGGCGGCAACCGGGGGGGGTGCCACTTCCGAACTTCCGGTTTATCACTCTAAGCCCCTCTACCTCGTTGGTGCGCTCAATGTAAATGTTAAGCTGATGCTTGTAATATGCGTAATGTGTCTACATGTGTATATAATAAAGGTTCCCCGAGACCCCGAAGCGAAATGGTGGCGTGAGCAAATGAAAATATCTTAGTAGAACATGAATTGGGCGGTCCCAAGCGCCACCTAGCCTAGCTACTTGAAATTACTCTGCTTGACCCTGCCATCTTGTGGCAAGTGATTTTAACCTTCTTGCACGCTACGCGATAAACAGCGGCTTCGAATCTGTTCTTTTGAGAGCGGCTTTTGGTTTCGCGGATTGGTTTGCCATTCCTCCGTGATGTGCGGTCAACAAGGAATTGTGACTCGAGAAATAGCAAAGGTAAGACGTAAAGTGCGCGAAGTAACTAGGTATCGGTTGTCTTCGTTTAAAATCGCAGTGATGACGACGAGAAGACTAAGTAACTGCTTTTGAAACGCAAGTTTATTCACCTGCGTGGGGAAGCTGCCTTCGGAAATAAGCACAGTTCGCGGAAAGTTCGTGTTATGCTTTGTTTTCCTCTCGTCCCGTTCAAGAAATTTAGCGTCCTCGTGAAGCCTTATTGAGCTCGATTTGCTCGATTCGGGGCTGCCATAATGAGATGCAGGCGACGGAGGAACTTGTTCCCCTTCTTCAGGGACGAAATTTTCTCTCTTTCTAAAGGAACATAGGTTACAAGACCGTTCCTCCCTTTAGGGAGGACTATAGGTACTCTTTTTTCTAAGAGTGCACCCGCTGACGTAGGAGAAAGGTCAATTGGGTAAGATTTGAAATATAGCCTTTGTCTCCACTGCACTTGTCGAACGAGCTCGAATGCGAAAGCCAAACGCCAGGCGCTGGTTTCCCGCGTCCTAACGTGTTCGACGAGTGCAGTATAGACAAAGGCTGCCAGCTTTAGGCCCACGCAATAATCATCCCAACCAGACCTCGGCGTTCTGACGTCCCTGCTCAATCTCGTCTCCACCTCTCCCTAAGTTTCTCTGCAATTAGAAGTGTCAGGAAAGAAAGATTTAAAGTGAATTAGCTAGAACATATTGAAATGCCAATCGTATAAAAAAGATTGGGTTATTTACAGCTACAAAAAAGGCGAGAGGATGGGGTGCGATGCGGAGGGAATACGAGGTAGCCTAGATGGACACTTTAAACTGTTTCTTAAAGAAAATACAATGAGCTAAAAACCTAGCGACGAAATGCAAATAAAACATACAATATACAAATTAAAAAAAAATATGTTAAACGTATGGAAGAGTAAACAAACTGGTAACTAATTTGGACAATAAAACCCGTAGTTTCACTCAAGCGATTCATATTCCTCCGAAGTTATGCAAACAGAAAGGGAAGCAAGGAAGGTAAAATAAAACTATGCACAATATAACAGGGATAAGCTCAATGAAAATATTGTTTCTATGCTGGCGGCTACCAGTCGAGAAAAGCTTACTTTTCTTTGTGCTCACGTATGACCCCGGAAACAAATTTTAGAAAATATTAACATATGTACTCAGCGTCCTTGAATTTTTTTTCTCTGCATAAGATGCAGACAATGCGTTTTTGCAATGAGTGGAGACTCAAAGTACGAACTCGGATGGCGAAATGAGTGTCAGAACTGGAATGAATACAAAAATATTTTCGCACTCCCTCCCTCTTTCTTCATCTTTCCCGGCAATCATTAAACTAATGCATATTTAGTTAAAATAGGACAAAAAGGTGGTCCGGCTGGAAGAAAACAACTTTTTTTTTTTTTTGGAAAGCCTCAAAGTGGCGGTTTACGTTTTGCTAAAAGGCTTAGCTCCTAGGCTTCTATCACAAACCGCCAGAAGTCGCTCGATCAAAAACGAACATATTGTCTGAGCGCTGTACATCCTGGCAACCATGTCTTGTGAATACCTGGTTGAACATTTTAGTGATGTGATTTGTGATCGTTCGTAACAGCATTTTTTTTTCACCTCAAAGAACTTTGAGTAAAAGTCAATGACGACTACGTATTTCCGACCGCTAAGCTCAAAAGTTTTGTTCCCATTGCCGGCCATGGACGATCGGGTAGCGGAGTCTGAAGAAGAGGTCACTTGGATAGTCGTCGATACTGAATGCATGTCGGACATCGCCTTACATAGTCTTGTACATGTGTGCTGATACCGGACCATCAGACGGAACCTCAAGCTTGACCTCGGCATCGGACAACCCCCTGGTGTCCACAGAGAGTTCGCTACAAGATTTCTCTTTGCAGGCTAGGTAAAAAACATATTAGTAGCTTTTTAATGGTGATGATGTACGCAGCAAGTCTATCGAAACTCTTCAAGTTTATTGGGAGTGTTTTTTTAACGCAGGCAACTATTTTCTTTGTGTGTGTTTTGTTTGCAGTAGGACATTACCCTAGCTTGACGTGCATGCTGGTTCTTTAAGCTCTGGCCTCAGTTCTTTTTTCCTCTAAATATGAGACTGACGCCGGGAGCAGATAAACAGTGAGAAACTCGTAATATTGAACTGACGTTTCGATAGAATCCTTCGGGTCTTTTGTTGTTGTCAGACGTTTCCTAAACTGAACGTCCGCGGTGTACAGTTGCTTGTTCGCTGCATGTCATATTGTAAATTGTATGCGTATACAACTGCTGTAGACTCTAAACAAAATCTGGTCGTTAAGGAATTTTATCGCCTGAGCAACATGGGACAGCTTGATACTTGCTTCGACACCACAACAGCTGAATTAATGGCTTCTGGCTGGCTATCACCGAGACACCCCTCCCTCCAGCTCCCCGATCGGTTGTGGTCTTTACGGTTTCGAATGGAGCATTACGCCAACTCATGAACCTGGAGGTTGCTTCCCCTCTTGCTCGAACAACTGCAGAACTTGCAAAAACCGCAGGCAGAAATGGAAACACCTTTTATTTTCAATTGATTCCTTTCTACGTTGGCATCCAAGGTACCGAAGACGCCGATACTCTTGCCACAGCTGCACACTCCGGCAGCTCACCAAGCTTCTTTGTGCACACATACGATTCGGCCGATTTCTTTATTCGAAGAAGTATTACAACGCTACACCCTAATCCTGAGACAGCAGCATGATCTCCTCCACATCTCATTCCGAGGAAAAAAATTAAAAGAAAAGAGCAGGCGCTTCTTCATGAACTTCGAGTCGGATGCGCCAACACTAAAGCAAGACTCCACCTCATTGGCGCTCCTCTTCCCCGCTATGTGAAGCCTGCAATGTGGTGGAAGATCTTGACCATATTTTACGAACGTGCCCATTACTTGCAGACTGTCGTAAAAGTTTCCTTGAAAATGTGAACGTAGCCGCCATACCTTCTCCGAGTACGACAAAGAAGGCTTTGTTCCCAACGGGATCACGTACAGTGCGAACAAGTGTTCTTCAAGAGGTCCTCGACTATTTGTCGTTATCAAGACTCGCATCCCAACTGTGATGTGTACTCCCCTTCCTTCCTCACCTCTTACCCTCTTTCAACTCACTTCCCAGCAATATGATACAGCTGTCCCCTCTTCTGGAAAACTAACCTATCACCCGGTATCCCGCCTCTTCTTTTGGAATATTTATTAAAACAACATCACCACCACTACCCGGCTTGTCCATATTTCGCACCACCAAAAGTTGTTTTAAGCCACCCCTTAAAGGGTTCTTAATAAAAAACCTAGGCGGAGCGCAAGTTCGTCTGATTCTTTTACAGGGGTTGTAGTGACATCAAAACGTTGAGCTTTGATTGGCTCTGATTGAAAGATAATGTGTAGCCCTCAAAGCAACCTAGCTAGAACTGGTACATGCTCCAGATCAGTATATATGTCCATGCATACAGTGAATACATTTATACATACAAATACACATGAATATATGCAAACATGTTTTTATGTAAGTATCTGTATTTGTTTGCATGAATGCATTTACTCTATGTAGGAATCTATTTACTAATATCGCGCATGTACCATTTCCGGCTAAGTAGATGCAGAGAAAGAAGAAACATTGAATTCTAATTCGAAATGTATGTTAACACTTTGTTCGTCTTTCGTGTCTCCCTTCCCGCCCTTGTTTTTTTTTTTTTTTTGTACGATATTTTTATACAGCATGAATCACCAGTTTGCCCAAGTTCCCATATGAACTTTCAAATCGTCTTCATGGTTCCTAGCGCCTTCGTGATCCCGTTGTGTCTCATTGATCGGTCTTAGCACCCCCCCCCCCTTTCCCCTTATGCCTACGTTTATGCCCTAAGGCAACAAGTTTATCCTCGTACAATACACAGACGACACTTCAATCATGGCCACACATGATTCACCTGTCACGCACCTTCATCTGCAGAACTACTTTACTAAACTTGGTTGCTGGAAAACACAAAACCACCTACAACTGAGTCCGACCAAACGCTGTGTGATTCGCTAGCAATGCAGAAATCATTAAAAATGCTCGGTGTCACTTTTACACGAATACTCGACTTATCCGTCCGCGTCACTGGTATTGTCGCTAAGGCCCGTCGCACTATGGGTTTCATCTCCCGCTTGTCCAAGCCATGTGACCCGCTGACTTTCCACATGCTGTACACAGCGATCGTGCTGCCCGCCCTTGAATAGTGTAGTGCGGTGTGGTCTCTTTCCACACACCACATTGCGGCCCACAGTGAGAGTGTCTAAAGAAGAGTAACCCACCCTTTAAGCGCGCGTGCTACAGGGACTACCCAGGAGCACTACGAGACCCGACGAAAGATTGCTGAATGGCGATCCCTCGAGCAACGACACGTCGCCCGTATGCGTCTGTTGTGCCGTGTGTTAAACGGCTCACTAGCTGGAACCTACCTATCCACAGTCGTATGTGGGAACAGACGCACCGGCTAACCTGAACAATTGCACTCTCGTACGAAACGACACGAAATATTTCACGGCATCACGTGGCATCGCTTTTCCATCCCAGGTGCTCTCGTGAAGGCTCAAAACGTCTTATCGACCTACGTGACACGGAGGCGTTGTCTCAATCGCTGAATGATCGCCGCCAATGGTGCCGACGGACGGCCTCTCCAAGTAAGACTACTTGCGTGACTCGAAGCTTTGTTCAAATGACTGCAACCCTGCCGCAGCGGTCCCCACCATACCATCAGCATCGTGTATCTACTGATATTTTGCGGTTACATTTACTGACGGGCCAACCTGCTGCTCTACGCCAAAACACTGCTCTTCGCCACAACACTGCTCTCGCTGGTCATTGCTGGTCAGTGACACGCCTCCAGCAATTATGCGCCGGTTTTCACAGTTGTTTTGTTCACGTCCTACGTTGTCATAATCGACAACATCTGAGTTCCCGTTACTCTAGAGCAGTGGTTCTCAACCAATGATGCTTCGCGGACCCCTTCTGAATCGGCGGGGATGATGGAGGACCCCGTTCGTGGTGAGGTGAAGGGAAATGTATAGTTTAACTATGATAATGATTCAATAAGTAGAAATAACTAAGGGCTAGTGTGAAGTATACATACACACATGAAAACTCACCCTGAAACTGAAACGTTTCTGCTCAATCTGAAAAAAAAAATACAACATTTATTGCCGGGCTTGACTGATGAGGCAGCGCTTCGCGGACCCCTAGAAGGCCTTCGCGGACCCCAAAGGGTCCTCGAAGGCCTTCTAGGCCTTCGAGGACCCTTTGAGTAACTCTGCTCAACCGTCACCCACACTAACCTGCGTTGCAATGGGTGATTCTAACGAGTGCATCTCATTACAAGCCAACGCCTGATGACGGTGGATTCATGATGTGTTCTGAATCCTACGGTTTCTATCACTTAGGCTAGAATTGCTTGGGCATTGCACCGAACATATTTAATGTGATGACTGATGAAAAACGAGATGTATGGAAGTGCAAGTGTTGCAGGCTTCTCAGTAGGCGAAGCAATCCTGCTAGCCAGAAAGACAATACGCGGTATGATGCAATCGTTTCGTCACAGTTGCCTGCTATTTAGGCTCAACTTAAGGCTCTATCTGACATTAGCTCGATATTCTTTGATAAACCAGATCAATAACTTGCTGCCTAAGTAGCAAACCTAAATAAGACTATAAGCGAGCTGCAAGATACAGTTTTGTTTTTCTCCAAGCAATATGACACAGTGACTGAAGGCTTGAAGTCGGTCAAAACCGCTCTAAAAGCTTGTGAATCTAAAATAGCAGTTTTGAGCGCTATAGTCGCTGCCGAAGCATCACAACTCGCAAGTCTACGTGCTGATATGGGCGAATCTGAAGTGTGTGTTCTAAGAGATACATTCACTGGCCAAGCCTCACAGCTTGAAAGCCTACGCGCTGAAATAGGCGAATCAGAGCAGCAGTGTCTAGGAGCCAATAGGGAGGTTTGCGGCCTTCCTGTTGTTGAGAACGAGGATCTCACAGGCCATTTTTCGAAGATAGCGGCACAATTCAACCGGCAGAGATTTCAAAATTCTGACATGGAGTCAATTTGCCGCCCCCCTGCGCAACAAAACAGAATCCCAAAAGTCTGGTAAAGTTAAACCATTTCGCAAGAAGGGAGATATGGTTTGCAGCCAGAAACAAGCATCGAGCTTTTTGCGAGAAAGACGCACTGCCAAAAATATGGTTCAATGAAAACTTGACCCCGCCAAGACGGGAACTCTTCTATAGCTAGCAAAAGGGAAGGCAAGCGAAGTAAATTAAAAATTTGTTTGAACCAAGGAGGACAGAATTCTCGTCAAAACGTCTGAGAGAGCAACAGTTATTCATACTGCCAGTAAGTCTGCTTTAGACATGATCAAGTGAATTCATGGGTTCCAGTTTTTTCACCTTCCCCGAAGTATGCACATTCAAAGTTTGCTTTAACCATACCTCTGCTAATTCTTTTGAACTGCTAAACCTGAACATTCGTAGTACAAGAAAATACTGGGATGAGATTTTGATTAATGCTGTAAACTTGGCATAATGGTCGCTTTTATTCTAACAAAAATTAATAGTCTCTCGGAGTCGTTGGAGCATTGTT